>CM060858.1:5408203-6627148 GCA_030737845.1 Acorus calamus | reverse complement strand
GATAAAAAGAGTTGGATAGATGGAGTTTGGGGAAGGGATTGGGTTGTACAAACTCCAATTGATATGATCTTCAAATATGATCTAAAGTATGAGTGTTAAATATTGAACAGCTGGAATACTAAATGGAGCTATTATACAAAATCCATGTTAAATCATACTCACTCAGAACTTATTATCGTCAAATCACGTGCATCAAGTTTACAATAAGAACATATAAAACAGTTCAACATGGTGCTGTCATAAAAGTTGCAGGTGTAATCATGAACAAATGTATACCATATAGAAAACTCACTTAGAGACTCCTCGTCACTGAATCCCTCACCGGAAACGTTCCACTTTGCAGCTTTTCTTACCCTTCCTTTCAATGAAACATCCGGAGCTGCAGAGTGCCTCTTCCGTTGAAGCTCTTTAACACTTTCCTCACCTACAACAATATTAATTAAAGATATATAGTCATTTAAAAAAGAACAACAAACATAATTCTGACCAAATTCAAAATGAACCTGGCATGGACTCCGGCTTTGGAGGCAAGGGGTAGTTTTCATCCACCAATTTCAACAATAGTTCTCGTGGACCCGAAACAAAATCATCCAATTCTAGGCCCTGCTCCATGACAACATGCAAAACCAAGATCTCAAATGACCAGGATCGGATTCAGATTTTTTTGGATAATTGACAGGCTTAATTCCATCAGAAAATATAACACTTGGAGCCCAGCTCAAAATCGAAAGTAGTATAGAAATGGGAAACTACAGGAGATGATAAGAAATAAGAGAAACTGACATATTTTGACACAGCTTCCTCTGTCCTAGCCTCTCCGGTACTTTGAAGACCAATAACAACACATTTGTTTTCAGATAATGCCTTCTTAGACAGCCTTACAGCAGCAGGCACCTTAGCAGACATGCACATATGCCTAAAGAAACGCTGAGAATGCACAGCAAAAAAGAAATCATCAACCAACAAACTACAAAGAGAGAAAGTGATACAAAAAGGCCCAGTACATCAAGTGGTATCTATCTGAAATTACTAAAGTTATGAAAGAAATCTAGACCTGGTGGCTAGCCCAGTACAATCTCCATAACTGATTCGAAGCAGGTCTCTCCTCAGATAGAAATGCACTTGCTGTCAATAATTCAACCGGCAATTCAGCCCAAAACTCTGCTGCCTTTTTATACATATCCTGTAACACAAACCATTACAAAATCCAAAAAACCTTAAATAAGCCTTCAAGCAGTGGAACAATGCTGAACAAGATGAATCGGGAAAGGATGAATTCAAGTATTAGGAATCTCTGCCATTAAAGTAACATGGATAATGATGTAATGTGGAACCATATTCACAATATGGGGTACTAGTGGTATTTTTAGCAGTCCAAAACTTCCATAATAAGAATGTGGAAATGATCCATGCCTAAAGCCTTTGGTATCTTGAGGATCTTCACCACAACCACTTCCTATTCCTAACAATGCTTCATTAGCTTCTGATAGCTTCCGGTTTCCCAGAATACGAACTTCTTTGTGCGAGAAAAGCTGCAGTTCTATTAATAAGGTGCATGCCTCTCCTGTTGTCATATATTCCTCTCCAGAATGCGTGCAGTTTCTCTAAATGCTTAGCCATGCCCTGTTTGAATAAAGGTTGGAACCTTCATATATAATGATGTCCCTCAAACAAAAGGAGACGAGGGATCTCTGAAACCAAATATAAAAAGAAAAAACAGCAAACAAATCAAAATAAAATCAACACACCCAAAGGACATGATTCCTCCAAGCACCAGACCAATTCTACATCCCTATCCAATTTGTCCCTTCCAAATGCTTAGCCATGCAATAGGTTGCGAAACAGTGAGGAATAATAAAGTTTTGATTTCTCCAAGATAGCCTTGGAAAGATAATTCTTCCTCTGAAGGAAACCCAGTCAACTCCCTTAAGTTGAACAAGGACATTTGATGAACTCCAACTACTCTTTTCTCGCTTCAGTGCACATTAAAGGTGAGAGATGATGCAGCCCAGCAACCTCAAACACTGCCCATTGATGGAAACCTGACAACCCTGCCCCAATCCACACCCCGCTTAATTCATTGTCACCCATATATACTGGAGAGGAGATGAGGAGCATCTTTGCTTCATGCCTCTAGAAGCTTTGACGTTGGGAAGCAAAATGCCACAGGGATCATAATCATGAGAAATCGAGGAATTAAACACAATCATTTATCTATTGAACTAACTTCCTCGAATAGGCTTGTCAATGGTTCGAATCCTCCTCTGGATCCTACCCGATAAAAGATATATGAACCCGTATCCGGCTGACCAATTAAAGAAACCAATCAGTCCAAATCCACCCAAACATGCTCCCATAGACCTAGACCCAATATGTCCACCCACGCATTTCCTCGAATAACTTCATTATTACGTTGTTACAACTGGTGACGCATTTATCGTCCTTTCTATGTCAAGTCAAGGAACACATTTTGGGGAACAAATCAAAGCGCACGCTTGCAAGCTTTTACTTGGCTGTTGTACAAGGATAACAAAGCGTGGTGGAGCCCTAAGCCTCAACAATGTGTGCCTTCTGAACCGGACAATGCGAAGAACCTTTTTAGTGGCTGCACGCTCATTGCTAGGAAATGCCACAGGTGTTGACATTAACTTATAGATGGTCGAGCGAATGTGGGTTGTGGGGAAGAGGTTGAAGAAGAGATGAGATAGAAACATGAAGGCAAATATTTCTCAATCTCTACTCCCAGAGTGGTTTGGGTGATATGACTATTTAGGAATCAAGTTATTTCCAGGGTGTTCTCGTGCAAGTTGAGAATATATGAGAATCCGTTGTGCAATTTATCAAGTTTTGACGTCTCTATTGTGCGGGTGCGAGTAGAGTTGATTTTCGCGGGTAGGCTTATCATTAAGGAGTGACTATGCTTGGTCACAGGTCTTTGAGTCAGTAGGCATCTTGTCTACTGATCTTGGGGCTGTTTCTTTTGCTTTTATTTTTGTTCTAATTTTACTTTGATGTTCTATTTTCTTCGTGCACCATCTATTAATAAACTTGGTGGTAGAAGGACTATCATTACATTTTCAGAAAAAAGTGTCCTTGAAAAAAATGTCCACACATCAGATACCCCAATCATGGTCATGTTACAATTGACTATTAAACCATTTGTAGAAGGTCATCACATATGAATAAATGTTTTCTTTGCTCCAAAATTCCTGACCTGTAAATCAGGATGCATCAATACATCCTCTATGGACATTAGGGCTTGGTTTGGTATTGGGATAAGGAAATAATTGGGTTAAATCACATGTTATCCTATATGGCATAAGAAAAAAAAGGGATAAAGTATAGACAATTGTCTCTATTTTGAGAGAAAAAGTAGGGATATTTTGTTCTAGGTAAAAAATGGAATAGACTTTATCCCCTTTTTTTAACCTCATTTTGTAAAACATGGACAATATTTATGACTACCCTTCCCAAAAAAATAAAAACCAAAATCTTCATAAAACCAAAATCAACAATATTAATGCCCCTTTAATAGAAATGGTAGTCTTGGTATTTTTAAAAAAAATTTAAGTTATCCTATATTTTACATCATGTGATCCAAATGTAAAGTTAAGAATAAGAACACAAAAAAATGGGGATAACAAAATGCATTACCAAATGTAAATATGGATAAAATAATGGTTTTTTTATCCTCATAAACTATACTAACTTATCCTAAATATTTATCCCTTTACCAAACTAGGCCTAGTATTTTAGTAGCTTTATGTTCCATCTCCCTTCTTGCAGCCAAATGGCTCTTGCTAGTCATTCCCAATAGATTTCCTCACCGAGGCACGAATCAAGAAGCTTGACTTTCATTTGCATAATACATAACCCATCTTCCCCAGCAGATCTATCATTAGCAGCCTCCTCTTAGCCCGTCCATTATGTGGGCATAGAGTTGACATTATCATACTTTCCCCCTTCAAAATTTTGAGTTCCCTTTTAAGCATCCTATGCTTCTGTCATATATCAAGGCACTGATCATTTACCCGGAAGGATGTCCACCCAGCTCTAATTGCATAATCAATGCTTCGATGCTCCATTCAATCCTTTTAGTATTGGAAGAATCCCCTTTCCAGACTGAACAGGCATCAAGCCTCAAAGGAGGGCAATGTGATCAGACACCATCCTTGAGAGAACTCTCAATCAGACAAGGGGGAATTCGTTCTCATAGCCATACCTAATCAGCACCAAATCAATCACAGAGAGAGCAGATAAAGCCCCAGTAGTACTCAACATGAAAAAATTTCTGGCATGCAGAAGATCAAGAAGCTCATTAAGGTACACTAGTTGAATTTACGGAAAAGCAACCATGGCCACTTTCCTTTCTTTCTAGTTTCTAACAACGATAACAAACCTTCTGTGTTTTATAGAGACCACTATTGTATTACTCCCTTTCTTTCATACAGCCTCATGTCATAAAAAAGCCTTAGAGAAATAAAAGATAAACATGAAAATGGGATTTAGAGATACTTGAAACACCCTAACCCCCCGTTTGGAACGAGAATAACCCCCCGGATAACCCCGGATAACTCCGGATAAGTATTTAGAGGTGTTTGTTTACCCCGGATAACCCCAGATAAATTATGCCAGAATAAACCTTGATAAAGTGGTATAGAAATTCCAATCAACCCCTAGAATAAAAGTTATCATAGGTTATTCCACCTAAAGAATATGTGGGCCCACTGTCAAATCAACTGTCATCACCTCTTATAAATCACCTGTCAAATCAACTATCATTACTTTTTTACCTTTTATAAATCCTTATCCATACTTTATTCACATTTTACCCAAACAACAAAACATTTATTCTTACGTTTACCAATGAGAATAATTCAAAATACAACCAAACACAAAATCACTTTATCCTTATTTATACTCATTTATACTTGGATAAATCTATACCCTAGAATAAAAACTATCCCCGTTCCAAACGGGGGCTAAGAATAGGAATTTTATCCAATTCTAGCCAATTTCGTATTCACAGACATAGCCTTAGAGAAATAAAAGACAAACTTGAAATTCTATGACAATATTCACAATGTTTAATAATAGTGCCATCTATCAAATTAATATAAATTATAATGCCATCTATCAAATTAATATAAATTTATGCAAATCAAAAACTCAAATGTGGTAATAGCCCTTAGGAACAACTACGAGCATCTTTCACACAAATAGGTAGATTTGCCTCCTATCAGTAATGCATATATATACAGAGATTTCATTTATTAGGAAGTGCACTTTGGAACATTAGATCCTTCTACTTACCATCAAGAAGAAAATATATAAATATAAAAAGGTAAAAAAATATCCAAAAAAAAAAAGGAAAGAAGGGTAAAGAAACTGCTATTTAAACTTTAAATTGATGGCACTATATATATCAAAATGAGAAAAATATCTCTGTACCATCATATTTTCCTCCAAAGGGGCTTCAATCACTTCAAACTCAGCTCCCTTATAGCTAAGAGTTCGAGATAGGTACATTCCTCTGAACATTTTCAAGAGAACAAGGTAATTAACATTCTTTGTGTGGTCATATATATAATTTAACGTGAGATATTAAACATTCTAACCTTGCCTTCATGTCCATTGCAACAAGCTCTAATGCCCCAACACCTCCTTTTTCCAAAGCTCCTGCGAAAATTGAAATGCAGCAACAAATATTGAACATTATCTAACCAGAGATGAATAGAGAGAATGCACACATAAAGGATAAAATGTGCATGTTCAGCGATAATAAAACATAAAGAAGAAGAAATGGCAGGCATATTACCTCAATTTTATTAAAGAAGAGAATGCCCAATACAAAAGGTAACAAGCACACAAAAAAGAAAACCTAAATCTATGTACCATAGGTAAGGGATAAAATTATGTTCCTAATTCAATATTTTCAAAATCTATCATCTGTTTGATGAAAATCAAGAATTAGCAGTGACCTATTTTATAATAGATCCAGTACTAAATTGATAGACAACAGATGATATAATGACTCCATGGAAAGTTGTGAAAACAATTAATATTTATTTGATTTGGTTCCCAATTTTTTGATATGGACCATGGTTTTTCCAAAGAAATTACATTTTCGTGTAGATAAGGATTACGAATTTTATAAGATGAAATTAAGTTGGGAGATTAATCACTAGAATTTGGAATGGGACAATGAAATACTGATCATTGAAAAAATGCCAATGCCAATCAGCCAGACAATTTGTAACTCCACTACAAATGTATATACTACAAACCTAAGAACTAATCATACTAAATTCATCAGAAAATTAAATTCAAACAAAAAAAGAGATAGTAATACTATCACTAGAGACTTACCCAAGAATTCCTGAAATTTATTGAAGCATGTTCCAGCACCCCAAAGTCCAAGCCTGACCATATAAGCCATATTGCGGGGCTCTGATGCACCTGTTGCTGAGCAATATATAACACGAGCTTCAGGTAGCTTGGCCTGTTACGATGTTATTTACAATCAACACTTCAGAATGGAAAAATATAAGCCAATAACACACACTGGGCAAGACTATTAATTTTAAGGAGAAGAATTCTCGTTAAGTCAGGAATGCAATTTGTATTCACTTCAGATTTAAAGCAGAGAATCATGAGAGAGGACTGACGCACAAAGGTACTGTAGGATAACATGTAGCTCCAAATCAATATAACTAAGACCATAGAACACGGTTATATTTCAGAATCTACCAAAAGAATTTCCGCTTTCTCTTAAGGATGTTAAAATTTTGTTTTGAGCAAATGATTGGAGCATTCATTAATAAATGATGTCTTATGAACAAGATGGAGATTAGGGATCTCCAAAACCAAATAAAAGAAAAGAGAAAGGGCAAGGTAAAGTGCAAAAACAAAAGAATGTTTTGAAGGATACAAATCATCCATGCACTAGAATACAAGTCTATATCCCTTTCCAATTGTCCCCATAATGGTAGATCTCGATTCTTTGTCAAGGAGGACAATTGCACAATTCCAAAGTAAATAAGTGATTACCATCCAAACATTTTAAACATAAAAATGCTTCCTTCGGAAGAAGAGTTTGTTCCTTTCTAATCAAATTCCCCAACATACAACTTGAGGGATAAGCCATTGGAATTTAACTTCTTTGCTACGAACTCCCTTTTTTCCTTCTTTTTTGTAACCATTTCCAAACCTTTTGAGATTACGGAAATTACAATGTGGTCCAAGTTCCAACCCCACCTTCAACGAAATAAGGGAGCAGCTAATTGAACACCCATAGAATAAAAGCTATCATAAAACATGTTTTGAAGTGCTGGAAAACTTATATCACCTCAACAATTACAAATTTGATTTTTACTGTAACATAGATTAATATAGATTTCTTGGATCAATTAAAATATTTGAGAATGTACATTGTACAACAACATAAGTGTTCCAATGACTATATTCTCAGTTATTATTAATGTAAAAGCTACTCAAGAAGTTTAAGACTGATTGACCCATCAGAATAAATCAGAATAAAAAATCAGTAATCAGTAGTCTTCATGTAAAAGCTATTCACTGTTGACAATTGTAACAGAAACTTTCAGATTGTTTATATATAAGGCTGAGGCAGACAGAATACCAAAGGATTTATGATGGAAAAATCAGAATAAAAAATCAGTAGTCTTCATTTATTAAACACCAACTTAATCTTTTGCAATAATTTGGCAATGGAGATAAGCAGAGTTGTTTTGATTCCCAATAATTTTGAGCATTATCAGGATTGAAGATAGATTTTCATAAAGCAAGTGATATGGTATAAATATTGAAGACAGTGTGGGTTGTGAAGTAGCGGAATTGATTAGATGAAAAATCGACAAAATCCAAATGAATTTTTTTGGCTTTGATTAGTAGGGCTGGTAAACGAGCCGAGCAGCTCGGGCTCGGCTCGGTTAAAGCTCGTCCAGGCTCGTTCGATTAGATAAACGAGCTGAGCTTGAACAATTTTTAAAGCTCGGTTTGTAAACGAGCCGAGCCCGAGCCGAGCCGAGCCGAGCCCGAACCGAGCTTATGTTATTTTCACATGTATAAGGTGGTGTGATTTGTGAAATGTGACTTTTCAAATGTTAAACAAGATTTTTTTAGCTAAACGAGCCCGAGCCGAGCCTTGATTCGAGCTTCGGCTTGACTTGTTTAACAAACGAGCCGAGCCGAGCTTTAACCGAGCTTTTCACGAGCCTAATGAGCCGAGCTTGAACACGAAATGAAGCTCGTTCTCGAGCCGAGCCGAGCCTGCTGCTAAACGAGCCGAGCCTGAGCAGGTCAAAGCTCGGCTCGTTCGGCTCGTTTACCATCCCTACTGATTAGTAATGGGCATCAATGTTCTGTTCGAAGAGGTAAGTGTCCTTGCTTCAAGATTAAGAAGTAGTGCTTTTGGCTTCCCCATCAACCCCGGGCTTACACTTCATACAAGTTCTCTTCAGAAACAGAATTGGGATCCGTTACGCAGTTTAACAAGAAGCTTGAAGGTTGGAAAGGTAGATTTCTAAGTTTGGGTGTACAGATCGTGCTTCTCAAAGAGGTGCTTTCTAGTCTTTCACGCTATTTCTTTTCCATCTTCAAGGGTCCCTTGTGGCATTCTCGAAAAAATGGAGAAAATAAGAAGGTTCTTATGGAATGGTACAAAGGAAAGCGGGATGAGCCCTCATTTATCCAAATGGGATCTAATTTGTCACATCAAGAATGGAGGAATGGGAATTCTTAATCTCTGCAATGTTTTAAATATAGAAAATTTTGATATATTGAAATGCCCCAAAATTGATATATCGATTTATCGATCAATATATCGATTCTGTGAATTTTAAAAAAAAAATTGGAGAAAAACAAAAGAAAAAATCGGAAAAATGGGGAAGATGTTAAAAAAACAAAGAAATGGAGAAAATACAAAATTATTTATGGATGAATATTCGACTAAGGTTTTATGATGGAAATGAGAGTGGATGTATTTGTAAATTTAGATAAATTAGGAATCAAGATAAGAAAAACTTAGGTTTTCTGAAATTACAAGGTTTTGTAGTTTACTAGTTTATAAATGAAAACTACAAATGATAACTTTAGCTTTTACATTATAAAACATTATTTGTTAATTAATATTATAATGATACTTTCCTAACATTTAAAATGTAATAATAGATTATTATTGAGGAATAATATATCTTTATTAACTTTCTAATAATCATTTTTGTAATTTGTTAACAATTATAATGTAATAATATATTTGAATGAAATACTAACAATACAATGAGTTTCATATTTATAGATAAACTATAAAATATTTTTATTTGCTACTTCAAATCATGTATATGCATATTAGTTAGGTGTTTTTTGAAAAAAAAAATCACGATATATTAGCAATATCTCATGAGAAATTCAATTTCTCGCGAGTAATTGAAAATTCAATAAATTTTTGTTATTTAGTGATTTGCTCTCAGAAATCGATATATCGATGGATATTTAAAACTATGAATCTCTGTAATATGAACTAGGTTCTTTTGGGGAAATGGCTTTGGAGAATGATAAACAAGTCGGACATCGTATGGATGCAAGTCATTCGCGAGAAATATTATGATGGGTGCACTAGATGATCATTGTCTCCACATTCAAGAGTTCCTCTTTCTAAGGTTTGGAAGGACATTCTTGCATTAGCCAAGGAGGTCAAAGAAGAGACTATATTCATTCGAGGTAGTGATGTCGAAATTAGATTTTGGAAGGATACTTGGCTTCAAGGAGTGGCTCCAGCTACCCTATTTCCTAATCTTTTCCGTGTGGTGATTAAATTTGGAAGAGGATGACATATTTTGGACTCCTCGATTGTGTCAAAATCTCAATGGCAACGACCGAATTGACATTCCTTCTTGCAGCCCTCCAAGAGGTTGAGTTAAATTTGGAAGAGGAAGACATGGTGAAGTGAGAGTTAGCTCGTCGATCTGGCTTCTCCATGAAGACCCTATACAGGAAGCTCAACAAGAACCCTTCATATAGTCATCCTGACTTGGTGAAAAGTTCAGTGGGATGGGATTTATATTCCGTGACAATATCAATACAGCATTACTAAAAATTTGGCAAAAATCTGTGGTAAAAAAATGCTCTAGGAAAGTGGTGTTCAGAAAAATACAAATAGAAGAGTAAGACTAGAGAAATAATATGCAACCTTACAAAGTTTTGCCACTGTGTAAAGGCCTTTGCTCTCTAGAAAGCAAGTATGAAACTACAATTTATGAAGTTATATGAGCTCTAGACTATTCTTGATTAGTTTCCATAGTCATTTTAACGGACAAAAAATAAAGGCAAAATTGCACACGGTTGTTACTCAAAAAATATACAAGACGGGATGTTTGGGGTTTGAATTTGAGAAGAAATTCAAAAGATAACAAAATTTACCTTTTTTGATAGTGTATTTGAAAATCTAAATCAAGCATCTACTTCTATGATTAAAGAGTACCAGATTATATGTAGTCATAGGAGCAGTGAAAGTTAATCAAATATCTTCATGATGAACTATCTTCAAAATGAAGTGTGTACAAATCATTCCAGTATTCAGTATCCTGCTATTCCCCATGGAATTCAGACCTTCTGTTAGTAACCCATTAACCCCTCCCCTCCCTCCAACACACACCCCCCCCCCCCCCCCCCCAACCCAAAAAAAAAAAAAAAAAATTTCACTTCCAATAGATTCCAGGTGTACTGCTAATTGGGACAATGGCAATCCACTGCGAAACACAGAGAATTTATTTCTCAAGTTCCCAGGAGTTTGATAACTGAGGCACGTGCAAGCTTTATAGTTTATAGAGAATACAATCTAGATTACTTTTCTGGACATTCTGGCATGGTACATTTACACAAGACCAAAAGTGCTTTCTAGTCGACCATGACATATCATATCAGCCCATGTCAAGCAGATATTTATTGTTGATTATTTACTACCCAATAATTCAAGACACAAATCAGGTCACAGGGACACCTATGAGGGTGAGGAATATTTTAGAATTTTACATTCAAACAATTCATTTGATCACAGACACAATCACAAGAGGGAAATATTTGAAAATTTATAACAAAACCAAAAAATATTCGAAAATCAAAACAAGTTCGACCAATTATAATTGTAGGACTACTTCAGGATTGAACCTCCATGCTCACTCAAGAGGGCACAAGCATAAACATCTTGGGTGACAATATGGAAAGGGCTGTAAGATATATTATATGGGTTCTTTGTCTTTTATTTCTCTCTCATCTTTCATTCCTTTTTGTTTTCTTTACTTTTTTGGAGAACCCTTGTCCCAATCTGTTTGAGGGGTGACATTTCTTAATATGAAGCTCCAACCCTTTCTTTCAACAAAATAGATCAAAACAAGTTTGGATCAATTGATTATCACAAAAAAAGAATTGATCAATTGATTGAATGCTCCACGGAGGATTGGAAAGGTTTTCAAACAGAGAATGATCCACTAAAATCTAAACACAATGGTTAGTTGAATTAATAGATCACATGGTTCTATACATAGCAAAAAATTCACCAAAGCTTTTGGGACAAAATGGTTCAAATTATAAACTTAATTGACAATAATTTTCTTACAAATAGATCCAAGAAAACAACTTTGAAGCATGTATTTTTTATATACCTTGTTTATTGTATACCCTTACAAGAGTTCGAAATATTATAATTGATTTAAATTTTTTTATTTAAATTGCAATTTTTGATTAAGCAACTTACATTTTTTTAAAATTTTGAAAAAAAAAACAAATTATAAATGAAAGTTCAACCTTAGATGAATTAATACTTTATGGGTCCGTTTGGATAGAGGCATAAGTTATTCTGGGGTTTATACCTACTCCAGGAATTGTTGACTTTATCAATGGAATAAGAGATTTTGTGTTTGGTTGTGTTTTTAGTTATTCTCATTAGGAAACGTAATAATAAAGGTTGGAGTGTTTGGTTGATGAATAATAAGATGAGAATAAGATATAAAAAGTTGATTTGACATGTGGGCCCCATTGATGTATTTGATGTGATGATATGTGATTTGATAGGTGAGTTTCCTTATTCCAGTGGAGGAATAACACAATTCCATGGGTGGACTTGGAATACAAATATCAGTTTATTCTCTCCTTATTCGCATAGCTATACCCCCTTATTCTGCCTACCCAAACACCTATTTTACCTATTCCTCCCCTATTCCACCCCTATTCCACCCTTATTCCGCTACCCAAACGGCCCCTAGATGATATGTTGAACTGTCGATCTAAATTTATATGTGCATTTATTATCAGGTTAAGCACATGTACACGTCTGTTGTCCGCATAGACCTTATATGATACAAATAAAAAAAACATAGTGAGAGATCAACATTCAGTCCAGGAGATCAACCTGAATCTCGAGAACGGCTTCGCCTGTTCTAGTCGCTTGTCCTCCAGCTTCAGGTATGAGATTTTTGGCTTTGTGACACTGAAATACATGTCAATTTTTAAACAAAACTGAGAATCAAACAAAAAAAAAAGGTTGCCCCAAAGTCAACAAAGAATCGTCTCTTTATGTATTAAAACTATTTGCACAAATAGGAAGAATGGAAAATAATTTTAAATAAAGAATCAGTATACCTCATCAAATATCACAAGACCATCAAAATCTGCTCCACACCATTGCAACAATTGCTGCAAGCGGGAACGACCCTTCTCAGATGACGCTATCAGGCTGCTATATGTTAAAAAAACAACTCCATCCCTAATACCCACAGACTTTGAATCAAGCTTAGAGTAAGGTAGCTTGTTTAAGGCATGCACTGCATCGTCAAAATTTAAGTTCATTATTGCATGCTGTTTAAATAACAAAAATTTAAATCAATCTAACCCACTTCACATAACTGAAATATAGAACTAGCTAAGAAAATGCAAAAACAAGCAATTAAAAGAGACCATAGTGCAGTTCTCCTAAGTATGTAAAGATGCATGCAATAGAACAGGCCATTACTATGGACATAAAGCTATTATCATCATTGCCAGATAGATATGGAAGTTCTTAATCGTCGGAATATGAATAAGACATTTTTAGGTAAATGGCTTTGGAGAATGATCGCTGATCCAGACACTCTTTGGTCTCATCTCATTCGGGAGAAATCCTACAAAGGGTGTACAAGATTAGATTTATTTCCTCATCATAGAGCATCCCTATCCAAGTTATGGAAAGATATCCTTGAGGTTGCGGAGGTAATCAAGGAGGAAACATCATTTATTCTCGGTTATGGTGTTGCTACTAAATTTTGGAAAGATGCGTGGCTCCACGATGCAACTCCGGAAAGACTTTACCCTCATCTTTTCCAGGTGGCTTTACATGCGGATGATTTGATTTGTGACTCTTTTACTTGTGGGGACAACTCTGTTATTTGGTGTCCGCGTTTACACCGTAATCTACAGGATGCCGAAATACAGGAGCTTACCAATCTCCTTGAATCACTCCAAAGGGTTGAGCTAAATTTAGAAGAAGAAGATGTGTGTGCGATGGAAGATACATCCTCAATCCGGATTTTCAGTCAAGACCCTTTATAGGAAGAACAACAAGGCCCTCTCCATCATCCCGACTTCTAGAGTTCAAAACCTTATTTGGGCAGCCCTTGCACCACCTTATTTGGGGAGCCCTTGCACCATTAAAAATAAGAGCTTTTATGTGGCTTTATCCCTTGATAAAATCATTACCAAGGTCAATCGTGCGAAATGGGCTAATGATAGAGACATTAATTGTATTCTCTGTGGGGTTGCCGAAGAGAATAGGGACCATCTTTTCTATAGATGTCCTTTTGCTTTATCAATTTGGGACTTGGTCAGCAAAGCTATTGGTTCCCATTGCTGTTTTCTTGACATCAATGAGATGTGGGTCTTTTCCGAAAACATAGGAAAAAAGGGGATCATAGTAATGAAGCAAAATTCCAACATGCGGTGTGTTGGGGTATTTGGTTATCTCGTAATGAAGTCATCTTTCAAAAAAAGAGTATATATGTGGAGAATACTTGGGCTCTCATTTCCTTTACTCTTAGAGCTAGTTTGGCAATGAGTTAAGGTTTTGGGGATAAGTTATCATAATTTTAAAAGATACAAAATTCATCAAATTTGTTCATATTTACATTTGTCAAAATTGGGACAAAAAGTTGGGATAAAAGCTATCACAGCCTTTAGGGGGAGCAAAATATCCTCATTTTCATTTTAAAATTGGGACAACTATCCGCAATTTATCTTGATTATTTTTTATACCAATCAGGGATAAGTTGCCCACTCACTCACTTATCCCCATAATTACCCTTTATTACACCACTTATCCCCTTGCCAAACTAGCCCTTAGAGATTGGGTGAAGATGATCCTCGATGTAGGTAATCGTAACTCAATTGCGGGGAAATCTTGGTTCATGAGGAGTTGATTTGAATTTTATTGAGTTCCTTCTTATTATTTTCTTTATTATTGGACTGTAAGGAGATCCCTCTTCTCCGTTTTTCTTTGTTCGGAGGCTTTAAATTAATAAAGCTTCTATCCTTTTTCAAAAAATAAAAACACTAAGGTGAAGCAACAAGCAATAACATCCATTTTCATGCTCATAGGCCACTCTTGGTATCACTACCAATTCAGGACACCAAAATATAGTGCAGGACATTCTAGTATCAAAAATTAGACTTCACAAACATATTATAAAATTCAGTTAATTGCTAATTGTGCCATAAATTCCAATGCTTAAATATACTCTGATCCTTTTTTTGATGGAAAAAATTACTCTGATACTTGCTCATAATTTTATATTTTTTATTATTAATAGGTCAGCAAGCAGCAAGGATTCTTACAGTTAGATTACCATCACTGATTAGCCAGTGTAATAGAAATGAGTTCTCTCTCTTAAACACTTTATGCCCTGAAACAGGAATTAAATCTTTATGGATCCAAAATACAGATTTCAGACCTTTTATAGAAACTATACCTAGAACAGCCTAAATTTTTGTTTTCATGCCTTATGAATTGAATAAAATACCCATCATCCTTCATCAACTCTCTCCCAGCCAAAGTTCAATCCATCACCATTACCGCTGCTATTGTTGCCCTATAAGCATCCCTGATTTCCAACACTAGGAACTCACTCTTCCCATAATAAACATAAACCACATTTATTCATCTATTCAAATGGCACAAATTTTAACAAGGAAAGCGAGTAGTGATGGATGGGGTTCCGCAGATGGGGTAAGATTAGACCATGCTAATTTCAGTCTATAATGGAATCTATTGCAGTGTGTAGAGATATATCCATCCCACTCCATGGAGTCATACCATTATGTGATGCACTGAGACGGAACCCATGAGGCTCCACCTTAGACATCCACATGTATGGCAAGAGCACCATTAGGTGGTTGATGCATAAAGTGCAGATACATTGAGAACATAGATGTGGACAATGCCTCCCCATTGATGGACCCCAAGGAAGCCCCATTCGTTTTAAAAAATGCGCAAGGTGAAAATGGTGTGTAGGGACACAACCACTAAAGAGTAGTACGTGGTGGGGAAAGAGTTGAATGAATGAATGAAAGGGTGCTTTGTCATTACATATGGCATAAAAGGTAAAATGGAGTTTTCAGGTGTAGTTTACAAAAGTGGTCTAAAATGAGTTGATATTCAGGGAAGTTCCATGTGACCATATTTCATATGAATTAACCATGCTCAGAAGTTGACAAACTGCGTGTGCATGCGTGCTTGGAAGTATATATATATTGCAAGCAAAAACAAGTTTTTATTTTATTTTTTAAAAAAGAGATATAAAAGTATCTTATTAAATGAAACCCCTGGATAAAAGGTAGGCGGGGGATCTACTTAAAATAGAAGGAAGAGGAGAGTTAAAATAGAAGGAAGAGGAGAAATAAAGAGTATTAGTAAAAAATAAAAAAAAATAGCCAAACAAAGAGGAAGACCCCGTCAGCATAGAGCCCAAGCTTCATGTCCCGAACCAAAAATTCCCTATAATTGTGGAAGTCGTGTCCACCTCCAAAATAATTGCGACCCAAGCTCTAAGAAGAAAGGAAATTGCCACCCATGTGTTCTCCCAATATAGCCTCTTATGTTGGAAGACTCCCACATTCCGGGAGAGCCAAATAAAGAACTTAGTGAACTTAGTGCAGAGAGATACTTCAATGTTCTAAATATATAACCTTTGAGCTTTGGGGTTTCCCTTTTAACAAACTGAGAGAATATGAAACAGAACAAAAACACTAAATAACAAGTATATTGTTATTTTTTTTGTAACAAGTATATTGTTGCCCTATAGTTCTGCAAAATTTTGCGGGGGGGGGGGGGGGGGGTGGAAGAGTTGATGGGGTTGAAATAACTGCCCCCTACATGTTTCATATGAAATAAAGAAATTTTTTTACTTTTTTTTGTAAGTGTATAATTCATTATATTTATTTCATTTTTATGAAGATGTAGTTACTTGAAACATACATCTTCAAATAGTTCAAGCATTTGGGTAGTGTGCATTGGATTACATATAGGTTTGTAGGTCCCTAATCCTTCACAATTATTTTTTTCTTGAGTGGGGGCTCTAGGTGAAATCTGATCGCTTTGGTGACTTTGGAATATATATTAAATCCAAAATCCAAAATCCAATACAACTTAGATCCTGAAAATGGAGAAGTTATTTCAGAACCAGAAGCACTAACTCACTCTCAGGGTTTTATCAATATTTCTATACTTTTCTTCTAGTTTCT
The DNA here is from genome assembly GCA_030737845.1 of Acorus calamus. Taxonomy (NCBI): domain Eukaryota; kingdom Viridiplantae; phylum Streptophyta; class Magnoliopsida; order Acorales; family Acoraceae; genus Acorus; species Acorus calamus. The sequence continues at coordinate 6,610,363 of CM060858.1, read as the reverse complement.
ACATGACAGGGGAAAAAATGAGTAATCAAGGTTCTTCATACAACATGAGTTGAACTCAACAAATCTAAATAATTATCAGGTGGAGTTTCTACCATGACTATAAAAACCAACAGATCACATTTTTTTAAGAAAATGGATACGTCTACCTTCAACACACATGGCACCCACATCATCCAAATCTCTTCTTGCATCAAATTTTAAGTCTGATCCAACAGAGATCCACCTGTTATATTATCAAAAAGGAGAACCAGGTTTAGCAGCAAAAGGGAGAAAGAAAAGAAGGTTGTGAAGAGAATCCCTGCTAACCAACAGCATATTGACAAACAAACACGATAAATAACAAAAATAAACCCAATGACAGGTATGCATGTCAAAACAACACTGGGGCCGGATCCACGTTTGGGCAGATTTCGCAGAGGGAAAGCTGTAAAAACACAAGCACAGATCCAAAAAAGTTTTTCTGCTTCCACGTCCCCACCACCAATCCGTGCTGTTTCAAGCAATTTTTTTCTGGCATTTCAAAAGCTTTCAAAGCAATTGTTCTCCCATGCAGGGTTCCAAACCCTGGATTTTCAAAACACGGGCATCCCAACCGTACATCCAAACGGGGCCTTAGAATATTAGCCTAATGAATGAGGTAAATAATCTATAGTTACTCCTAAGATATGGTACAGCTGGGGCAACACTGTGAAAAACAGGAAGGTGTCAGATCTTCGAAGGAACAAGCGGGGATTTTGCCGACACCCTTTCCTCGCCGTCCTGACTCAGCAAGAATTGATCTGTGGGTCTGAAGAGACTCTTGCTCTAAGCATTCTGCCTTCCTGAAAGTAAGTACCCACTAGTCCTAATATTGATTCAGCCTACTCCCACCATTCCATCAGAAAAATAGTGTGTGGGCCTAGTAGCTGATTTGACATGGTGCCATTTTTTTAGAGGAACATGGTGACATTACATAGTTTTTTTTTTTTTTTTTTGAAGAAAAGCGATTACATAGGATGTTAAATAAACTCAGACCTTGTGTCACCCTTTATGATATTTTGGCACACACACAACCACAAGAATTAGAAAAACAAAAAAACATACAATGCTTTGTGCCTCCCATGGTGCCAGTTCTCCCATATCAATCCAGCAATAGTTCGACCTTTCCCTACACCAGCTCCATCACCAATAAAGAAACCTGCTCTCACACTATTTTGAAGGTGATGAAGATGCCTCTGTCAAAGCAAGTAATGACCATCAGTGGTGCATCCAATCACAAGAATAAAATAGAAACAAAATTTAAGAAATTCAGGCTACCTGACAAGCATAAACTATTGTCTCTATCTGCAAGGATGACAAGGCCTTGGAGGTTTCCAACTCATCCTTGATTTTCAGATCATAGGTTGGTTCCGGAGGTTGAACTGCCGATAAAGATGATGTTTCCACAACGGGATCAGGATGGGGTGCACCAATTGATAGCTTGGGATGGCGCTGAAAGAAAAATCCACACATTACATGCACCATCAATAGAACAGCCACCAATAGTGTGAATTTAGTGGATATAAAATCTTTGGCCACAACAGGCAAGACACATACCCAAAAAATTTGATAATACTTTGAAGGTAGAATTCCTACCAGTTCTTAAAAAAAAGGCAAGAGTCGGATTTGATACTACCTTGATGAAACATTTCATAAATTTCAATAGGATCTGATGTCAGATCGAATCACATCACATCAGATTCAGGTTATAAGTTGAACCCCATCATTTTGCTTTTCAGTTACAATTGCAGACTTGCCTATACCATCTGACTTATTACAAACTTCTTAAAATCAAATATCATTGATTGCCTGGTTCAGGACAGACTGGAGATCTCGGGTGATCAGCTGCTTGTCTATTTCTTTGTTGGAATAATGGAATTTAGGGTGTGTTTGTGAACAAATTTGAAGGGAAAGAGAAAGAAAGTGAGGGAATTTGGATCAAAGAGAAAGTGGTGGAAAGTAAAAAAATTCCCCTGTGACCAACTTCCATGGTGTTTGTACATGTGGCAAAAACATTTTCCATCACTTTCTCTCAAATTCTCACTTATTGGGAATGCAAAACAATTTTCCATTTTTTCTAATAAAACAAAATAGAAGAAGAAAAGTGATAGACAAAAAAAAATTCATTGTTTGGCACAAACACTAGATTTTTGGATGGTCAAAGGAAAAATTTTCGCTTTCTATCATTTTCTCTCATTTTCCCTTTGACACAAACACACCCTTCAATTTTTGAGAGAATTTTGAGCTGTGGTTTTTTAATATGATTTCATTCATTTTCTGTATCTGCCGTTTTTTTCCTTTCCTAGGGTCATGTATGTAGAATGCTCATCTATTCCATTGACCCTTTCCTTTTTGGTTGTTTTCATTCTATAATTGTACCCCAATCTGATGCTAAGATTTTGGTGGTGGGTTCCTACCTTATTTCAATCAAAACAAAAAAAGTATCATTGGTTGTCAAAGACACTAAACAGTATCCTTATTAATAATTTGGAAATTATTTATCCATCCCTGTGTGCCGCCCTATCTACAGCCCTCACTGGTTTTCTTTTTTAGAAAAATATACATTCGCTCATTGAACTACATATTGTTATAGTGAAGTATACACAATGAGATGCACTAGTGTATTTTTTTCTTTGAAAAAAAGAAAAAATAATAATTTTTATACAGCGTTGTATATACTGCACCATTATAGCATATAGGCAACTAAGAGAATGTTTCTAGGCTGCAAAATGGATTTAGGGTATCAACACTAATTATTTAGAATTTCTGTACGGGGCCCAAGATCCAAGTTAGCAGAATAAAAGTTACCAAACATTTAAGAAATAAAATTGTGCATAATACATCAAATGCAGAGAATTATCCATCCATAATATCATACAAGAAAAACCCGTCCTTATATTCTTTTCGAAGGGGAATTTTTTTAAAAAAATGAGCCTTAACTTATCCAAGTTTCCAACCCTCATGTTTTAAATGCATAATTTTCTATTTCAACATTGTCTTGCCGATTAGTAAAACTTTTATTAATGAACCATTACAAAGGGCATTGATTCCCACTGACAAGCATGGATTACCAAAACGTTTAGACAATCACTCAATCCTACAAATAAAAGTCCTCAACTTCTATTAACATATGATGAATTTTTTGGGAACACCCAAATAATCTGGAGCTTGTTAAACTACTACAAATGGAAAAGACCACCTCATTTTCTATCAACCTACAAGTACAACATATATACATGATGCACATATGTTTAGCTAGTAGACATCCTATATTATAGAAATTTAACACACTTACATATTCCATAAATGTTTCTCCAACCATGCCACCTTCATCTTCTTCTCGTTCCACATCTATGGCTACCTGAAAAAACCAACATTGGGAAGAAACAGAACTAAACAAAATGCTATACATTTATGAGCACCTACAAGTAAAGTGAAGCATCTGATGAATTGTATAATGAAGTATGGAAGTTCTGATCATTTCATTTTTTTCCATTTTTTTAAGAGAGAGAGAGAGAGAGAGGTATGCTCCTTGAAATGGCCAGAGTTTCAGTGTTGGCGAATAGTAAGCTGGTCAGGTTCTTCCATCTGAATAAAAGGCTTTCTGTTCGCAATTGTTATGATTGGTGGCAGAGAGAGGTAGACCATTGTGGTCATGGCATAGAAACATTGAGGGATTCAGGCTCCCCCTAAAGGTGAAGCATTTCCTATGATCAGAGTATCTGCAAAAGATTGTTACAAAGCCCTTCAGATCCCGATGGGCCCCGGAGTCGGATATTTCATGCATTCTGTGTAGAGATGATATTGGGACGGTGGAGCACCTACTCATCTTTTGTCCAATGGTTCGTTCAGTGTGGGGTGGCTGAGCATCATGATAGGCATGTACACCAGTTTCTCGACCTTAGAAGGGATGTGGGAGGCGTGTAAAATGAGAGGCCATGATGATAGAAGCACCCACGCCAAGGTCACACAATCGTTTGTGCCAGTGGTCTGGGCTACTTGGCTTACCCGGAACCAAACTTTGTTAAGGGGGTTTGCCCCTTGTGCTGAAAACATTTGGGAATCAAGAATTTTCATGACTGGGGAAAATTTTGTGTTGGTGCGACCTCTGTGGTTTGTTGTGGGAGGATCACTTGTGATCCGGGAGTAATGTTTTCCCTCCTTTTTGGGGCCGGAGTGACCCCTCAGTAGAGCTCTCTTCAGCTTTGAGGTGTCTAGTCAGCTTTTTCGTCATGGTTTATATTTATTGAATCCCTGTTTTAGGCTCTCTCTTATTTCAATAAAATTAGGGGCGAATGCCTTCAATTTTCAAAAAAAAAAAAAAAAGACAGAGAAACATACAAGGGGAATAAGGCTGAGTTGATGAACATTTAAAGGAAGAACAAAATGAAATGGTGGAAAAATCCAATAGCCCACTTGCTAAAGAAGAGGACATGAATACGAAGTCCTTCCACAAATACACAAACCAGCAGACAAAATAGTATGTAGGTAAGGTATGGTTTGAAGACATCGGAAATTGATAAAGAGATTGAGTGCCACTTCACAAGGATATTCAGCAGGGTTAAGGGCTGAGTCGGCTGACAGCCCTTTGTCAGTTGTCAATTTAAACACAATGTCATATAATTGGAGGGAACCCCAGGAGGCACCCTTTTAAGGAAGACAAAGTCAGAAAAAAGTCATCTTCAAATTGGAGGAGGGAGAAAGCTCCTAGGCCATACGGTTTCTACTGAATTTCTTTCAGACATTTTGGGCTGCGATGAAATATGGCATGATGGAAATAATGCACAGTTTCTATGGAAAAGACTAGGAAATGTGGTGGCATACTCAACCACCAACTAATAAAAGAAACCTTTCTTTACCAAGTTGTGAGGACCTCCATTTTTTTCCCCAAGGGATGGCACTATTGTTTCATTTTGTTATGTTTTGTTTTTCTTCTTTCTTGTTCAGCGATATCTCTCTCCTTTTGTTGGGACGCATCATTACTTAACATGAAACCCCAATCTTTTATCCAAAAAACAAAATACACATAAAGAATGTTTGGGAGGATGTCAAGGCGAATCTTCAAGCTTGGGAATTTGTTCATATAGAGAGTAGTCACTGACCACATTGCAATGTGGTGCCTTTTGGAGTGGGATGTGGTAACTAGGCACCTTTTGGCCTTTTAAGGGGGGTTTATTCTTTATTTTCTCTTTATCCTTTGCTTACATGTTTGATCTTTTCCCTTTTTTTCTTTCCTTTTCTGGAGATCCCAGTTTTGTTCAAGCAGCTTTATTTCGTCCATAAACAAAGCTCCACTCTTTCCTCAAAAAAAAAAATTTCTCAAAAAATAACTAAAAGAAACTAATTTTCCCGTTGGGGACTTCGATGATGATCAAACAAGCCATTGCTTCAATCCAGGTAATTCAGGTATAATCAACATAAAAACAGATAAACAAAGATCAAAAACAAGTAGCGGGAGCAGTAGACGTTATTAGAGAAAGATTTTAAAACCTCATTGATCTCCTCGGGGGGCTCGACCCCGGCGGAGGAGAAGTACTGCCTGAGCTTGGAGAGGTCGACGGCGAGTTCCACATCACACTGCGGGCACTTGAACCGGGAGAGCCCGTGCGGCACGTTGAGTATCGCCTTGCAGTGGGCGCAGGGGAGCTGGATCTTGGTCGGATCGATCCCCTGCGGCGCCGCCCCGACCCCTCCGTTCAGACCCCTCCGTGCGGCAGCAGCGGCGGCGGAGGACATGAGCTCCGGCGGGAGCATCTGGGGGAGCTGGCACTTGGGGCAGCTGAACTCGGTCATCCCCGCCGCCACAGTCAGGATCTGCTTGCAACCCGCGCAGCGGACCTGGCAGCTCCCCGGCGGGAGGAGCAACGAAGGGGGAGGCGGAGGCGGAAGGGGAAGCAGTGGTGGAGGCGGTGACGGAGGGGCCGGTGGATGGGCCATGAATTCGGGGGAGGATTGGATTTTTGAGAGGGAAAATTAGGGTTTGGGATTCTCTCTCTCTCTCTCTCCTCTCTCTTTCACCTCTACCTGGGACGCGTCGATGGAGGAGGGAGAAAACGAGTGGGGGAGGGGGTGGGGCCTTTTTGTTTGACACGCGCGAAGTCGAAGGGGTTTGGCACGTGTGGTTTTTTTTTTTTTTTTTTATACAGATGCCTTGACTGGGTACACAAAAAAAATAGTGTGGACATGAGTCCATAACAATGTGTGGACCCACAACAATGCCCAACCAAACTTTTTTAAAGCATTTTTACTTTCAAAAGTGGGTTTGGATCCAATCAAGCCCAAGTATCATCAGTATCAAACTGCACAACTTATTAATTGAATTATATAGCCTATGAATCAAACTGTAAAGCCAATTATTGAATTACAATGTTACTCTCTGTGCAGTTCGTTTCATAAGTTATGCGTTCAAAACTGATGATTCCAGATCTAACTGAATCCGAACTCTGAAAAATGTTATACTTGATCTCACTTTCAGTCTCAAACATTGCTCTCTTTTTTTAATCGTATATCTCGTATAATTATTCATATATTTTTATAAAATGTGAAGTGTGTATATATATATACACACCAATAAATTGCATTATATTATTTATAGAAATGTGAAAAATTTAACAAAACATGTATATTTGTTACAATGAGTGGAGTTGTAGAGGGGATTAACGAGATATGTAGAATTATATTATAGGCTATAAAAAGAACTAAGTATAACAGTGTTGTTTCACTTTTCCATCATACAAGTTCTAAACATGGTAAATCCCCTTTTAATAGAGGGTGTCTTACTTATAGGGATTGATGGGGGGAGGGAGGGGGGGGGATTTTGTATAATCAAACATATAATGTATTGATGAATGACAAGTATTCATCAAATAATTAACAGTTGTTCACGGAATCGATTATCAAATAGTGTTATCATTACATATATATTTCAAAAAAAATTCATTGGTGGGATAGTAACCCAATCTCTTCGTGTTTTTATCTGCTTATTTATATTAAAGTCTCGTTTGGTATCATTTTAAAAAGGTGATTCCACTTTTAATTCCACTTTTAATTAAGCAGAAAGTTAAAAAGTGTTGCAAGACGTATTATAAAAAACAGATTTAATAAAAAAGTTACTTACAACTTTTAGTATAAGAAAGTTGCTTTTTAAAAAGTACAGAAAATGTGTTTTCTACAAATCAAATCTATTTAAATTACTTTATTCAAAATCTTATTTTTCAAACGTATTCCAAATGGACCCTAACAATTTAATTATAATCTTAAAAAATCACATTATTTTTCATTTTTTTTAAGAGGCATATGCATTTATCAAATAATGAAATAAAGCATGCTAATTTGAGACAATTATTTAGTTTCGATATTTAGAAAAAAAAATGTTCAAAAACATTAGGATTCCAAAACTCAAACAGATGGTAGGTTTAAATTATTTGAAATACTTGTTGGGACGAGTTTAGGACAGAGTGGTCCAATTTGTCTCGGTTTAGGATGAGTTTATGATGAAAAATCTTTAAATCTTCTATCATCGAAAATAAAATATGAGTCATTTTAAAACGTTTATTAAACAGAAAGAATCGATATCAAATCAAATCGTACATACGAAAATCTAATTAAAAATCAAATCAAAATCTATTGAAAACTCTTCAAAAACTCTAGATCTATCATAGGTACAAATATAAACATGGATCGACATTTAAATCTTTAAAAATCAAGAAACACATGATTGATTTGGATCTAAGCATATAAAGTTTAAAACAAGGCTTAAAAGATCAAAATTGTGATTTTCTTAAAACAGTTAGACCTACACTTGATATATATATATACACTTAAACATATTCCTTTTACATGAAAGACTTATAAAACATCTAAAATATCATAGTACCCTGGTTATATCATTAGATCCGAAAACTCTATTAAATCATCTTAAAATCATGCAAATCTAATAGGAAGACTTGAAATAAAAATCAAAGTTTCAAGTATATACATGTAAGACCTAACACCGTAACCGGAAATTTATAAAACGTCATAAAATCATTGTCATACCACTGGTATGACACAAGAATCGAAATCATACAAGATCATCGAAGAAAAACCCTTATCTTTGTTTTAAAATCTTGAAAACAAAATTATAAAACGAGAAACTCTTAAAGTAAGTTTATGAATAACAAAACCCTTCATAAATAAAAAGAAATACTCACAAGAACCCTTAGATCGAATCCTTCCCGAGATCCTCAACAATGTGGCCAAAATCAAGAAGAAGAAGTCCTTTTAGGGTTTGAAAATTCTAGGGTTTCAAGACAAGAGAGAGAGAAAGAGGTTTATAAGCGTCTCGTACACGTGGTGACACAATTACAACACCAATGATTCACATTAATCCTGATTAATGCACTTGTTTCTTTCCAAAAATGAACCAAATTTGAATTCAAAGATTTTTCAGATCGACGGCTCTTACTGAGCCCGTTGCTCGCATACCCGACGGATCCACTAAGAGCCGTCGCCCAAGTGTTCGACGGTTCCAAAAGGATTCGTCAAGCACTACCTGACTCCTTGCTATGGTTTAGACCATAACTTGACCTATACACATCCGATTTACGATCCGTAAGAGGTGTTGGAAAACCAATGGAACGAGGAATCTAACAATGCTAAATTATTATAAATTTAGAATATTAAACATATCATAAACGCAGGTTAATTACGTCCAAAAATTTAGAGTCTCTACAATATGTTTCAATGATTGTTTGGTCAAGATAACATTGTAAATTAGATGAACTTGAAGCAGAAGAAGTAGATGACATTCATCTACTTTTAAGAAAAGCAAAAGGTACTACACGAGAGGTGGATGAAGAGCTCGAAGACTGCATTGTAAATACTATTCGATCTACACCTATTGTCATTTTATAATGTTCATATAATTCAAATAATTTAGATTTTATAAAATTAATATTAATTTGATGTTTATCATCATCATTATATATAACTTCTAATCATCCTTCTAATGCATCAATTTTTAATTTATGATCTACAATAATAGCAAAATAATATATCAAAGGTACAGTTCCTCAATTTTTATCAAATTTTATTTTCATTAGAAGTAAAACATTATAAAAATATCATTTTAATTTTCATAATAATTATTAAATATTGAAGAAATAGAAAAAAATTGTGAAACTACACGAGAAGAAGTTAGACAATAAATGCCACAAAATATTTTTGTAGAATTTTTAAAAACTTCTAAAAAATCTTTAACAAGTTTAGCCACTGCTCAATCATAATCATCCGGGACAGATAAATTGCAGCTTCGATTATATGATAATTGTTCAACATACATATTTAAAACTCTTCTATATTTACAAGCAATTTTGTAAGAGATTATATGTGGAATTCCATCTATGAGGTATATCATTATTAATGTTTTTTCTTTTCATAGATAAATTATTACAACATTTAATATACTATATAGTTCATGTCTATCTTGAGAAGAATTAATATTACGTACTATATGTTTTATTTTTTGAATTGAAAGTGATAAACCATCTTGTACAATTAAATTAAAATATGGGCATAACAGCAAACACGAAATAAATCATTTCGAATCAGTTCTAAAAGACAAAAAAACATTTTAAACGATCTTCGGCCACATCATTGTTTGAAGCATTATACCTCAACTAACTAATTCTTCATGCATTGCATCTACAATAATTAAACCAGTATGTGAGGATTCAAGCATTTTGAAAGATATTATTCTCTATATTTATTTTCCAATCTTGATCTATATTGTGTGTAGTTATAGATAAAAAAAACCAATATGTTGAATAGATGTCCATAAATCTGAAGTTAAAGAAATATTACCTTTATAATTTTGAAAAAAAACCTTTATTTTTTCCTTTTCAACTAAAAAATATTTCATTACATCTCTTTTAGCAGTAGAAGCAAAAAAACATTTATATTGTGGAACTAAACCTCTTTGTATCATTCTAGTAAAATCATGTTTTTTTACAAAAGTAAATGGTTGTTCAACTCTAATCATGTAATCTACTATTTCTTGACGTGCACGTGTTTCATTATAACTATATGCAGTTAAATTACCACTAACATTTTTATTTAATAACATTTGATCTCTAATGTCAATTTTATTTTTTGCCAAACATTTACCCTTATGCCTCTTAAGATGACTAATACCCTAAGATGATGATGCACTTAAAATTTTACTACACAAACAATATTTTGTTTTTTAAATTTTTTTACCATTTTCCATAGTTTCAATTAATTAAAAAAAACCCAATTTACATATTTAATTTTTCTAGATGAAGATGCTAATGCACTAGTAGAAAAAGATGCTGGATTTGAAGATTGTATAGTAGGAGATTCGGTTGAATCATCTACTGGATTGTGAGCCATTATAATAACTAGAATTATATGATAACTACTAAAAAAAATAGAAAAAGAAAATGTGCACCAATGTAATAAAAAAAGAGCTTGTTGAGATCTTGAAAGGGGGCTTGTTGAGAGCTTGAAAGGGACTTTTTGAGAGCTTGATAGCTTGAGTGAGAACTTCAGTATTCGGCTTGAGATGAGTTTTTTTTAACTGAGGATGTATAAATGTATTTGCTGTGATGAGAATGAAAAGAATTGTTGCGGTCATATTCCATTTATAAAAAAATTATGCTTCAGAAATGATATCACTGCGATGGTGCGACCCTACCGTTGGAGCCAATTCCAACGGTAGGAAGGTGCCAATATAGGGAGCTAAGTGGCCCCCCCACTTTATCTATTAGTCTCTGCCAAGTAAAGTCTTTGCATGGCAGAGACTTCCATGGCAGTAGCAGAGACATTTTGGGGGGGCTCGCATGCCCCCTTTAAATTTGAAACAGTCATTTGACCGTTTCATTTTTTTTTGTCCCCCACGGGCTTGAGGGTCAATCCAAACGGGCCGGGTCCAATTTGGGTTGGCCCTTGGGCCGGACCGAGCCTTCTGAAGTAGGCTTGAGCCTAACCCTCTCTCAAAATGGACCGGGTTTTCATGTCATGGGCCATTTGACCCTTAATTTAAATGCATGGTCACCTATACAACATGTTGTAACATGTGCATTCGGAAACACTAACACCACAAACTAGAAGAAACAAAAACACTCAAGACCCGTCTCCTCACCCTCTCTCTCTCTATATATATCTTTTGATTTCATTTTTTAACAGGTTTGTTGCTTTGTACATATATTAGCCGAAAACATGTACAAAGTTTAACAAAATCTTTTTGGTATTTGAAATCTTTTTTAAACGGTATTTATTTATTTTTATTAAATTTTAATTTTAAAAAATATTTATTTTTTGGTAAGAAGTTTTGAGAAGTGTTGATATTATAAACAAGTTTCACAATAGTATTAGAACATGTTTCACATCAAATCTATTTATATTATTAATCAAAAGTATTTTTAACTTTCTTTCTACTTTCCTTCGTTACACTAATTATTTTTTTAAAAGATATGTTCAATGAATGGTGGTTATCATGTCACATCATTATTTTTTATTGTTATTATTTTTATTAGATTTATATTGAAATAATGATAGAATATATATGGATATTGAATAGCATAACATTATATCCAAATCTACAAAATCCCATTCAATTATATAAATATAATAGATTATTTTTAATTGGAATTTACACATAATCATTTTAAAATTTAAAATGTGAACTTATCTTTTTTAGTTATAGTTTTTTATCTTATTTTGAATTTAATTTAGGTGATAAATAATTAGTGAAATATGAGTTTCAACATTTGATCTCATTTTATTCTCAAATAATCATTTTAAAAAATTCTATTTTTAGTATATAGCACTCGAGTCAGAGTTATATTTAAAAAATTATAATTTTTTAAATAATCTTAGAAATAATTTAATTGTTGGTCAAATTTAATAATTTAATTGTTGGTCAAGGTTAATACAAATTCGATATGCTACCATCATGGAGATTACATGAGGCGGCTGGGAATCATTTGTTGTTATGAGAGTACATGACGTTGACGAGCATGGAAAAGATTGACATAATTAATTTTTTTATGTGCGTGCATGACGTTACCCCTTCCTAAATAAATAAAAAAAACACGTGGCTTCTTGTCGGCATCACTCCAAAGGTAGTACAAACTACAAACACCCCAAATTTATAGCTTCATCAACGTCACTTCGACGGCCATTTCAAACCCCCATCTACAGCCCCAACAAATACATACCGAGAGAGAGAGAGAGAGAGAGAGAGAGAAAGAGAGGCTTTAATGGCGACGCAGGCCAGCTTTCAAATAACCCCAACCGGACTACTCAGAAGAACCCCCTCATCATCATCAGCTGTTCAACTGCGGCCCCAATTGTTCAAACCCTCATCGGTCCCAATTCCATCCATCCCTGAAACCACAACGAATGGAAGAACAACAACAATAACCCCACAATCGACAACAACAAGAAGAAGAAGACTCACCTATGTACGCGCATCGTCATCGGAGACGCCAGCGCCGTCGACGGGCGATGATGTGTGGAGGGTTCGGGCCGGGGAGGCGCTGACGGCGGCGTTCCCGTTGTGGGTGGCATTGGCGTGCGTGATCGGGCTCGTGAGGCCGTCTTGCTTTCTATGGGTGCATCAGAAGTGGCAGATCCTCGGCCTCTTCATTACCATGCTCGGTTTTCCTTCTCTCTTCATTTCCCCCTTTTTAAGTTGTTGCTTTTTTTTTTTTATATTTTTGATGGTTTTTTTTGGGTGATGATGCACTTTAGTCCTTTTTTGAGCCTACCCCGCCATGTTGTTATATATGAAAAAATAATGTTATGTCTAGCCCCATTTCTGGCCTCAATTCCAGTTTACTATGGGCCCGTTTGGATAGAGACATAAGCTATTCTGGGGTTTATACCTATTCTAGGAATTGTTGACTTTATCAATGGAATAAGTGATTTTCTGTTTGATTGTGTTTTAAATTATTCTCATTGGAAAACGTAATAATAAAGTGAATGTGTTTGGTTGATGAAGAATAAAATGTGAATAAAGTGTAAAAAGTTGATTTGACATGTGGGCCCCATTGATGTATAAGAGGTGTTGACAGGTGATTTGAAATGAATGATGAAAAAAAACAGTGGAACCCACTTATGATTATTGTTGGAATAGGCTAATTCCATGAAAAATGAAGATTACTATACCCCTTTATTATTTGTTATTCCAGCATCCAAATACCACCTTATTCCCCTCACACAAACACCTTTTTTTCCCTATTCCCTGCCCATTCCCACCTATTCCTTCCCTAACCCTCTACCCAAACAGCCCCTATGTGTTTTGAATTTTTCAAAAAATAGTATATCTCATCTAACGAGGTATATGCTTTTATGAAAAAAGAAGTATATACTCCAATCAATTGCATGAATGCACTTATAGAAAATGTAAAAAAATTCTTTCGAAGCATATGTCTTGTTAACGTGAGCATTTGCATTGTTAATTTTCTATCGACGCATATATGGCTGAAATTGGGGCTGCAAACGGATCTGGGTGTAACAACACCCAAAAAATAAATGTATTCAATTCATATGACTATGTAATTCATTTTTTTTAATTTATAAAAGAATGTAATTCATTTTTCAAGTTTAAAAATCAGTATGTGTGCATACTGGGGCTGCAAAAAAGAACTGAGTGTAATAGTTTTTTTTCTTCTATTGGTTAGCAATCCATTTGTCTGTTGAATTGCTTGAGAGGTTTTAGTTTGTGGTTATTGGTGACCAGACAATATTCTTTTTCTTCATCCTAGTTTGGCAAGGGGATAATATTTTGGACTAGTTTGACAATGGGATAAATGGTGTGATAAGAGGATAAGTGGGGGATGAGTGGTTGGAGAACAATTTATAATGTTTGTTATATATAAAAAAAGATAAAGCGCATATAGTTTTTCGTGAAAATTGTTCACGCCAGAATGAAAATTGGGATATTTTTGTTTGATGTGAAGATTAGAATAATATTTATCTCCTCCTTTTGTCTTGATTTTGATGAATGAAAATTGACAGATCTTTTTAATCCATTAAATTAGGAGAATTTATCATCAATATCTTATCATTGAAGAAATTTTTTTCCCAGTTTTAGAAGATGAAAAGAGTTGATTTTGTTTTATTCACATTTATCAAAATTGAGATGAAAAGAGGGAATAAATGCTATTCTATTCTTTATGTTCAAACAAAAAAATAATCATCATTTTCAATTCAAAATCTAGACAATTGTCTGCATTTATCCTCATTTTTTAGGGTAAGTCATTCTATAACCTCTTATCCCATTGTTTATCCTTGTGTCCCACCACTTAGTCCCTTACCAAACTAGGCCATCATGTTTTGTTGATCACTTGGAAAACATTGCAAAAGGAGACTAAAAATTGGGCTTTGTATGCAGGGATGGGCATGACCCTCACGCCCGAAGACTTGCAAGGTGCACTGGCAATGCCCAAGGAATTGTTCACTGGTTTTGTACTACAGTATTCGGTGCGCATGCCAACTACATTTTTTGAGCTGTTTTCTTGTTTTTGGTTATGCCGCGATTAATTCCACCCTTTAATTGTTAGTATCTTGAGCTCTTGATGGGATATCTGGGAGCTTGTTTTCATTGCTACCCATTCTTTTGTTATAGGTTGTAAATGATGTTGGTAAGCATGCACTGGGCCCCCACTAGCATAAATGCTTCTCCAACCTATCAGTTTTAAAACTTGGATAACTTTTGTGCTGATTCTCAATAGGGACGTATTTGGTGTTCAGTAGGTCTCAGGGCCTCTGCTCTTGTGTAGTCCTTTCTTGGGGATTGCGGTGGCTTATTTTTTTTGTTATTTTTTTTATGTTCTTTTAGGTAATGCCTCATCTCCCAATTTGTCGTTAGAGTGTTCATCTGGTAATTGAATAAATTTTGAGTGGTTCTCCTACCATTTCTTCATAAATAAGTAAATAAACAAAGACTTATAACTTGACTAGTTGACTTCCATCCCATACTTTGGCTATCAATGAAGTATGCTACCGTTACTCATTCCTTCATTGCCTTAAGTGTGGCCAAAACATCAAACTTCAAATCCTTTATATGACTCCTTAGTGATTAATGAATCATTTATTATTGGTGATTATTAATTTCTCATCTATTTTTGGAACCCATTTTCCACAAAATCTAACCAAGAAATTTTTTAACACATCATTCACTTATCATTTTAATAGTAGGAACTAGTCAGATTAGCTTATACTATTATTGTATGTCTCCCAACCATGAAATAATGTAAGTTCATTTTATTTCATATGCATTTCCATGTACATTTATATGTCAGTAGATATTCCACAAGGATCTGTTAATTATTTGCATGGTTAAACATGAGAACTCAATCAGGCACCATTTTGTTTTTCCTTGTGTTGATGGCATCACTTTTCAATAAAAGAAATATAACTGATATACATCCATCAAAGGTACACATAGGCCCATAATATATATAATAGAAAAAGGGAAAATAATGGCTGACAGAACTCTTAATACAATGGAGAAACATTTAACTTAGGTTCGTAATACGGGGGTTGCTATCCACTTACAGCTTTGTCAGTTTCAGGAGATTGTTGTCCTCATTGATAACTGGAAGGTCATCGATTTGTGCGATTTGTGCATGCCAAGTGTCTTCAGTTTAGTTGACGTGAAGATTGGCTTGCTTTATATTGGTTTGATGTTGGTTGTATGAGCCTTTTTATGTAATGAATTCCTAGAAATGGGAATGGCCAATCCAGTGGAATATGTTATTCTTCATATGGTCATACCCCTCCTTGCAATCAACTTCCATTTTGACATTTATTTTTGAAAAAAGGGAGGCATCCTGCCTCAATTTATTACAAAATAGAGAATGCCCATAGCATAATCTGTTTGCTGATTACATGTCCATATTATGGTGAGTTACTATTCCCCCCCCCCCCCCCCCCCCCCCCCCCCCCCTGTAAAATATTGTATAGTATAGAAATTTTTACTTCTTTGCAGTTGTCTAGTATTTAACAAACACAACTTTAAGCAAGTTGTCTATTTTTGTCTCTCCTCTGTTTCTGCAAGTTTAGTCTCCCTTTCTGCTTTCTATTCATGTTTTTGTGCTGTTTTCAGCAATGTACGTTTGTCCTCTATTAATACAAAAGCAATTATCAAGCAAAAAAAAAAAAAAACAACTTTATGGAACCTACATTCTCCATCATGGATTATCTTTTATAGCGCTTTACCACTTCGGCTATTCAAACGTGGGAAAAGATTAAACACAACTTTAAGCAAGTTGTCTATTTAAATTCTTGTTGATTTGGATTTCATTCTGCATATCAAATTGGCTTCCTTCATCTTCTTTTCTTTCATCACTTGGATTGCATGCTTATTTTTTATGGTCTTCTTGCATCACCTACCTGCATTTTTCCACTCACTGCACTTTGTTTGAAAGTGCCATTTTGTCTTCAAATACAAGGCTAGGTTTAGTGTCCGGTTCAGGGTACCATGGCCATGTATCTGACCTGGAATCTCTTTTGGAGTCAGGGTACCATGGCCATGTATCTGACCTGGAATCTCTTTTGGAGTCCCTTGTCACAGCTGGTTTTGTTCTTCTTGCATTCTTCTATGTTAGTCTCCTGCCAGATATAGATCATCTTTCTTTTCATTTAATTATTTTTGGAAAACTGGCTACAGACTGAGTTCCTAACACAATTCATTTCATGGTATTTACAAGTCCTTGTTTTATACACTACCCACCTCCAGATATCTGGGTTCAGATGTCATCCCTACCGGTGTGTGCGTGGTGGGGGATGCCTTAAAAAAATGGTTTGAGATATCTTTTGTCTCTTGTAGATTGGATTTGCATGCCTGTGAATTAGCAATCTTGGGTGAATTTTTGCTTGAATCCTTATTAAAAATCATGGACACTTGGTACCTAAACCTAAACAATCATGATGTATGGTTGAATTTGTAAATGGAAAGTTATTCCTTGTACATCTGAGCAGTAGGTGTATGATTTTTGTTTCAGGTTATGCCCTTATCGGGGTTTTTAGTGAGCAAGCTCTTAAGGTTGCCTTCCCATTATGCCGCTGGTCTAATATTGGTCGGATGCTGCCCTGGAGGTTTGTGTGCTTTGTGCTTTGTGCTTCTTCATCTTACATCCACCCTCTAAACTCTGCAAATTCATTCTGGTCTGCAGGAACAGCGAGTAATATCATCACTTATTTAGCACGGTATGGTAATGCATCTTCTCTTCCATAACCATATCATCAAAAGTCACAGATACTCTTTTCATGTTCCAGAGGGAATGTAGCCCTTTCAGTATTGATGACAGCAGCAAGCACTATATCTGCTGCGGTATATAGATAATTTCTCTTTGAATTCTCTACTTTTCTTCCACTTCAATTAAACTTCCTTCACCTGTTTCTTGGCTATTCCAGGTGATGACTCCATTCCTCACATCCAGACTTGCTGGACAATATGTTGCAGTGGATGCAATCGCACTCTGTTTATCAACGGTTCAGGTAACAACTAAATACACTTTTTTTTGGGCGCTGACACAGACACTTCTACATACGGTCATGTCATCTAATGCAATATATGAAATCTCTAATAGAGTATTTATTCTACTACGTCAGTATATACTTTATTAAGAAAAATGTAAACTTTTACTGATACAAAGGTTCGCCTACCGTTTCCATAAAAAAATGTAAAGTTATAGGCATTCAATTCATTCGAGTATATATTTCACTTTTTATGAAAGCACGTATTTTATTACACAAATACATGCTTAATAGAAAATCAAAGCATTTTCATTTTGCAAAAGTGAATATAGAAATGACCAAGTGTTACATTTCCCTTTTTTTTCTTGACCCGCTCAGTTGCTTTTATCACATTATGGATTCCTATATATGATGATATTTTGATCACAGGTTGTGCTGGCCCCTGTATTGGTGGGCGCTCTTCTGAACAAATATTGTCGTAGTTTTGTTGTCGTGGTCTCTCCAGTGATGCCATTCATTGTGGTGGCAAATGTTGCCATTTTATGCGGCAGTGTAATTGCTCAAAATGCTTCAGCAATTTTCACATCTGGCTTGCAAGTGGTGTTCTCTTGCTGTGCCCTTCACACATCTGGTTTCTTATTTGGTTATATTCTCTCTCGAATGATGGGGATTGGTGTCTCGTCTTCACGCACGATATCCATTGAAGTTGGCATGCAGGTGAAACACTTATTCCAAGTCCTTATTACCAAATACTCCTAATTATTATTGATTCATTCACATGTTAAATGCACATTTTCATAAAACGTTAATTCCGGTGTAAACCATGTTTTATTAAAAACACATATTTAATAATTCACGTATTAAATGAATTAAATATGTTTTAATTGCATATTATTATTTGTATAGAAGGATAAAAACCTAAAAAGGATCAACATCAGTACATGTATTTTATTTAATATTTGTTATTTTACATGTCATAATTAATTTTTCTATGATTGTCATTTTTTGCACTTGCTGAATTATTCCCCAATTCTGAACTGGTGACAAGGTGAGACTCATCTCTGAAAGCCTCATCTTTCATGTAATGAATATAGCACTAATGTTGATTGTTGTATGTGCAGAATTCTCTGCTTGGGTTGGTGCTTGCTGCTCAACATTTTGCAAATCCTTTAACAACAGTTCCATGCGCGGTTTCTAGTGTTTGCCACTTATTATTTGGTAGCATCTTTGCTGGAATCTGGCGAAGCACTCCTCTACCCGAAAATGAAGAGAAACAATACTAACTGATGTAGGAAGTTAAACTGTGTTTCGAGGACCGACTTTTCTGCACGGCAACATGAGGTATGTTGGGATTTACTATCATATTCTGGATTTCTACTAGTAATGATAAATGAACTGAACGTGCAATTTATGCAATTTGCAAAGATGTACTTTTTTCCTAGAGTTCTGAGAAGGCCATTTATTGCATTCAACACCGTTTGCAGCTTTATCTGTGGCCTGTACATGTTTTGATTTTTCTATAAAGTATATGCTTAGCTAATGACGTATATATTTTTCTTATCAAAAGATGAAGTGCGCAATAAACACTTGTATGGATTAAATAAAGTATACAATGAGATAGTGGAGTATATACCTCATTATACAATTTCATATGCTATAATGATGATGTGGTGACCGCAGATGAGGCTACAAAAATGGACTGAGTGCGCTTTTGCAAATAAGGTGTTTTTATACTGGGTGGTCTTGACCTTTGATAGGCTAGGCGGCAGAGCTTGGAGTGCCTTCAAATTACTTATCCAAAAATGTTACTTATCCCAAAAAATAAAAAAAATAAGGGCCCCCATTTAGAAAACCTCTATTGCTTGCCTATCTCGCTTACACTCGGGTTAGTCATGCTTTTATTGTATAGTTTTATTGTACGCGCGAATGTTAATAAAATGTATTTCGAAATGATAAAATGAAGTTTATATTTTTTAGACTTCAAAGTATATAATGATATCAAATTGTTTAGGTACAATCAAATAATGTTATTTCTGACATGAATGATTAAATTGTGAAGAAACGTCATAATTTATAAGTCACATTAAAAAAATGTATACACACACATTATCTTGGGTTTATAGGTAAGCATAACAAAATTTTTATCAAGTAATATTAGAATGATTTTATGAGCTTGATTTCTCCAAGTATAATAAATCGATACTGTAATATCTAAAAGAAAAATAGAATGCAGTTCAAAGACTTTAATAAAGGTGTAACAAAAAATTAAAAAATAAATTGATATTCTAATATCCAAAATTGTTAAGGTCTCTCTTCTAAAAAGAATTTGACTCTGATATATATTATAACATTATATATCATTTAAATTTAATTATCTTATATGTCAAATCGTAATCCTTAACATTTAAATTACCATGATTTCAAATCCACATTAGAAAAAATTCAAAGATTTAAGAATGGTTTCATATAATAAGGTATCTAATAACATTTCTTATCACGTCTCTACAAGTGGATACACTTACGGCATGAAATAAAAAAGGATTAACGAAAATTTATGATCATCAATGTAAATATGAAAATGAAAACTAAAATTGTAGTAAAGAATTGTCATTAATAATTTTATGGACTTAAATGAGGAGACTACAATTGTAACTTTATAGGTATCTTAATGATAAAAAAAATTGGATAAAATTTTATTAAATTTGAAGTTCGGCAAGTCATCTTTCGAAATCAGAGGCCTCAATATAAATATGAAAATAGCATCACTGAAACTCCTTAAATTTGAAGTTCGGCGATTCACATTTTCAGATAAGGAATTTCGTTATAAATCATGAAATCTAAATGAGAGATCTGTTTGTAACATGGATATGAGTCTGGTTGTAAAATTGATAGAAACTGAGGGCAGAACTTCAAATATCATAAAAAAGACAAAAGTGGCCGATTTTGTTAGGGACCTAATTATAAATATGAAGGACCTATGGGCCTATCTAAAAATAACCTAGCTAATTCAATTTGTCTTCCAAGAGCAAGCACGTTGAACAGAGTGACCCTTCTTAACGAAAGGAAATGTAAATGTTATGTGAAATGGCAAAACTGACCTTTTAGATGAAAACTTTTGTCCTCATGGTAGTGCTTTAGGATATTGGAGTATAGATTATTTATAAGGTTTCTATGCGGAGCCTATAACAATATTTTGATGGAACATTTAGTTTCTCTCAAGGGATGAATTTGTAATTTATTTTTCTAACAAAAACCTTTTACTAATTTTTGCAGTAAAAATATTTAGGGTTTTTTGCATATATACCCCTATTAGAATCGGTTTTTTAGAATTACCCATTTTGCATTCCCGATTGCATAAATACCCTTACTGCATTCAAAAGCAGTGCATCTGTGCCCCTCTATCAGTGTCCATCAGCAACCCAACATGAACCAAGGTTACATATTTAACTAGACCTTCGATGTTTACTATTTTACCCTCGATCATCTCCAACCTGAACTGAGTAACCTTTGCAACCCTAAATGAAAAAAATTTGAAGCCCTAAGTCATTTGTATTCTAAAAACCCTAACCTCCCCTCTACTATTTCATCCAAACCCTAACCCTTGAAATCAAATCCCTAACTCGTTTAATCCATCCCAAATCGTCCATAAATAAAAAGAAAAACATAACCCTGATCAGTCCATTGTTTGTAAATTGAAGAATCGATGAGGAGGAGTGATCGAAGATGAGATGTGCGTTCTTTGGAAGGGGCAAATTTTGAGAAGAAAGAACAAGTAAATGAAAGGGGAATGTTTGACCGAAACAAATGTATGAAAGAGAAAGGTTTGAACGACACAAAATGGAGGAACAAATGGGGAACACAAAGAGGAAGAGAGACGATCCCCTCTGCTGTGAAAATTTGTAAAAAAGTGAAGAAAAAAAACAAAATGGTTTAAGGAAGAAGAAGAAGAAGAAGAGGAAGAAGAGGAAGAATAAGTCGACCTTAAAAAACAACCCGAGGGGTAATATTGTCATTTCACATCACTTAACGGCGCCGGACAGGGTTTTTTTAACCTGACCTCACGCCCACTAACCACAGGGGCATGGATGCACTGCTTCTTAATGCAGTAGGGGTATTTATGCAATCAGAAATGCAATAGGGGTAATTCTATAAAATCATATTCTAACAGGGGTATATATACAAAAAACCCAAATATTTATGTAACCTTTCTTGAGGGCTACTGTTTGGGTCAAGAGTTTATGACTATTTTGAAAATAAATTACTCTACTAAATGAATAAATTATTTACTATTTAATTGCATTTTTATTTTTTCTTGTTAGAAAACATAATAATGAAGGTTTTGTTGTTTGATTCATTATGGATACGTTGTGAATATAAATTTATAAAAGATGATAAAATAATTTTATCTATGAACCCCATGATTTATAAGAAGTAATGACAGATGATTTAACATATGAGTCCTCTTACACAGTGAAATAAGTTCGGTGTTATAATTGGGGGGACTTGAAATATAAATAACAGTTTAATTTTTCTATTTCTGGTATTACCATAACTATTTATTCTTTTCACTCAAACAACTTTTTTAGTCTTATTTGTCCTCTATTCTCTCCTATTCTCCTTATTTATGTGTGAGGGATCAATTGAGAAAAATGGAAGATTAAAACAAATCTAATGGGAGTTGTTTTTTCACCTTAAGATCTTGTACGTTTTTTATATTATATTATATTGAAAAAAGATACATGTAACCCCAATTTCAGTCTATCTTATTTTTTTTTAATCATATACTCACCCTTTGAAGTACATGTTGTTATGTGAAATGAAGTATATACTAAGATACAATCAGGGGCGGCTCCACTCTTCATAGAATGGGGTCAATTGACCCCATCAATATTTTAAAAACCAAAAACAAACTAGCTTACCCATCATACTTTATTCTCATTTTGACCCATAGTTTTGAGACCCCATTAAACTTTTTTAAAACAAACCAGCCCATTAAATTTTTTTAAAGAGTGTTGTTACACTCAGTTTAAAATACAATCTTATATACCTCGTTAGAAATCCAATGAAGCATATACCTCATTAAACGATATATATATCTTGTTAAAATTTTCTTACACTTATTAAATATAAATTCATTCAATTCGAAATAAAGAGATATACATTTTTTATTAAAACATATACTTCGTTACATGATGTTTACAAATAAAAAATAAATTAAAACATGTGTGATTTGAGTTTTGATTGGTAAAAAAACCGAGTCTAATATTTTTATTTTTTAAAACAAACTGGCCAATATTTGACCCATTAAAAACCCAACACCCACATTGGAAAGGAAAAAATAGTGAAACACTAAAAACTACATTTTAAAAAAGATCGCTAGTATGGAACCTTCAACATTACACCATTTTTTAGTCATTTATATATGTATCAAAAGCCCTTTACCTGTCTATGTATCAAAAGATAATTTAATATATGTTTGTGGGGAGAGGGGGGGGGGATCTATTTGGAGAGTTTTGGGAAGATGGGTGTGAGTCTCCAATTGATTAATTGTTTATTTTTTTATGTATTTATGTTTATGAAATTTTTGTTTAATTGATAAAAATTCAACTGTACAACAAGATTTTTCTTCTACGAAAAAAATAATTGTGGTGTTAAGCAAAGTCGTCTTGAAATAAATAATCTCTTTCGGATCCAAGTTTAAGAAAATAAATTTCAACTTTTCATCCTAATGATCGTAACAAAATAAGAATATCATATATCCAAAATGGTTCTTTCTTTGATGGTTTTTTTTTAATGCAAGTAGTTTTACTTTACAAAGAAAAATCTATATTTTTTTATAAATATATGATATATGATAAGAATATATTTTTAAATTTTTTTGTTAAATTTATTTTTTTAGTGACCCCATCTATGAAAATTCCTGGAGCCGCCAGTGGATACAATAGTGTATTTTTTTCATGGTGAAAAAATGAAATTTGTTTTTTAGGTTCATATACTATGATAGGACCTATACACTATAATAGTGTAATATATACTACGTATGAAGTTGCAAAATGGATTGCAAAAAGGACTGTGTGTATCAGCGCTCATATTATATTATGGGGAAATACCCAAATAACCCTGTGTAAATTGTTTGAAATCCATATAACCCCCTGACATTTTCAAAAGTACATATAACCCCTTGAAATATCATGTAAATCTAAATAACCCATTGTGTTAAACTTATGTTGACAGATGAGTAATATTTTGTGAATATTCCATTTGATTAACCTTGACTAAGAACACAAAATACTAAAAAAACTCTTACAAATTGTTTAAAACGCAGAAAACCCTTTGTAAACAATAATTTTACCTCTTCGGATAGGGTTTATAAAATCGTCATTTACAAATGATTTTTTTACATTTTTAATACGTTGTGAGAGTTTTTTGATATATTGTGTTCTTAGTCAGGGTTAACTAGACAGAATATTCGTACAATAATCTAAATTTGTTAATGAAAATTTAACTCAGGATGCTATTTGAATTTACATAGATATTTTTAGAGGGTTATATGGACTTTAGAAAAAGAGAAGAGGTTTTATGGATTTCAGTAGTTTACATGGGGTTACATGGATTTTTCCTATATTATATTATATATATATTTTTATAGGAAACTCAAGTACACACGGTGTGAGTTTGAAATTTTGTGATTCAGTTGTATAGCTCTTTTGTTATTTTGTTATTCTTTTCCACAGCTATGGGTCGTGACAAATGCCGAGTACAACGAGGGCTGTGTGATTAACTCCTGAAATTTAATGAATTTTTTTATAACCAAACTCATATTAAACCAGTAACTAGTAAATCATGTCTTTGTTACTTTGTATCACTTTTAGGGGTTTAAAGAGTAATATTTTTTTTTGTTTTTTGACTCGCTCAGTTTCTTTTTTTTGTTCAATGGATTCCTGTGACGATATTTTGATGAGAGGTTGTTCTGGCCCCCGTATTCCTGAACGAATATTGTCATGATTTTGTTCTAATAGTCTCTCCAGTGATGCCATTCATTGCGGTGGCAACCGTAGCCATTTTATGCGGCAGTGCAATCGCTCAAAATGCCTCCGCAATCCTCACATCTGGCTTGCAAGTGGTGCTCTCTTGCTGTGCTCTTCACGCTTCAGCTGGTTTCTTCTTTGGTTATGTTCTCTCTCGAACAATGGGGATTGATGTTTCGTCTTCACGCACGATATCCATTGAAGTTGGCATGCAGGTGAAACACATACCTATTGATCAATTCGCATATTATATGAACCCTCTATGGTAAAAGTTTAATCCTCTATGATAAAAGAATTAAAATGACTCTAGCTTTCGATTCTGCAAAAAACTGACCTGTTTGGTTGCACACGATTTTAGCTTTTTGAAAAGCTAAAATCGTGTGTAACCAAACGGACCCTAAAACTGAAGGAAAAAATGTGCAGCCAGGTTTTGCTATATATTTTAATATCAGTTATTGATGATTTTGCCTAAATTCAATTATTATAACTTGAACACAGAAGCTTTTGTCATCTTTTGATGTTGTAACATCACTAGGAGACCAAGAATTTGATTTAATATTTGTTATTTTACATGTCATAATTAATTTGTCTATGATTGTTATTTTTTGCGCTCGCTGAATTATTCCTTGACTTCCGAACTGGTGACAAGGCCGAGATACTCATCTCTGTAATGAATGTATCTTAAATGCTTGATTTCTGTATGTACAGAATTGAACTCTGTGCTGAGGGTGGTGCTTGCTGCTCAACATTTCGGGAATCCTTTAACTACAGTTCCATGCGCTGTCTGCCACTCATTATATGGGAGCATCTTAGCTGGAATCTGGCGACGCACTCCTCTACCTGAAAATAATGAGAAACAATACTAAAGGATGAAGGGGGCAGTGAACATCTCTTCATGAAGTTGATTATGCATTTCCAGGGCCATCTTTCGGTGCAGCAATATAATGTGATTGACCTGACCTATGAGGTATGTTGGAAATCACTTCATTCATTAAACCATTTAGGTCATATCTTGGATTTCCATTAACAATGATGAAGGAACCGAATGTGTGAACAATTTTCAAATATGTACTTTTCCAAGATTTTCACAAATATGTTAGTACATGTTGAACCTGGCGCTTGGCGGGTTGGGTAGGCGCCCCCACTTAGGGTTTATCCCCAAATTACTTGGTGAAAAAATGTGTTACTTATTCGAAATCACTACATTGATTAGGGGCCCCATTTAGATATTCACTTACCTCCCGTTTGGCGTGAAGAATAAACGCTGGATAGGAGAGAATACAGTAGAATAGCCTCCAAACAGTTATTTGTTTGACAAGAATAAACCTTGATAGTTATGTCTGGATAAGCTAGGATAAGACCTGATAACTATTGTCAGAAAATGCTAGAATTGTTTATCAGGGCTTATCTATACCAATGGATAAAAATACCCTTCTCTGTCATTTTAAAAAATTTATCTTACCTAACATTCTCTGCATACATTCCAAAAACTATCACATCTATCATATCACACACACATCTCTCATACTTATTCCCAAACACAAATAATTTATCTAGGGGTATAATTGTCATTAAAAAAGTCATAAACTCTTATCCATCTCTTATCTACCACTTATCCTTACTTTATTCAAGGTGAATCAAACAACAAAAAAATCAATTTTACGTTTCCCAATGAGAATAACAGAAAAGACAACCAAACAAAAATTTACCTATTCAGCATAGATTGTTATCTATCCCAGTATAGCTATAAAGGGCGAATAACCTTATGTCACACCCCAAACGAGCCGTTATTGTTTGGTCTATTCCGCTTCTGTTCAAGGTGCAAGTGTCTCAAGACTCAAGAGATGCTTTTGCGAAAGCCTATAGGGATCTTTTGATAGAACATTTGGTTTCATCCAAAGGATGAATTTGCAACCTATCATTTTAATAAGAACCTTCTAGCAAATTTTGCAGGTTCAAACATCAAAGAGAGAATTCCTTATGTAAGGAATGAATTGAGTTAAAAAAAAAAAAAGATTAAAGAAAATCTAGTGGGAGATTTTTTAAAATTTTCGTTTTTTTTTTCTTGAGATCTTGTAGAGTAGAATTAGGAAACCCAGATACTCTAACAAGGTCTTTTTTTTTAATATGGGGGGACCTCTCGTGGTTGATATTAAAGTCAAGCTGTAAATGTTATCTTTGCCTGTTGCCCCAGTTCCACGGAAGTGATTTCTTATTTTTGTGATTTAGTTGTATAACTCTTTTCTAATTGGAAGGTATGATTCTTTTCTAATTAATATAGATTATTATTTTGGGTGAAAAGAGTTACACTTTGGGTTAGTAACTCTTCTTTATTTTTCTCTAAATATTATAAGATTTGATTTTATTTTATTTTCTTTGTAGAACTCCAATCACTTTTGGATTGTGTATATAAATTTAATTTTTTGAAGGACTGGATTATACTTTTGTCATTGTAAATTGTAATGGGGGTTTTAGGTAAAGGGAAATGATATGTCCAGCTCATTTTGCAGTCTCAATTGCAGTCCACTCAGGGTGTTTTTTTTTTTTTTTTTAATCATACACTTCCTGCTGTCCTTTTGGGAAGGTGGGGAATGGATAAATGGTGTCCTTTTGAGAAGATCACGAATGCCCGCTCCGTCTCGAATTCCCCCGCCTGTGAAATTATCGCAGAGGCCGAAGTCGAGGAGATTGCGTGTTTGATGGCGTGCTTGCAATCGGTGTCGATCAGACCGCAGATAGAAGACACTTTAATATGGAACCGCGACGCGTCAAAATTGTTTACGGTGAAGGAATTATGGTTGGTGGAGGTGGGAATCCCTGTAGGCAAACATGACAGCACAGACGAACTTGGTTGTGGAAAAGAAAAATCTTTCTATGGTTGGCCGTGCAAGAAAGGATCCTTACAAAGACATATAGGGAGGGCCAAGTGGAGGCCGGAGTTAGCAACGGAGTGCGAGCTGTGTCACACGCTGTCGGAGACAGTGGAACACTTGTTTTGTGCTTGCCCGGCCCTGACACCATTATGGAAGGGGCCTTTGAATAAGCACGGCATCAGGACTGAGGTTACAATTCCGAAACATGGAGGAATTATGGAATCAAATGCAGCGAACCATGAAGCCTGGAGCATCACGTATTCACTCTCAAGTGAGGAAGATCATGCCACCCGCGGCCTTGTGGAGTATTTGGTTATCCAGGAACAAGTGCTTATTCAAAGTGCATCGCTTTTACACGGAGAACTTATGAGAGGACATCCTCCACTTCATGTCAGCTTGGGGAGGAGTTTTGGCGGGTGCAAGAAGCGTTCGGGTTGAGGGTCGTTCATTATTAACCCGGGTTGAGGGTGCTTAACTGGGGTAGCAACTCCCCATTCTCTCTTTTTTTGCTTGAGGTTTGGTTTTGTTAGGAGGGACACAGCTTGTGTATATCCAGCCGTGTATGCTCACTATACACCCCCCCCCCCCCCCCCTCCCCCAATCCCCATACGTTGTTCCATCTTTTTCACTCTCCCTCCTTGTTACACTTTTGAGGCAAGAGTTTGGATTATGTAGCTGAAACTATGTTATATAGACCACCTTTCCCTCACAAAAAAGAAAAAAGAAAAAAGAAGAGTTTAGACAGGTGGAGCTATTTAGAAACAAGTCTGAATAAAATATCCAAAAGTTTTAGATTATTTTAAGTCTTGTTTGACATATATTGTGGAAGTGATTTTACATGATGTAAAATCACTTTCACATAATGAGTTCCAAACAAGTGTTTTAAAATTTTTGCCTTTAATTTTAATTTTTCTTTTTTAATGTTATAAAGTTGTTTCATAACAATTTTTTAAGAAAAAACTATTTTGAAAATTGGTTTTAAACTAGTCCAATTGTGTTTCCAAACACCCCAAATGGCTATGGGTTTTAACAAGCTATGCACAACTTTTTAGAGATGAACAATAAATAAAAAGATGTTTTAAATTATTAATCTAATTTTAAAATCAACTTGATACAACGTTTGGATTCGGGTATGAATGAATTCGACAATGAAGAATCGTCCCCAATGATTCTCCACTGGTTCAAATTGATGCCCTAGTTCAAAACGAACCATCTAGGTGAGTATCTATTCTTGTTTTTTTTTTCTTTTTTTTAGTTTTGTGTGGTTCTCATGGATGTGGCAGCATTGGTGATGCTTGTTGTGATTGTGGTTCCAATGGTGATTGTTGTATTTGTTGGGTTTAGAATTGTAGTTTTTTTTTATCCTTTTAGACCGTTGTTCGACCAGAAAAATGGGATATAGACCTCCCAGATCGACCACACAAAGTTTACTCATTTAAGTGATGGCCGACTAAACTTGGTGGAATAAAATCATGTACCTTCCAGACTGTTGTTCGACCAGAAAAATGGGATTTAAACCTTCCAGGTCTACCACACTTAGTCGCTCTTTTGCATAATGGTCAACTAATCCTGGTCTAATGGAGTTCAGACCCTCTTGACCGTTGTTGTCCCTTGTTCGACTGAAACTGTGATCTTTAAACCTCCTTCGTTGACCGAATCCCGTTGATCCCTTAGAGTACTAATCGACTATACTTGGTCAAATTTGGTGCAAAGGAGGCGGAGTTGGTCCAGGTCACAGCGACCGAGGTGAATGCATTGAAGGAGCTTGATGAGCTTCACGTCCGACTTGTGGAAGGCATGCGAGAGGTCGACCTGCAAGTCCGCCTCGAAAGCGAACTCCTTGTCCGGGTTGGGGAACTTGATCGGTGGGAGTTGAAAAAAGTCCCCACTCGCGATGATCTGTATCCCTCCCCACACGTCGTCGGACTGTCGGTGGCAGACGCGGCATGCGATAGTTTCTAGGATGTCAAAGAGCCGACCGTCGATCATGCTGACCTCATCAATGACAAGGGCCTTGGCAGCGGTCCAACGTCTCGCGGCGAGGCAGTTGCGGAGGAGGACGGCGTTGGCGTCATCGACGGATTGGGTTCCGATACCAGTGAAGGAGAGTCAGGTGGATGTTGCGGAGGACGCAGATGGCGTGGCGGAGGAGGGAGCTCTTGCGACGAGAGTGCTTTGATGTGGTGCAGGGCGGCGGCAGAAGGAGATTTGGGTATTAGAAAAGATGAGTTCGGTGGAATTAATTTTTCAGTGATGAAATATTTATCATATGGTGGTTTTAATAACTTACAAAATGGTAGTTGGTGGGTAAAGGTTAGTGGTGGCTTAAGGGAAATACTGGGGGGGGGGGGGGGGGGGGGGGGGTGTAGACGCGCCCTTCTGAAAAATGTTCCGCTATTATTTTAAAATTTTGCATCAAAGGATTTAAATTCGTTCAAGGCTATAGTATCAACATGTTTACGAAGAATATAGTTTTCCATTTACTTATTTATTCAAAGGTTGTGTCCAACAATTGGTGGTTCCTCCATCATAAAGCTTCACCCATATTACTAAAAAAATAGAGTAGCCCTCTTTTTGTGGAAGACCCCCTTAGCGGGGTGGTCGAGACACACTCTCTCTCAAGGGAAGGTCGGGAGTTCGACTCCCAAGTTTACCAAGAAAAAAAAAACATGTTTACGAAGAATATGATTGTTCAATTAAATACATAACTACACCAAAAAAGAAAACATACACTTGATGAATATAATGATATACTTGATCAAAAAATATATACTAAGTTAAGACAGTGAGGATGGGGATGGATCCAATCAGGACTGGATTCGGTCAGTATCGAATTGGACGACGTGAAAATCGAACTGCACCACTTATAAATTGAACTGCATAACCAATTATTGAGTATATATTTCACTCTTCTATTGGATACTGATGATACTTAAGAATTCATATTTCATCCAATAGTTTATTGGATCTAACAAGAGAGTATAATCTGGCCTGAATCCATATAACCCCCTGCAATTTTCATAAATCCATATAACCCCCCTGTAATCACACCTCTATATCCATAAAACCCCCTCCGTCAGCATTCCGTCCGTCTAGCTAATGGGGCAGGGGGTTATATGGATTTAGCTAGATTACAGGGGGTTATATGAATTTTTTCCAAAATTTTTTTTATATGTGATTTAAAATTTTCTTTTCTCACATTATTATGTATAACCATATCTATTTATTCTCTTTACCCAAACAATTTTTTTTTGTTTATTCTCCTCCCATCCATTTAAAATGGATATCCATATCCATTTTAATTTTTTTTGTTTATTCTCTCTCTACTTGTGATTTAAAAAAAAAATTCTCACATTATTATGTAAAATCATATCCATTTATTCTCTCTACCCAAAAATAAATAAATAAATAAATAAATGTTAAATAGGCTCAATTTTTAAACCACATGTAGAAAAAATAAAATGAATATGGTTATACATAATAATGTGATATTTTTTTTTAAAATCACATGTAGAGAGAGAATAAACAAAATTTTTTAAATGGATATGGATATGGTTATACATATCCATTTTAAATGAATAGAGGAGAATAAACAAAAAAAAAAAAAAAGGGAGAATAAACAAAAAAAAAATTATTTGGATAGAGAGAATAAATGGATATGGTTATACATAATAATGTGAGGAAAAAAATTAAATCACATGTAGATAAAAAAAAATTTGGAAAAAATCCACATAACCCCCTATAATCTGGCCTAAATCCATATAACCCCCTGCCCCATTAACTAGACGGACGGAAGGTTGACGAAGGGGGTTTTATGGATATAGAGGTGTGATTACAGGGGGTTTATATGGATTTATGAAAATTGCAGGGGGTTATATGGATTTAGGCCAGATTATAGGGGATTATATGGATTTTTTCCTTTTTTTTTTAATGTGATGGTCGGCCTCACTTATCAATGGGAATAGATAAATTGAGTATAGTTTATCATAGGAGTTATTTATAATTGTTATACTCTATTATACTCGTTTAAACTGGCTTAGTAATACCAAATTATACTATGCAAACAAACAGCTATATTCCCTATCCATTCTTATACCACCCTAGGGGTCGACAACGAGTTGATACCTACATAAATGTTAATAATTTATATAATTCAAATACCCAATATCCAAATCCATATATCCAATATTTAAAATTAATATATAAAAAATCTAACAACTACCACTCTAAATAATTATAAAAAAAAGTCATCCTAAAATTAAAAAAAATAAGATATGTATCACCCAAAAAATTAATTTACATCTCCATAAACAAACTCATTTCATCCCACAGCAATAAAGCTACAAATCACATGAACAAAAGAGAGAACACAGAAACATACATAATTTCCAACCATTCCATACAGCAGTCAAATACCCACTATAATTAAGGAAAAAAACCCAAATCATAAATAAATAAATAAATAAAAACTCTAGTAAACATGAAAATAACATAAATAAATGAAAAATCAAAATCAAAATTAATGCCTAAATAGAGCATGAAAGCAATGCAAGACCCCCAATCATCAAAGAAACTAAACCCATTAGCCATCTCACAATCATCAAACAAAACACACTCACAAATAATTAAAAAAAAACTAATCGGATGACCCCCAAAAAGCCTCTCTTCTTACTGTTCTCTTCAGAAATCTTTCCTTCTCAACAAAAAGAAAAACTTCAAAAACCCAAAAACAAAAACCCACAAAGGGAACAACTAAAAACAACACCATCAACCTATCCGAAAGAAAGAAAGAAATAAACACAACGTCCAAACAAATAAATAAATAAAAAGGGCAACAGGAACTACGAATCAACATACCTTCTTCTTCATTGAAACCTCCATTTCAAATTTCTGTCAGCGGGCCTACTCCACTCTCCCACACAGTTTTTATAGTGAGCTTAAGTAGTGAGAGAATTCAAAAAGTGGGTCGTATAAAAAATTCAATTTTTTAAATTAATTTTGAAACGAAATTTGAGAGTTTCACAGAGAACAGAGCATTAAGGACCATAATGAAACTTTTATTTATTATTTTTGTCTGTACAGCTGTACCTATTTGTAAATATATCTATTTTTTTTACTCCGTAAATTATAATACTTTAATATTTATTAAGGTTTTTTTACATGTATATCATTGAAAAACATATTTTTTTATATACTATCACAAATAATCTATTTACTTTTATATCATTACAATATTTAACAATTATGCATTTTTACAATCCTAATTAAGTTTTATCAAATTTTTTACTAACCTCATTAAAGTCATGAAGAAATGACTGAAGTACAATTATTTTTTATTTTTATATTTGCCCTTACAAAATACAATATTCACTTTTATATCATCAAAAAAATTATATTATTTTTATACCATCAAAATGCAAACTATAATTCATTGAATGGTTATGCAATGGAAATCACTTGATTTGCCATGTATTAAGCTGGATTGTCCATATACATAATTTATTTATAAATAAAATTCAGATACATTTTTCTAGTTCCAGATATATTTTTATGATATTCATATAATTGTGCATCTGAAAACTCAGTTAGTTTGATTGTTTCAGATGCAGTTACATACCATGAGAGCTACATATTGCTTTCCACGGTGAGATACATATTACATCCTATGATATATACATACTAAAATTATGTTACAATGGCCCAACATTCTGATACATTTTACATACAATGAAATATATAAACTAAAATTCAAATACATTCTTCCATTGTCAATTACATTCATCAAAAAGTCGGATACATTTATCGAAATTTAGATACATTCTTCCATTGTCAGATACATTTAACAATTAATTAATAAATTTCATATACATTATGACACACACACATACATTGTACAGTAAAAGAAATTTAGATACAATGTCTCACATTGTCGACAAACTATAATTCAAATACAATGTTACACATTCAAATACATTTCACATTCTATGAAATTTAAATACTGAAACTCAAATACATGTTTTCTGTAATCAAAATACAAAATTCAGATACAATATCCCACATACAGATACAGTTTTGCTACAGATTTATCTAATATATCAAATACATTTATGAAAATGTTGCATTCGGGGAGCTCTACAAACATTATTCAACATCGGAAACATGAAGTTCTTATTATTCATCGAAAAAAGCAATATAACCATCCAAAATACAATTGTGTGTTGATTGGATTTGAAAAAATGTCAAAATAACAATGGCGATTCTAAAAACAATAAAAATGTTGCTTACTCTTTCTGATTGAATCAGAGGTCGAAACCAAAGTCTAGATCATTTTAGATGTTTTTGACGAATATCAGATGAGGTTTTTTTATTGATTTCGATTCAGTTTTCGTTTTTGAAAACTCTAAAAATTTGAATGGTTTAGGGAAGAGGAAACACAAAACGAAAAAGGAGGGGATTGTTTATATGGAGAGAAAACGTGGGTTTTAAACGAAACAGTATTGTATTTTACTTTTTTATCATTTTGTAAAAATCAACCAAGCAATCAATGAAAAAACGATAATCTTATCAATGGGACTTATAAACTGAGACCAGGTAGCAGAAATATATTTGTATATTATGATATATGTGTTTTCATTTATCATTAAAAATCTTAAATCAAGTAGACAATAAGAATCACTTTAAACATAAAAAAGAAACCCCCCAAATCCAATTCACTAGTCTTGAAGTTTAAATGAGTTTAAATGGGTGTAGAATTTTAATATTATTCAACATCTTCAGTCAGTCAAAAATTATGAGATGTTGTTTTATTGTAAACGATAATACACATAATAAATAAATTTCATTCTACCAATTTATCTCATTTTAATAAATCGAATACACTAATAAACCAAATCTCAACAAACCAAATTTTATCCAAATAAATTAGATCTTTCAATATATCATATAAACCTAACTCCTCCGATAATTATCCTGAATTGTCAAAGTGAATTTATTGAAAATACATATAAAAAATGTCATTATATATATATTTTTTACATATCCATGTCAATTTGATTATATCCAATAGGAGAGTAAAACTTGTACCCAACGTTCAATTCATAGGCTATCAAGTTCGATACTGACTAAACAGAGGTCTGGCTAGATACAGACACCCTATAGTGTGAAAGAAGAGAATTGATTTTGTGTATAAAAAAAATCAAGTTCATGTTTGAATGAATTGAATTGCATACTTTCTTATAATTTCCTTAAAAAATGAATATATTTTATTAAAGATTTCATATACCAAGTTAGAACCGTAAGAGTGACTGAGTGTATCTCGCCATAAACATTATACATAACAACAGCTTACAACAGAATATCTGATATTGGATACCAAGTCATTGAAGATTGATATTTGTGATTTGGGAGGCTTAGAGAGCCTCCAATTTAACTACCATGTTTATATTTCATCAATCACTGTAAAAACCCTTTAAAAAGTGTCAAAAATTCAAAAATTCTATACCATCCATCAGGCTTTAATTAGAGCTGATCTGCATGGTAAAACCAACCAGCAAAAACATAAGAAAATAAAATTTAAATTATTTCACTCAGAAATGAAGCTAATTCATGTATAATGCAACTAGAGAAATGAAGCTAATTCATGTATAATGCAACTAGAAGAAGGAATATACAGGGTCAGCAACTACATTTACCTCAAAAAAGCCTTAACTTCACCAAGCGTGCCACCATTGGATCAAAACAGCAGTTACACTTACACAGGGATCTCAATCGCAGTGACAAGAAACAATAAAGAATTTACTGATTCGTCGCTATGCAGTCATTGATCGATCAAGGAAGCAAAGGAGGGGGACTATGAGTTGGTGACTTATCCTGAACACGGTAGGGTCTGGTCAGTTGGACATCACGCGTATACTGAGTTCTCGCTTTAGCATAAGGAGCCTCTCTTGCTGCAAAGCGTGCAACTACGATCCTCAGGAAGGGAATTTTTTAAGCATGTGTAAAATTTATCATCAGAGCAACAGCGAGACTCACCAGCAGCGATTTTTTGAGCTCGGAGGATGTTCTTCCTTCTTTTCCACCAACATGTCAAGAAGACAATCATAAGCAGAAATGCTATCAAACCACCAAATCCAATGCCCAGCTTAGCCCTTGTTGAAAGGTGTGGCCCACATGTCGGGAGTCCAGGGATCCCACAGAGACCTGCATTGCCTGTAAAACTGTGGAAGACCAGACTAATTATGCCTACTATGAAGTAGATATCAACAAAAAAAAAAAATGCCTACTATGAAGTAAATATATAACAGATTGTCAATTATAAGGTTTTCAATCCTTCCATACAGTGGAGCTGCAGCCTCATTTTGATAACGAGGTATATGCTTCATCTGACTAAGGATGTGAGCTTTTGTTTTTTGTGTAAGTGGGTATATACAATTCGTTGGGGTAAATACATTTTCAAGGAAGGTACATGCTTCATTATTTGAAGTATAAACTTGCAAAAAAAAAAAAAATTCAAAGCGACCACACACAGGACTGTCCCTAACATTATCCTTTATCATAACTTTACATCATTTATGTGGTTCAAATTTATATAAATTGTGATAATTCTATGTGAAGGGAAACTTACTTGAAGCTGGCTCCATGTAGAGGCCTTCCACCTAGTGTTGATGGGACTTTACCAGATAGGAAGTTCCCATTGAGATTCCTGGATACAGAAAATCAGCCATAGAAAATATAGATTAATTCTTCCACTTGACATCATTATAAAAAAAAATTGTCTAGCTGCCAGGAAGATTTTTCTCACAGTATCCGCAATGAGGTTAATTGGCCAAGGCTTTCTGGAATTGAACCATTGAGCAGGTTATATGATAGGTCTCTGCGGGAAAATACATGGGGTTAATATCAAGGTTTATAATTGCAAGTAGCTAAACATCAAGAACCTTCATTTAACTATAAGATCATGATGGTCTTATGTTTATCTTAGCTGACTGATGCAGATGGCTCAGTAGCATTAATGATTACAAGGCCAGTGCCAAAGAAAGAGTTGGAACCAGATTTAAATAATACTTGAAAAACCATACTATAAAGTCAATGAAATTTTCCTCAGACCAGGGACTTTGTGACAGATGCAAGGGACAACAATAATGTCACACCACTTACGTTCATTATTATCCCCTATCAAGAGGAGAAGAAAACCACTATGAAAGGTAGCATTTAGAAACAAGTTTGAAAATAGCTTTTCAGAAAACAGCTCCTGAAAATAGCTTTCCAGGAAACACAATTTGGTTTTTTATAATTAAAAGTTATTTTTCGCTTTCTTCAAGAGCTGAGATTGTTGGAGGCATTCGGGACGAGTTTGGATCAAGTATGATTTCTGTACCTGTCCAAACCCGTTTCCAAGCATACCACGCAAACACTGATTTGTGAGATTATGCAGAGGGGTGACATGATGTTCGTGAATAGATTCTGCTAAATGTTTGAATGATTCAATAAAAGCTTTACAAAGCAAGCCATTTGATGTGTAGGATGGCAATTCAGAATTGAGAGGAAGTGAACAACTAAGGGTTTTATGCATTTAACAAATTCAAAACTCATTGTCCTTGTTCTTTATGGCATTATGATTTATAACATGGATATACCATAATATGTTCCATTTAGTTGGTGAGCAGCTATATATTCAGATATAACATCCAGATGCAGCATTACAGGTCGATCAGATGGGAGGTTCAGACTTTACATCTAAAACCATAATCGGTTTCTTGTAAGCATAAAATCCTCAACTTCTGAGAAAGGTTAGGAAATTCAATTGTAGAATCAGGTTAAAAACTTTGTTAGAGTTTACCATCAAACTGAAATTGTAGAATCCCAGTCTAGCCATAACTTTAGCAACTGCAAAACCTCTAAATGCCAAAACAGGCGTTTCTCACTTATGGTGGAACTAGAAAATAACCATGACCATCGAGAATGAACTCACTAATTCGTGGTGGTGTTTGTCATGTTGGATGCCACCCTACATACGAATTGGTAGTGATGTTTTAGATGGTATTGACATCAGATTTTTTTTTATAAGATGCCGATCATTTGTATCATTCAGATTAGCCAACGTGGATCCACCTGGTTTTTATTCCGTTTTGTGCATTACAGGAGAGGGGAAAAATGAAGAGCCATATAGATTAGTATCATATATAATTTACTTCATGTAGAATTTACAATAAAGATTTCAACACATATTAAATTCATATAGTTAATCCATGCATTTTCAAATTGGAAGGCTTCAATTTGGAGCTTCATCACTGTAAAGAAATTTGTAAAGTTTCAGTGAATTCTCAATTCTTTTGAAGATGAGATTGAAGATTTCGAAAGAAAGAAAAATGACTTTTCAAGTATTTGAACAAATAAGTAATAGAAAATTCAAAGAAAGGTTGCACGTACTGCATTATGTAATCAAGAACTCACAATATTTGTAAG
Organism: Acorus calamus; assembly: GCA_030737845.1. NCBI lineage: Eukaryota > Viridiplantae > Streptophyta > Magnoliopsida > Acorales > Acoraceae > Acorus > Acorus calamus. The sequence goes on along the minus strand of CM060858.1, from coordinate 6,572,490 downwards.
CTAGCAATAGAGCCTAGTGACGTTGGAATGCTTCCATGAATGCTGTTCCCACTCAAGTTTCTGTTGAAGAAAATTAAAACATAGAAACAAATTGATATAAAAATACAGATATGGGACACAAACCCAAAAGTCATTTTAATGCAAGTGGGACATAATTATATATATAAAAAAAAAAGCAAGGTATTGCACAAGGAAATCATGCAAGCCCTTATCCATTCTAAACATGAAATAGACTGAAGCAGAATTTAGATGTTTAGACCAGCAACCCTTATAGGTTAATAATATGTCATACTAAGCACAAACCATCAGTTTTTGTGGTTTATATCTATGCATCAAATAAGGACGAGGGTTAAAGCTCAACTTCTATGAATATAATATACAGATCCAAAGGTGCAGTACTTTTTTAATTTAGTATTTTGTGCATTGAAATCTAAAACCATGTGAAAAAAACTTCACATCCATATGAAAGGCAAAAAAATATAAAAAAACAAAGGACATCATTGTAACAGACATACATGGTCTGAAGATGGTGCAGCTTAGAAATGACACTTGGTAAGACTCCACGCAACCCTTGATTATCAAGTCCTCTGTGAAACAAATTCATAGCCAATCAATTGAGCAAATATTAAAAATTGACAGATTGCAGGAAGTAGGCTATGTCAGAAATAAAAATGAGAGCCGAGAAAAAGAAATAAAGATGACTGATCAGAAGACCATATAAAAATCACAGTAGAACCAATGATACGATCATGTAAAAGGTTCATCCAGACAGTTGAAATGAACTCCATAACCTCATGTATGTGCTGGGGGTGTATAGCTATGATTCCCTGTTACTTCAAAATGGTTTCACATATCTATCTCGTCCACCTCAGATATTTTAATTAAAGTTACAAGATACATATTTATGTCGAGTCATTCCATATCTATCCATATCATTATGATATGATGCCTCATTAAGGACTTACACATGGACTTAGATGTCGGATGCAATGAGACCCAAGAACACTGGTGTCGCATAAATACATCATTTATCATGTTACGAGAGAAACAGGGAAAGAAAGAATTTTACTTGGTTGAACTATGTACTTCTAGCTATTTTATATTAAACAATCATGAATTAGTTTAGTTATATTCCTTCAAAAAAAATTAAGAATCCCGTTTGGAATAGGAATAGAACTTATTATTGAGTATACATTTATTCCGGCATAAGTAAGGATAAAGTGATTTTGTGTTTGGTTGTATTTTGAATTTTTCTCGTTGGTAAACGTAAGGATAAATGTTTTGTTGTTTGGGTATAATATGAATAAAGTATGGATAAATATTTATAAGAGGTGAAAAATAATGATAGTTGATTTAAAATGTGATTTATAAGAGGTGATGACACTTGATTTGACAGTGGGCCCACATATTCTTTGGGCGTAATAACTTATAATAACTTTAATTCCAGGTGTTGGTTGGAATTCATATACCACTTTATACCAGTTTATTCTGACATACTTTATCCCTAGTTATTCTATGTTTCCAAATACCTTTTATCCCTTATTCCCCTTTATCCGAGGTTATCCGGGGGCTTCTTCCCATTCCAAACGGGGGTGTTTTAATGTTTTTTTATGGAATATAAGTACAGTTGAATATCCATTCCTTGTCCTATTCCCATAAAGAAGCGTTAAATGAACCAAACCAATGGTGAATGGCTAAAACTCAGTTCCACTCAACTGATGCTCACTTGCGCTCAAGCCTCAGGCTCTTCTAATAAATGAGCAAATCTCAAAGTAGTGATTGTCCCAGATCACGATATTTGAGCTTCATACTATAGGCATATAAATTTGAAGCGGCCGTAGGGCACAAGATGGATTAGTACTCGCATAAATTAGAAAGACCATCTTAGCTAATGGAATAGATCAATCAATTAAGATACAATCCCTACATGTAAGGTCATTCGCAGTGGCATCATAATCATCATCAACCCTCATTCCGTCACTCAGTTCCCCTGCGGAATACTATATATCTAATCAAGCCATCTCCACCATATCTACTGATCAATTTATGTTCCCCTCTGCCAGTGTTTTCCAACACCAGCACCGCAGTCACCACCATCTGGTCTCAGCCTCCATCACATCTAATTTATATTCCCTCCTCATCAACCCCAGTTAAATTCCGATAACCATCTCTCTCCCTCACGAATTGATATATAGAATACAATCATAGATACAGCAAACCGACCTATCTTTCTCACAAATTGCTATTAAGCCAAGCTCAAGCTTGGGTCAATTTCTTCCAGCTGAGCTCAAGCAAGAGACTGCACACATGACAATATGAGCTCAAGCCAAAATTTGAACCCATTTAAGAATTGAGTTGAGCAGAGCGAGTCACTACCAGCTTGGCTCAGTCGTTTACTCTCCTATATCTGTATCCATGTACCCCATGGCTGATGCCAACATCTCTAATGAGATAACCAGACGTCGTAGCCCTGGAGTCCTAGGTGAACATAAAGAAAAAAAAATGGATATTTAGTATTAGACACATGTATAATACATACTATTTTTAGCGTATGACTTTTAAGAGTCCATGAAATGTTATACAATAAGTTTTAAATCATAATAATCAATCAGGAGTACAAGCCAAAAATAGCCTAGTGAACATAAAAGAATGAAAAAAATAGAATCAATTTTGGAAGAAAAAAAAAGGCAAAGAGAAATATGAAAGATCACAGGCTCACAGCATTCAATTACTAAGAACCCCAAATAATAGTGCAAGACAGATGACCAAAAGAGTCAATGAAACAAGCACGTACAGTCCATCAATGACCCAACTGCCACCAATAAATTGGCAGTCTGCTCCACTCCATGGATGCTGCTGGGGAACACATGGATCACCATTCCACCCAAGCCGCAGTGGGAGACCCAATGAATTCTTCAGAGTTTGTAAAGCTCTAACTGCAGAAGTAAAAGAACAGTTAAGTTTCAGAGATCTAATTTTTTGAGGAAAGATAGGATAAGTTTCAGAGATCTTGAACACAGAGATTTTTCTCAAACCTTAAGTTGTATGCTTGAAAGTTGTTAAAAAGAACAGAAACTGAATTTCAACTTTTTGCTTCTTAATTCCTAGCCAAGACACACCAAATGAACTATTGGCATGTCACCCAGGTATGATGAGATGAACATGAATGTAGTTTTTTACAACCCTTTCCATCTTGAACCTGATGTGGGCACTGCACATTTTTGTTTTTAGAACTAAACATAATGGTACGAAATGGAGATAGAAAAGGTAAATATAAGATATATTGAGATATTTTGTTGACTTATTTATGCCACTACAAAAATAGAAAGATTATTCAGATTCTAGATGGATATAATTTTTTTTAAAAGTGGGATAAAAAAAGAACAAGTAAAAGAAACCACAAACTTCAACATATACAACAGATTAGGGGTGATGCATGTGGCTGGCCATTGTGTAGGCTTTTCTTGGTACTGGTGTTTTTGAGGATACCTTATCTCCCCCATTCTTTCATTGGAGGTAAGGTCTTAAATCCCTTTCCATGTTGAAGTCTTCTCTGACTTTATACAAAAATTATCAGGGGTGAGATCCCAACTTTCCTCAAAAAAGAGAAAGAGAGAAAAAACAACAACGGCAATGCTATTTTGTTATCACCCACAAGTGCTGCATTTGAAACTTCCTTATTTTCACATAGAAACCAACTTGAACTGCTAGCCAACAAGAAAGCACATACACTTCATGGAATGTGCAAGGTCTTAAATCCCCTTCCCTGTTGAAGTTTGCTCTGACTTTATACAAAAATTATCGGGGGTGAGATCCCAACTTTCCTCAAAAAAGGAGAAAAGAGAGAAAAAAAAACCAACGAGCTTCAATGCTATTTGGTTATCACCCACAGGTGCTTCATTTGACACTTTCTTCTTTTTCACATAGAAACTAACTTGAACTGCTAGCCAACAAGAAAGCACAGACACTTCAAGGAAGGTGCCATGTCTTTGTCCGACATGTAACTGACACACGACAACACTATATGCATTGGACACATGTCCAAAATTCATAATAATTTCTTGAATTTCAGACACACGTTTGGACATCAATGGACAGAGCGTGAACACAACATTTATGTTGACACAATATTGTGATTTTTTTCCTTACTGCCAATTTGTAATGTTTATGCTCACCTAAAATCAAATGATGTTAACAATCACTTGATAGTTGACACACCATTGTAGTTATATCATTTTAAAAAAATTCATAGACGTGTTCTATTTTTCTAAATAATCATAATATAACATATATATTATTCTACTTACTTATTTATCAACCATCGTGTCTTTGTTGTGTCAGTGTTCTAGTTGTTCCTTTGATTTATGTCACCATATTCATATTGTATTGTGTTCATATCCTAGGTCTGTGTCCATGCAACATGTTTCTAGTCAATGATTATACAATTCCAATAAGATGTCAACCTCCTTGTAGATCACACTGGCCAACAAAATTGCATCAACCATATTCTTGTAATTACCAACTGATAAAAAAAAAGATTCCAAAAAGGGATAATGTGCACTTCTCAATATTAATGATCCATGCAAGGGGTCAGATAGGAACATAGTGGACTCATATCATTGCAATTGTTCCAGCCTGAACACATTTGCAAAAAGTGTCAAAACATGGTTGGTCTTCAAATTTGTTTGCAGTATCTGCAAACTCAAACATCTTGAGAGGAGAATTATTTTCTTCTTGAGATAAGATGTTTGAAACAGTGAAGGCATAAGACATGACACCACGACACTCTACAAGACGAGGCATAAGACTCAATGCTTGAGGTTATTGATTTTTTTCAATAAAGCAGTCAAGATACGTGCATTTATCCAAATATGACATGGGAAACCCAGCCATAAGTCAAGTAGTTCAAATTCCATGATACAGCTCTGATGGATTCTAAAGAGCATGTTTGTGCCAACTATCATACTGCAACTCATGTGTCTCAATCTTCCACCCACCATCTTAACGTCGAGCAGTGTATCCAACAATATTCACTCTAACTACAGGTAGCACATGAAATACTTTCCAGAGTAACATAACTAACTGTACATACCCATCAAAAAAAAAAAAAAACTAACTGTACATGAATCAGTCTCAGCATGACATACAAGTACTGGCAATGTATAATGTCTGTCTACAAAGAGATGATAATAAAGTCACTCATTCACAACAGACTTTCCAATAAATTTGGAATCTGAATTTCTCTTATTCAAGTTATTGTTATGTAAGTTGACTGCTGTAACAAGGGGATACCGGGTTATGGAGTCATGAAACACGCTGCGTCATTTCCAATCCAAACACATGAAATATGTCCCTGACTACATTTAATATTAGCTTTCAATGAGTACCATGTTGGCCATCCATGGCTATTTCATTGTCACATTTCCATGTCAGATTGAAGTTTCCACAGATGTTGGAGTATTCTTTTTGTTTTAGTACTTCAAGAGAAATGTTCTCTTGTGGTATATATGTGCTAGAAGTTGTGATGCTCAACTTATAGTATGCATTCCACATCTATGATATGAAATCATGGTATCAATGAATATCTGACATCTTTGAGAATCTGCCATTTACATCCTGATTGTGACACTGAATTCTTGTAGTTTATGGATGCTATTAGGAATTCTGCATACACAAAGAATCTACCATTTGATGATATTTATAGACAATGCTTTAAACATTGTTTATGTAACATCAAGAACCTTCTAATGAAGAAAAAGATATGGTCATAAACTCCCAATTTTATTATAAAAAATAAATAAATAAAATTTGTAGCAAATGCATGCTTTGGTTCAGGTCTAAGAGAAAGGCATGACAAGTAATCTTCCATCCCACCTTTTAAACATTCTCTGTTATTCATTTATGTGATTTCTCCAGTAATGTAATGCATGAACATGAAATATGGTATAGATTTCTGTGGTGTCTTATTGTATAATGGATACTTTTCTTTTACCTCTCTCCTCATTTTTTAACTTTACCACCAAGCTCTTCAAGTAATCAGATTCCCTTAGAATCTCGTCTTTTTCTATTTAGATATTGATTTATACTCTCAAATAATGTGGCATGGAAAGGAGAAAGATGCCCAAACTTTAGGACTCCTATTCACTTACCGAGGTCCAAAATATGATCCAGATTTATCTCAGCATAACGTTTAGGATAACTATGACAAAGTACCATGAGCTTAACCCTAAATTTCCCTAACAGACCTCAACTTTTCAGTTATGGAAAATAAATACTAGTGCAAGAAGAGGAAGTCCCCAAATGAAGCATATGCAAAAATCTTGACCGTACAAGCAGGATTGCAAGAGCAAGTCAATGTGCCTACCTTCTTCTGCTGCTGTTTTGGATTCCAATGCAATAATTTCAAAAATCTCTATTGCATTGATGATGGCATGACTTCCATTCACAGGGTGCATTGTTATTGTCAGTGTCCTTCCAGTCACAGTAACAGTTTTATTCAGCACAACAGAAGCATAAGGAGCCCCGGCAATTTGAATAATATCGACATTTTTAAATGCAGTATCTCCATTTATTAGTATGTCAAAGACATGTTTCCCTTCAGTAGTGATTCTGGGATCAATCTCTGCAAAGTGAAGCCATATTGAATAGTTCTTGTTTGGATCCGCATCCATGTTAAATGACAAATCTGGCTGGTTATCCGTGCTTACGATTGCTGACTGATAGAGCTTCATTGGATAAAAATTTGGAGACATTGATGCAAGAGTGATGTTGTTTTCAGTTGATATAGGCTGATCAGAACTCTGTCCAAAAGTTTTAATTGAAGTCCAGAGTCTATCCCCACCCCAATGGTTGCCATTGTAATCTTCATCAAATGCTGATTTACCAGAACCACAGGTCAGTCTTTTGGCTGTTCTGAGGATTGTTCCTTTACCCCAAAGGTGACCATAATTGTATGCATTATCATCAACTTGAAGAATCTCGATTGAAAGGACAGCAGGATCACCATGACCAGTGCTATGGAAACATAAAGAAACAGAATTATCTGAGATAAAGACCCAGGATTCAGCAAATGACTGATCATCACTGCTGGTCCAACCAGACCTCAAGAATAGATCTGAGTTCCCTCTATAGAAACATCAAATATAGGTTCCTTTTCAAAACTGGCATCGCCAACCAGAGCAAAGAAGACCCTCACTTGGTAGTGCCCATTGGGAATGTTTTTCACATTGTAACAATTCTCTGGACCATCCGAGAGAGGAAAGTAGCGAAGGGTTTGAAGTGGTGGAACAATGTAACTTGTACGCGTGGCATTCGCAAGTCTACCCCCTGTGTATGCAAAATCCTTGTACCAGAAGGTACCTGTAGGATGTGTTTTGGTATTTTGGCGGGCACCACAACTAATCCGGATAGAAAATGGTTCTGTAAAAGTCAGACAAACCAAAGAAAGATCAATCAAGTTTGCAAGATCAGAAAGTGAATTACCAATATGGTAAAGGATCTGTGTGATGTGAAAGTTTGTGGATGTGCTTCTAAGAACAACAAACCTACAGTAAGCCAAATGAACAACCAGGTAATTTTATTTTTTTTCGAATAAATCATACATCAATATAAAATTCATGAAGCCAGCCAATTGAAGAACCTAGGTTTAATTTCATGAAATCTATGATATGTCGACATATAATTTAAGAAAACATGTCACAACACAGAAGCATAGAGCATACACAAGATATATGGGTCTCTTAAATTCCTTCTCTTATGCCTTTGTTATTCATGACATTCAGGTTGTAGGTATTGGTTTACAGTTGAACTAAAAGACTTGCATGGTCTTGTCCTAAAAGACTGAGCTAGGGCTTTTTCCAAGAGTCAAAATCTTACCTTATGTTGTACTTACACTGATAGGAATTATATCTTAGTTGCAGATAACTCATAGTTTCTTGACCGCCCTAGCACTCGCCAGAAGGGAACTGGTCCCACACCCATATCCACATTAATTTCAATATTGTTAGTATCTGTAGATAATCTGCCTCCTGTTGTGCTCCCTAGTTCACTTCATGCAACTATAATCATATAACTATTGAAGGCAAAGAATGATTTTGCAATTGAGAAAAGGTCAAACATGATGGATTCTAAAACAATTGCTTTCAATCAAAAACTAATTATAATGAAAAGACTGTGATATATGTGTGTACTTATATTCTTGATCAGTAAGAATCATGACAAAGTTAGTGTGTGTATTATACTTGAGAGACACATAAGTGTAAACTGAAGTTTGAAAAAACTAAAAAATAAATAGAAAGAAGAAAAAAACTCGATGGAACCAAATTGTCAAAGTCTCAAAGATAATATTCTTTTAATTAATGTGGTGTCCATTTTCTTTCTCATTATGAATGATGTTAAGCACCTAGAAATCTTCAAGAAGAGTGATACGAACAAAACAAAAATATTTTAAGGTTTTAATAGGATATCATAGAGGAGGTTGGACGACAGGCTTTTTCTACTTATTTAGTTCCATTTGAAAAACGAAAGCCTCATTCTTGTCTGTCAACTTATCTTAACATCTATTGGCACCCACCCCCCCCCCCCCCCCCCCACAAACAAGAAGAGTGACCCAATTTTTTTGTCAAACCATAGACAAACTCTCAAGATTTCTCAGATAACATGCATATGGAGTTCTAAACAAATATTTAGAGGTGATGATGTCTTTATTATTTTGACTCTCAACTTTTTCTTCATACAAATCATTTTAGGTGGAATAGACAAGAATCATGGGGATGTGACAAGAATAAGTCTAAAGAGATAGAGGAGATGAAATGTTTAGCAAACTAAAGATGCCGGGGACAAGACAGTGATGTTTGACTCTATTCAGCAAATGTTGGAAGACTTCCACAAGTTCATAAAGAAAGGTAATAGTAGCATTACGGAGAAATTTGTACAATTACTCCAACATATGATTCGCTGGGGTATTTGTTACAACTTATAAGGAATAATAAAATTCCAAAGAAAAGAAGGCTATGTAGAAAACACTTGGGATTGGATAGTTCAAGGGCCTGGGGTACATACAACTTGTGAGAAAATGTAGTAAATGGGAGGTTCATTGTTAATTAGAATGGAATGTACTCTTTTGTGCATGGATAAGGTAAGGTATCTTTTTGTCTGGAAAGACAACTTGTCCCCCGTTCTCTTGGATGTTTATCTATTTAATGAAATTGTTGGACATCCCACCCTTACCTCATCAAGAAAAAATGTGACCAGTACTAGATTTAAAGGTTCTTCCATTCATCTGCAAGGATATTTTGGATATCAATTTGATTGAAACTGAGTAAACAGACATTGGGACTTTGAAAGAAACATTTATAATCAGGATTAAAAAGTGTCCCAAATGAGAGCAGCATGTCCTGTGATAGGATAAGATACAGATTGAGTGCTTGAATCAAATAAAGTTGATATGTATACACTTTGCTGAGGAGACAGAGTGGTGAGGAGTCAAAGTGATGTATTTAACTTCATTCCAGTTCACTCTCTATAGGTATATATAGGTCTTGATAATATCAGAATGTGAGGGAAAAGACAAGCTTACTTTACAAATTTGGTATCTACAATCAATTAGTGCTATTCAGTTTCATAAGCTGTTCCATTCTCTCTTCATAAGGATGCTTGTGATGCTGATTGCTCGGGGTTGTCAGGTAAGGTTGTAACCCGATGTCCAGTCTGAGGAGAAATTAAGGATGATGAACTTGAAGAATTGTTCTTGTTAGAGGTACCTCAGACAAAATATGATTACGAGAATGACCCAACATGGTGATGGTATAAGCATGGGAACTTCATGGAAACTTTTCTGCATTATTCTTTTATGGTTTCCCAGCAAGTGGCTGAAATGCAAAAAGTTGGTTGTACATCTTCAGGGTTTTAGTTTACCCTCCATTATTGTACCAGCTTAGATCAACAAAATGAGCTGATACATCTCAAACAAAAAGGGCTGTGGGACAAAGAAAGTCACAATTGATGGTGTGGAAGCCGTTCTTTTGTGGATCTATAGCGAGAGACAGAAAACATTGAACAAACAACAATCAAACTGCAACAAGAGAATTTACATGGTTCAGTCATTTGTCTACGTACAATGTCAGTGATTATAATATTCGAGGAATTTCATCTTTTCCTTGGTGAGGATTACATTGTTACAAATATAACAAACAATTTCCCAAGCAGTTAGTACTTTCACAAATTTCAGACCTGAGATTTTCCGCAATCTTTCAAATGGTGCTTTTACCAATCTAACGATCCAATTCATCACCTTCCCATTCATACTCTGGTTCGAACTGCTCAATAAAACTAAATTTCTATAGCACTGGGCATTTGGACATCATTCTAGCTCATTCAAATACCCCATTAAGAACCTTGATCTATACAACAATTATGGAATGCACCAGGGATAACCCACAAATAATATGATCAGCAGCTAAAAAATTGATAAATATTTAAAATAAATAAAAAGATCAATTTTGTAGAATAAAGACTAAATAAGACCAAAGTTTGGAAAAATATACTTCTGACATGCAACTTTGTTTGAAGAATCATTGTCTATAAACCTACCAAAAAAAAAAAACTGTTTGAAGAAGAGTTTTGAAAAAATAGTGTTGGACATAAACAAACTATACATGACCCAAATCTTAAAATTTGAGAATTTCAGATGTACAAATTCCACGCCGCTAGTACCAAGAAGCCACGCAACACATTTTACATAGCTTCCCAGTTCCCATCCCACATTGCCGTGAAAGTAGGCAACTTCTCAAGAGGCCATGGAGAGCTTTTCAATCCAAAATTGGATAACAAAGGCACCCAACAAATTCACAGAATGACAGAACGATTATAGAATGATCAAATCAAACCCCTACTACCACTCAAAAGAGTAATAAAAAAATATAAAAAAAACCTGCAAATTCACTCTCCAACAGGAGGGGAAAACCCACCCCTGACCATAGCACAACGGTCAGGGCTTACCTGTGTTAAGGGTAGGTCTGGTATCGAGTCTTGGGGCTGACATAACCCCCTATGTATTTCTATGGGTTTGGGGTACACAGGCGAAGGTAACCTACCCATCTTGACCATAAGGCCAGCTACGGGGTCCCTCCATTATCAGGAAAAAAAAAGAGAACCCCAAATCATCTCTATAAACATCTGCAGATGCGTCATTGCTTTTTGATGTACTACTCTCAAAAAACATCATCACCAAGACATCAATTGAGCAAATGTAGATCCACAGAGCAGATCAGACAAAACCAAGAAAGGGAGCAATCGCGTACCTCCATTTCTAGGTGGTGCGGAATCGCAGAGCCGCAAGAACAGTAGGAGGAGAAGAAGCGATGTCAATCGAACAACATTCATCCCTCTCTCTCTCTCTCTCTGGATTTGAAGAGTGTTTCGATAGAGGTGTTGACTAGTTTTTTCTTTTTCTTTTTTTTTTTTTCAGTGGACCGGATGAGTGTCAGCGTTGGAAGGAGACGTGTATATATATTGTTTGGAAGGAGAGACGTACATATTGTTTGTGAGTGGGTATCACGAATCTCGGAGTGATGGGTGGTCGCCCGAGTGAGACGGGACAGGACTGGGGGGTGATTCGGTCATTTTACAGGGGTTCGCTCTAGATTTGCGTGGGTCATGACCTCATGGACCGGTCTGCCGTCATAGTGTCATGAGACTCATGACATGGGTTACCATGAATTTAATAAGGGCAAAATGCATTTTATCCCCCTGAAATTTATAAAACTTGCAAAGACACCCCCATATATATTAAAATATGCACTCACACCCCTACTAATGAATCACATGATAAAATGAAAATTATTGGTGCTTGAAATGTATTGATGGCTTATTTTAATTAATTAAGAGATGTGGATGGTTAATTTGAAATATAATAATATTTTAAATTACTTCAAATGTATGGATGATAACTATAAAATATTATTTTGGATGGTAAAATAATATTTTATGTTATCGATTTTTCTATTTTAATGAGAAGTGTACAATAAGGGGTATAAGTGCATATTTTAAAATTACAGTGAGGGGTGTAAGTGCGTATTTCTAAAATATAAGGGGTGGTCTTGCAGGTTTCATAAACTTCAGGGTGCAGATACATTTTACCTATTTAATAAGTAAAAAATTAATATGTAAAACATTACTATTAGCCTGGTCTACCACACCATTTGCAACTCTTACACATGCAAGGCTGGCCCTGAAAATTGATTGAGGCATACTTTTAAAACGGGCTCATACATATTTATAAAAAAGTATAGTTTATTTGAATCTTGTATACATCATTTTATTTTAAACTATAAATATTATAAAATCGATACACAATATTATACAATCATTTAAATCAAAATATTCTATATTATCACATGCATCTAATGCACCTAATAAATAATATATAAATTTTTCAATCAACTATGAAACAAAAAAAAGTCTTATAAAGATTTTAAAAAAATATCCAAAATGGCTACTTTTAAGAATTCTACTTAAAAAAGTCTCATTTAACAATATCATAACCTAAAATGATGCAAATGACCTTGTCTTTTATAAATTTTAAACTCTCTCTCATCATATTTAAAAATTTTCACAACATCTAATTGAAAATTAATATCAATATAAGAAATTATTTTTATTTGAAAGTGATTTTACATGTTCTTGAATTCTCAAAGTATGTTATCAAAAATGTTAACTTTTCAAAATTGTCATTCTTAAATTTACAATTTTTTTATTTTTTAACTCTTTAAAGTTTTTTTTCAATTTTTTTTTGTTCATAATTATAAATATCTTGCATAAAGATTTTTTTGTATAATATTAAAAATATATAAGTGTCCAAAAGATTTTATAAAGTTTAGAAATATCTGAAAAATATTTTATAACAAAAAATTTTAATTTTTTAGAATTTAAATTTTAATGGTATATTTATATATACAAAACACATTAATAAACTTCATGCACAAATAATAAATATTTTATTATTTATTAATGTTCTTTAATTGAGTGTTAAATAATTAAATGTGTGATGATGTTTATATAAGGGTAGTTGAGTTATTTTACTTTCTAAAATTGAGAAAGAAGATTTTTTTTAAAGAATTTTTAAAAATGGCTGATTTGAGTATTTCAATACTTAGATAATTTATTTTTGATATTTTCACTTTTCAATCAACTATATTTTAAAATGAACAAGAATGAGAAAATTATAAAAATTAAATCAAAATAATATGTTTAAAATATGTTTGAGCACTATATTATTCAACATTTGAGAGACACGACACGAAGTGAGGAAGAGAAAAACGGCTTTGAGGGGGAGTGAGGGGGAGAGATACCGAGAAAGATAGTATTAAATTAAAATGCTTAGAGAGTGATATTATCATTATGTTTTAAGAGATTTGGAAGACAGAAAAATTAGGCTTGATTTGAGAGAGTAATAAAGTGTGTTAAAGAAACCAATTCACACTCTTTAATGGGAAAAGTTACACATCTCATCATCCATTTCTATAATTACATTGAACAAATGGTTCATGGGTGCCCTCTCTCTGTGGGGGGGCTAGGAAAATTACCTTAGTGGCATTTGCCTAGGACCAACACTGTGCATACATTTTGTTTTAAAATATATATTTTTATATACATATTGAGATAGTGGATTATATATTGTGTTAGGTGAACAATGTATTAGTGATGTGTCAACTACAAACAATGTATTAGTGCTACACTGAGTTCTTTCCAATACTTCTAGTGTCATTTCTTAATCTTTCCTATTTGAGTGAATGAGATTTCAAATTTGTGATCATAATGATACAAGCATTCAATTTATTTAAATATATATTTTATTTTCATAGAATAATTCAAATATATATACTTTGAGAAAATCAAAATATGTGCATAAAAGCGACCGCCAAAGGGTTGAATGTAACAATTTTCATTTGTATTAGAGGCTGATAAGCTAGATTTTTTGATAACTAGGAAGAAAATCAGTGGACTTTGGCCCATTGTCTTCTCAAAGCCCATGTTGACCTATATTAATAGTCAATTGCCATGTGAGGCATTTTGGATTCCAATCCCACTCTGTCCCACAAGAAATTGCACCGCAAGAACTCCATAGATTTGAGTACATTTTTTGGTAACCTGGACATAGACACGTTAGAAGATGGGGATGTCAGTGAAAATCACTTGTAATATTATGTTAGTCAAAATCACTTGTAATATTACACACTCATTGAGGCTGAAACAATGTTTCTTTCATCTCGCTAGCCTTTAACCTATCCTCTCCACCACTAGCAGCCAATCTTACTTCCGCATTTAGTCTTTAACTAATGGCATGCCCAAATGGCTACATGACAGATGTTGCATTTGACACCCCATGATGACGCCGATTTATTGGCCTTCGCTCCATCTATATTAATAAGAATCAATATGCACTTCACAAAATTAATATGTAATACCGATATTAACATAAAGCACTTAAGGATGAAGTAAAGTTCGCCTATGTTTTCCTCTACCGTCTTGCCAAAAAAGACTACGTCATCAGCATATTGAAGATGAGTGAGCTTTCGACCCTTCGATGCACAAGCTAGACCTATTGGCAAAAACTGAAGCCTTAGCTGTTCTTATATATTGGTAGAGCATGTGAAGTCACCTAGTCTCAAAAATTAGCAACTTGAGCATATGGAGCAAAAGTTCTAATCGACATTTTAGTAAGCTTTAGAAAAATCAAACAATAAGATGATGCCATTTCTCTTATTTTTGAGGACAGGCAATGAATTCTTGAATCAACAAAAATCTCTCTTGAATCGACCGCCTCAGTGTCAAGGCTGATGGGGCCTCCTTGAACAAATGTTCACTTACCACCTTCAATGATTCACTAATGTTTTTGCAATCAGATAACAACTACTGATGAGATAAATGGGACAATAGTTGGTCCACAGTTGTTTGCGCATGTGATAGAAAGTATGTGATAGAAAGTGATGAAATCATTTTCCATCCATTCCTTCTTTTGAAAAGAATGAAAAATTAACTAACTTTTCATAATAAAACATTACTAACTAAAAATGACAAACACTAGAATTTTTAATGATCCAAGATTTTTTTTTATCATTGAAACACACCCCAAGTATACATATTGTACACGTCTTTCACAAATGCAATCTCTCTTGTTCCTCTGATACATTGCTCTTCCAAAACTCATTAGGCACTTCCATATGATCTGGGTGTTGTTATTCATGGTCTCATTTATATCCTTGCCTGTAGTCCTGCATATATTAATAATCTTTGTAGTCTCGTGTGTCTATATATATTTGGAGAGGTGATTGTGTGAGGCTGTGAGGCAGGTGTGGACTGGATATCATCCAACCAATCTAGGTCCATCAAATCTTATAGTGGAGATTAATCCACTCAAAGAAACACAACTAGATGCACCCGGTGAGTGAGAGAGACCAAAATCAAAAATAAAAGAGGCTGAATCCCTCTCTCTCCCCTTCCCTGAAACCCTCGACCCTTTGTCTTTGCACTGCTGAATCAGATCCAAAACCCTCAAAAAATCAGATCGAAGACCGTCCGGTACCCATTGCTTCCTGTCATATTCCAAGAAAAATGTCAAGTGAACATGATAGGGTTAAAAAATGGCAAGAAGCAATGGATTGTGAATGGTTTTCGATCTGGTTTTTTGAGAGTTTTGGATCTAATTCAGCAGTGCAGAGACAAAGGGGTCGAGGTTAATCACAAACCCATATCTAAACCCAGGATTCAAACATAGGCCCAACAATCATTCTAACTAGAGAAAACATACCCATCAGATAAAATTGAAACTTTGAAACCCTAGATCTAGTTAAAATAGGAAAAATCCCTAAATGAGAAAAATAAATGTTAGATTCAGTTGAAAATCTTAGATCTACAAAAAAAATCTTCATGGAAAGTCTAGGACGAACCTTCGCAAGTCTAAGACCTTTTCTATGGTGTCGGGGAGGGCAAGAGGCGTCGGGGCAGTTGAGGGGTGGTGGTGTTGGGGCAGTTGAGCGGTGGTGGGGAGGGCGCGAGGCGACTGCGGCGGTAGTCAAGATTAGCTTGATTGGGGAGGCTGAGAGGTTTTTTTTAGTTTTTGATTTCAGTTAGTCACTCGGGGAGGGTGAGTGAAAGGAGTGGGGGTTAGGGTAGGTAATCCAAGTTGGTTAGGTTAGGTGAGTTGACCAGTTTAAATGCATGTATGTGATGGTCTTTTTTTATTATTATTTTGAATGTGAGCCTTGCATTCCATGCACCTTATCACGTCTGTAAATTGAAGTCGTGTGGACGTCGACCTTAGATCCGCTATGTGTGTGTGTATATATATAGGGACATAATTAAGTGAGGCAATGCTACAGGTGCGAATCACGTATATACATCACTTATTGAGGTATATACCTTTTTTATCGATACATATACCTCAATAAGTGATGTATATATGCAGTTCAAACCTGCCGCATGGCCTCACCTAATCATTTCACTACATATACATATGCATATACAAATAGAGAGGTGATTGTGTGAGGTTGTGAGGCAGGTGCAGATTGGATATCAGCCATCCGATTTGGGTCCATCAAATTCTACGGTGGAGATTAATTCACTCAAAGAAACCCAACTGGATGCACCCGGTGAGTGAGAGAAACCAGAATCGAAAAAAAAGAGGCTTGATCCCTCTCTCTCCCAGGGTTTTGACAGGTGAGACTTGATCAAATTGGAATTGTGAAGAATTATTTTTATGATGTTGGCATGATAGTTTTTTTTTTAAGATAAGGGTTGTTTATTGTAATTTGATTTTGGGTTTTGTTGGGGTCTTTTTTTTGTTGCATTGTTGGGTTTTATACTGATGATGACATATCATTGTTTGCTAGGTGGAGCAAATTGTTCTAACATGTATCAAATGTTATTCATAAAATGTTGTTAAGTAAATTGCATTGGATAGTATGCTCGAGAAGACCAAACATCTGGTTGGTAGTGGTGGTGATGCAGTCATTTTTGAGAAAACAAATAATACTCAATACAGTATTAATGAACCAAGTCAAGTCAGGGCGCAAAAAATGCTAAAAGGAGGCAAGAAGATTGTAAAAAATAAGGCAAATGATAAATCAAGGTATTGTCATAGATGTGGGAAAGTTGGACAATCACGTGATAAAAGAAATTGTCCAATACAAATTAATAGGTAAGAATGTGTAATTTATTATTCATTTATTTTTATTTAATGTATAAATGATTGAATTTTTTTCATGTAGATCTTCACCATGCAATGACTATAAAAATCCAAGTTTTTGTAATAAAGATGATGATAGTGCTTCAAGCATAGGTTATTCATTACACTCTTTTATTTAAATGTTTCTAATTAACTTATAGTATTTGTTTGGATTCATCAAACTGTTTGAATTTTTAATGCAGGTTTCTCCCAAGAGAGCTAAAAAAAAACTCAACACTTTGAAAAATAAATTCATCATCAGATTTTTACTTTTGCATATTTTTACTTAATGTTGTCTTGCAAACCGCTTTATGTTATGTAGTGATTGTACTAAACAATATGTTATGTAGTGGTTGTATTGCACAATATGGATGTTCCAATAAAAGTTAATGTCAATCTGTGTGTATGTATTTTGTTAAAGTTCAAATTTTATTGGTGGATATGTATACTATGTTATGATTCCATTGTCAAAAATATTTTGATGAAGCTATTTATGCTACTTTAAATTATGACTTATCATGTTATATTAAATTTTGTACTTTATATCCTATAGTAGATTATATTTTAAATAAAATGATGCATCACTGTATGTGTTTGTACATGTAGATTTTTACTTACCTCCACATACTTATACATGTAATATTTTCTTAGTGAATTTTGCTATCCTAAATCAAGTTTCCCATATTACTGATTAATTACATTATGATTCATGAACAACTTTGATATCTTTTATTACTTCTTACATTTTTTAGAATTTATGCACAATACCTACTTTTTCTTGAATTTCCATAAAATCACTCGATGAAGATCTTTGTTCCATTGACAAACAACATTTCTAATTCGTATGCACACAGAGTATCTATTCCACTCTAGCTACTCATGCTATCTTAACTATATTAGCAGAATGTCCAACTATGGAAATTATTGTCCACATAGATGCTAGCTGAAGAAGAACAAATCTTCACTTGGAATTGACTCAATCTAGTGAATTGTTGGTAGATGTTGAGAATGAAAGCACTTTAAAAATGGGTAACAGTAACTAGTAACACCAACGGGACATACACTATATAGATGAGTATTAGGAGTGAGGATGACTTCAATCCTTCTTCAAGACTTCATTTTTTTATGAGTTATAAAATCTCATATGCAAGATGAAATGATAATCGTTTTTTGCATCACATTGTAATTTGACATACACGAGAAAATATTCTTTCAAACATGAAACCTAAGACATCCACAAGCATAATCGACCTCAATCTTATAGATGAAAGCAGCACTAAATATTTACATCAATTTCCCTTTCATTTAACAGTCATAAAAACATCACTCACATAAACTCCCATACATAAACTCTTAATAAACACAATACATTTTTATAACATTCTCCTCAATTAAAGTTACATGTTAAGGTTCTTGTTACTAAATAAAATAGTGAAAATGACAACAATTAAAGATAAAAACATGAGTTTCATCATGCTCCTCTTCATCTTCCAATTTTGATTTCATTACAACTAGCACGGTCTCCAATTGTGACAATTGAATTGCAAGCTTCACTTGGTTCAAGTTGGCAATATGATCTCTGTGTGGTTCTTCATGACTTGGTTCATGTGCTTGCTTGCATGTTCTTAGAAATTACATAGATGAACCTATTGAAAAAAATTACACTAATTTTCACTTAAACTCATACATGTATAGTACAATTTGTTTGGATTCTTGTCTCACTCAAACATTTTTATTGTTGTTTTGCATCGACATTTGCAAATAATATTTTTAAAATATAAATCCATAGCCTTATTGGATGAAGACACATTGTTTGATGATCCCATATATGACATGTTTCATATTTTTACATAAATGTTGTAGTTAGATTACAAAGAGATCAAAACCTAACAATGCAACAAAAAAAGACCCCAATAAAATCCAAAATCACAATTACAGTAAACAACCCTATCTAACAAAAAAAAAACAGTGAAAATTTATCATGCCAACATCATAAAAAATAAGAAAAAATCAATATAACTCCCTGTAAACTTGGATAAATTGGTTTTACTCCCTGTAAAATTCAAAAATCATCATAGGTCCATGTAATCTTAGAAAATATCTGTTTTGGTCCCTGCTGTCAACCCCAACAAATCAAACCTACAGTTAACCTAACCAGCTATATTTGATTACTATAGTACCCTTCTTTCATCAAGTCTCTCTCTCTCTCTCTCTCTCTCTTTCTCACACACACACACAAACCTCTCTTCCCTGCCGTCTACCCCAGCAAACTAAACCTCATGTTGAAGATCGATCCCTGCCTGGAGCTTGCCGAAACTATTCGACGCCTCTCCTGAAGCCATTAAGAGCACCTATTGAAGCCGCTCGAAGCTTTTGTTTCTCACGAAGTTGAACAAACCGATTGAGTAAAGCATTTCTAGGGTTTTTAATGAATGTTTCCATTTGAATGAATGTCTTCACTTGACGTCCATCTTTGAAAATGTTGGGTTTTTACATGATTTAGATTAGGTCATTGTAGGAATCCATTTGAAAAAGCATTTTTAGATTAGGGCATAGTACTAATCTCATTCGATTTCATTTATTTTTTAGGTTTATTAGGGCACAAGCTAAGTGTCATTAGGGCATATGCAGCATTGATCCATTGTATTTTGAAAATTTTCTTATGAGGACTTGTGAATGTCATTTGGTTTAGTGTATTTTATCAACTTTGAATTTTGGATATTGGACCTTTCAATTCTCAATCAACCATGTCTTATGATTCTACAAGTATAGGTGGATACCTATCTTAGTTTCTCAATTGTGTTCAATGTTTGATAATGTTAAATGATTCGATATATTCACTAAGGTCTAATATGGGTGGGAAGAGAGGCTGAACTTTGGAAGTTAGGAATAAGATTTTAGTCAAAAGAGGCAGTCTTATCCACAGAGAATGACATGTTAGTGTTCTACTTTGTTCACCATCAAAATTATGATTTTCAAATGAGGATAAGACTTTGATTGATATATTGATGTGTTATGCATTAAGCCTCCGTTTGAGTAACGGGTTAAGCGAGAATAAGGATAGTATAAGAATGGAATAAGAAAAATGGATGTTTGTTTGCAGAATATAACTTGGCATTACTAACGAGTATAAAAGAGTATAACAATTCTAAATAATCTTAGAATAAACTATACTCAGTTTATCTATTCTCATGAATAAGTGAGACTCATCTACAGATTAAAAAAAATACAATTCATCACATCAAATCATTTATTATCATCTCTTATAACACACATGTCAAATCAGCCGAGCGACAGCGCCCGCCTCATCCGAGCTGGGAAGAAGAGGAGCCCACGCAGATCCCATATAGGCCTCACCGTATGCCTCCGGCCACGGGCGCGGCATCCGAGGACGACGAGGACATGCCGGCCGGATCCTCACCGGAGCCGTCGAACGACGACGCCGGTGGTTCGGACCGTGAAACGGGAGATGAAGAAGACGAGGAGAAGAGATCGTCGAAGAAGTAGAAGAAGAAATCGAAGTCGAAGAGGAAGAGGAAGTCGAAGAAGTAGAAGAAGAAGTAGAAGAAGAAGAGGAAGAAGAAGAGGAAGAAGAAGAAGAGGAAGAAGAAGAAGAGACAGGAGAAGAAGAAGATGGAGCCGATGCTGAAGGTCGATATTCTTTGTTCTTTTTAAAATTTTTATTTTCATTGAAGATGAATGCATTTTGTGTTTCATTTGATCCGTTATTTGTTTCAGATGATTTGGTATTTTTTTTGCGTTTTTTCATGGAAGTCATTGATTTTGATAATCTGTTTATATTCATTTGTTGTTAGTACAGTCAATATAGAGCTTTGATCAATATTTTAGGTTTAATGGAAACGATGATAAAATACTTCCTGTATAAGAGCCCGGTAGCTATCAATGTTTTTGTACATTTTTTTGTATTGGAATTGTCGAAACTGAGCATCTGTCAAAGGACTTAAGCTCACCAATCCCTCCCCATTGGGAAATTGTTTGGAGGAGTCAATCTAGTCGGAAATTTGATGTAGATTTTCTCTCTTTTAACATTGAGAGGATGAGGGGAAAAAACTAAATCTAGGGTTTAGAAATGGAAATTGTGAGAATGCGTCAATGTGGATTCTGTTTTGGGGAATAAAAAACTGTGACAGATTGAGGGAAAATTGAGGGATTTTAAAGGACTGGACGACAAGCTTTAAGACAAGTTTCGCTGGGGTTTCAATGGTTGATTTCAGGAACATAACATAAGGGTTAAGCTGATAATTACAGAAGAAGCCCCCACAGAAAATCTCACCCAATCTTTGATAAATCGTCTCACCACCTGGTCCACCTCTGATATATTTTCAACGTAAAGCAATGCTTAATATATGTGTAATTTTGAAGTTGATTTTATTAATGTTAGTTCTCGAAATATTCATCCTCTTTTTGTAGGTAAAGCTAAGTTGATAATGCTATGTTTACATAGTTATCAGAATCCACAATGAGACATTGTTATTAAAATTCACAAATATCCTCTCTGAGGAACTAACAATCTAATAGAATATTATACTTATAAAATATAACTCTCATGACAATAAACCACCAAATATGAAGAAATATATCTCTCATGACAACCAATACTCCATAGTTCTAATGCCACCAATCAACAAGCAAAAGTACAATGCAGAAATTTCCACTTTAAAACCAACAAAGCATAAACAAAAACTACAATGTCATGCTACGAATAAAGGTATGAATATTCTCCCTCACTATCCAAACAATTAGGTTTATAATTATTGTTGTTTTGATTACATCTTAGCTATTCATTCGTTTCAATCTCGCTTGTTCTTAATAAATGGTAAATCCATTAAACATTCACTCAACTTATTCGTTATGCTTATGTGGGGCGGCGATGTCTAGGTGTGTATACAAACCCATCGATCGCCTAATGAACTTGGCAGTTAGGTAGACATTCACCTAGACCCATAGTCGCCTCATGCAACAACACGGGACACAAAGACACAACGACATGGACATGGCGACACAACAATTTTTGAAAATATAGGACAGAAATATGGCTAAGACACAACAACAAATAAATTGGTATAACATATATAATATATTGATATGAAATAAAATAGAGATATTGCAGCATGGAGACATTCGTTTATCTTTTCCACGGTGTCTAGTGTCGGAGTGTCGATTGAGGGAGGCTGTTTACCTTTTCTTTTCTTTTTTGTTACAAACGGACTAAGTTATTCAGGTAAATGGGTCGCAAACCGACAACCTGTATTCTAGGTTGTGTCATGACTGTGAAACTAGGTCCATTTCACAGTCTCTGGCATGTCCGACATGTGTCAGGCGCGTGTTTGTGTCCGACATGGATATGGCAAGAAAACGGAATGTCCGTGCTTTAGAGCCGCCTACCCGTCTAGACATTGCTCAGAGCACTATGAGTAGGTCTATCAAGAAGCTCTCTTCTATGATTCTTAGGGATTTTCTCCTTGTAAGCCCATTGACCTCATCCCATTACCCAATGAGGCCTCTATTTTGGGTTGGTCAAGTTTTTTTCCCAACACATTCAAGATTGCATGTTGATATATGACGTAAATTACTTCAAATATGTGAGAAAATATAAGGTTTCTTTTTGTGGATAGTCACCGTAGGTTTTAAGAGTTCATCAAAAGAGATTTGGTAATGGTAGGTGTGTGACTAGAGGTTTATCTCAGAAAATCATTAAAGAAGCTTCATTCCCAACCCACGAGGTTCATCTCAGAAATTTTTAAGGAAGCTCATTCCTAAGCCATGAGACCTTTTCCTATTCTCCATAAGCAAGGAGTAAGGACCTAACATTTGCACTTGATTTGTCTTTGGAAATGGATATTAATTTTTTGTTCAATGTGAAAGCTTTATTTCCTCGTCAAGGCTGATTGAACCTCCTGGACTGCCTGTAAGTAGTGCCCACACCATTTCTTTCGCCATTCTTGCAACAACTTGCCAACAAAATCAAGGATGTGTTTGAGTACTACTATCTTATCAAGTGGAGGGATCGAGCAATTATGATGCTACGTGGATCACTGAGAATGTGTTTTCCTTGATGCAGATCTTTTGGAGCAGTATTGCTCACTCACTTGCAAAAGGCAAGTTCTTCTCAGCTGGAGTAAATTGATGGGGAAAACTGTCAAGTCCATACATATGTTAGACGCAACCGTAGACAATATATTTAGGATGTTGGGTTGTTAGTATTTATTTGAGTTGTTTAGGATTATGCCATCATTTTATAGTTGGAGAGATTTTAGGTTTGCTATATGATTTGATGTTCAACATTTGGGATGTTTTGGTTTATTTTGATGATCAATATTGAAGACTTTTGAATCGACTCTCTTCATCTTCCCTTTCTCTTCTTAATTCCTTCTCAGTTCTACATCAGCCTGCTTGTGGCACATTGGTTGCATGCATGTGATTTAGGAGAGTGCCCCTTGGTTGTGTGCATGTGATCTTCCTTGGTTCATTCTTTGATTCTAATTTCTTTCATGTAGATACTAGCCAACACACTGAGTCAGAAGACCCTGCTGAGGATGAGAATTGTTCGATTCCAGAGATGTCAAAAGAAAATCCTACATCAAATAATTACTCTATTGGGCATGGCAGAAGCAGTTTTACTTCTGTAGCAACACAGGATGTGCTAGCAGCAGATCATAAAAATGCCTTGTATGTAAATGATGGGGATTTTAGGCCTGTAGTTTCAGACAAACAAGCAGATACTCTTGAAGAGGATGGAGTTCCAAAGTCCTCTGTTTCCTATAAACATATGGAATTACTGCCAGTAAAGAGGCCTATTGAAGTTTCTGAAGGTCATGTTGGCGATGGTAAGTTTCATTTAACTGCTGTATCAATTAGCTGTAGTGAGATTGACTATTCAGGAGATGTTGAAAATGGATTAATGACTGGTGTTATGACTAAAAGTGGAGCCAGAAATGGTGATGTTGATGGTGTTATTTGCACAGAAAAGGAGATCCCACATGTCAATATGGAAACAGATATAAAGTCAGTGGCCGACAGTGAGCTGAGGGCATCAAGGTGTGCCCTTACCTTGTATTGTCTAGAACATGAATGAATTTTTTTGTTGGGAGTTAGTTTACTGCAATTTCCATCTGTGGTTTTATTGCTTCTTTCACATATTACCATTTTGGACACGACAGGTGTCTGATAACCTGTTATTGTTCTCTTCTCCAGTTTGTATGCCCCCCAGAAGAGTCCTAGAAGCCCCACTCCTGATGCTACATTGGTGAACCGGACCAAACGTCCTGCAATTATATGTGATTTTTTTGCAAAAGGATGGTGCATTAAGGGGAGTTCATGTAAATTTCTTCATGTTAAAGATGGAGTAGTCAATTCTGAAGTGATCAAAGAAAAATCAATTTCAATTGGAAAAATCCAAGATGATACAGGTATTTCAAGATTTGCATTTTGCCGTGTATGCATATTGAGAAAACACTTCCAGGAACTGTTTCTAACAGAGTAAAAGTTTCTATACTCAGGTCTGAAGCCAGAAGCTGAGATCTCAAGATTGTCTTGTTTTACCCAGCAACTAGAACAAACAAATAATGATGATGCTTCATCATCAAAATCCAAACTTCTTTTGCAAAGGGCCCTTGTTCGTGCATTGGTGGAGAAGGCCATGGCCACAATCAGTTTAACGAAGAGAATCGGCCAGTTCCATTCCCAGAGAGGTTCTTTTCGGGCATCATCCACATAATGATGGTGCACCAAGATCAGTAAATAATAATGAGCTCCAGCAATATCCATTGTCTAGAGAGGATCCTAGGAATTTCCCAGCATTTAGGGATTCCCGAGAGTATCCTGGACATGTTTTTCAAGACAGATACATGTCTACGCGACCGATTGGTCGAGAAGAATCAATTGGTATTTCTTTTGGAGGCCGCTCTAACTCTCCATCCATTGGGATTTCTTCTCTCCATCAAAAATTGAATCCACATTTCAACCTCACTGGTGAGAAACAGTCAATTAATGAAGAATTTATCTCAAGAGGATACTTGCAAGATGCGAAGATGCACGGGGAAGGAGGAGAGTATATGTATGATCAACCTACCACTAGAGGATCTCCTTTGCCTAAGAGTAGCTCAATTTCTGATTATAATTTTTCTTCAGGTAATTCATGTCACCAAGTGGTTATCACAATAGCAGCAATGAATAAGTATGGAACAAACTATTGCTGTAGAACAGCAATGTGAGTTTTCAGTCCTAGATTCTCGTTTGTTGGATTCAAGTTGTAGTACCTCCATTCCTATCATGCCAACCTTCGTACCATACTTCTTCTCAGTTGGAAACTTTTTCCTTGAGACCACTCTTTTGACTTCCAGGCATGATAAGAACTTTTTTTTTTTGCTGATGAAGGACTTGTATGGTTCCAGCTCTTCCTTTTTTTTCTTTTTTTGGTAAAAAATGCAACCCCCCCCCCCCCCCCGGGTGGCCGGTACATTTGGCAGGGGTGGGTTTTTGAAACTCTTGACCTCCTTGCAGGTCGGGGAGAACCAACCTACTTCTAGGTCTTCCTCTTTGTTCAAAGTTCTTTACCATCATAATCGAGACATGAATCAGAATATCGTACTCCACATTAATTTGTCGAGATCCTTCCACATTCTGCAGGTAATATGACACAGTTGTGTACAAGTTCCTGGGAACCGTCAGTACCTTTCAGATCATCCTTTTATTGTGCATCAGCTAGTATATCATCTCCAGGAAGTCAGTATGATCCACTTTTGGATAGCATTGAGCCTCAGAATGAGGGGAAGACTTCCATGCAAATTTTTCCCGGTGGATCGTATCACCAAGCTAGTAGTGATTCACTTTTGACTCGAAGTATTAACCCGGGATCTAATATTGATGAGATCATGCATTCTATCCCTCGATCTCATGAAGGATCGGTGGAAAGAAATGCTAGTTTTCCTGGACCAGATGGGTATGGGGCAAGTGCAGCAGCTACTGGAAATTCCAAGGCTGATTTTAAAACAAAATCTGTGCACAAAGAGAAGCATTCTGCGAACACCGATCATGTAATGGAAGTTGCAAATGTCAATAAGCTGGATAGCAATAGTCCTAAAGATCAAGTGAATAAGGTCAAGGAGAACAAGGAACCTAAAGCACTTAAATTTTTCCGTGCTGCTCTGGTGGAATCTGTGAAAGAATTGGTAAAGCCATTTTGGCGGGAAGGTCATTTGAGCAAGGATGCACACAAAACTATAGTAAAGAAAGCAGTTGACAAGGTGCTTGGTGCATTACAGTCTCATCAAATTCCAAGTAATACTGAGGCCATCAATCTATATCTTTCGTCATCTCAGCCTAAACTCATGAAGCTTGTTGAGGTAAACTTTTTTTTCTTCTGTGGTGGATGCTGCAGTGATTGATGGCTATAATAATTTGGGAACATCCTTGTTTCTATATGACGTGTGGTGTTGCATTTGCAGGGGTATGTTGAAAAGTATTCGAAAATTCGAGTGCCTGATGAGAAACAGGTTTAGTTTTGCACACCATCTTGTCACCCTTACCAAATATCAATTAGCTAGGAACTTGTTCATCTTTTAGCAAGGATGGAGTGTCATTGTGTGGTATTTGCCAGATTATTATGTGCTTTGCATTTCATGGATGAAAATGAATTCCTCAAGGCACTCCTTCAAGTTTTAGGGCATATTTTTATTGTTGAGTATAAACATGCGTAGCCAATGATGTACATGTTTGTTAAAACTTATAAGCTGCAGATTATAGCTTTTAGCTTAAAATAAACAGTTGTTGCATGTTTGTTTAAACTTATTGGAACTTATTTAAGTTAAAAACAGCTTAAAAAAGCCATAATCTTTAAGCTGTGAAATGGATGCTTTTAAGATTATAGCTTATGAAATGCATTGAATTTTTTTATTTTGGACACTCATGCCCTCAATTTTTTTTTCCTAATACATGTGTATCTATTTTTTTACTATTACACCAAAAATCATTAAACCACATTTCATCTTCTCAATTTTTTTATTATTACAAAAAATACATTATCAATTTTTTTTTATAATTTCATTTGTCACTCAGTTTATTAAAATTTTATAATGTAATATTTGAAAAATATTGTAATGATTTTAAAATATTATTTATGTTAATTTAATTTTCTTTTAAATATTTATAAAATTAATTTTATGAGTAAAAATAAACTTATTTAATCAAACGTAAATCAATTTTTTACTTTTACAGTGTAGGGGCATTTTTTACAATTGTACAGCAAAAAACTGTTTTACAACTTATTAAACAAACATCCATTTACTGCTTCTAAACAATTACAACAAACATGTCTATAACTTATCAGAAAAGTTATAATCTATAATTTGTAAATTTAAGCCGCAACAAACATGGCCGATGTGTCATGTTAAAATATTATTATACTGCAAGTCATAAGTGAATGGATGTGGAAAATCACTTTTACTAATATTTCCTAATTAATAGGTAGTTACTCAGAGCATTGGTAAGGTTTTCGGGTTATCAAGATTTTCTGCTGGGTTCGAATTCTGGGAGCAACCACTTTGTGCCAAAGAAATGCCAAAAGTTAAGGACCGCATCTGGTCTCTCCCACCCAGCATCTTGCTGTAGTGGAACTGTTCTGGGTGATAGTCTTTTTTAAAATGTTAGTTACCCAAATTGCAGTGGAGATCTGTAATCTTGGATAAACATATTCCATTACTTTTTTTTGGTTCATTCTTGCAGTGCATGAGTATGCAGACATACTCTGATGCCTAATTAAATGCATGCAGATCATCAAAAATTCTTCTCATCTTTAAGAATTATTATAAATTCTATTCATTGCCAAACCTTTTCCCTTCTTATTTTCGTAGTTTTTTCTTAAATTTATCACATGTATCTTTGTGGATTATCATAGCTGCCCCTGAACGTGCCATGTTTCTGGTTTATTATTGCATGTGTTAGTCTCTAAGGACAGGCCCATTGTTCTTTATATATCAGGCCAAAAGTATGATGTTAGTGCTCATTTATGGTGATGGACTGATTGAACTTGTGTTGGTGAAACATTATAGCATGATATAGAATTTCTGTTGCTTTCAGTTTTCAGTTTTAGCATTAACTTTGTCTGATGTAACTGAGATTTGATGGATGCTACAGAATCACCCTCTTGCTCAGTATCATCATATGGTATATCAAACATCTTGTTTTCTGTTTGATAGATCCCACAAATATAATTGCTTGGATTGAAGCCAAAGTGATATATAATATATTCTGTAGTGGCAACTATATGCACATGATGTCCAGGACCATTACGTATGGGTTTGTTCTAACTATATTTCTGTTTACTAAGGTTCCAAATCAGGTAAGCTTCTGGATACCTTATTTCACTTGTTTCACTCTGAATCATGTAGATGATTATGGCCGTTCCCTTCGCATTGATAGATGTTTCATGTCCTTTCTGGTCTTGTAAAAACTAAATTCAATACTGAAACAAATCAGTAATTGGGTACATGCATAGTGAATTCAATAGATGTTTTATCGCCTCTTTGTTCTTATATGAAAATCTTTTCAGCATTGGATCATGTGAAATTAAACCTAAATTTAGTTTACCGGAATGTCAGATTGAATTGTTTCAGATAATTATATTGAGGAATTCCGTCATTTAGCAATCAATAGAATACCAAAATTTGTATGGACACAACTTTGTGTATAGAAACCTTGTTAATTTTCCCACTATTGATGCGGGAGCATTCATCGAAGATTCTATTTGATTAGGACTCTTTATTAGTCATATGCAGTCCTAGCATATTTAGGAATCTTTATTTAGAGTCCTTAGGCTATTTTGAATTCAATTAGAATTGGGATACTTTTGTTAGTAATTTGATTACATTGTGTAGCTAAGGGTCCTAATAGAATTAGACTTCTTTTATTTAGTAATTGGAGACCTTATGTGATTATAGTCCAAAGATTGGTCGGGCTATAGTCCTTTAATTGCCACGTAGACACATTAGGCATGCAAGAAAATCTATGCAATGAAGTTCTGTCTCAAAGATGACAAATATTATTTAAGTTAACCATCCAAATTGTACCAAAAAAAGAGTCAACCCTCCAAAAGGGTTTTGATCATATTATCACAATGAAAATGCTGTTCAGTTTTGGCCTATAAATTCCATACATACCACAGAAAATGAGGTTGAAAGACTTTGAAAATAACTCATAGGACCAATGAAAAAAATCTCATAGGATATTGGAATGAATTTGCTAAGTTTGTTTTATGGCCGCATGATTGACATATTCTGATCCATGGCCCTTTGTGGTTGTCACTAACTGCCAATTCACAAGATGAACATACTTTCCCACAATTCCATTATTCCTCAATAATTTCCCTCAGTATGTCTATCTAACACCCTTAGGAACAACAAATATGGACATGTAGAATATTGTAAAATTGCTCAACACTGCTTTGAGCTAGATTGGCCTTCCATACTCGAACTCTTCCTTTCCAACTTGCCAACCTGTTCTAGATGTGTCTATAAGGGGCCTCCGCTAGGCTTTTTTTAAATAACCATAATTAATAAATAAATAATTGTTTGGCAGTTGATCGATTTTAATTACAAAAATGGTCATTTGATTGTCATGTCAGTGGTCACGTTAGATTATCATTTTTTTTTGGAATTTGGCCTTTGGAAGCTAGGCCTAAAGGACCCGGCCCCTATTTTTTCTCTTTTTCATTTGTATGATGGGTCCTTTAGACTCGACTTCATTTTTCTTTTATGCTAGATCCTATTGATCAACTTCAAAGGAATTTAAACAAAAAGAAAATGCTAATGTATCTGAACCTTTGAGGTTCGACTTTCATCCTAAATCTATTCTGTAAATTTACCAAGACAGAAAATCTTCTTGTGGATTTGTAGTTCTCCACATAGCACTGCCACTTTTGAGAAAATCCATACTGACCCAGAAGTTTCCACAGAAAAAGCTTAGCTCATATAATCACAAGTGTTTTCAATATGGATTCAACATTTTTTTGGTGATTATTTTTTTCTAGTTAAATATTATCCCATAAGCACAAATGAAACCCAAGACCTCGGTAAAGAGTGGGTACTTCTACCATCCTGTCAAGAGTCGGTTGAGTATCGATGTTTTTTTAAAGAAGAGCTAGGGGCTTCATATATAAATAAATGACGCTCATGAACAAAATAGAGACGAGATCTAAAAGTTACAAAAGAAAAAACAAGGGAAGAGCAAGAGGACAAAAAGTCAACCCTTAAAAGTGTTACAAGATCAAGAATAACTGAGAGAAAAGCTCATCTGCCTTCCCCTAGAGTTCCTTCATAGCAAAGAACTCTAGTGCCTTCTTCCAATGAGTACTTATTTCCAAGCTTGAAACAATGCCTTGATCGCCTCCCAAATATTTTCAATGTAGACCCTTTCATTTTGGAAATTAGCTTCATTTCATACTAGTGCTCCAACACACTGCATGGGAAGTTTTATCTCCTTTCTTGATCCTTCTTCAGAAGAATTTCACATTTCTTCAACATTAGTAAAGATATAAAGAGACCCAAGGATCTCACTCACGTTCACCCATACTCTTGCGCAATAATGACATCCAAAGAAGAGAGATCATGTGTCTCGTCTTCTAATCCACAAAACTCACATGCTAATTTTTTGTCATTTGCCCATCTTGTATGGTTAGATTTTGTGAGGGATTTGTCTAGAAATAGCAACTACATAAAATAACGAACTTTCTAGGGTGAGGAGGAAATTCCAATTTATTGTGTAAGCCAAGGAGAGTGGATCTCTCTTGAAGGTGCCCTTAAGTCGTTTGTAGAAAGATTTCATGGAAAACATTTTGATATATTGTATATCATTTTCCAAATCCAATATGACCTCATGAAGTGTTGATAGAAGAACTGTTGTTTCTTCCCCTTATTTAAGCTTCTCTGAAAGTGAGGACGCCAGATGATGGAATTATTGTTGCAAATGAAGGAGTCACACACCAAGTCGTCGTTGTTTGTAGCCCACCAATAGGAGGTTTTGGGAGTAGCGTCTGCAATGCATTACCATTTTGCCAATTATCCTCCCAAAACTGTGTCGCAACAGTGAGGATAAATTTGATCTCTTCTTTTATTGCCTCCACCAACTCAAGAATGTGCCGCCAAACTACCTAAAGGTGAGCTACCAACCTCGTGCATCCTCATAATATTTCTCTTGAATAACTCGGGTCCAAAGGGTAGAAGGAACAACGAGCCATTTCCCCCTGATAGTGCGATTTGTGTTGCGGAGATACTCCCACTTGGCCGAATAGGGTCCATGCCCATTTTCCTTGTTCCTGGCCCAAATAAATCTCCGTCTAATTAACCTCTATCTTTTCAAGAATACCGATGGGAACTTTGTAGATAGAGAAGAATTAAAGAGGGAGACGAGAGAGTACCACTTTTAAGAGGATGAAGCGATCACCTAAGCATAACAACTTGCCTTTCCTAATTTGAAGCCTTCTTTCAAATCAATGTTACAAATGTTAAAATTAAGCTTCCACACCTTGGATGCCTTGATGGAATTCAGACTTACATTTCCAATAATTCATTCTCTAAGAGTCCCCCAAAATTCCTGATGAAAACCAAAAGGGAGTCCATCTGGCCTTGGTGCTTTGTCACCTACTCACTTTTCAACATAAAAAACGATGTCACATACTTCCTCTTCCTGGAAGGGGAGTCCACAGATAACACCTGTTTCAGATTAAAGATAGGAAGATTGCAAGGTGTTATGGCATTAACCAGCTGGATTGAAAATGATAACAAGTGGTTTTAGATGATGATGAGTAATTAAGAAGCTTAAGATATGGTGATGAAATGATATGGGCTTTGGAGGCTTTGGAGTATCTAGGATGAAGCGGTCACCCCAGCATAATAATTTGCCTTTCCAAGTTTGAAGCCTTCTTTCAAATCAATGTTATATAAGTGTGGTTGTTTTAGTTTTCACGCCTGGGAATATTGATTGGGTGATTTATTTATTTATTTTTTGAAAAAAAATAGAGAAAAAAGGAAAAACAGCAAAAAAAACATAGAAATTGTGAGAAAAGGGAATAAAAAATGAATAACAATAATTTCATATTAACTTATGAATATTTTACAATGGTGTTGTTTTGAAAAAGATTGTTTGGAACTAATTAACTACAACATAAAACTATAAAAGTGAGGAAATTTTATTTAAATAGATAATCCATTGCATTTGTTACAAAATCTCCTTCTTGGGTTCCACCTAATGGTGTGCCATAACCATAAAAGGTGCCACCACCATCATTGCTGTCGTGTCCACCATTATTGTCATCTGAATCTGTATCTTCCTCCTTAATTTCATTATCCACATCTCTTGTTTCATTTGATGATCTAACACTTTCTTGGCCCTGAAATTGTGTTGCTGGGATGACTTCATCTTCTTCATCATCGTCATCATCCTCGTCTTCATGCTCCTCAATGATCGGTCTTTTCCCACGATGTCTTGCACTTGCACCTTGTGATTGCTGAGTTTGTTGCGTGGATCGTCTCGGGCGTTGATGTTCTATAGTGTCACCGTATGCTTGAATCTTCACTTGAGACCATACCAAGTCATCCCCTTGGAATACCGGGCCGTCAACATTCATAATCCACTCGTTGTCGTCTTCCAATGAATCCAAATTGATTGGATCTTCATGTGTTGGGTTGCGTTGAAGATTTAGGAAACGCTTATGCAATTTTTTATTGTATTGCACAAACACCAAATCATTCAACTTATTTTGCTTCAACCGGTTCCTCTTCTTTGTGTGTAACTATTAAAAGAAAGAAAATTAGGAGACCAAATTTAATAATCACACTTTATAATTTTTAAAGCACAACTCA
Source organism: Acorus calamus (assembly GCA_030737845.1). Lineage (NCBI taxonomy): Eukaryota > Viridiplantae > Streptophyta > Magnoliopsida > Acorales > Acoraceae > Acorus > Acorus calamus. Next base: position 6,539,391 of record CM060858.1, on the reverse strand, counting down.
CATTTTCAAATGCACTCCAATTTCTCTCACAATCGGAAGATGAACAAGTGAGCCCAAGAATTTTGATGGTGATCTTCCTCAACTCCGGTACCTCGCCCCCGTATTTATCCCACTAATTTATTGGGATTGTGCTTTCCCTTGCTCTGACGATGGTCCCCCAACTGAACGGTCCACTTTTTTGTAAATAATAATATAGTCGTTTTTGCAATCTGTCTTGCACCTCTGGATTTGGCTCCATCTTCACCATTGTTTGCACACAACGAAGCATATGTGTTTGGACTGCCGCGTCCCGGTCCGCGGACTTAAACCATACTCCGGGAGAAAAATAGAAAGAGGAGAAGTATTCCATCAAAAGCCACCAAAGTCTCCACCAAAAGCCTCCAACTCCACCAAAGTCCTCCAAGTAGTCCACCAATATCTCCACCAAGAAAGGAAATTTTTGGATTTTTGATGGATTTTTAGATTTTTTTTTTGTGGTTTTTTGGCTTCTTTTGGATTGAGGGATTTTGGGAAGAAATTATTTGCTAAATAAGAGAGTAGAGAATGTATGAGAGTGGAGAAAGTATGAGTGATTAAATGGTAGAGAAGATGTTTGTTGAGTTGTTGTGGTGAGAATGGGGGTTTGGGGGAGTATTTATAGGATTGGGGGAACAAGGAGTAAAATATTTAAACAGTCGGGTCGGGCTAGCTACCCAACCCGATTGTTCGATATATCGTCGATATATCGCTGACGTCACCGATTATCGCTAAAAACTCGATAAATGCCCCGATTTTCGCGTTTTCGTCGGCAATTTCGATATATCAGTTGATATTTAAAACTATGCTTGGAGTCCCCAAAATTCCTGATGAAACCAAAAGGGAGTTCGTCTGGCCTTGGTGCTTTGTCACCTACTCACTTTTCAACATAAAAACTTCTTCCCACACTTGCTATTCCTGAAGGGGGATTCCACAGATAACACCTGTTCCACATTAACGGCAGGAAGATCGTAAGGTGTGGCAGCATCAACCATCTGGATTGAAAATGATAACAAATGGTTGTAGATGATGTTAACTAAGAAGCTTTAGATGTAGTGAGGAAATGGTCTGGACTTTGGAGTATCCAATGGCTGGATGCGTGCTCTCCAATGAATATTATTATCTGACATATGGTTAGGAGCAACAAATTAATATGGAATCTACTTCATAGAAACACAAAGATGACAAGCTCAATGTAATGAGCCAAAAAGATGATATGGAAGGTGCCCAGAATGACTTCTTCTTCAACAACAGAGTACCCTTGAAACAATGAAGACAAAGGGATGTGTTTAGTCGAATGCAGTAGAAAGGAGATGGTGTCAGGAACCTACTTTTTTATCTGAGAGTGGGAGCTCACCACTTAAATAAAGAATTTAGATGTTACAAAACAAAGAAAATACGAGGAAATGAACTCCCAGGAAAGGAAAGAAATCTACAGAAAAAACTCAAAAAAGGCACACGCACTAACTGTTCTGGAAATGGCCTTGCCATGAAAGATCTTGTCATTCCTCGAGAGTCAAATGGTCCAACATACCACATGCGGGATAATCTTCATGAATTTGTCCTTTGAGCTTCTATCTCCTTGTTGATTTTTTTTTCTGGCACTAACAGTCAATAAAAATCATTTCCCCCAAATGAAACCGACTCACCACTCCTAGCTAAATGGGCACTGACAAAACAAGTGATCAGTTGATTCATTACCTTCCTATGTTAGAATTGTATTAAGGTTGTGTAATCATGTTAAAGTTTGCATTTTAAGGGGGATTTTAACCCCCCACGGCCCTACCCCCCAATATTTCTGTCTATCTTTGCTGCAAATATCTCATCACCATTACATTTCAGCATTGTAGAAGGGCTTGACTAAATTTTTTTTACTCTCTTCCACTCTTCTACATAATGAGTAACCCTTGCTTTGATTGATTTGGACATTTTGAAGTATGCCAAGCAGATCCCTGACATCAGCCAGTTCCTCCACTGTCAAGTTGTTTCTCAGGTTGGATGCTCAGATCCCCACACTGTTGGACACCTGCCCAACATAATATAACTAGATCACATTGAACTTGAACAAAGAAACTATGAAATCAGACACTAATGGTATATACAAAATCCCCCAAAGATGGCTAGACAGAGGAAAACAACAAAATTGATGAGTGAGTAGAAGTTGACTTCATTAAATGGTGCTGTTGAGTTCTTGACAACGGACAATGTTGACCACACAAAGCAAGGACAAGGTTATCCTTTTATTTTCACTTGTCATGTGGACTTGGATATGAAGTTTTTCAGCCATCAAAGAAAGAAATGAAAGGAACTTTTACAAGTTTTGAAACATAGGACTTTGATACCATGTGAAACTCACTGAAACAGTGATTTAAACAACCGCACCCATCAAGAACAATGGCTAAGCTTTTTGGCGAGTAAGCAAGGGCTGTTCTTTAACACATTTCCACACTTTGTATCATTGATCGAGTATACTGCACCTGTCATTTTGATTTATTCTATAATAGAATTATTTGTTGTTAAAAAGATGCAGGAACCTTCGATGTTTGACACAACTGGGGACCCTGGGGTGATGCTTTGCAAAAATTTGGCCCTTCAAGGCTATAATACCTCTTTCTCTTTCCAGGTTATCTTGTTCCATATATAAGCTGACCAATGATCGGGTTCTGTATTTGAGTTTTGGAATCCTTCACATGGTTATCTTGCAGGATGGCCTAACTAGTGAATTTTTGTTGTGTTATTTGTGGAGATACTTCACTTGTTCTTGTTCTTTCAGCCTCTGTTAATGCAAGTATTAACTGCAAGATGGTTTTGACCATATAGGAAGAATTATTTCTCCGAAGTTAAAAGAGTTTGTGTGCGCGTCGCTGTTATTGATGCTATTGATGCGTCATCAGATTCAGATTTAATGTTCAGTGGATTATATGCATGATCATACAGGGTATGTCTATTGTTAATCTCATTAAAAAAGATATTATTCTATCTTGATGTTTTTCTGGTGTGATAAGGTGAGTCATGCTAGTTGCAAAGGTTTATTGAAATGTTGCTAATGCAGAATATACTTGTGAACTTTTCTAATTAATCCAAACCATTTGATCTAATCTATATGTTCTAGTTAGTATTTGAACAAACAGTTAACCTGGTAGGTCTTGTAAATGGATGAATTAGTACAATTGTTTTTAGATGCTTCCTATCACTGTGAGCATTGTAAAAGACCTCAGCAACTAGCATTTTCAAGAATCTGATTTGTGATTGTGTTGTAGTTTCGAGTCTAATAAACTTTCCAATCTGTTCATGATCTATAAACATAAATGGCAACTTTTAGCAAGGGAATAATAGGTGGAATAAGTGGTTGGGCTAGTTTGGTAAGGGGATAACATATATTGTTATAAAAAAAAGATAAGGATAGAGTTCAGACAAATGTCTCAATTCTAAATAAGAAAGATGGAAATATTTTTTCTTGCTGTATATAATAAACTTTTATCCTTTTTTTTTTTGAAAAATATGAATAAGTAGATATTGATAGATTTTTAATCCTCTAAATTGAGATAAGTGATCCCTGAAGTCTTGTCCCCTTGTCAAAATTAGTCTTTACAGAACATAGAACATTTGAGATAAAATATGGACATTTATCCTAATAATAAAAATTGGGGATTAAAGGGTAGGATAACATTTGTTCTGTCTTGTCCATATTATGAATCAATACATTTTTATTGTCTAAAATTGAGATTTTTTTTCTTAAAATCTTCTCTCTTTCCCAAATTTGTTCTTTAAAAAAGTTATATGTGGCATGTCTCACTAGGGCGGCTACAATAAGCACCACTTTTTAGCATCATTTCTCACCCTAGGACAACTTTCATTTCATTTACCTTTATTCAGAAGATATATGCGTTTAGGACAGAAATTGAGACAAAAATTGGTGCTAGTAAGAACATTATCTGTATCCCACTAATAAGATGATCTAAGAGGATAGCTTCTTTAGATAATTGATGTGAACTGTTATGCCTGTTGCTCTTGTCATTGAATGGCTGGATTTTGTAATCCCTTCAGTATTTTATCTTTCCAAAAAAAAGAGTTAAGAATTAGTCTTTTTTATAATTCAAAACGCATGTCACATGTTTTATTTTTTTTAAATAACAAACATCGTCTAATCATGTATATATTTTAATAAAGAAATGTACATCATTCCATTTTAAAGTGATTGAACTCATCTTTAATAAATGTACAAAAAGTTTAATGATGCATATGTTTTGTCTAACGATGCATATGCTCATTGCATTTTTAACGATGCATATAGGATTATATTTTGAACTCTAAAAGGATTGAGTGTAACAATGTCCGTAAATTTTTTGGTTGACAATTATGTTGGATAAACTATCAAGATATATGCGTCGGGACTATAAACTGGGATTATGTGTAGCATCACTAATATTGAATTAGTTCTTTAGTTAATTCTTACCACCATGGAGGGGTTTTATTTGTATAGACCATCCGTCCAAGGATCTCATTGAAGATTAATGGAAGACCGGTCACTCGGCTCCATTCTCACCTTTATTTAAGGTGTGTTTGATTATGTGATTGTACAGCATTTGTGTTTATAGAAAAATTCGCTTTTCTAATTATGCAATCAAACAGTTTTTCTCTAGCAACTTCTTGCAGACAAATTTTCGATAAATAGTGTCAAAAAACTGTAATTTCAAAAACTGGAGAGTGAGCTTCCCGCAAAATCAGTTTTACAATCGTGCAACCAAACACACCCTATAATACTCCTTTATAGGCCTAGAATAATAGAAAAAATGATGTATCTCTTAAAAATTGCCCAAATATTATTACAGTATATAAGACTCGGAGAGAGGTCATATACTCCTTTGAGGTCACATAAACTTTGATGAGGTTTTTTAATACTTTTAAAGTATATATGACATTCAAATAAGCGTATATGACTTGGAGAGAGGACTGGGTGTATCAAAACTCACAACAAATAAGATTCAAATAAAGAACACACCTCCCCCTCCCCCCCAACCCAACATTAAAAAAAAAAAAGCGTTGTCAATATTCAATCTGTTTTGTAGTCTCATCTGCATTTCAAGAGTGGTGGTCCCCAAATCATCTATACAATGTTATAATATAGCATATACTGCACAATTGCAGTGTACGTGGCAGACTCATAGAAATTTTTTATTTAAAAAAACACAAATACACAATTTTTTTAGTTTTCAAAAACAACCAAACACACAAATAAACAATTTTTTTTGTTTTAAAAAAAATCTCAGTCAGCAGTTCGTTTTTTATAATAGAATTAGTACATGTACATATATTTTTTGAAAAAGCTGAAGAGCGATGTGTTGGATGATTAGGACTTTGATGGTAGGATTATACAAACTGTTAATAAAATATTGGGAAAAATCTAAATAACCAGTTTAAAGTCCATATAACCCAAACAGCTATGAAATTTCAAATAACCATCTGAGTTAAACTTCTGTGTTGATAGATAAAGAATATTCTATAAATATTTGATTTTGTTAAACTTCATTAAAATCACATTATATTAAAAAAAATTCCTATGATTTATTAAAAATATGAATCATCTGTAAATAATGATTTTATATATCGAATTAGATTATAAAACTCTATTCAGAGGGAAAAAATTATCATCTATAAATAATTTTTTACATTTTAATACATTGGGTGGGTTATATAAATTATCATCCGGAGGGCCTATTTGAATTTACATAAGTGGATTATATAAATTTTGGATAGATTGCAGGAGGCTATAAGAATTTGTTCCTATATATTAAAAAAAATGTTAAAAAATATTAATAAAATGTATGATACGTTAAGAATTAAATCGTGAAAAAAATTAATTGATTTTTTTTTTTGTTTGGTAATGTGTGGAGCAGTTGATATCCATGAAATCTCATAGGCTAAAAAATCATATCCCAAGCAATTAAACTTCTTTTCTACCTTAACTAAAATTTCCAAATGTTTTCATCAAATTCGGAAAAAAAAAGGCCAAGTCTGACATCTCTTGTGCAGATCCCGAAGACTTCGCTTGTGGTCCCCACGGTCTCACCTGCCCAGCCCCGTGGGACCCACTTCTGCTCACACCCCTACTTTCACTCTTCATCACACGTGTACCTCCTTCTGCGTCCACACGTGTTCTCCCACTTCCCACCGACTGCACGTATTTCGAGACAGATCTGACGGTCATTCAATTCCTCCCAATATTTATGCGATTTGCGTGTTAAAGACCGTTGATGTAAATATATTTTGCATTTATGCTTTATACAAGGAATTTTTTTAGTATTCAGTTCCGCCAAACATTTTTACTTTTTCATTTTTTTTAATCCCTAATCTCAACAGTTTATTTTATTTTTAATCCTCCATGATTGATTTTTTATTATAAGATTATGTATTTGTTTGGAAACACATATTAAAAAGTTGCTTTTAAAGGAATAAAGCTATTTTTTAAAATGATTTTAGAACTTGATTTTTTTGTAATTTTTTTTTAATTCAGAAATCAATATTTGATGAGTTTAATGTTTGGTAGAGAAAGTTTCAATTCAATAAATCGATTTCGACAAAAAATCGCAGTTTTTTAGCTTTTTAAAACATAGATTTCGAGAGAGAAATTAAAAAGAATCCGGCTTTCGCCGGAATCTGTCCCGTTTGACTGCACGATTTTGTGATTTTAGCTTTTCAAAAACCAGAATTGCGTCAAACCGCACAATCAAGCAGAGCCTATGTAAACTATGATATTTTTTGAAAAAAAAATGATATTTAGTGAGAGTCTCTCCCTTTTTCAAATTTTTATTTAAGTCTTTAATTTTTAATTTTAAATCTCCAATTTTAAATGTTTTTTATATTAGTCCATAGAAAAAATATGTATATGATTTACTAAGTATTTTGACTTCTCAAACTTTACTCAAATTTTGAGTTTACTTTGCATGAAAAATTGAAATCATGGAAAATAAAAATCATACACAAATGTAATAGTTTTCATGGACTTAAAAATAAAAATATTTTTATAAATTAACGATACACACACAAATGTTTGGTGAAGGAACTAAAAATAAAATAAACGATTCAAGTTGAGAACTCAAAAAAATATAAATAAGAGATGGATTAATTCGTCAATAGACATTTTCCGTTATTTAAAACTTAAAATTTCTTAAGAAAAACAGACCCTAATAAATAGAAAATAAAAAAACCAACAATCTATACAGACATCAAAGAAATTTAAATTTTATTAATAAATCACATATACAAAAAATTTAACAAATTTATTTTTAATAAATATAAAAATTACAAAGAATATATCATATATATGATGAGATGATGAGACTGTAATTATTTATTCGAGTATTTTTAACAAAAGGAACAGTCGTAAATACAGGAAAAGCAACAATTCATTATGCACATATGAAATTGTTTTCAACACTTACTAAAAAGATTTTTCTATAATGACAGATCTAATTATTACTCTTTCATTTAAATATATCAACTAAAATTAAAAATTATATATGATAATATATATGTCATTTTCATGGCTAAAATTGATTTTTTTATAGTTAGAATTCTTCAAAAAAAGAGCCTATTTATATAATGAAAACTAATAACTTATTTGTAACAAGGATTTTTTGAGTTAGAATCCTTTAAAAAAATAATTTATTCGAGTATTTTTATGAAACAGGAACAGTAATAAATACAGAAAAGGCAACAATCCATAATGCACATATGAAATTGTTTTTAACATCTACTAAAAAAAATCTTTTTGTGTTATGGCAGATCTATGAATCATCAACTGAAATTAAAAATCGTATTAAAGAATTTATATATCTCATTTTAATGACTTAAATTGTTTTCTAGTTGAAATTCTCCAAAAAACAAAAAAAGAGAACTTATTTTGGTATTTGATTCTATAAATTCACAATTAGATGTTTTTCTTAAAGATAAATACAAAATAAATACAAAAAACAAATCTTCCATTACTAATTAAACATTAGATACTCTCAAATCACAGATGCAAATCATCTTCTCTTGATGAAAAAAAGTAATTACAAACCCAACAAAAAAAGAACAAAAAAAAACTTCATCTCAGACAACTTCAGGCGGCGGCGGAAAATTAAGATCCAAAAGACACCTCCCCATCGGCGGCGCATCAACGACCGACGACGAATCCGAGTCACTCTGCACGCCGCCGTATCCACCCGCCGCCGCCGCAGCCGAAGGCCGAGGCGGCTCAAGCCTCAAACAGTGCGCGCCGAGCCTGAGCGCGTCGAAGAAGAAGATCGGCGGACGCGCCGCCTCCACCGCCGTAAAAGGAAACAAGGGAACGATCGAGTCGCCGCCACCGCCGCCGCAGGATTCGACGGTGCTGCTGTTGGTGGGGCTGGTCTGGTCGGAGGGGAAGTTGGTCTTGGCCTTGGAGCCGCGGAAGCCGCGGGCGGCGGCGTCGTAGGCGCGCGCGGCGTCTTGGGGGGTGTCGAAGGTGCCGAGCCAGACTCGGGTCTTCTTGATGGGGTCCCTTATCTCCGCCGCGTAGCGTCCCCACGGTCGCCTTCGGACCCCCCTGAAGCGGGTCTCGTGAGGGACGGATGGGACTCCGTTGTCGGCGATGGTCGTGGTTTGGGTTCTTGGAGCCATTGAAGGATAAATAAAATGAAGAGATTGAAAGATTTGGGGATTTTTTTTAGGTTTGGTTTGGTATGGTTTGGTTTGGGGGAAGAGAGGGAATTGGGGGGTGGGTATATATAGAAAGGATTGGGGGTGGGTTTAGTAGGTGGGAATCGAACGGTCAATGAGAGGTCTGACTCGTCCTTGGCCGCCGCCCCCGCAGGAGTGAGAGAGAGAGGAGTGGTTGTTATTGTGTTTTTTTATGGGGTTATTTGCAAGAAAGCCCCTAGGAATGTTTCTTTTTGTGCAATTTTTTTTTTTGAAAAGTCATGTTTTAAATATAGATTATAAAACTATATTCGAAAGAGTAAAATTATTATTGAAAATTTTTCACATTTTTAACACATTTCAGGTATTTTAGATATTTTTAGTTAAGGTTAACCAAACAAAATTTTCACAAAATACGCCTCATCATTCTGTGAAAATTTAATTCAATGGGTATTTAGTGTTTTCATAGAGTTATATAGAGTTCAGGAAAATTGAGAGGGTTACATACATTTCAAGAAATTTATAGGGTTACATGGATTTTCTCTTTTTTTATTTTCATGTCTATCGGGTTACTTACAAGAGAGCCCATAGGGATATTCTTTTTTGTGCAATTTTTATGAATAGTGATGTTTCGAATTTTAATGACAATTTTAATGGTTTGATGAGGCGAATGAAAATTTTAACTTAATTTTTTTAAAATAATGATAATTTTGATAATATTAGATTTTATTCTTATAACATACTTAGAAATTTTAAAAATACATAAAATAAACTCTTAAATAAAAATCATTTTTTATATTATCATTATTTTACAGTTAGATAATGGTGTTTAAAAAAATTTAAATATTTTGAGAAAGATTTTATAAATAAGAAGAGACATGGTCATTTGGGTCATTTCATCTTATGAGATTGTTATAAGAGATTTTTTTCGGAAGAATTCTTTTTAAAAAAAACATTTGGGATATTTCTTATCTTTAAAAGATTTTTAAGGTATTTTTACTAAAAACATTATGTGTTGAGTTATCTAAGTTTTTTTTTCACTTTCCAAATATAAATTAAGAACTTTCCAAATATTAACTCCTCAAATCTGGTCTGAAATTTTATAATCCTTTGAAGCATCTTTAGTAGGATATTAAATTTATTTCATACCAGATTTGAGGAGTAAATATTTGGAAAATTCTTATCTAAATAACTAAATTTTGAGGTAAAATTATTGAAACATTGGAAAATTGTGTAATAATAAAATCATTCTTTTAAATTGTACAATATTTTATATTTATAACAGCAAACTCTAGAATTTATAGAAAATACAATTCCTAAAAGAAAAAAAATCATATGATATTTAGTAAAAGCTTTAAAAATATCTGTGTGTGTGTGTGTGTGTGTCTTGATAATTATGAAAAAGTTATTAAAAATTTCATATTTATTGTAAATTTATTTAATTAATAATTATAATTAATATATTTCTTATATAATTAAATTTAATTATTTAAATTTCTATACATTAACTGTTGAATCAGTGCCCAGTTTAATTTTCAAATAAAAATTGAATTGGAGTGTTTTTATGACATAATCAAAAAGATTTTTCAAATGGATGTTTCTAGGCAGGGTGTTCTTTCAATATAACATCCTCTAGGGGTTTCGTCACAAATAACCCCCCTCCCCCCCCCCCCCCCCCCCCCCCCATCGTGTTTCTGGAATATTTAACTGAGATCCCGTTTAAACTAAAAAAAAAAAAAGCAAACGTGGCACGCGTTTTCGATGCACACGTGTCAATTAAGTTAGACTTGGCAAACTGATGACGAGGAGATCCGACGGCCTTAATTGCGCATAATAATCGGGGCGGCCGGGGTACAGATATGGACGGTCAGCATTTATTCCACAATCCGCGTGATTTGGATCTGGTTTTTTTTAATATTTAATTTAATTTTAATTTAATTTGGGTTTGGTTTATTTGGCTGGTTGTGTTTGTCTCGCCCGTTTGAACCGCGCTTTCGCTTGGACCGACAATTTGCGAGGACGACCAGTGATGGTTTGACACGTGTACGGTCGTGATTATTAAATGGGGACAGATGTTTATTATGTGAATTTTGTAATTATGATGAGTGGATTTGAGTTTTATAGGGTAGATAATGAAGTCTGGATTCGGCGAAATGTCATGTTTTGTCTTATTGGATTTCATTCTTAACATGAAACGAACAATCATCATGCATGGATGTATGTGTTATGTACCTAGAGTGTCATGAGTTTATTTATTTATTTGGGGGTGGGGGTTGTTAAAAAAATACTGGATAAATTAAAATTTTAATTTCTGTTTTTTTTAATAAGTATACCAAAAGTTACCTTTTAAGTTAATTTTGTTTTGTAAAAAATTTTTTAGAAACACATATGTGCTTATTTAATTTTAATTTTTTTAGAAAGATAAATATTTGTTATCTGATTTAATTTCTAAATTTAAATTACAAACTTAAAAAAAAACTAAAATGCAAGAAAAAAAGAAAACAATGGGTAAAGTGTGCAAATTCGTTTCCAAACTTATGACATGACATGACATGATTTGTTTTTACTTTCACTCCCATTAAACCATTCGTTTAGTTGCAACCCGTGTTTTAAGGCCCAATCTGATCATGTCGGTTAAATAAATTTTGGTTTGATTTACTCTTAAAACTTTACAATAGAGAAAATCAATAAAACTCAATCAACACAACAATTGAATCAACATATTTTTGAAACTGGCTACACATTTATTAAACCCGCTAGTTATTTATTCATATAAATTGTGATAAGTTATTATTAAAATATTAAATTTACTAAAAATACATAAAATTTATTGTGATGTTAAGAGAAAACTTAAAGTATTAAGATTTAAGATTTGATGAATTATGTATAGATATTATTTTAAAAATATTTTTTTTAAAAAAATTTGTTTATTTGTTAAAATATTAAATTTTAATAAAAAGATTTTTTATTTTATATAATAAAAATAATACCATAATGTTAAGTAAAAGCTCAAAGTATTAAAATTTAAGACGATGATTATGTATAAAGTATTTAAATTTTTTATTTAATAATAATCATTAATGTTTATTATGTCATAATAATGTTTAAGTTCAAAAACAGTTAATTCAACGATTGAGGTCGTGACCATCAAGCCATTGATTTTTTGGTTTAATGTACTGTTCTATTTTTAAAAGATTGGCGAATACCTCATCCCATTAAAAATTCATTTTTATGGGTGGAGAAGAACAAAGAAAATGACGGGGTGAGGGAGATGCCAGGGAGTTTAGAGAAGGGAGCAGCAGACAAAGGATTGTGGAGTACGATGACTAACCGCCCTATCTCTCTTTCTCTTTTTCTTTCCCCCAATCCACTACTATACTCTCCCGGCCATCTCTGCTGACGCCCTTGCCCTCCCCCGGTGTCATTATCGTCCTCTATTCCTCTCTCTCTCTCTCTCTCTCTCTCTCCCCCTCTTCCTCCCTTAGACCTCATCCTACTCCCATCACCTACAACCACCCACTCCACCCACTGTCAGCAACCATCTTGTTTGGTTCTAGAATAAAGCTCTGAATTGTGAGAATTTGTCAGAATAGTCTCAAAATATGTGTTTGAAAAATTAGAATAAATGAAAATATGTATGTCATAATTAATTGGTATAAAGTGGTATAGAGATTCTAATTAATCCCTGGAATTTAGTTAATCCAGGTTATTCACCAAACAGAATGAATGGGTCCACTGTCAAAACAATTGTCATCATTTTTTATAAATCAACTCTCAAATCAATTATCTTATTTTTTTCACCTTATATAAATCTTTAGTCACACCTTATTTACATTTTATTAAAATAATAAAAACTTTATTATTACATTTTCAATTAGAATAATTCAAAATACAATCTAACAAAAAATTATTTTATCCTTATTTATAGTAGATTAATCATAAACCTCATTAAAACTTAATTTTCTATTCAAATCGGGGCTTAAGATACCAACAAAAAATATGGATCCATCTTAAAAAATATAATATTACAAATACCCATGTGTGACCGGTGACCCAATAAACTGATGTCACATTGATGGTAAAAAAAAAGTGCTATGTTTGTACACATCGCTTTTTCTCTTGCCCAAATTTCAGTCTCAATATTTCATTATTGTCGTATACTTATATTAACATGGTATATGTTTCATAAAAAAATTAATATTATTTTCTATTATTGTATTAATATAACTTGTTGAAGTATATCTTATTTTTTAATAAAAATATATGTTATGTGTAAAATATATTATTATTTTTATGAATATCAAAACACGTGTTGGAAAAAACGAACATTTTTCGAAATAATTTTCAATAGAATTGTCATCCATTTTACATTACATGAAGAAAAACGTGCGCGCAGAGTTTTATCCAAATTTATATCATCCACGTGGTATGTTGAGATTGGTTGAGATTGGTTAGACTGTGGTCTACTTCGTAGAGAGTGTAATTGTGATGGGTGTTCGTTTTTTTGTGAGAGTTTGTGATGGGTGGCTTTATATTTATATAAGGGAAAATTAATTAGGGTCATATTGTCACCCATTTATTATTTTAAATTTTTTAAATGTTTTTACGGAACTTAGAGACTTAGACAATGAAAAATTATCTTTAAATTCTTTCATCTAGATACTTTTTAAAAATATCAAAAATATCCCTACACAATTATTTTAATACATTGTTAGCACTCCTCGATACACTATTAACACTCTCCGGTACACTATTAACCTTCGTATAGAATGTCCTAGACCTAACTATTTCAGTACATTATAACACTCACCAGTGCATTGTTAAGTATCTCAAATATACTGTTAGCACTCCTCAAAAACTTCATAAAATCAAAACTAACAATGCTAATATCCCTTTAATAGAAATTGTAGACTTGATATTTTTTAAAAAAATTTGAAGTTATCTCATGTTTTACATCATATGATGCAGATGCAAAGTTAAGGATAATAACATAAAAAATAGTGATAACAAAATACATTATCAAATGTAAATGTGGATAAAAATAATGATATTTTTATTCTTATAAATTAGGCTAAATTATCATAAATATTTATTATTTTATCAAACTAGGCATAAGGGGGGTCTGAAATATAAATATCAGTTTACTCTTACCTAATTCTGTAGATATCCACTTATTCTCTCTATTCAAATACCATTTTTTGTTTATTCCCCTCTATTCCCACTATTCCCACCAATTCCTTCTTTATTCATCTACCAAACCACTAATGTTTATAGTTTGATCAAATTTTTACAAGGTCAAAATTTTAGTCGGGGTTTTATGAAGGGTGTTTATGGAGTATAATCTCTATCAAGGGTTTTATAGCAATTAACACGCCCCTGTTTGCCCTGTATCCGAAATATTCAAATCCGACGCTTTAAAACGTGGGACGCGTTTTCGTGCAAACTTGTTGTCAGGGTAACTCATGGCCGGTGGAGAAACTGAGGAGTCATAAAAATCAGTCGATGGCATCATACGTTCCATTAATGTAATATATATATTTTTCATTAAAAATTTTTATATATATTTTTAAAAAAGTTCATATAATTTAATAGAATATGTATTTTATTTTTTAAAAAATATATACATCATTAGATAAAATATATTTTATTTTAAAAAAATCAAAATTTTTTCTGATCGGAATCGTTATTAAAAAAATAATTTAATGTAACACTATCTTTACAAAAATCAAGTGAAAGGAGGGTGGGGTGGTGTGACCTGTAAAAGGATCCTCTGTAGCCAAGACAGTAATCTGTGAGACTTGGGTTTTTATTCTCTGAAATATTGATAATTATAATTCTGTTCTTTGACTTGCCTTTCTTTTATATCCTCCACCCGTCTTGATAGTACCAGAAGCTTGGATCAATGAAAATGACTAACAATTGATATGTTAAACATGTGAGGAGTCACATGAAATTTCTAACACCTCAATAATTTTGTTACGTAGAATCCATTTTTTAGCACCGATCACAGTATACTTTTTTTAATTTATAATAATATACATATCTAATATTTTTATAAAAAAAAATACTTTAATGAATTATATGATTTTATTTATAAATAAAATTAAAAAATTATTAACAAGACTGTGCCTAGTTAATATGCAATATGAGTGTTTTTTTTTTAGTAAAAGAGAATACGAATACATGTTGTTAACTAGTTGTGTGAGACTAAATTAAGACAAAAAAAATGTGTAACTATAACTTGGGGTATGGTTTGGAGATAGGCATTTACTATTATATGGTTTATAACTGTTTCAGGAATAAATTATTATATCAGCAGAATAAGTGATTTTATGTTTTTTTTTAATATTTTTATTGAGAAATGTAATGATGAATATGATTGATCATGTACAAAATATATATAAAGTGCGAAAAAAAATTTATAAAAAAAATGATTTGACTTGTGAATCTATTAATTTATAAAAAATAAAGATAATTAATTTAATAATAAAATTTATTTATTATATTATTTGAAATAGCATAATTCTATAAGACTGAACGACTACACCACGTAATTTCAATTTATACTCATATCTAAGTACATTCTTATTCGACCCATCCAAACACATTTTGTCAATTTTACTTTAGTTTGTTCCAGTCAATTCTAACACCATATGAATATCAATAACTATATCTATTTCACATGTTCCGTAAAAAATAATTTATAATATCTTGTTACGTGCGAGTACGGAGTACCCATGAGAGATGCTTCATGCAGAAGCAACACAATTCATGAATATTATATTATAAAATTCAATACTACTACTGTCTGATAAATAAAAGAAAAAAGAAAAAGAAAAGTAGAGCTGACAGTGACAGCCAAAGACAGGGGAGTCGTGTGGGGTTCTGTCTGCAGCCGGCGGAGATTTCGTCAAAGATCTCCGTATCACCATCACATATTTAATAAATAAATACATTATATTATATTGCATTATTTTATATTATGAATAACAAAAAACCCATCCCCTGCCGTCCATCATCCATCCATCCATCCATCCATGCACATCTGTCACGCAGCATGTCATGCATGTGAAATGAAAGCATGTCAAATGAAAACATCGTCACCATCTCAAACTCGAGAAAAAATACCCAACCAACCCCCATCATAACCCCTTCACTTTTCTTAATATCCATGTTATACTCCTTAAAAACATAATGAAAATATAAATAACATTCTGAATTCAATTTTTATGAAAGATGAAAAATATAATTACTTACCTTTGATAGAAATTGCATTATATCTAAACATTTTATGATGTACTAAAAATACATAAAATATTTTATAAATGATAAATTTATTATTTTGAATAGAGTTTTATAATTTATTTAAATGGGGTTTAATATATCATCATACAAAGGGTTTTTATATTTTTAACATATTATAGGTTATTTTTTGTATATTTTGTTATCAATAAAGATTAACTAAGCAGAATATTCACATAATTTTTCACATCTATCAATAAAAATACAAATATATATGTTTTTACGATGTTATATGAACTTCAGAGAATATTAGGGGTTTTTATGGATTTCATACAGTCTATACAGGTGGTTATTTGCAATTGTCCCAAACTTTAAATGCTTACACACGGTGATGTCACGTGACGACGAGTCGACGACGACTTACGACGATTTTGGTTGTTCAAATCCTCGGTTTCCACGTAACGGAAATAACGGCGCCGTCTGTTTCCTCGTCAACGACCGTTTCATCCACCACCGCTGCCGTCAACATTATCTTTTTATTTTTCTTTTTTGTGTTGGCGCCGCTACCGACACATTTCGAAGCGGACCGCGCGCGCGCGCGTCGGGACACGTGACACGGCGCTCGTCCTTCGGAAATCACGAACCGCGCGCGTGCGGGGCCCGCGCGTGGACTGACTATGGGATGGCTGTCGTCGTCCTTGTCGTTGTCGTTGTCGTTGTCGTGGGTTTACGTTGGGGGGGGGGGGGGGACCTCACACGTGTTTGATCGGTGGATGACCATAGTTTCATCAGTGATTGCGGCACCTCGTGTGGGCCCACCCCTTGCTCCTGCTTTTCCTCTGATTTGGATTGCATTCTGCCGGATTCATGGTCCCGGGGTTTTTTTCCCTTTTTTTAAGCTTTCATACGGTCATAAGCATTATTTTTATTTTGGAAATTAGTTAATGGTACAGTGATAACCAGTAAATTATTTTTACGTCTTTAAGAAATTTTGAATTTTTAAAAAAAATCTTAATAGAGTAAAAAATTATCTTTAGATTATTAAAAATGGACTATTCCTTAAAAATATTGAAAATACCCCTAGCTTCTTATTAACATTTTTATAATTGTTAACAATGTATTGAAAAGTGTTAACAGTGTCTCTGAGATACATAACAATGTATTGGAAGTGTTAATAGTATAAACAATGTATTGAGATATTTTTGATGAACACAGTAACAACATCTGGTTCTAGAGATCTAAAAAAATATTTATGCATCTCATGCACTATAAAAAATTAAAAAATTTCAGACCTAAAAATAATTCACGATTACAGGGACCCCTAATTAATTTATCTTTTTTTATTAAATAAAAAAAAAGACTTTGATATGTATATTCAGAAAATTTTTAGAGATCACAAGAATATATATTTTCAATGTGAGAATAAGTAACATAATATTCTACTATATTTTTTTAAAATTAATGGTAATTTAACTAAGAGTTTTTTTTAAAAACCAGAAAAAACTTGGGGGGGGGGGGGGGTTATATGGATTTTTCAAAAACCAGTAGGGGATGTTGACATTAGCCAATTTTAAGGGGATATAAGCATTTTTTTCATTTTTTATATTATAAAATTAATATAATCCTCTAGAAAATACAAAATATTTGAAAAACCATTTAACTTTCAAAAAACATTAACAAACTTGTAAAATAATATATAGAAGTGATAACCCTTGTAGATTTGAGTAATGATTCATGTCTAATATTCTTTGTTTAGATGGATTCTATCAGTTGATCATATAGTATAAACTGTTTTTTTTTTTGAGTCGAATGTATATAGTATAAACTGTTATGATTAAGATCAGTGGTGACCGTTACGTGTTTGTTCGGATGTTTATGGTATACCACTACATAGGAAGAAAAACTAAGCTTGTGAATCGTTTGTGTTTGTAGTTTGGTTTTATGTTCTTGTTTTGATCTTTTTATGTGGTTTCATGCAGAGATTCTTAACAAGCAGAACCAGTTATTCCCGAATCATTAATAGCAAGTGTTATGTAACTGCATAATAAGGAAAATGATATGTTGAAACTTGTGTGCACTCCCGTCCACATGAACTGTTTTTCTTCTTAAAAAAGATATACACAAATATATAGAAGTATATACTGTTATCTCACTATTTGTAGCAGATAAATAAACTCAAAATGGGTTTTAAAAATCTGATGTGAGAGAGACGTGTTGAATATGGGTTTCAAATATAAGAATAGAAGACTTTTTCAATAAAATACTGATATTCAACTAGTTCCGTTTAAATCCACGATAGGATTGAAAACCAATATAGCATCACAGTAAATTCATATGGGTTTCTCGTATGTACGTCCACACTGCTCCAGATCACCCATCCATGTGATTTAGAGCATTACTTCTGGCATTTTAATGAAGACCAACAAACCCAACCCCTCCTCCCCCCCTCCCCAAAAAAAAAATGATTATTTATCACTTTCCATCCTGGATATTTGGAACACAGGTGTCGCTACTCCCTACTGCAAATCCAAAAAACAATAACAGAGATTTAATTAGTAGAGATGTGGAGCCCGAACTATATTTTATTAAGCTTAGTTATACTGAAATCATTTTTCATGTCCAATACGTAATCAGATTTATCTCAACAGCTCCATCAGCTCAGCATAATAATGTATATACTTCATTGAAAGTTTTTCACAATTTCTTATACATGGTGCTATTTAATTCATTTAAATATATATTTTATTTTTTTATATACAAACATATACCTTATCATATAAAACATGTGATCTTAAAAAAATTAAAAGGAAAAAAATTCAAATAGCCCCCATTAAATTTCCTCAAATTTATATAACTCTCTGAAAATATTTATGTAAATCCAAATAGCCCACCGAGTTAAAATTCCATTGACAGATACAAATATTTCGTTTGGTTAACCCTGACTGAAAATACACTATACTTGTTAGTTTAGGCCCAGGAAGCTATACAGAAAGGAAAAAGACCAGTTTTGTAAGATCACGTCACAACGAAGCTGGGGGAAAGTAGCTCAACGAAAGAAAATGCCTGAACAACGAAAAAGGCCGGGTTTTTATCCCTCTGGTCGCCTGATGCCACCTAACTCAAAGGGTCAACAACGGATTCTGATGGGATATTTTCAATCCTAAACAGTCTTTTTCGTATATATATATTTTTAAATCCATGTAACCCATGTGAACTGTCTCGAATCCTGTATAATCTCCTGATTTTTCTTAAATTTCATGTGATAAACATGTAAATTCAAATAGTCTTGTGTGATAAATTATCGTTGACAGATAATTCAAATCGAAGCAATTTGATGTCCGACTCGGGTATGACATCGATCGATTGAAATAAACACACCTTTGTCATATATTCCATATATCTCTAGATAGATATCATATTCATGGAATACGGATGCCTTGATGGTGAAATGGTAGACACGCGAGACTCAAAATCTCGTGCTAAGATAACGCATTATTGAGAATGCTCATTGAATGAGCAATTCCAGATATCGGCTTGATATAGTATCTGTTAGGATACGAGGTATTCCGACGATCACTATAGATCATTTTTCACATTTTTAAATAGGAGTTATTAAGACAACGACCTAGACCACAGAGAAAGGTCTATCTATTTTCAAGTTCACATTCAGCGCGTGGTTAAACCATTCGTTATCTTAGCAACAACCATTTCATTGGACATAGCGTATTTTCTAGTTTCCAACGTGATTTCGCGGATGTTTCATTAATGGTAACTATGGATAATATGCTGCTGAAAGTAATCCGATTTGATATCCTCGGTCAATTCGAATTAGCAAAAACAATGTCTCCTTGCATAATCTGGATTCCAAACATTCATGATCTGTATTTGAATGAGTCGAATTACTTATCCCTCGGTCTATTAATGAACTTTCTCTCCAGTCTCTACGGGGATTGTGAAACCACTAGAAATATTCTTGTTTTTGCTTCGACTCATCTTTCCCAATTAGTGGATCCCGTTTAATAGATCCGAAGAAATTCAATACATGCATTAAGATACGAAGGCTTCTTAGTCCACAACAACGGAAGCACTTTTTCAATCTTTTATATACTAGGGGATTTCACTCGGAAAATAAAATGTTCCATGCTAACGGATTCGGGTCCATAACCATGGGTTCCAATGCACGAGATCTTGTAGCACTTACCAACGAGGTCCTATCAATTAGTATTACACAGAAGAAATCAATTCTAGAAACTAATACAATTAGATTAGCTCTTCATAGACAAACTTGGGATTTGCGATCCCATGTAAGATCGGTTCCGGATCATGGGATCCTTTTCTATCAGATAAGAAGGGTTGTTGCACAAAATGTACTTCTAAGTAATTGCTGCACAGATCCTATATCTATCTATATGAAGAAGAAATCATGTAATGAAGGGTTTTCTTATTTGTACAAATGCGTACCTACAGAACTTGGAACGAGCATAAAGAAATTAACGATACGTTCCTTTAGTCATTTGAGTTGTTCTTGCCGGATCGGTGCGCTACAAGATTCTTTGGTCTCCCACCGGGACCGATGAAAACAGTTGGATCACTTCTGATAGATTCGTTGAGAATCATTCTGATCTAGTTGATAGCCTATTAGAAATAGAAGGCGCTCTGGTAGGATCCTGGCTTCTTCGGTCCGAACCAAGGAATCCGTTAGATATGATGCAAAAAAGATCTTGTTCTATCTTTAAAAAAGACGAATCGGAGTTTGCAGAAGGGGAAGGAGCCCTCGCCCTCGACCCGCAAGAGATGCTTTTCTACAATCAAATAGTTTGGGCTCCTAGACTATGGCGCCCTCCTTGTGGCAAACTATTTGATTGTATCGAATATTCTCAAGAGGATGATGATGATTGGGAGTTCTGGCAGAGTGGAACCAAGTATTACTGGATGCGAGATAGCGAGGGAGGACAGGGCTTTTGGGTTTCTCAACTAAAAAAATTCCTTTGGAACCCTGAGGCTGCGGATCCATTCCTTTTCCTATTCAAAGATCAGCCCTTTGTCTCTGATTCTGATTTTTCATCATATCATCAACCATTCTCCAATTTTTTGGTAGAGCTGATGCCTCCTTTCAAAGCTTCTTCTGTATCTCTATATAAAGGCTGGGTCAACAAGAAGTTGCAAGAAATGTGCCTCGAATACTTGAGTGATCGCGAGAGATGGCTTAGAACCAATAGTTCATTATCTCATGGATCTTTCCGTTCTAATAATATTTTTTCTAATTTTTCAATGCATTCATTAAATCTGGTGTGATGTTGACGATAAAGAGAGGGAGAGAGGGTGAAAAGTCTTGGAGAGAGGAGTGTGAGTTTTGGGGGTTTGGGTTGGGTTAAATTGAAAGGGACATGACGATGGGCACATGGGAATCCCCCGCGCCCTCGAAGCCGTGCACTGTTTTTAATATATATATTAATGGTTGCGTCTGAAGCAGTGAAAGTGGTGGTGGGCACTGACGACGACGACCCTGACTGACCAACACCAAAACTGCGTTAAGTGAAAAAAGCCCCACCTGAACGGATCGGACTGGGGGGAATTTCAAGCGACCCAAACTTGCTATTGCTTCTCCTGCTGCCAAGCCAAGTCCTTCTCACCGCCCCACCATTTATTGTGCTTTCTTGAATCTACCTTCTCTCTCTCTCTCTCTCTCTCTCTCTCACACACACAACACACACACACACACACGATAAGAACAAATAATTTTTAGTTTTAAATCACTTTTGACATGTTTAAGGCTCCGTTTGGAAAGACAGATTGAAAAATAGATTTTAGATTAAAACTGTTTTTTAAGATAATTTTAGATCATGACTTTTTTGAGATGTTTTTTTTTAATTCATGAATCAATATTTGGAATGGGTTTAATGTTTGGTAAAAAAAAGTTGCTTTTCAATTCAAAAAATCGATTCCGACAAAAAAATCGTTGATTTTGAGATTTTAAAAACACAGATTTCGAGAGAGAAATTAAAAAGAATCCAGCTTTTGATTCCGTCGGAATCCGACCCGTTTGGTGGCACGATTTTAGTTTTTTAAAAAGCGAAATCAAGCCCAATCGTGCAATCAAACGGAGCCTAAGTCTCTAAGTCAAACTTCTGCCAATACACTATTAATTTGTGAAATATTATTTTTATTTTAAAGTCTATGTAAACTTGTTCTTTAATTATCAGTTTCTTCTTTATTCACATTTTATTTTAAGCCCTCAACTTTAAATATTTTTTTTCATATTAGCCCCTGAATAGCATGTTTATATGATTTTTTAAAGAATTTTGATATTTAAAATATGAAGGGAGTTATTGATCACTAAATAACATAGTTTATAGGGACTTAAAAATAAAATCACATCACAAACTAACGATATATGAACGAATGTTTCGCGGAATGATTAAAAACGAAATAAACGGTTGAATTTTGGGACTTAAAAAAAAATATGAAGAAGTGATGGATCGATCCATAAATAGACATATTTACTAAAACGTAAAAAAAAAAAAAACTAAAAACAATGTGATAAAAAAACCAAAGGAAATTAATTACAGGTCATTCAGATCACCCATTTATTAATTTTAGATACCTCACAATTTCATAGTTTTTTTTAATCCCTAATTTGATTAAACATTTCTTATAGGTCCCTAAGCTTTCTACTAGTAACAATACTACTAAATGTGATCATTTTACCCCTGCAATACATGATAGTGTACATTGTTATATGTTAATGTCTTTGAGTACATTGTTATTTTCATGCAGTGGCCGTTGTAGTGACAAGATCGGAGAGGGAGAAGGGATTGTGATGGGAGGCGAATCCGAGTACGAGAATCTCCTATTCATGTGTATGGGTGGAAGAGAGGAGGTAAATGGAATATACAAAAGGCATTGGGGGATATAAATGGAAAAACTGGGGAAAGATAACACCAAATAAATGGAAGGAGTTAGAAAAATACATTTAATGATTAGGAACCTAGAAATAACTTCAAAAATGCCAGACATAAAAATAATAAACATGTGGTATAAGGACCCGTAATTAATTTCTCCTAAAAAAACTTGATCCAAGCTAATAAAAATTGATATAACACCCTTGAAAGCTTTTATAATTTTTTTATAAATATACGATTGAAAAATATGATAGAATTTCTTTGAGTCAAGCTACTTAAAATTTAACAAGTCCTCATTCCAAACCTCAACAAAATATTAGAGGATGACATATTTCGTTATATTTTCATTCGACTGACTAAACTCCGTCGACCTAAAAAAAGAATATTTAATTTTTTATTTAGAGGCGGTAACTGGTAAGGATGCAATTTTACTCTCCACGGTTTATTTATTTTATTTTTGGTAGAAGTTGTTTCAATGGATGCCTCAATTTCCATTTATAGATTATCATAACCGAATGTAATATGACATTTGGAGTGATATTGAATCCAAAAAATCCGATTACCCAAAGTTTCAGATTATCATATATAGATTTTTTTTTTGAATTTACATTAGTTAACAATAACTAATTAAAAGAGAATAGATGGTCAGGGGTGGTTGTTCTTGTCAATCAATGGTGGGATGACTTTTCGAATGCCACATTTGCCTGGACGATATAACACAGCGAGACCAATTTCGATATAGATAATTTTATTTTAATGTATATAAAAAATAAATTACTTTTTATTATATTTTTTTTTATTTATTCTTTGAAAAGCTTAACAATAAAAAAAATTTATATATGGTTGAACATGTATAAGTTTGTGGATAATATTAGTAAAACATTCTATAGAGATTTATAAAAAAATAAAAAATAATTTAAAATACTTTGAGTTTTAAAAAATGATAATGTATAATTTAATCTAATATTTGTATGCCCCTTGTACCTTTAGATGAAATAATATTATTTAAAGAAATCTGTAATATAAACAATAGTATTTTTTTTCTCTGATATAATCACACCTATTTATTAAACATACTTTTGAGAGATTAAAAAAAAAATTAAAGACATTTACATCTCTGTAAACATTAATAATCCAATATAAGTCCCTGTAAAAATTGGGATGGACACAAGAGTTCTTAAAAACTCACAAAAACATAATGATTATTCTTAGGCTAAAATTTATTTCAAATTTAATAAAATATTTTATCAGCATGTAATTATGTAGACATTATAATCTTCATAAATAATCAAAAAATAAATTAGCCCATGTAAATATTAAATTATTATTGTAAGACTTTTAGGTGCGTTTGGTTGCGTGATTACAAAACTGATTCTGCAGGAACTGCGATTGCAAAATTGATTATGCAGGAAGCTCAATTTTTCAATTTTTTTAAATCGCAGCTTTTGAACACTATTTGTCTGCAATCGTTGGATTTAAAACTGCGATAAACGTAGTTTCTTACATTCACAAACGCTGCGCAATCGCGTAACCAAACGCATCCTTAATGTTTTTTCATTTTCATTAAAGTATTGTTTAAAAATAGTTAAAAATTTTAAAATAATTTAATTATTTCATTGTTATAAGTTAAACTTAAATATAATAGATTGAGTTAAAATTAATTTTTATTAAAAATTAAAAATGTATATGAATTTTTAAAAACTTTTCAGCTTTGATAAAAACTGATATAAGATTACAAATGTTTCAAAACACTTTGAATGTCGTTTAGCCCTATAAAAAAAATTGCAGGTTCCAAAAACACATTTTCTTTTGACGGTCGTACAATAATGCAGCAGCACCGGTTTCTGCCGACACCGAAACCCCAAAACAAACCAACTTTTACTCTTTTTTTCAATATGTTTTGAATAAACAAACATCTCAGCCGAAAGATTACTCGGCGCTTTTCACGCATTTGCGCCGAAAAATTTTTCAATATGTTTTGAATAAACAAACATCTCAGCCGAAAGATTACTCGGCGCTTTTCACGCATTTGCGCCGAAAAATCACAAACAATATCTCCTCCTCCCCAAAACACGACATCTCTTCTTTCCATGTAATCTTTTACACATTTTTTTTTTTTTGGAAAATAATAGGAAAACATATAATTAATGTAACTTTACACAAGAGTGCCAAATACACACCAGAACAGTCCTAACATAGCACCCACAAATCTAAAATTTGATAGAGACTCTCTACCAAAATATGATACGAGTCCTTTCTGCTCTCATGGATGATAAAACTCACAAGTAATAACAAAGAAATACATTCAGAAGAGTTACGATCAGCGTATCTGAACACATTTTCATGAAATGTCAGTACCAGGTGTGGCATGTGTTCTTCAAACTGAAACCATCATATTCAGTTCCATAAAAACATCACATATTTACAACCAAAACCCACATAAAATAAAACTAAAAAAAAACACACACACACACACAATCAACCGAACAGCAAAGACGACGGCGGCGGGGGCTCATTGAGGTCGAAAGGGAGTCCCCTTTTCAAAATGCCATAAAAACCCAACTCCCCATTCTGCCGCGCAACAACTCCCTCCTCTTCTGCCGCCGCCGCCGCCGCCACCACCAACCTTGAATGCATGAACTCCCCAAAGAAGACCGCGGGAGGAGGAGGAGGAGGTGGTGGAGGAGGAGGAAGTGGTGGCGGAGGACGGCGGAGGAGGTGGTGGTGGTGGGAATAGGAAGGGAGGTTGAGGTCGAGAGAGAGGGAGAGGGGGGAGGGGGACGAGGGGAAGTTGGTTTTGGCTTTGGAGCCGCGGAGGGAGCGGGCGGCGCCGTCGTAGGCGAGGGCGGCCTCTTCGGGGGTGTCGAAGGTTCCGAGCCAGACTCGGGTCTTCTTCCACGGGTCGCGGATCTCCGCCGCGTAGCGTCCCCACGGCCTCTTCCGGACCCCCCTGTAGTGACCCTCTCTTGAAGGAGTCGCCATTTCACCGAAACACACACAGAAATGTGATTTTGAAGGGTTTGGAGGGGGTTATGTGAGATTTTTCTTTTATAGATATTGTTTATATATATTGATGGAGAGAGAGAGGGAGAGAGTCTGTAGCGGCGGCAGAAGTGATGGCGCCGCCTGATTTGACGTGTCGCAGAGGGGGAGATCATGTGAGGGGGGAGCGTGTCATGAATACGTCAGCCCTACTAAGGCTGGTGCCCGCGCAACGTACGGATTTGTGTGGGGTGGGGTTGTCCTGACTCGCCTGCCATTGTTTCACATCATCATCCCCCCACACGCATCCCAGTTGCTGTTTTTTATATTATTTTTATAAATATTAAACTTAGGCACGTTTGAAACGAAAATAGATTTTATTATAAGATACACATTTATTCAAACATAAATAAATATAAATAATGCTAAAATGATTCTATGTTTCATTGTGTTTTAAATTATTATCATTGGTAAACATAAGAATAAATATTTTATTGTTTAAATAAAATGTGAATAAATTATGAATAAAGATTTATAAAAGATAAAAAAATAAAATAATAGTTGATTCGCCATATGATTTATAAGAGATGATAACAGTTGACTTAACAGTGTGCCCACATATTCTTTGGGTGAAATAACATAATATAACTTTAATTCCAAAGATTGATTGAAATTCATATACCATTTTATCAAAGTTTATTTTGGCATACTTTATCTGGAGTTATCAAAGGTAAATAAACACCTCAAAAATTTTATTCAAAATTATCTGGAAGGTTATACTGAAAACAAACGGGGGCTTAGAGTCTATTTGAACGTGTGTTTTTTAGACAGTGCGTTTGACATACGACTATAGTAGGAAGCTATAAATTGTGATTTGGGCACGTTAGAAATGATGTCCATCACATGCTTTTTCTTATTTGGTGACAATATTAGCATCTAAACACACCTACTTTATATATGTTTTTCTTGGAATTGTTGTTAGGGGTGGTAAACGAGCCGAACAAGTCGAGCTTTGACCTGGTCAGGCTCGTTTATCAAAGGTCAAAAACATGCTTTTTCTTGGAATTGTTGTTAGGGGTGGTAAACGAGCCGAACAAGGAAGTTATCAAAGGTCAAAGCTCGACTTGTTCGGCTCGTTTAGCTGCAGGCTCGGCTCGGGCTCGGCTCGGCTCGGCTCGGGAACGAGCTTCATTTCGTGTTCAAGCTCGACTCGTTAGGCTCGTGAAAAGCTCGGTTAAAGCTCGGCTCGGCTCCTTTGTTAAACAAGTCAAGCCGAAGCTCGAATCAAGGCTCAGCTCGGGCTCGTTTAGCTAAAAAAAACCTTGTTTAACATTTGAAAAGTCACATTTCACAAATCAGAACACCTTATACATGTGAAAATAACATAAGCTCGGGCTCGGGCTCGGCTCGGGCTCGGTTCAGGCTCGGCTCGTTTCTCTTTTTTCTATTAAGTAAACGAGCTCGTCCAGGCTCGGGCTCGGCTCGAGCTCGGCTCGTTTACAAACCGAACTTTAAAAATTGTTCAAGCTCAGCTCGTTTATCTAATCGAATGAGCTTGAACGAGCTTTAATCGAGCCGAGCCCGAGCTACTCGGCTCGTTTACCAGCCCTAATTGTTGTGTTGTTTTGAGGCATTGACAGATTCCATTAGATAACATGGTAAACACAGGACAGTGTTTTGGACACCGAAAGAGACCCTCATTTAATCTCAATGTTTAAAATGAATAAATTCTTATTTTTTAAACAATTATATATATATATCATCTAATAATACATATATTTTAAAAAAAACTTAAGTATGTATTTCAATAAATTTAATGGTACTATTTATAGAAAATAGAAAAAAAATTATGAAATATATATCTTAGATGAAATTAACAAGGTATATAAGATTGTATTTTAAAATATATTGAGAGTAAGAACGCTCTTTAATCTTGTGTTATGGAATTTACCCAAAAAAATTATATATTTTCAAATTTGAGTGTAAACAGGCTTAGTCCATTTTGTAGTCTTTCCTACAGTTTAACAATGATTATGTAATAGTTTATATATACAATACTATATTCTACACTGTGATAGCATGATATATATTGACTTATCAAATTATACAAAAATAATTTTTTTTTTACTTTAAAAAACGTATTAGTGTATTTTTTTAATTTATATTTCACTTTTTATAACATCGTATACTTCAATTAGTGTATTTTTTAAAAAGAAAAAAGGTGAAACTATGGATGGGGTTGCATACAGGATGAGACATATCATTCAGGGAGGGTTAAATAAACTTCTTAAAGATGGAACATGACCCAAGTTTTTATCTTTTATGAGGTAGGGTTTCCATCCTCAAGAAAAAAAGAGGAGAGAGAAAGAAAAGGAGAGAGTGTGGGGTCAGGAGGGCGGATGAGGGGGGTAGAGAGTGGCACAAATAAGCAGAAGAGGTGGCCGCGACTAGGGAGGATGCGACAGGCGAGGGGGGGTGGGGAGAGAGAAATAGAAAGAGGGAGGGAAAGGGCGGAGGGGGAGGGCAGAAGAGTTGGGGAGAGAGAAAGGGAAACAGGATGAGAGAGAGAAAGGAGGCGACTGGCGGTTAACCGCCGCCACACACATCTCGCCACCCACGACTGTCACCATTGATGTCCTTCTCCATCCTCCCAACCCCTCTCCTACCCCTCGCTCCTCCCTCCTCCCCCCTCCCCCCCCCCCCCCCCTCTCTGAAAATTCCACCCCTTTGTTTGGATATTATTGGGGCGGGGTTCTCATAGGAAGGGGTGGTTTTATAAGGTATAATATGTTTTAAATATATATCATTCATTAGACAAATTTACGTCATCATTAAAATTAAAAAAATATTTTTTTTATTGAAAAAATTTAAAAAATATTACAATCATAAAAATGATAGCAAGAACTACTGTCAGTAATATTTTCAAAACACATTATTATTTTATTTTTATTATTAAAAAAAATTCCTGTTCATATTTAACGTGAATGACGCAGATACATTTTTATATATCTACAAACATCACGATGTCTTCCAACTCAGTATATAAATCTGATCCCTAATATAGTATATACTATACTCTGTTACGAAAATATATAAATTTTTTGTAAAACCATGTCTTTCATTAGATATTATATATTTCAAAAGAAAAAATTAAAACATGGATGATTAAAGGTGTATTTGTACAAAATTTAGATTGAAAAATAAAGAAAGTAAAAGACTTTTGATTAAGAGAAAAATGATAGACAATTTCCATGCACACTTATGGGAGAGGGAAAAACTTTTTTAATCTTTTCTAATAAGTTAAAAATATGTAAGAGAAAGTGAAGGAATTTTCTTTTCTTTTTCATGTTTAACACAAACACTAGTTTTTTAATAGTCAAATAAAAAAATTTAAACTTCCTCACTTTCATTCATTTTTCATCTTTAACAAACACACCTTAAGAGCATCTCAGATCTTTATAAGGATCACGATATCTCCAATTGAACTCTTGGACGTGTCACCATTTTGGAGATCCCATTTTATATCCAAATTTAGAGGACTTACATTTTCTTTCTTTTTTTTAATCTTTTTTAAAGAAACATAAATTTTGCTAAATAAATTCAATTCATACAAAATTAGTATTGTTGAAAATACATCGTTGGGAGGTTTAAAATTATATCAACATTGAATATATTTAATATCAATTTTAAAAATATTAATTAACATTTAAATATTTTTTTGCTAAAATTGGGTTTGTTTAATTAATATTTAATTACATGTAATTCGGTAGATGAATATTCCCAAAATAGACACATTCCACAAGTTTCCAAGCCAATGGTTCTTTAATGCAGGGTTTCAGTCCTAGGATTTTCAAAATGCAAGCATGTGCATCACATTTTCAAATGGGATTGATTAAAAATCGGTTTGGGTGGCATTCAACTCGCCCAAGGTCCCCTATGGAACCGAATTTCAGACACACAGCTTTTTCAAAATCTATTTGATTTTTGAAAAAATATTTTTTAGGCGATTTTCAAACGAATAAAATTTTAATTAATAAAATGCATAAAATATAAAAATATCACATTTGTTTATGATCATCTGTATCGGCACTTAAAGTTTTCATCATAGATGTCCAAACGCATATTCAAACGATGCGTGCTTTCAGTTACGTTATTGTAAAATTGATTTTACAGGAAGCTCACCCTATCTTAACTTTTGAAAAACACATCTTTTTAAGTCATACATGTCTAAAATCTGTTTGCATAAAATGTTCTAGTTTTTCTGTTTGATTGCACGATTGTAAAATACAGTTTCTCCCATGTTCAGAAAGCAAAAGTTGTTGGGTGCTTGGCGGGTGGGGTTGGTAGTATGTCTGAGGTGCGGGGCAGAGCTGCAACTGGGAACTGTGTGGGGTTGGATCATCAGACGCTCCACAGTCGCAGTCTTTAATGCTTGGACGTCTGATTTTTTTCTTCTTTTCATATGTTCAATCTCCATTTCTCTGTGTATATATTATTATATTTATTTATATTATATGATGAAGTGGTGGGTGGTGGGTTTTTAATAGGTTTCGGCGGGTCACACGCCAACAATTTATTCCGAGTGATCTCGCACGCGCGCCTCCGTCCGCGCCGGCCTTCATAAATGAACCACCCTGTTGACTGATTCAATGGCTACGATTTTAAAAAGAATAGGGAAAAATCCAAATAACACCTTAAATTGCCTGAAATCCTATATATCCCCCCGACTTTCCGTTTGATTGCGCGTTTGGGGCAATTCCGCTTTTTGAAAAGCGAAAAATCCCCAAACGAGCAACCAAACGGAGCAGCTTTTGACGGAATCAAAAGCTGGATTCCTTTTATTTTCTCTCTCGAAATCTGTGTTTTTAAAATCTCAAAAACAACCATTTTTTTGTCAGAATCGATTTTTTTAATTGAAAAATAACTTTTTCTACCAAACATTAAACTTCTTCTAAATATTGATTCCTGAATTAAAAAAAACATCCCAAAAAGTCAATATCTAAAATCATCTTAAAAAGTTATTCCAAAATCTACTTTTCAATCTGTGTTTCCAAACGGAAAGTCTATATAACCCACTAAAAACATTTATGTATGTCCAAATAGCATCGTTGACAATACCAAAAACCTCTTATAATGTGTTAAAAATGTGTAAAATCGTTAAGTATAGAAGATTTTCAACATTTTTAACAAATTGTAAGTGATTTTTGGTGTACTGTGTTTTAGTGAGGGTTAACAAAATGAAATATTCACATAATATTCTTCATTTGTTAACGAAAGTTTAGCTCAGAGGGTCATTTGGATTTACATAGATATTTTCAGGAGGTTATATAAGCTTTAAAAACTTTCAGGCAGTTTGTAGAAGGTTATGTGGATTTTTCTCAAAAGAATAATGTTAGGAAGATCCACGAGATAATTTTGCGTATAATCCGCATGCATTTTAATTTTTTAAAAAATATTAAACGTCATTTAAATCCCATTTGTAAATAGGTTTAAAAGTTAACTTTTTCTCAAAAATTTATGAGTGTATAATATGCTAAAAAATTGAGGGACCTAAAAAAGTAAGGGATCATAAAAATTATAATTATTTGTCCCTTTTGTTTTATAATAGTAGGGTGTTTATATACATAATTTTGCAACCCTATATGCACTCACCAAGTCACTAATACAGCATATAATCATCTACTATAGTATAAACTTCATTATGTTAGTATTACTTTATTATAAAAAAACCATAAATAGATGTATTCAATCCAAACAATTACAGTAGATATTTTTTTTTTTATTGAGTTGGTATATAGCTGACTCTCCACAAATTATGAAAATATTAACTTTTGGGTTACTTTTGCAAAAATGTGTGTAACCCTTAATTAAGATGTAGCTCATTTTTTCTGTTCGAAAACGAGTTTAGAAAACTCAGCTCCCTCCAAACCCAAAATCTCGTAAACCCGTTTCTAAATGGAGCCTTAATGATGTATTCATTTTTGTCCTTGTTTGGAATATGATATATAATTATACATTATTGATAACTATATCAAGATAGTTAACAATCTATGTGGAATAAGAAATTTTTTGTTTGATTAACTTATATGTTTTTCTCATTGAGAAAAATAAAAGTGACTCTTTAAATTGGATATTTTGTTCACATAAAGTGAGTGTGAAGTAGATATGATATGAATAATAGTTTATTAATTTTTAAATGAGAACTATATCTAGGGCGACGCCAGGTTATTAGGGGTGGGGTCAATTGAGCCCATCAATTTTTTTTTAAAAAAAGTAGAGAGCAAGACATATGACACTAATGTATGTGAAATGGACATATGGCACTAATGTATGTGAAATGATCAATTAATTTAGAGAAGAAAAAATTATTCTCATTTTGTCTTTCTTTGGAAGAGACATACAGACCAAAGGGTTAGCAAATATGAGAAGTTGTTCAACGGCATGACCCCAATCTAATCAATTTGAAATTACAGAGTTGTCCCTTTTATTTTGAAAAAAGATTTATCATTTTCATTAGGCAAAACAACCAACATATTTGAAAAAATTTATCAAACCAGTGTTTAGGTGGTGGGGTCATTCATGAGACCCATATATACAACCATATTCGGAGGCCATTTATACAATACAACCAAATCCCATCCAATTTTTTATTTTGGAAAATAATGTCTACCCCCTGTGTAACTCTAATTGCAATTCACACTAGTTTTTTATTAAAAAATTATATATTATCCTATTAAAGTACATATAGTTATATAAAATGAAAGTATATATTGAGATATGTTAGTGTAATTTTTTCACGCTAAAAAAATGATAAATTTTTATGTCATACATTATAATAAAATTCCATACACTATGATAATATAATATATACTATATTATGAGCTGCAAAACGGCTGCAAAACGGACTGAGTCTATCAGAACTCTTTTTTATCACATGATCCATTAAAAATGCGATGATCACAGACGAATGGATTGAATGTGCCAATAATGTTGATAATTAAATTATCATACAACTATTTCAAAATATAAAATCAAATCGAGAACAATTGTAAAAGTTTATATATTGAAAATCTTTGACCGCCTCTCTTTGATAGGTTATTTTTTATTAATTTAAATTGTTCTATTTTCTAAAAAACAGTTTATGTTTTTTTACAAATATATGATACAAGGAGATTTTAAATTTTTTTTATGAAATTTAAGTTTTTAATGACCCCATTGATGAAAATTCCTGGAGCCGCCACTGACTATACCTTTGCATTAATTGTTTGTGCTTGAGAGTAAGTTCAAGAGATGTGTGTGATATTATAGATGTGATATGTTTTTGGAATATGTGTGAGTGTTAGATGAGTTGATTTTTAAAAAATGACTCAAAAAGCTTTTTTTATCCATTAATATGGATAATCCCTGACAAACCATTACAACATTTCTAAAATAGTTGATGGACCTATTCTTAAGCTTCGTTTGGGAGGGAGCGTGTCTGGGGTGTAGTATTCTCCAAAGTGGGGGAGAGACATATAATAGTGTTGTTATAACGAGTTGGCGACGCTGGTGTTTGTCAGCTTTTTTGCCAATTTCTGTTTGGGTAGCCCCTCATGTCCGCTGGTGTTTGTCAGCACAAACTCTGAGCCAAACAGACTCTTACCCCTGTTTGTGTAACGAAATAGACGAGTATAAGGGCGGTATAAGGGTGGTATAGGAATGGATAAGAAAAATAGTTGTTTGTTTGAAGGGTATAACTTGGTATTACTAAGCCAGTTTAAACGAGTATAAGAGAGTATAACAATTCTAAGCTATACTCACCTTATCTATTCCCATGGGCCCACATGTCAAATCAACTTTTTACACCTCATCACATCAAATCACCTATCAACACCTCTTATACATCAAATGTCAAATCAACTTTTTTACACTTTATTTATATTTTATTATTTATCAAACAAACAACTCAACCTTTATTCTTACGATTTCCAATGAGAATAAAAAAAATACAACCAAACAGAAAATCTTTTATTCTTGTAGATTTGTTATCTATACTGGTATAGTTATCTATCCAGAATAACTCAATTCCGCTATCCAAACGGGGGGTTAGTTTATTTAGGCATAGTAATCAATGTTTATTTTTTCAAAATAAATAGTTTTTTTCCTTATTATCCAATTATGCTCCACCGTAAATGGGGGGTTATAAAAATGTATATATCTTCATAATGTATTGTATGCATTTATTAAATAAAAAATGTACAAAATTATTTACGAGATATATACCTTACCTACGAGAGTATATATCTTGCTAGATATGGAGAGATATATTGACTATTTGAGAGACTGTCCTCATGGACTAACAACGCTAAAAATTGGGGTGAGGTTGTGTGTTTCTATTTTGATTCGTGTTTATCCAAAACTTGATCAATTTTTTAAACAAAAATATTTTTAGTCAATGCCAAAAGATTTGTCACCTTCATCTTCCATTTTTAGCGGGGTGTTAAAAAGATGAGTTATCATTCTATTATTGATTGTGATAAAAAAAAATTTATGATCAAATCTTTACCATTAGTATTTTGATAATGACGTACCAATTATAAAAATAAATGTAAAAATACAAAACAACATTTCTAGAGGAAAAAAAAGCTTGGTTGGAAACAGACAATGATGGGTACAGAGGGGGAGAGGATGAGAGAGAGAGAGAGAGAGAGAGACCGGCCACGGCAAAGATGGAGAGGTAGAGAGTGAGGGGGAGAAGGAGGGAGGGAGGCATCAATTAACACAGTGTGAAACAAATAAAATGATTTAACCAATGTTGAGATCTTTAAACACAGGACTCATAAGTCTAAAAAAAGTGGAAACTCGAAATATCATTGATCAAAATCGTTCTGCCATAGGTTACAAGTATCTTTTTTTATACTAATATCAGAAAATTTAAAAATTACTAAAACATCAAAAATTGATATTGGTTATAACTAAATCTATGAGATCTTAGATGATCACTAGAATTGATAAATATCAATTTTAATTTCTTATGAGAGAGATATCACAAATACAAAAATAATTAAAAATAAAAAAATCGTTAATTTGAAGGCCAAAATAAAAGAAAAATAAGGAAGTGCATTGACATTGCGATTATTCTTGAAAATCTCCTCGATATCTAACTTCATTAAAGATTTCATGTGGTTCTGAGATCAAGGCCCTTGAAGACCTACCGATTTTTTTTGTAATTATTTGGTAATCATTTGGTGGATCTTTTTCTGTGGTCTCATTGCTTTAGAAATGCGTCGATCACCGTTTTACATCATAAGTGGGGAGAGAGGAGAGAGAGGGATAAGTGAGTTTTAGACTAATTAAATCAGTACATAATTTTATAATTATAGTATCCTAGTTTCTGTGTTGCTCCTACAATGTTTTTGCACAAAAGTTGGATTATTGATCGATTATTTGAATGGCTTGGACTGAACTTTACTAGTGTCACAAAACTCAAATTCTTAATTAGTCTCTCACTTATAAATGAGTTTGAAGAAAAATCTTTTCACTTAACACAATTCTTGACAACAAATCTCATGGAGTTAACTTTTATTGGGTTCTCCAAAAAAAAAATTAGTTTTTTTTTAATCAAAAGCTAACATCATTGGTGGCTTTGTAAACTAGTTTAGAATGAGAATGATTTATGACACAACAAAATCATCAAAAGTTTCTCAAAATCATTTCGAAACCTACTGAAGAATAAAATGATAATCAATCGTGTTATGAGTTTTTGTTAATGAGTGCCCTTAACCAATAGTTAACAATCATTTATTTCAATGGTATTAAAAAAGGTTAGGCCTAATCCTGGTCAGCAAAGCTATCTCACATATTAATGAGTGTTTGAAATATTTGGAGAAGAAACATGGAATAAAAGAAGATTTTAGGCCAACCGTTTCATCTAATATGTCTGTATAATTAACTGATGAAGATATAGGACGAAGCCTCAAAAGAGACTGGATCTGTGTTGTAAATGGATAAGACCAATGACTAACACATTAATGACCCATTTGGATAGAGACATAAGTTATTATGAAGTTTATATTTATTTCAGGAGTAGATAACTTTATGGATGGAATACTTAATTTTATATTTGATTGCGTTTTTTGTTATTCTCATTGAGAAACATAATAATAAAAGTTGAGTTGTATAGAGTAATCCATACAAGATGTAAAACATTTTGAATCTACAGAAAGTTAAGCCAGTTTAAGGCTTCTTACAAATTTTTATTTATTTATTTATTATTATTGCTTCTACAAATCAACCATACTTGCTTTTACATGAAATGTTATACTTAGGATGATGTAATTTTTTTTAAAATCCTTAAATTTAAAATCAACCTTTTTATTAACCCACTTAATTTGGGATAAATACTTGTTTCAATTTCGGTTCACAGGGAAATCTTTTAAGATTTTTTTACAAATCCAATATCCATAAAAAAAAAAAATTATATATATATATATATATATATATATATATATATATATATATATATATAATCATAAGATAAAAATATATTTTTTATAATATAAATATAAGAAAACATATGTTATGGATGACCTCATTTTTTCAAAAAAAATTTAAAAATTAATTATGAAGTTATTTAATTACAATTGAGTAAATGGGCATGCATGCATATTTATAAAAAAAAAATTCTACTATTAAAAAATATCACTAGAACAGTGTTTTGAGACAATAAAATATTTAATTATCACACATAGCGCGTATTTGTGGACCACTCTATTCGTTTGGTCTTTTCAAAGACATTACTCAATGAGTGAGCAATTATATAAAATGACAAAAAAGATTCTTTAACTATTCTTAAAGCCATTACATTCTACTCAACAAATATGGAGTGTTACATTTTTAGCTTCTATTTTTCAAGTCCAAAAATCTGAGATTAGACAAAATAAAGATTGTGCTAGAATCGTAAAATAGGTTGCATTGGGCTGGCCCTGCCCGTCAGTGGACTGGACTAACGGGTCGTGCCGGCACGACCGGATCGACCGAAGGCCAACCCAGCATGGCACTTTGTGTTGGTCCAACGGGCTTACAGGCCATGTCGTGTTAGCCCGACGGCCAAATAGGTCAGGCTCATTTTTGGGCCAATTGGTTGGCCCATAAAAACGGTCCATTTTATTTTTCAAAATAACCATTTTTTAAGTTTAATATTTAATTGTTCCATACTTACATATTTAATTATTGAAATTTGATTAACATAATAATTTTCCTAGATTTAAGTTAGAATTGAAAAGTTTAAATTGTTAGTATTATTTTTTTAAGTTGAAAGTGTAAAATGAATGAATTGAAATGAATGTTTTAGAAAAATGAAATTGAAAAAATTATAACTCTATATGAAACACATAAATCATTTATTCTTTCATTTCCAATTAATATGCGATCACAACCGTTTATCAATTATCATTTGGACGGTCCAAACCCACCATCAAAACGTTTCCTTCTCTCTAACCATCACACCCTCCCGACTTGAAATCAGATTGGGACCAATACCCCCCCCCCCCCCCCCAGAAACCCCACCTACAATCACCGCCTTCCACCGCCGCCGCTTCTCAAGCCTAATGCGTACCATACTGTGAATTCATTTATGATAAAGAATTTTTGTGGATCTATATTTATTTATTTATAGTTTCTAGGTCTAATCTATTTTTATTTTTTTGTAGATGATATAATTTTTTAATGGATTTATTTATATTATTTTGTGGTTTCTAGATGTAATCTATTTTTAATTTTTGATGGATTTATTTTTATGTTTTCGTATTTTTAGATCTGATCTGTTTTTCAATTATTTTTTGTGGAGTTATTTTAATTTTTTTGTAGATGATATAGATTTTTTTTGAGTTATTTTTATTTTTTGTAGATGATATAGATTTTTTGTGGATTGAATTTTATATTTTTGTGGGGAGATCTAATATGATATTTTTTAATGAGTTATTTAATTTGTTGCCAATATATAATTATGTTTTTAATTATGTGTTTTTTTAAAAGGTGATCATTGATATTAATATGGAATGAGACAATAAGTGTATTGATGAATGTAACTATAATGGTGTGCCTGAAGTTGGTATGACATTCGATTCCGAATATAGTGCATATCAATTTGCAATGCATATGCAAGATCAGTTGGATTTAGCATCCGAAAAAGTGGCGTATTGAAGTCCAGTGGTATAATGAGAAAACGAAAATTTTGTTGTTCTAAAGAAGGGATGAAAGGGGTTGATAAGCGAAAAGTTTTGCACTCGCAATCGGATACAAGAACATGATGTGAGGCACATATGATTATCATTTATTAGTCTTCTGGTTCTTATAGTGTCACTGAATTTGAACAAAACCACAATCATGATCTTGTAACAACCCATTTGCGTCATAATTTGAGGTCTCACAGAAAAATTGAAAAGGCTCAAGCTGCTCAGGTTGATATTATAGATGGGTTATGATTGACACCAAAAACCGTTATGAATTTGATGAGTGGACAAGTTGGAGGTAGAAGTAATTTTGGTTTTGTCTTGAATGATGTGAAGTTTTACTTACGCACCAAAAGAGAAAGTAGAATGAAAAATGGTATTGCGGGTGCTCTTTTTCAGTATTTCAACAACAAGCAACAACAAAATCCGTTATTATTTTACTCAATGTAGCTTGATGTCGATGAATAAATAATCAATGTGTTTTGGGCCGATTCCAAGTCTCATGCTTTGAGTTCAGGTAGTGGCTCAGAAGAGCATTGAAGCTTTCACTACGTTGTGTACTCCATATCCGTGCAGAATGTGTCTCTCCCATACACTAGAGCCCATTTCTCATTCTCAGCAAAAGCTTATTGTAGTAATTTATTATGTCGGAGATTGTATTTTTCAAACATGTTATCCCAAGCATCTAATAATTCAACCTCTCGTACCCATAAATACAAGGAACTTCTAAAGCCTTCAATAGCATGGTCTCCCATGATTATTCACTCCAACAAATGGTGCAAATGGTCTCCCATGATTATTTGTGTGATAGGTCGCGTCGAAGCAAATTACATCACCATAGCATTTTGATAGGGTTATGGATGATCGGTGTGAAAGTAATTAAGTGTTGATTTCAAGATGATGAATACAGTACTGGTAATTCCATTTCACACTTTGATGATGACATGTGTTGCAAAGGTTTACACGCCAGAGATCTTTGAGTTGTTTCAAACAGAGTATGAAATTTTTTGGAATTGTTCTATCTACATTCATCGGGAGGTAGGACATATGATAGAGTACAAAGTTCGTAGAGATTGTGGCGATGAAGGAATCATTTTTTTATAATTCATCTAATGAGATGGTCACTTGTAGTTGCAAAAAATTTGAATATATGAGTATCCGTGTTGTCATGTTCTAAAGTTCTTGATCACAGAAACATCAGGGAGCTTCAACAATAATATATCTTGAAGAGGCGGACAAGATATGCAAAATCCAGTGTTGTGTATGATATGTGTTATTCTTCAATACAGGTTGATCATATTTCTGAATTGGGAAGACGATTCTAATAATTAAGCCATGGTCTCATTCAAGTGGCATCCAAGACATCTGAAACACAATTCAACAGAACTACTTAAACACCGCACGAATGAGATAATGAAGGAGGTTGAGATAGATTTGTGGACATCATCTCAAAATTTGCAAAATGATAGCGAGCAACATGAGGTGGAATTTTGAGT
Organism: Acorus calamus; assembly: GCA_030737845.1. Classification (NCBI taxonomy): domain Eukaryota; kingdom Viridiplantae; phylum Streptophyta; class Magnoliopsida; order Acorales; family Acoraceae; genus Acorus; species Acorus calamus. The sequence continues at coordinate 6,499,881 of CM060858.1, read as the reverse complement.
TTCTTGATTACAAAATATTGACAGTATGTCCTGAAGGTCCAAACAAGGCAATTCAAAATATGAACAGGCTGGGGATTCAAAATATGCATTACATCATCGACAACACATAGCTTCCTGTATTATGCCAAAGACATGTCAAAATGAAATATTCATTCAAACATTAATTCAAATACAGACTTCCATAACCATATACATTCCTTCAAACACAGACGTTCACAACCATAGCCTATTGTCCCAAATCTAAATTACAACTCCAAGACATCAAAACTCACCAAAATTACATGTGATAGAAAATGAGGATGAGAATTGTGAGAATCAGGACAAACAAGAAAATAGTACAACCAAACATGGCAAGTATGATATGAGTGATAGACAAAAGAACTGATATAGGTGGGTATTCATGTGAGTGCTGAGCTTCTACTACCTCTATTTGAAGTGGACCAGTTTGGAAAATCATGCCTGTGGGTGCTGAGCTTGAACTACCTCTCTTTGAAGAAGTCAACAGTGGAGTGGAATGGTTGGCAGTGGAGTGGACGACATGCTTGGTAATGAATTCATTGGCCTCCTCAAGATTTTGGAAGCCCCTGCATATTGGCTAATGAAACTCATGTTCTTGTGCTTTGCATTCAGGCCAATTCGTATACACGCCCGGGGTGTTGCCTATTGCAACCGTGTAATACCTAAATTTTGCCATGAACCTACAAAAAAAATAAAAGCTTTACTAAATTTCAACAGATTTGAAAGCAGGGGTGTTTGAGTGTACTGTAATGTTATTGATAGGGTGTCTTGAGTTTTGCTAGTATGCGTTCATTATTATGTTATTGTACTGTTAAAAGTTCTGATGTTTGCTTAGGCATTTGATGTCTTGAAGCAGTGCCTTGGGTTGCAATATGAAAACAACCAAGAATTTTTCATCCAAGAACCAAAAAAAATCATATCATTCATCTCATATCATTCCAAAAAAATAAAACTTAAGTCTCTAACAACAAAAAAATAAAACTGAAGTCTCATATCATTCCAAAAAAATAAAACTTAAGTCTCTACCTTCATATCATTTCATCTCAAGTTTCATAAAACACAAATACATACACATAAAAGAGACACAATTCATAAAATTCATACAACACAAACACATACACACATAGAGACATAATTCATAAAATTCATAAAACACATACCTGAAACAGAAACACATAATCTGAATCAAACCAATAACAACCAACCTACAAATGGGACATAATTCTCATTTCTCAATGCTTTATATGAACCCCAACCAAATACTACAGCTAACCCCGAAAAGAATGTCAAGATTGCAAATCATAATAAACTCTGACGACGAACGAAAACCCACATAACCAAAGTTTTATAGAATACCCAACAAACAAAAAGTCTAATTCTTTGACACCCTCTTAGGAATTACAACAAACATGTGATGTACACTCTCATAGTAAATCTTCAACAACAAAGACAAATTGTGTTATATCAAAAATTCAAAATATTCAGCCTTTATCAGCGGATTTATCAAACATTCAGCCTTTATCAACGAAAATTCAAAATATATAAAAAATTGAAAAATTCAAAACCTGTCCTTTCGAGCTCCAACTTTCAAAGCTTCCTTATGTAGCGGATTTCCTTCAATTATTGATCGTCTGATCGAAGGGGCTAGGGTATTTTGAGCGTTCTTCAACCCGGGGTCGTCGGTGGCATTCAACGCTGTGTCATCGTCTTCTAACGGGCCTTTTAAGTCAATGTGAGAGATGGATTTTGAAGAGATAAAAGGGGGCTGGGCTAGGGTATTTCAAAGAGATGAGGTCGAAGAGAAGAAATCAATGTGAGGATGGGTTTGGACCGTCCAAATGATAATTGATAGACGGTTGTGATTGCATATTAATTGGAAACGGAAGGAGATGGAGAGAGGTTTGTGGGTTTTCCGTTAGTGATACTCATGTGACTCCATGTGATGATCTTGCCAGATATCATCTTTCCATAGGCTGAAACAGAGCTTCTCTGTTATATTGGAACAGAGGTTCCGAACCCCCTTTGGGTTGGGTGTTTGGTGGGTTCTGTCCATTGAAAGTCTGTAATCACCCTACGGGGCCTGTCGTCTGTAATTGCCCGACGGGACTATGTACTCGAAAAACAAAATAAAAAAAATGAACAGCCTACACCTAAATATCAATAATTAAGATAAAACCATGATTCGAATGTCATCCATGAGAAGACATAAAATATCATGCATCCACCTGCAATAACACATAAAAACCTCATAACAATTACCCCTTTTTTAAGGTTTGTAATTCAAATTCAGCAATAAAATCAGGTAGCAAACAGTTTCCTACTTTTTCAAAAAATAAAAAAAGCATGCAATGCATGAGAAAAGAAATGACATACCTAGATACGGAATAAAATAGACACCAACAAACTTGATCTCACACCATAGATACTCGAGATCGTAACTCCAACACTTCTATTCTGACTGTGTTTAGATGTGAGGTTGAAACATTGCGATTCTTATAATTTTGTATTTCAAACTTAGCTTTTAAAAAACGTTGTTATATTATAGTTTTTTAACCGTAAGATTTTTTATCTTAAAAAAGGAAGATGGTGGTTTGAAAAACTAAATGCTGAAAATGTGTTTGGATCCCATTTGAAAATTTTTAGCTTTTCAAAGTAGAATCTATGAAAATGCAAATCCAATCGGAGCCTATGTAAAAATGGAGAAAACATAGTAAGATAAAAGATAATGGACTTTACATTGTATTCTCGTTACGATACATTTATATAAAATTGGGGAAACATAGTGTATATAACTCATTAATTTTTTTTTTATACATGGGTCCATACAATTCATTAGAGTATATATTTTGTATTTTATAAAAATACATCTTGAATGAGATATGCTATTTTAAAAAGAGCATTGTAACAAGTTAAAATGAGTATATCTTTAGTACTGTAAATGAAGATGTACTGTAAATGAAGCATTGTAACAAGTTAAAATGAGCATTAGAGTATATCTTGAATGAGATATATAGTACTGTAAATGAAGATGTACTATATATCTCTTTAGCCATTTTAAAAAATACATCTTCATTTACAGTACTATATATCTCATTAGCCATTTATACTTACTGTAACAAGTTACATACCTTTTTTTTGGGATTTTTATTTTTAAGTTCTTATAAACTATGTTATTTAATGATCGACCCCTCCCTTCTTCATATTTCTTTTTAAGTCCCCAATTTCATCCGCCTATTTTGTTTTTAGTTCTCCGCTAAACGTTCGTTCATATACAATTAGTTTGTGAAATAAGATTTTTATTTTTAAGTCTCTATATACCATGTTATTTAGTGATCGATCTCTCCTTTTATTGACTGCATACAAATTTTTTAATGGCATTCTAAATTTTTAAATTTAAAAATCTAAACACACTTAAAATATCTAATTTAATATTTCAGAATTTTCAACCAAGAAAAAATCATTTAATTCAATAGTGAAAAAAATCCTCAAAATATGCTTATGTAATCATTATTTTTTGTGCTTATATAATTAATCCTAATTAGACAATTAAGACTATAAAAGAATACAATATTGAATTGAGTAGGCAAATGCACTATTGAATAACACTGAAATTGTTACTAAACTCCTAACAATGCAAATGTAGTTTTAATTTAGATATTTTATCAAACATTTTGTATGTATAAGTTTCAAATATAAAAAATACTTACAAAATCTTACAAATATTTTGTACAGAGACTAATAAGAAAAAGACATTTGAAGTTAGAGACTTAAAATGAAAAGAGGGACCAATCACCAAACTTTAAATGGACTTAAAATAAAAACACATTTTACAATCTAACCGGTATATGGACGGACGTTTGGCGGATGAATTATATAAGAAATAGAAGATTGAAGTTGGAGACTTAAAAATACATATCAAGAAGAGAAAGATTGATCACTAAATAATATAGTTTACATGGATATGAAAATAAAAATCTCTTCTCTTTCTTTTACAGTAAAATGTTGGCATATCTATTTTATAATGGATCTAAACAGACAATGTTTGAAAGTGGGTTACATAAAAATAATGAATACTAAAGAGATAAAAATGAGTGGGATAAAGGGTCCACACCCCAAAGAAAAACGAAACAATATACATGTAGGTAAGGGATCTACCCGCACCATAAAACCCATACTCCGTGATGCTCAAAATGGCTTATCCTACATGAATGTGAGCTACCCCCACTAGTATTGAGCCTCATTCCTTGATGCATGAGATCACTCGCTCTTATACATTCTCAAAATAGAACGTAGGGACAATCGAAAGAAAAACTTTGTCAGATTTGCTTTTGTCACCCTTCTTCATGTGGGGTGCCATCTCTCAGATATCTTGTGGTGAACGAAGTCCAAGTTGCCTATTCATAAATTTTTCTGTAAATGAGTGCACATAATTAATTAGAATACATACTTCATTTGTTATAAAAGTTTACATCACATTAGCTGAGATATATTATTTGAAAATTAAAAAAAGATACGGACCACATTCGAGATTACAAACGGGACTGAGTCTAACATTTTTCAAGATAAAAACTCAGTTTTTAGTTCCCGTTCTAGGTTGGGTTGGATTAATTTTTTTTTGGTCCCGTTAGAAATATTTTTAATGAGCGTCGTTACACACAATCTTTTTCTTTAGCTCTCATTTTAGTTCTACATATCTTGTTAGCAATATACACTAACATGAATCAGATATGCAATTCTTAAAAAAATTTGATATTTTATACAAGTGAGTTAATATAATTAAAAAAAAATATCTTATTTGATGATGTATAATATTTTATAAAAATAAAAATATACGTGGATTGAAATTCGAGACTTAGAGCAGAAAACGAACTCTATGAATAATTTTTATTTTAAATTCACAAGAGTCCATACTAGCAATGGACAAATGATGCATACTATTTCACAATGAAAAAAACGTGTCTCTCTCTCTCTCTTTTGTTTTTGAAGATATATGCAGGTATCCTTAAAAATGGTATTATAAAATATAAAGTTTACACTCAGATATATTAATATATATATACCCGAGTGATAGCGTACGGTCGATGCGGTCGTGCGGATCCGACGTGCGTCGTCTGATCGCGGGTCCATCGCATCCAACGGTCGATGTGAATCGCCCCCGACCGTCTGATGTGATGGACCCGTGATCGACGGCCCGTGTCGACGCCGCACCGACCGCACCTAATCACTCCTCTATATATATATATATATATATATATATATATATATATATATATATATATATATATAGGGAGCCGATTAGGTGCGGTCGGTGCGGTGCGCGATCACGGGCCGTCGATCACGGGTCCATCGCATCGGACGGTCGGGTGCGATTCACGTCGACCGTTGGATGCGATGGACCCGCGATCGGACGACCCACGTCGTAAACCGCACCGACCGCATACCGCACTAATCGCGACACATATATATATATATATATATATATATATATATATATAATTTAAAAATTACATGTACTGTGATAACACCATAAAACCATAAAATCCTGTGAGAGTCCATTTTAGGGATTCGGGGGAACCCTAAAAATCCTTTCAAAAACCCAATCTCCACCAACAGGAGCCGATCGATTCCTCGGACGCAGCGATAGAGGTGGTGGTGGAGCAGGAGAGAAAGTGATGGGGAGAGTGTTCGTTGTGGAATTGGAGGGCAGGATCTACAGCTGCAAATTCTGTCGAACCCACCTCGCCCTCGCTGAGGATCTCGTCTCCCGGGTAAACCCCTCAAGTCACAGGAGCTTCAGAAAATTTTATTTCTTTGATTTATCTAGTGTTCTCATCACTTGTGGTTTGTGTATGTGCGCGTGAAACAGAGCACCTGAAGTTCTCAATTCATGTGTTTGAGAGAATTTTTATCCATGTTTATGTTTTGAGAATTATATGTTTTTGATGTATTGATGTTTTTCTTCAATTCTATGCGGGGAAAATGCACTGCGAAACCTGTAGAGGAACCTCTTATATTTTAAGAGAGCACTGTTTCACGCAATCCACGCAGACAGTCCATGTACCTCTATAGCCATCCAGCAAGGTATATATCTCATTAGATAATATATAATACCTTGTTAAATGGGCCCATTTAATTCAAAATGGAGTGATATATATTTTTTATCAAAACATATCTTATTAGATAAATTTTACTATTTAAAAAAAAATCAAAAGAAGTGTGGATTGTCCGTGGGACTATCCCTAACATTATTCATTTTAAAATATACACTTACACCTTCTACCATTGAATCACCTGGTAACATGTGGAAAACAATGACATCAAATAATAATTTACCCCTACAATTAATGTCTCTTTACAAATTTATGGATGATTTGTGTTTCATTAAGATGTATGGCTGGTTATTTTGAGAGATAAGAGTGCTTTATGTTACTTGAAATGTATGGATGGCAGTATGACGTTATTTTGAGTGGAAAAACAGTGTTTTCATGTTACCATTTTTCCTATTGTAATGTGGGATGTAAGTGCACATTTTTAAAATATAGTGGATGCTTATGTAGGTTTCACAAACTTGTTAAAGAACATGTGGGTACATGTTCACCATTTTTGTGTATGGATAATACGTGAGGATTGCTATTTGGAGATGTTTTAATTTGATTTTTTTTTTGCGGAACTATGCTGATAGAAGAATTGTTTGGTGATTTTGGCAATGCTTTTATATGGAATTTATTGAAATGTATAAATTTGGGTTTTTTTTTGTTGTGCTACATGTACTTATCACCTATGTATGCGCACGAAACAGAACACTTGAAGTTCTCGGCTACTTGTGTAAATTGAATACTTTTGATGTATTGATGTTTTCTTCAATCATGTGCTGAAATGTATGCTGATTACATGTTTCCTGTTGTTGTTTGTATGCGGTACATGATGAGTGCTTATTTTGGGCTGTTTCTAGTTGATTTTTTGTGTAAATACGCCGATAGAAGAATTGTTTGGTGATTTTGGTAATATTTTCATATGAAATTTTGTTGATTTGTAATGTGGAAACTTGAGGATTTTTTTTGTTTTGTTAACTTCTCACCTATGTATGCGTGCGAAGCAAAACACCTAAAATTATCAGCTACATATTTATGCGTTGAATAATCTGGCCATGATTTACGTTTCGAGAATTGAATACTTTGATGTATTGATGTTTTTGTTCAATAATATGTTGAAGAACATGTGAGGACATGTTTCGTTTTTGTGTAAAGACGTGATTAGTGCTTATCTGGAGATGTTTTAAGGTGATTTTGTTTTGCGGAATTATGCTGATAAAATTATTTTTTCTGTGATTTTGGCACTGTTTTCATGTGCAATTTGTTGATTTGGAACATAGAAGCTTGAGAAATTATTTTGTCAAGTGTACTTGTCATTTCTGTGCGCACGGAACAAAACACCTGAAGTTCTCAGCTGCATATTTATGTGTATGAAGTATTCATCCATGTTTATGTTTTGAGAATTGAATACTTTTGATATATTGATGTTTTCTTCATATGTTGAAATACATGCGATTGCATGTTCCCCTTCTTTGTGTATACTTGATACGTGATGAGTGCTTTTTCGGACCTGTTTTATTTTTTATTTTTTTGTGGAATTATGCCGAGAGGGGAATTGCTTGGTGCTTTTGGCACTGCTTTCATATGAAATTTGCTGATTTGTGACGTAGAAACTTGAGATTTTTTTTGTTTTGTTAAGCTTACTAGTCACCTGTGTATGCACGCACAACATAGCACCTAACTATGATCTAAATATTTACGTGTTTGAGGGCCTTCATCCATGTTATGTTTGGTGAATTGAATACTTTTGTTTTATTGAGGTTTTCTTCAATTACGTACATGTTCCCATTTTTTTAAGGAATAATTAGGAGGTATCTTATTATAAAAACACCCCAAATAATGTTCCCATTTACTTGCATAGACTATAAGTAATAAATGTTTATTTGGGGCTGTTTAAAGTTGAATTTTTTTAGCAGAATTGCGCCGAGAGTTGAATTGTTTGAGATTTTGTCACTGTTTTTATATGAAATTTGTTAAATTGTAACATTGAAACTTGATTTTTTTTTTGTTTTGTTTTGTTATGTGTGCTCATCACCTATGTATGCATGCAGAACAGAACACTTGAAGTTCTCAGCTACATATTTACGTGTTTGAAAAATTCTGCCATGATGCTATTCAGCTGGTTGGGTTCTGTCTGTACCTTTAGAGGTACCAGACTGGCGCAGTTCACTCATATGCAAGATGTTGATTATAGTTGAAATAGTTGTCTTGGAAAGCACGCACCCTGTGTGAGTGAGATTTCCAAGGTAGTTTGCAGGGGACACATATCACTCATAAGTGTGTTCACCCTCTCAGCCAGTAGGTAGTACCGGTACTACCCCCACATTCAATGTGTGTATGGTAGTAGTAGGGGATGTTGTGCCAATAAAGAAAGTTGATAGTAGGGTTCGACAGTCAAGACAAGAATTGAGACTCATCCTTTCTCATCTTTTGACTAAGGAGTTTTCTCACATCCAAGGCATTTTAGAACCCATCACACTCAGCATTCGCGTATCTTCTTTTCTTGGAATTTTAAACACCTTAATTTATGCATTTCTTCTTTCAATTGTAATTTCCTTGTTTGCATATCAAGAAAATCGATTAGTCTGGTCAAGCGATTGGGTGCTTTAGTACCTAAAATCCAATCAATATATTATGATATCTAAATTTCATTAATATTTGTTCATATTACATTTATGCAAATGCAACCTTATTTTCTTTTATTTTTGTTGGGTGTGTGTTGGAGGAAGATGGTGTGTGTCACATATGAATTCATTTGCTAAATGAACTCAACCCTGGAGGAGAGTTTAATATACTTATATGAATTGAAGGGAATTGGATAATTTTGAGATCTCTAAAGGAAAGCAGCATGTATTTTGCTATTATTTTGCTATACAGAGTATCTTTTAGAGGGTTTGACTCTTCGATTGTCAATTAATGATTAGATCTAGAAACAGAGCACAATTGGCAGGGGCACCCTCATTGTATAATGGATATCTATTGACTACCCATTAACATGAAAATTTCTCCATCCTATATAATTGCAAACGCATATATTGGCCACTTCCAGGATATCTCAGCATGCCACCTCTTCTAACAAATACGGTGTGTGTTAGTTTGATCCTTGTGGACCGGTAGTTTATCACTGCATGTCAAATCTTCTAGACATGATTTGTGGTGATTGACTGCAACTTTGTAAGATTTATATTATTCATCGAAGCACAGAGCCCAAGATATCATGTTTTCTCATGGAAATCAGCTATGCGTATGGGATTGCCGAAAAACCATTCAAGCAAACCACATCGAAATAGAAACACATGGATTTTAGCAGAAGACTTGAGGTTGTTGAAATTACATGCTCTATATCTATAATCAAAGTTTTGTTTAGTATCCAAGAAGGAACATATTTTATTCATATTTTCCTTTGGTTGTATTAATTTGGCAATTACATGTACACGCTTGGGCAACTCCTCAGCGTTCAGATTATTTTGGACCTATATGAAAAATATGTACGTCACTTTTTGTCTTGACGGAATTTGGTTAATGTATGTCTCATTTTAGTTTAATGTATTTATATTAGTATCTACACCTCTCGCGCAAGCATATGTTCAGCTGAAATATGATGTTTTGAACCATTGGTTTTATGGTGGACTTTTTATTTACTATTGTTCATGATATGGAATTGTCCAGCTTAATGATACTTGACACACATTGACATTTGGATCATCTTTTGACAGGGTAATGTTTTTTCCATGATTAACGCGGTAGACATGGGAATTTATCAATTGCACTGAAATTCACTATCTTTGTATCTAATTACAACAGTCTCCCTCACAGACCCAAGGATATGCTGGTTCACTTGATGAGATTCCTTCCTATCTTCAAATCATGTCATTATAAATGTAATCCTAATATTTTACTGAACAATTGATCTGTCATGATTGCAGGACTTATTTTGTATCTCGAAAACATGACTAAATAAGTCGATTGTAGTTATGCATCTATTAGTTCAAGAAGGGTCATCCCACATGTGGTGTGTTGGAGTCTATGATTAGCCCGAAATGATAGTAATTTCCAATGTAAAAGAGTCTCCTCTGGCTTTGGGTATTCACTCTTATTGGAGATGGACCTAGCTTCTTTAAGGTGTGGGGTTTGTTGGCGAGGGCTGTTTTAAATTGAAGAGTCTCCTTTTATCTTTCCCTTTTAATTTTTTTATTTCTATTTATTTATTTATAATGTGTTGGAGATCCCTCGTCTCCTTTGTTTGATGGCCATTAAACCAACCTTTCATTCAACAATTTTTTTTTAAAAAAGGAACATCAACAAGGATCTAAAACTTCTACTAAAGTGAGATGGTCAATGTGTGTGTGCCACCTAATAATCTTCAAATTTCTCATTATTCTTTTTTGGTGATGAGGAACCGCAATGTTAGTTGGGAAATCCCCTGATGCACACAATCACCCACAAACCATGTGCATCGGGTAACCCGGGGGTGGGAGGGGGAAGTTGTTGATCTTGAGATTTATGGGGAGCAAAACCATGGTTTTATCCAATGTTCCAACCCCGTGTGGGTTAAGATTCTCATTGTTGAATATAGCAAAAAAGAATGAAAGCTCCTTCAATTGAGAGTGGCAAGGGAAATAAAAAAATTGTTTAAGAATATCTAAATTATTGTACCTAACACCTCACAGAAAATCTGAAATTTTATGGAAACATTACTCTTACCTTTATTTGTTTTTAGGGAATCTTCTACTTCCTATCCATTCAATACCTGCCATTTTTTCTTTTGATACTCTGTAATGTGAATTTAAATATCTTTTCTCCTTATGCAAGATATGTTTGTTCCATTCAAGGAAAGACATTCCATCAACTTCTTTAGAACCCCTCATGATATTTCTTAAAGTTGGTGATCATTATATGCTTTGTAATATGAATTTGAATGCATTTGTTTATTATCTGAAATATGTGTGTATTTTTTGAGGGAAGACACTCAGATAATTTGTCCATAGAACTCGGCTAATGAATGTTTGATACTTCTTGATGCTGATGTTCATTTCTGCGCATTATACAGTATGAATATGTAACATTTGACGAATGAGTGTTAATCTGCTGATCTTTTGCTAATTTTTATCTTTTGGTTTCAGTCATTCCATTGTCGGCGAGGAAAGGCCTACCTCTTCAATAATGTGTGAGTTGGTAATTTTTTTTTGTATGTCATAATATGGCAATTGCAGTTTGTTAGGCATGCCTACTGTGATAATTGAATCTAATTATCCGGATTATTCAAGTGAATTAGTTCATTGAGGACTACATCTTGACTATCTCATCATGCACATTTTTACTGCTGAATATGGATGAAATGTTTCCGTATCATGTGATTGCTCATAAGTCAAAGTTTCCGTACATTCATATTTGTTGATAGAGAGACCTGTTGGAATTCAGACATGTATTTTGTGGACGCATCACCACAACCCATTTTAGATCTCTAATAGGTTCATATCATGTTGTAGACCACTCGTACAAATTTTAAATCCCCTATCTGCATATACAGCTCTAACAATAAACCATTATTATTTGCATATTTCACTGTAAGATTATTCTCTTGCTGAAGAATCTTTTGTCGTAAATTTCAATAGAGTATCTTTTTAAGAAATCTCAAATATCCATAGTTGTTCCGACCATACTCTTTGCGTGGCTTATCGTAATATGAACTATTTCTTGTTTTCAAAATAGTATAATTAGGCTTGGCAATTTTAGGGTTCTATAAAGTTACAAAATGAGCCCAGTGAAATAACTGTGATCAACTAATTTGTTGAAGTTGTGGGACACAGCTATCAGATTCAAATGTTCCATCTTTCCTTTTTTTGTTGACAAGAACACTGACCAGAGTTGGGAAAATCTCTGAGTAAATTAATCCTTGTTCATACATGTCCCTCATGTCTTACATATTGCAGCTCAAACCTCACTTTTGGAACTCTGGAGGAGAGGATGATGCTGTCAGGACTGCATACTGTAGCTGATATCTACTGCTGCTTCTGTGGGCAAAATGTGGGTTGGAAATATGTGAGTACCTTTGCACTTTGTCTCTCTCTTTCTAGAGGTGCTCATTTTGTTCATCATATGGGACTTGGGAGCACACCTTTAACATATACTTCCATTCATGGAAAGCTTTTATACCCAAATGATAGTTAACTCTCACCAACCTCCCAAATGTGGGTTGGTTTGCATAGGATGTAGAATGAAGGATATTTAAGTGGCTATTTTGATCACTGAATTCATAGTCTGAAATTCGTCCATGCTGCTCAACTTGGTTAGTGTTAGGAAACATGTTTGGACAGCTTTTGAAGAATCTGGTTTTACAGGAATAATACTTAATTCAAACTTGTTTCCAAACATCTCCAGCAGTCCCTGCTTTTGGAAAAGTGAAAATATTTTCTGGTTATAAAAGACAGCTTTTCAGGAATTTAACCAAAATATGTAACCTGAAAGCTATTATTTTCAAAGTCGCTTTAAATTAAAAGCTATTTTTCAAACTCGTTTCCAAATGCTACCTAATCATAGCTTCTCCCAGCTGTAGACATTCTTCATACACATCCTTCTATTGGCCCTCAGATGATATAGTTTCTAAGGCTACATTTAGAAGCACTTCTTTAAAAACTAATTTTGTTGGAAAATCTGGGTACCTTGGCCTTTTTTCCCCAAAAGTTAATGATTGTGTTTATAACTAAAACTAGCTTTTGGATAGAAGTAATACACAAAAGACATGTTTGGTTCAGCCTAAGCTTTTCCAAAATCTAAACTCTTAAAAAAACTGCCTTAGAATCAGAACCAAACACTACCCAAAGAACATAATGACTGATAGTGATATTCCAATACATTTCCCTGATTGATGATATTTATTAGTCAAGTCACTCTCAACCGAAACTCTTCATCTCTTTTAGATTAGACACTTTAACCATGGAGACTAGAAGAAATTCATTCATAAAACCGTCAGCTCATTTTTTTAATCTCTTCTTTTTTCATAGGAGGCAGCCCAAGAAAAGGACCAGAAGTACAAAGAAGGGAAGTATGTTCTGGAGAGGTGAGTCCATCCTCAGATACAAATAACCATATTATTCCTTGTGGGTTGTTCTGTTCTACTCTGTGTTTTCTAATGTCTTTTGCTTGCGCAGGGGAAGGATAGTCGATGGAGCCGACTCAGAATTCTACATCAACACCAGCCGATACGGGAGTGACCTTGAAGAAAATTAGAAATCCAATTTGTACGTATTACAACAATCCAGTCCATTTTGTGTATTTCATGTATCATGGAAATTGAAGCATCATCTGTAGGTGAAAATGGTGTAGTAGTCTGTTCGGATGGTTGGCCTGTTTGCGCCAAACCCGAACTTCTCTATTATGGATTTTGTCATGTTAGCTTGGTCTCAGCCTAGTATCTGTGTGTTTTTTTAGCCCCTTTTTTTTGTATATTGGTGTTGCATATGTGTGCATAACTCTGTAATATAGGGAACGTGTAACATTATATACTTGCACTTTTCACACAATTTTATGGTCTTTTTGTGCATATGTTTGCACTTCCTTTTTTGTGTGTATCTTTTGTAGATGCCACGTCATCTCATGCAGTATATAGATTCTCTGTATACTCTATTGAATTAGTATACAATTTATATCGATAACTACAAAAATGCATGCATCATTTTTAATATATACTCTTTTTTGTGAAAACATGTAGTTCATTAGACAAATATATACTTCATAAAATTTTAAAACGTGTTTGCATAAATGACTACAGGTACAACTTCAAGGAAAAATGATATGTTTAGTTCTGTTTGTAGCCCCATTTTAATGAATGAAGTAAATTCTTTTATAACAAATAATGTGGATATTCAAGCCCCCATTTGGGGTGTGGAATAAGGGTTTAGCAAAAAAGAAAACCTGTTTAGGAAGAATAAAACCCTTTAGCTACATTTGGATAAAGCCGATAACTTGGACTTTGCATAGCTTTTCCAAGGGGAGCTGGAATAACATACCATTATACAACATAAAAAAGAACATTGTTTGTGGGGATAGTTTAACAGAGTTCATATATCTCGATAGTATCAAGGGCTAATGAGGTTTATACCTCTTAAGACAATGCATATATCTTAGTAATTCTTTATGTTTTCAATTCAATGAGTTTATTTAATACATCATTACAATATATATATTTTTTATAAGCTAATGCCTCATCGGATATCGTTTTGTTTATTATTTTAAAAAATTGAAATATGTGGACTGTGTATAACATTATTTCATAAAAAAACTGAAAACTAAAATAATGATGATTAAATGAGAAAAGTGTAATAAAAAAAACTATCACCATAGTTATTTATTTCGTAATATCGATCAAGTCTCCTATTTGATTTTTTTTTGTGTGTGGTACATAGGTGCATTAGATTTTTTTGGTGTGTATTTGATTATCAAAATTAGGGGTGCAACTTGGGCGGGTTGAACCCCACCCAACCCGACCCAACCCGACTCGTGGGCGGGTTCGGGTTGGTGTTTTTAGGCGTCGGGTTCAACCCGACCCGAACCCGAACCAACCCGAACCCAATTCGGGTTGGGTTCGGGTTGGGGGGTCAACCCGCGGGCTCAACCCGAACCCGACCCCCCAGGTTAACAAATGTTATGCTGCCATAACAACATACCTATATCTAAAACCCTAAATTCCTAAAACATAATAAACAATTACACAAATTAGAGTATCACTATGTTTGTTGTGTTTGGGTTAATTATTATAGATATTCACTTTTAATTATTTGTATATAAGGTTTAATTAATAATTAATTAGAGTTTGTTTTGTTGTTTTTAAATATTTTGTATGATATTTTATGTGTTAAACCCGACCCGACCCGACCCGAACCCGGCCGAACCTGACTTGAGCCCGAATTCAACCCGAACCCGAATTCAACCCGAACCCGACCCGAACCCGCGGGTTGAGATCGGGTTCGGGTTCGGGTTGAGGTCGGGTTCGGGTTGGACTCTCTGCAGTGCGGGTTAATGTCGAACCCGACCCAAACCCGACCCAACCCGCCCGAGTTGCACCCCTAATCAAAATAGAAATGCAAAAAAAGGACGAGAATTTAAACTTAAGTTGGATAAATTCATTGAATTATAATAGAAAGAAATTTCTAATTTACTCTACTACTAAGGCTGTATTTGGAAAAAGCTTGAAAATGAACTTTTTACTCAAAATAGCTTTTGAAATTAACTTTTCAATAAGCATGTTATTGTTATATACCAAAAAAACTGTTTTTTATAATTAGTCTATTTTCGCTACCATTTGAGTGTTCATTGTGAGTGTTTAAAAATGAGTTTATATAGATTAACATTTCTGTCATGGAAAAATCAACTAACCGCTTGTAAACTGACTGAAATTATATAATCCCATGACTTTTTCTAAAGTTCATATAACTCTTTGAAAACTCCTATGTAAATCCAAATAGCCACCTGAGTTAAATTTTTCTTAACGGATTAAAATTATTCTGCAAATATTTAGTCTGGTTAACCCTTATTGAAAACATAGTATACCAAAGACCCTCTACAATGAGAAAAAAATGTGAAAAATATTTGTAAATGATGATTTTATACTTCTAAATAGGGTTTTATAATATAACCGGAGGGGTAAATTGGTCATGTACAGAAGGCTATTCACATTTTTAACAAATTGTATAGGGTTTTTGATATACTATGTATTCAGTCAGGGTCAACAAAATAGAATCTTTGAATAATATTCCTTATCTGTCAACGAAAAATTAATTTAGGGAGTCATTTGAATTTAGATAAGTGTTTTGAAGGGGTTATAGGAAAAGTCAGTGTTATACAAATTTCAGATAGTTTACGGTCCCTTCTACAAAAGTAGTTTCCAAAGGCTCCCAACAAACTTGTTTCCCAACACAGCCTAACAGTGTTTAGTAAATTGTGGATAAATGAACTAAACATTTTTACATTTATGTTGACAAAAATATTATAGCTTCAATAAAAGAGAATCTGACATTTCTCATAACAAGTTGTTTCGCTCGCCTGAAATCAAAATGAAGAGACAATGAATTGATCTTTTAAAAAATAGTTTTTCAAATAATGCAATGGATTTTTATGAATGTTTTGGTTTAAAATTAATTCTATTATATCAAAGATACGAACAAATATACAATGCATATACATAGAGTTTTTATTTTCTGTTTAAATTAAAAATTTTAAGCCCTCTCTCGGTGAAAATCTTCTGGGTCCGCCACTGGATAAAGTTACGTCAGCATCCCAAAGAGAGGGCCTATAAAGGGTTAGGTGATTTTTTAATTACCATTAGCATTTTGTTTAAAATTTTAATTTTGTTAACCATTCCTTGGGTTGTCACAGACTTTGACAAACTTTTTAAATTTAAGGGCAAAGCTATTTCCACCATCCAACTTAATTTTTTCACTACCCAAAATTACCAAAATGCTATTATTTTTAATTTTTTTTGTCTCCCTTTTCCACTACCCAGTTCAACAACGCCTAGTCAAAATCTTCTTCACTGCGACGACAGAGGTTCATCGAACTGTCTAAACAAGTGTCGACAGGGATCCAGTCAAAATCTGTTTCATAAGGACGACAGATGTCCGTCGATCTGTCTGAGTAAGTGTCGACAGAGAACGTGTTGATCACTTTAAAACATCATATATCTTCTAAAAATAAATTACTTATACAGTCATTTAAGTCCTTACAAAAAACAAAAATTTCATTTAAATCATTTAAGTTCTTCTGGAAATCATTTACCTATTTTGTCATTTAAATAAAAGGTGTAAAAATGGGAAAACAAACAATCATATAAATAAAATAAACATTAAATATTTCATATACACAAGTAGGGTATTAGAAAACATTTCATATACTTTCAACATGAGACTCCACTTGTTAGAAAAGAAAATAATGTTTCTTATCTATATAAAATGCTTACTGTTTATTTGGTTCAAATAATTATTTGTTTGATATTTTTGTTTCTTATACTTAAACAAATATATATGTGAATGATTTTTAAAAAGATTTAAATGAATTAAATGACATTTTTGTTTTTCCTAAGAACTTAAATGATTGTATTAGTGATTGATTTTAGAAGAGAGTAATTGTTTTGAAGGGCTCGACACATCCATGTCGACAATTGCTCAGACAGATCGACAGATCTCTGTCGTCCTAGTGAAACATACTTCGACTAAGCATCTGTGTGACACTTATTCAGTCAGATCGACAGATCTCTGTCGTTCCAGTGAAGAAGACTTCGACTGACGCTGTCGAACTGGGTAGTGGAAAAGGAGACAAAAAATAACATAAATAATGGCATTTTGATAATATTGGGTAGTAGGAAAGATCAAGTCGGGTAATGGGTCTATCCTTGCCCTAAATTTAAATGTGATGTGTTGATCAATGCTGTGAAAATGATGGACGAGATTTTGATTAACGACTTCAAAATCTGAACCGTCAAAACATAACATACATTATACATAAAACATAATTTGCAAAAAATTTAAACTTTAATGACATGTAGATTGTAGTTTAACAAGTCACGATTTAGATGTCTCATAAAAATGTATCTTTTTTAAATGAAGTTTTTATATACATGAGTCTTACTTTTTTGAAGTGGAACATGAGAATATCTATTTCATTAAAACAAACAATGTTTGAAATTTTGGTTACTAGAGCAAGAGTGAGGTAGGTAAGATATCTACCTGAACTCATAAAAATAACCCCCGCCAAATCACCCAAGCACATGAAGGTATGATTGAAAATATCATTGTCCAAGTACACATAGATGAGTCCTTTTTTTTTTTTTTGCTTGATAAACTTTTTTTTTAATTTTCTAGTCAAATCTTCCACTATCAGCAAGGGCAAGACTCGAACCGAGAACACATCGGTGAAGATTGGGGTACCTCTACCAACCTGTCAAAAGTTGATTTGATTTATCTTAGTTGGATCTATTTAGTGTAGGATGTCTCAATTTATGTCAATCACTAATGAAGGATTGACCGTGTCCCTTGTTAGTACAAAAATAACCTATTCATACTTTACATAATTAATAAAATACTAAAGACAAAATAATGATCATGAAATGAAAAAATTATAATGGAATAAAAAAAGTCACAACGACTATCTATCCCAAAATACTATTGCATCATGGATGAGATTCCCAACAAGATCTAAAGGACTACATTGTGCACATCTACATTGTGCACATCAGATGTGGATGATATCCAGTCAATGTTGATCAATCTAACAGTCATATTTTATCTCACATATTCAACATGTAAAAATTTATGTCAATTTTAAACACTCAGCCACTTGCGGGATGGTGGTGCAGATTTGGGAGAGAATGAAGATGGCGACGGGGTTGGAACCTCATTACAAAGGCTTTGGGAGGCGGGCTCAGCCACTTGCGGGATGGTGGTGCAGATTTGGGAGAGAATGAAGATGGCGACGGGGTTGGAACCTCATTACAAAGGCTTTGGGAGGCGGGGAGAAAGGGCGAAGGATAATAGAAGCATCAAAGCCAAAATTATACAGCCCAATATATCAGTGGCTCAAGGAGTATATCTCATAAGGGAGAAGTTTGTAATCAAGGTGTGGAGGAAAATTTTTGCGCAGGGTAACACGACCCGACCCAGATTACGATCGAACACCGTCCAGATGAAGAGAACGGATTAGTTCCTCGTTGAAGAAATCCTGCTCGGGAAGTGCTTTCTGACTTGAGCAGGACAGCTTGGATCGCAGTCTCCCCATCAAAGGCATTATATCGAGAATGATCAGGGCTAGCCAACTAGACTAACTGCCGCCTTTATAGAACACAACCGTTGGAGCGTCCCTAAGTCCAACCACCCTGACCTGGGTTCGGACTCGGTCCTAACCACAAGAGGAGGGGGACCACTGACAATACAAGGCAGGGCCAGGGTTACTCTACTCTGTCGGATTGGTAGAGACGTGCCCTGGCCCCGACAAGCCGCATGCCACTACTCGTCGCAGTTAGGGTCAATGAGGCTACGCCACATAAGTACGACATCATAACAAACCCCAAGTCCTATACCTCACGGAATCGAGACAGAGGGACGTCACGGCGGGAAATGATGTGGCTGTCCACTCGGTTTAAAGGGCAAGAGAAGAAGGAGAGAGGGCATTCACACATTGATGAGTAAGCACTAAAAAATACCCTAGTCTTCTGATTCATAGGGTCATCTTCTTCATCTTCATCTTCATCTTCTTCATTCACTCCATTGACTTGAATGTTGGAGTCCTTTTGGTCGGCACCACACCGATGTCTCAGGTTTTCTAGGTACAGGATTTCAGGTAAGAAGACCCGGATCCACACTTGGAGGTGGACCTCTAACCCGACAATATTTATTGAGAAAAAACACCACCTTCACAAGGAATAGGTGCTAAAGAGTTGGACTGTGGAAGGTAGAAACCTCCTCTATTATATCGGAGCATGGTTTATTTTGGTTTTTTCTTGATTGATATCCAACCTGATGTGAGAGTCTGGATTGTTAGATGTATATGTACATTTGGTTTTTGTCTTTATCCTTAACAAGATAATAAACCCCTATGTGCATGGGAAAATAGAGAGAAATAGAAGAGAATAAGATCAAAAAATTGTTTTTTGCAAGGAATAGGGAGATATTATTATGCGATCATATGTGAGAATACACTGGTATTGATATTTTCGGTCCTCCTAAAAAATGGGCCCACATGTCAAATCACCTATTAGCACCCTATTAAATCAGGGGACCCAATGTCAAATCAATTTTTTAACTTTTATAAATCTTTATTCATATCTTGTTCAGTTTTTATCCACAACTTACTTATTATTAACCAAACAATAAATTTTTTATTATTGTATTTTTAAATGAGAATGATTTATTCTTTATATATGTTGGAATAGTTATCCATCCCAGAATAGTTTGTCGCTACCCAAACGGGGAATTAAGATATCAAGCACATGCCTACTTTTGTTTAAAAAAAAACACTCAACACACACTAGAGAGTTTGGATCCAATCAAGACCGACTCCAGTCAGTCTATCAGTATTGAATCACATAACCCTATGAATCAAACTGCACAATCAATTATTATGTACATGTCTTATAGTTTTCGCTTCTTTATTGGATATTAATGATACTGATCAAACTCGAATCTAATTGAATCCAATAAAAAAATAAATCATATACTAAATAATTTATTATATAGTTCAATTAATTAACTATATAATTCAATTCATAAGATTTTACAGGATCAGAATGAGACTCCCCGAGAGAGGCTTTTTTTCTTTTCCTTTTGTTTTTCACCCGCGCATTGGTCCGGTCAACAAACAAGTTTGACCATATTGATCGGCGAGATCTAATCATCTTTAAATGCCTGCCCGTACCATTTTAAAAAGTAATATTATAAATGTCAAAAGCTGTGCTTGTCAGCCACTCTCACGTGCATCACACAAAATCTTTGTCAGTTAATACACATAATGTAATAACATAATAATCTCAATAAACAAACATGCATGACACGGGTTCTATCTATACGTATTTTAAAATAACATACTTCATTATATAAGATACGTATTTTTATTAAAAATAAATATATATTTTAATAAATTGCATTAATGTATTTATAAAAAATATATAAAAAATATGTATTTAATTAATATATATAAATATATGTTTAAGTGATTTTTATAAAACGTAATGAACTGAAATTAAGACAAAAATATAATTGGTGTCACAGCACTCAACAAACCTGAAACTATTATGTTAGATATTGTTAAAGGGACGGTGGGTCCCAACACAGAAAGATATACGTCCACATAGGAAGATATGAATAATTGTGTAGGGGATATAAAGATGTCGCTTGAGGAGGGCACATGACCCTGCAATTCGTGTCCACCATCCCCACTAGATATTTTTGTTTTGCGTGTTTTAATGCATGTGGGCACAGTAATCCATCCTGGTTAACTCTGTCCCAACCTTGTTACTAAGCACATCACAATATTTTGTACCTTTTAAGCTCACCCCTGAATGCATAGATTCATTTTCAACCTATAAACTCTTTTCCATTCATTTCAAAATTCTCACCTCTAACATCTTTCCTTTGCTCTCTATCCTTAAACTCCCTCCCGTGAGCATGTCAATTAACCGGAAAAAAAAATCCGAGCCCGATTCGAATCCGTCTCCGAAAATATCCGTTTCTGACATATATTATAAAAATAAATATATTTGTATATGCATTGTTCATATTTGTTATCTAATATGATTAATTACAATAATGATATATCATATTACTATTAAATTTTCAATGTATAATATCTAAAGGAGATAATAAACCATAAAATCTCAATTTTAATTTTCGTATATCTCTAATATATCATTTAATTATCCAATTTAATTTAATATTTAAACATGTCTGTATTCGAATCCGAAAATTAGGATATGACTGTTAAGAAATCCGATCTGTATCTGTCCGACTGACAAGCTTACCTCCCGCCATTGATCACGTCCTCGTCGCCCTTACCCCCGTCCCCGCATGTCATTTCTGTCAACGTAGCACCACCACCACCACCACCACCACAACCACCACTGTAGAATCGCTGGAAATGAGGTCTGAGGGACGGGAGAGTTGGAGTAGGGATGGGATTTATTGGGGTGGGAAGAGTATGGAGTGGGCTTAACTTTTTTTCCCCCTCATTTGGTGCGAAATGTGCTTTTAATTGGGTGGGCTCATTAACTGACGGGTCCCTTTGCATACCACCCACCTGATTATATTAAGTTAATAAAAATTCTAAAGAAGGATTTTATATTGCTTGATAAAGAAGGTTTATGAATGGTGTAGGTTATTTTTACCCAACAAAATAATAAGCTTATCCTATTATTAAATCCACTCCAACATTTTTTACAAACACTAAAGTCACCCTAATATATATTCCTCTTATTATCCACCACTTTACATTAGTATATAAATTTTTACATTCTTATGCATCCATGTATGCTGTCAAATAAACTAAACAATAAAGAGCTTTCTAAGATGCTCGTTCATTTTTACCACTTCACTTATTTTTAAAACACTATTTTTTTGTGCTAAGCTGAAATAATTTTTTTAATCATACATGCTTTTTAAAAATCGTTTGGAAAGATGTTGACTTTTTATTTCTGTAAAAACAAAAGCTCGCCCAAACTTATTTTCAAACGACCCCTAAATATATTAAGAAAATTTCACCATACATATTATATGTTGGCCTGAAAACTAATTGTCAATAAGATTTTATTTTTATAAAATTATTTTTTAAATAATTAATAAGTTGTTCCACAAAGATAATTTTGTAATTATGTTTTTAATATAGATTTTGTTTTATGTTTTAATTGTCTATAAAGAATGAGCTCATAGAACTTAAACCGTTTTTTCCATAAATCATAATTGCTTTCATCAACAGTAGAATCTAACTCGAGAAATATTAAAAGAAATACAAAATGTTTGGGGGATGACAGCACGGTGTGCCATCCTCTCTTGATAAAGGAGGGCAGGATGACAGCGGATGTGACATGAAGTTTAAGAGAATGACACTCAAGGTGCATTTGGTTGCGCGATTGCACAACTTTTGCATTTGCAGAAAGTTGATTATGCAATTATGCAACCAAATAATTTTACTGTAACAGTTTCATACAGATAGATTTAAGACAAATAGTGCTTAGAAGATGTGATTTTCAGAAGCTGGGGAAGATGAGCTTCTTGCATAATTAGTTTTGCAATCACACAACCAAATGCACCCTCAAAATGATTGAAGAGTGTGAAGACAGTTTGTTTAACATTCATCTTTTTTTAGTTTTTCTTTTGCATATAATCACTCTTTTATGCGTGCATATATAACGTGCGCGCATAGAATGCACATCTCATTTAGATTTTTTTGGTCTGGTAGAAGAAAAAAAACCTCCTCCCATTGCATAGTTGGGTTCAAAGTCTTATAGAGCCAAAATTATTGTTCATAGTTGGTTTTCTAAGTTATGTACTAATAGTGACATAACTAATAGTGGTTTGATCCGTCCCCCACACGCTTGGCGCATTGGTGAGTGTTGATATTGGAATTTGGTGGATTCTTTGTTGAAATTGATTCTAATTTATCTCATGACTAATTAGATCACCTCCCGTAGGATCGTTTCTGACTTGCCCGACAACCCCTGAGAAAGACGAGATTTGGGTGTGATTGTCGTCACTTGTTTTCTTAAAAAACAGGAAAAATGGGTGTTACTATCGATCACTTCGCTGAGGTAGATTGTAGGGGTCTCCTCTTTAAGTTACGGTTGACCGCATTTAGAGGTAAAAAGAAACTGTAGTTCTTTTGCTTGACAAGAACTTCAAAAGGGATTGCTAGGGCGGGGGGGGGGGGAGTTGGAAAAATCCCCCGGCTACTTGGACCTAGCCGCTTGAGGTTGCTGGGTGGTTTGGAGTAGCCACCTCATGACCACTTGCTTTTTTGGAGTTTTGAACAACACCTGGGTATGAGGTTTAGTTTTGTTTGACTAGGACAACTTAGGCTTGAGAACAGTATAGTAGAGTGTTTTTGAAAAGTGGAAATTGGTAGAGTAAGTGTTGTTCCTTCTCTCTCTCTCTCTCTCAAAATATTCTAGTGGTAGTGGAGGAATTTGAGTGAATGGGTGTGGATTTCTCAATTGTGAATGTTGGTAAAAGTTTTGGTCCCCCCTATACATAGTAAAAATGATGCATAGGTTTTATCACTGGGTGATAGGCTGAATTGGGTAATGGGGTGAGCTTAGATAAGCTCCTCCCAAATTTTTGTTTTAAAAAACTACCACGCCGGCTGGTTCATTTGAGCCGTCGGGCATCAGGCGGCTGGTTCCAACTAGTTGCCTGTCATCATTTGTTATTTTATGTCTCATCTCTAATAAGCGGTGAAATCAGGAGGTTAGTTGTAGTTAATCAGCAGAGAGGGACAGCTAATTTGGATAATCCACCGCTGTCATTAGTATTTAATGCTAATTTTATGTCCCATCTTGGAGAAGCGGTTGAGGGGCGATTGGTTTGGGGTACCCGCCAGGGTTTTGGCCAAGTTTTCAAGAATTTGGGCCTTGGATATCTGCCGGTTACTTTATTGGGCCGTCTGGTTGGGACAGCTGGTTTGAAGTAACCGCTAGGATTTTGACTCTTTATCCTTTGAGTTTTTTAATTTTTGACATTCTTTTATCTCTCCTTTATTTTCCTTTAAAGTAGTTTTTTTTCTTATGATTCAAATATGTTTAATTTTTAAGTGTCGTTTGAGATAATTTTTTTATTATTTGGACGATCAAAATTGGGGTATCTACAGTGAGGACATCCCTTCTAATTTGGTGTAGGGGTTGGGGTCAATTCCTGCTTTCAGCAAGAGATAAAAGTGAACATAGCCCACAGGGCTAGGAGTACTCGTGGGCTCTGTCCACGTAAGTTTGTAATCAACCTACAAGGCCATTACTTTGCATTCGCACTACGAGGTCTTTGTACAAAATAATAATAATAATAATAATTTGATCCAAGATACGGTAGATTTTTTTTATAGTTTTACCATCAAATGCGAGGGTTTTGTAGATATAATAAGATTGTTGAAGGGGGTACATACAAAAACATCCGGGCTTTTGACCAGTGACCACTTCTCTGCTTTTCTTTACTACAAACGATGCACCGACCCACTGCCACGGCACGTGCTCACGTGACTATGTCATTTATTTTAATAACGACATTAGCTTTTGATGTGTTTTTAATCAATTTTTATGTCAGCAATGACCTTTTTTTTATTATAATAGATACATATGATATGAAATGATTAGTGACCACTAAATATTTAATTTTTCCCTGCCACAAATGAGTAAAATATCTCTTTGCGTTGGACTGATAGGTTTAAAAAAAAATCTACGAATGCATTTGGATTCGTGTTTGAATCATTCTGCATTTTGAAAAATTAACAATCTATTTTTCAATGTAATTTTTTTTTAAATTATGAAAACTATATTTTTTAGAAGTTAAGTTTAAAATACAGAGCAATAAGAATCATCGTTTTTCAAACTCACACCGAAAATAGTATTTAAGTAGATTTCTTTTTTAGTTGATGCACTAACTCACACAATGTGAGGTGAACAATTGAATGGAGGATTCTTGATTTCGATCAATATTGTCTCATGTGGTCAACAATATTTTATAATACGGCATGGTGTATGTAAGCTTTTGTCTTTAAATTCAATTAGAAGCCTTCTTAATTAAAAAAATCTTAATGAGGATTCAATCCCGTTTAAATAGGTATTTAAACTCATAACCAACTGTTAAGGATTTTCAGATCTTGGGATGCAATCAATCTAAGGAAAAACAAACAAATCGAAATCAAAGACACAAAATTTACGTGGTTCGGCAAATCTTGCCGACGTCCACGGAGCACACCAGAGATCAATCCACTATTTCTGAGAAGTCAAATACACCGTAAAAAAAAAAAAAACTTAGAACCTAATGAAAAATATGAGATGCCCTTTTATACTGACATCTCATTAAGGGTAAAAAAGTCAATACACGAAAGACACCAATTTTTTTTTTCTCGGGGCGCTGCCCCCAGACCCCGCGAGCTGACCGGGCAGCTCGATCCCCACGAGCTCAGCAGAGAGCTCGACCCCCGTCCGCCCCTGCGTAGCGCCAACAATCATCTGCGCACATCATCATGCTCCACAATATATAACACCAACAACACTTGATGATAACCTAAAACTTGAGTTTGATTCAACTCGAGTTGGCTCGACTTAAGTCACTCGGAAAGGCATTCCCGAGTTTGAGATCGTCGATGTTTTTTTTTCTTCTGGAGAGTTCTGTTAAATCCTCTTATAGATCTAGTCACAAATCAATCATATACTCAAATTCATTTTTCATATTCACACTTTCAATCTTTTATCGTATAAACAACATGAACTTTTAGGGTGACATTGTCATTTTTTTTCTTTACATGTGTAATACTATCTTGTACTACTATATAAATGACTTTAGTCTATCTTTAATAGAATTTGATCTCATTATTATTTCTTTATCTGATTCTTACACTTTCAAATCACACATATGAACCATTTATGATCATTTGACATAATAAAATTGTTCACCATCTATAAGACTTGGGGTTTTATTGATTTGGGATAAACAGATAAGTGGCGGATAAGTGATTAGATTACGACTTATGAAAATATAAAAATAACATTTGAATAATTGTCAAGATTGTGATTCGGAAATAGAGATTTATTACTCTACGTAAAAACTAAAATAATTTATTTATTTTTTATCATGATTTCGATAATATATAGATGAAAACAAGTCAATAGACTTTTTATACACTAAAATTATATAATTTACCATCACAATCTTATTCCCTTGTCAACCATTGCTTATCAAGTCAGTGATAGGTGTACACCATCCTATGATTTCATGGACATGTATATATATCACACTTAAATCATATAAGATAATAAAAAATTAAGATGAATAAAGTGAGAAATAATTAAGCTTGGGTTTCCATTCTGGGTTTATTTGGCAAACAAGCTGAGCAGATTGGATGCAAGAAAGTGGGAGCTTGAACAGGTTGTTTGTGCGGCAGAGTCTAAGCTACTGGCCAGTGACTAATCTTGATTGAATCAGGATTATGAATAAGATAGAAAAACAATTCCTACATGAACAAAATATAACCATTTGTTTTATTGAGTGGAATTAAGGTAGCATTTGACAACAATATTGAAAAACATCTTTTAAAAATAGTTTTTTTTAAAAAAACTTTTATTAAACTCCTGAAAAACTGTTTTTTTTATAATTAAAAGCTATTTTGTTTTATTCAAAAGATGAGACTGCTATAGATGTTTGGAAATGAGTTTTGATTAAAAATCATTTTTATAAAAGCTGTCCAAACTCTTTTAGGAATGTAACATAAGATAAATTAGAAGATAAAAAATAAATACGTAGGTGTTGGATAACTCTAAATTCTCTCTGCTATGAAAATTGAAATTTGGAAGGTTGAACTGGAAAGGTGGAACTCAAATGAAACCAAACGCGCCTCTTAGGCCTCAGACCTAGTGGTTGGAGGATTATTGCGCCATTGGGGGTTCAAGGTTCAAATCCTATAAATGACAAGATTGTAAATAATGAATTACAACCTTCTGGGTTGGTTCTCGTAGGCTTCTGATCCACAGTCCAACTTGACACATGTTTTTTTTTATTGGAACGGTGGGCAGACGCCATAATATATAAATAACAAAAGCCAAATACAAACAGACATATACAAACCCAAGTTAGGTACCCCACTTGACACCTGGGTAGAAGAGGGATCTACCAGGTTTCAACTCAGAGACCCACCCCTTAAGAGAAAACTAAAATGCCATTCTAGAAACTAACACTCTCTGCCCCCACACAAGTGGAACCCCAATCATGAACAAAACGCTTAGCCATCTCCCAAATGTTTTTCCCATATGGTCTTTAGCCCGAGAAGACCGCCTGATTACGTGTCAGCCAAGTTGTCCAAACCACCGCGGGAACAAACAATTGGGAGATTTTCACCATAGCTCCTCCATGTCTCAAATGTTTACCTGCTGCCCACATCCTTTCCAAATCGCCAAAGTCCACCTCCATATTAGTTGCCAACTTTTAGCTCTCCCAAACTCTTCGCACCACTGCACAGGAAGTGAACAAGTGGTCCGGTGACTCCTCCTCCACCTCACAGAACCCACATACCATCACCAAGCTTGGAATCTAGGTTGCGACCCTACTTCGTGTAAGGATCTTCCGTTGATATAATATCCACAAGAACATTTTGACCTTCAACGGCGCTTTGCATTCCCAAATCTCCAAGTGTTTAGTTGTCGTGGCCGCCAAGACAGGCATGTCCCTCCTCAACCACACATAAGCCGACTTAACCGAGAAACCCAACCCCTGCACCGGTCGCCAAAACACTTGATCGCTGCAATTTGGCTTTAATCCTTGCTACCTCAGCAACTCCAACAATTCTATATACTGATCCACCTCCCCCTGGCGTGTCGCTCTTTGCAGCTTGATATCCCAATAACCAGACAGCCCACGGGGTTTCTAGAAGAGGACCACCACCCCATGTTTATACTTAGTAATATACAACATATCAGGGATCCTGGTTTTAAGCACAGTATCACCCACCCAAATGTCCTGCCAGAAGCGAGTGGTCGTCCCCTCCCCAATCACCCAACCCGTCGCCAAAGAGAAGCTGCCCAGCTCAGCCAAAATGCCTCACCAAATCCCATATGAACGTCAAGAAAGACTAGGGTATCTACTACGAATGAGAGCACCACAATTGTAACAATCCCGCACCACTCGACACCACAATAAGGTTGGATCCATATCCCATCGCCACAACCACTTAAGAAGCAATGCCCGATTCATGTCCTCCAGCTTCAAAACCCCGCGCCCCCATTCATGTCCTCTAGCCACTTGACACATGGTGATCGAAGTTTTACAAGTAGTGGTAGTAATCTATATAATGTATACAAGGAACTTTGAAATCCATTAAGGAAAACATAATGTGAGAAAAGTATAAGAGTACTCCAATTTAACTTAGTTCATCAACCAAATCAGAATTGAACTATCAAATTGAAGAAGCAAAAGTTTTCAAAATGACAGGTTTTTTTAAATACATATTTGACAAATGAAAACATTTATTTTATTATAAAAAATGTTTATTTGTATAAATTGAATGCATGCATTTTTATGTTTTTTTCAAAAATAGATTATATACTAACATGGTGAGTTATATACCACGTTAGTAACGTGACATCTCCAAAAGCCATTATAGATCAAAAGCCACGAAAACCAATCTTGTATGCATTGCTTTTGTGGTATTCTTTCTAGAACGCTGATACATTCAGCCCAGTTTATAGCCCCGTTTACAATTCAAAACGATCTCCCAGATGTCTATACATATTGCGATATCACCGATGTATGAAAAATAAATTTTATTTAAAAAAATATACACTAGTACATCTAATAGGTGTATAATTTACTTTTTATGATAATATTTAGTTCAAAAAACAAGTGCATATTTTTTAAAGAATAACAATTATATGTAAAACTCAAACCTTATTTTTAGGTGTGTTTGATGTGAGTTTAAAATGAACTTTTACTAAACAAATCGAATTTAAAACTGAGTTTGAAGAAAATGTCTCTCCACATATTATGCTTGTTTTTAAATACTTATTTATAAAAATACCTCAGTAATTTTTAATTTAACTGCATTTTTTTTCTATTTAGAAATAAGTTAAAAAAAAAATCAGTCTGCCTACCCATAATCATTCCAAAGTGACTTTTACCTCAGTATGACGTGCCAAACCCAAAATGAAGAGTCAAACACAAATGAAGAGTCTCAAAAAGTCGGATTACTATCTCTCACTCAATTCTCTTTCAAGAAACAAAAAAAGGGGGAGGAGACAGACATGAGAGAGAGAGAGAGAGAGGGGGGTATCTTTTCCTTCTTTTCTTTTCACCTGCCAAAGAACAGATGCTTTGCTATGAGTGAGTGAATAGTGGGTAGTCTTTTGTTTTAACTGTTGCTTATCATTTCAGCACAATCAGTAGATAAAAAAAAAACTCAGCAAGACTAACAAACCCAAAACCCACAACCCCCACAACACAAAAACACACACAAACACAGAGAGAGTATAAAGAAAGAGAGAGAGATGGTGGGCTCAGGAGGGGCAGATAGTAGTAGGAGCAAAGAAGCAGTGGGGATGATAGCACTCCACGAGGCCTTGAGGAACATCTGCCTCCACTCCGACTGGACCTACTCTGTCTTCTGGACCATCAGACCTCGCCCGTACCATCACTTTCTCTCTCTCTCTCACTCTCTCTATTTATCTCTTCTTTGATTTTTATCATGGTTTTCACTTTATGGGTTTTGCAGGAGATGCAGAGGTGGGAATGGGTGCAAAGTTGGTGATGACAATGGAAGCTTGTGAGTGTTGTTTTTTTTATGTTTCAAGATTCAATTTTTTTCATTTGGGTATTTGATTTATACTTAAAAAAGATGATTTTTTTTTTTTTTTTGTGAAGGATGTTGATGTGGGAAGATGGGTTTTGCTTGGGGAGAGAGGGAGAGTGTTTGGAAGAGATTGATGGGGAGGATCCTGTGAGGAAGGCCTTCAGCAAGATGTCTATTCAGTTGTACAATTATGGAGAAGGGTGGGTACTGGGTAGGTGTTTTTTTTATTAATTTTTTTTAAATTATTTTAAAAATAATTTTTTATAATATTGTGTGTAGATTTTGTGTGGAGTTTGGTTGTTTTGATTGATTTGATAGATTGAACGTGATACAAATTTAGGATACATATGTTAGTGTGATGATTTGATGATATTAAAAAGAAAATGTGGGTTGATGGGGATGGTGGTTTTAGATGAAGGGATAGGCATTTTTTTATATGATTTTTTTTTTTAGAAAACAAAAACACTTTGTATTTCATGTGCATTTTTTTTCCAATATAAAAAGAGCTTTCAATCTTACTACTTGTATGTATAATTTATGTTTGTTTCGATTGATTTGATAGATTGAACGAAATACAAATATAGAACAATATGTCATTATGATTTGATGATGTAGGTTGATGGGGAAAGTGGCTTCAGACTCAGAGGAATGGATAGGTGTTTTTTTTATTTTAATAACTTTTTATTTTTATTTTTATTTTCAAACAAAGCCTTTTTGTTTCATTGTTTTTCTTTCAATGAAAGAACCCTTCAAGCTTCATGATTAGTTTTTTGTTTTATTGATTTGATAGACGGAACATAATACAAAATTAGGACATATATGTTTTTTTTTAAGGAACGTAGACAATAGCTACATGAGAACATATATGTTGGTGATGATTTGATAATAATATGTAAAACATACAGGTCGATGACTTTATAGGAAGGTAGCTTCAGATAAATGTTAATAGTAATTTTTATTATTCTATTTCTGGAAAGTTTTCATACAAAACCCTTTTGTTTTGTGTGCTTTTAAAATAAAAGTAGCTTTCAATCTTACTTGCATGTATATTTATTTGTGTTTGGTCGTTTGATTGATTTGATAGATTGAACATAATACAAAATTTAAAATGCATGTTGGGGATGATTTGATGATAATATACAAGATAAAATAAAAGGACGATGGTTGCTCCAGATGAATGAGTAGGTCTTTTATTTTTTAAATAATTTTTATTTTATTTATATTAAATTATTATTTTTTTCACTCTATCTTTCAATGAGTAGGTCTTTAAATGAGTAGGTCTTTCAATCTTACATTCTTACTTGTATAAATGTTGTACGATTGTTTGGTTGTTCTGATTGATTGATAGATTGAACATATGACTAATTTAAGACATACATGTTGATGATGATTATTGATAATATATTTACAAAAATACAGGCTTCGTATAAATGTTAATAATAACTCTTATTATTTATTATTCAAACAAAAACATTTTGTTTCATTTTTTCCAATAAATATTTTATTATTATTTTAAAAATAGCTTTCAATCTTACTGTATGTATATTTTATTTGATTTGATGGATTGAAAAAAATACCAAATTAGGCCATAAATGTTGGTCATGATTTGATTATAATAATGATTAAAAAAAATTACAGGTTGATGGGGAAGGTGGCTTCAGATAAATGTCACAAATGGGTCTTCAAAGAGCCATCTGAAAGTGAACCCAACATCTCCAACTACTGGCAGAGCTCCTTTGATGCTGTATGTATCCATCTTTTTTAAATAAAAAAAAGAAAAGAAAAGAAGGAAGAACCAAAGACAAAAATAGACTCACTAGGGGGTCTGAAATGCCTTTGAAAAAGAAACAGAAAGTAAAGAATAGGATTTGATGCTCTTTCAATCCTTTATCACTTTTTCTTCTTTTTCACAAATTCTTGTTCTGTTCCTTAAATTGACAACAAAGGAAAAAAAAAATCTAATAACTACAACTTTGAACAATTTGGTGACCTCAATTGACGTGGACCAATAGTAAATGGATAACCAGTAGATGCTGATGTACTAATCCTACTTTTATTTTAAATTTTTGTCCCAACATGTTAATGCATTCATTTAGAAGGCATATGGATTCATATATACCTTTTATTATTTGTTCGGGTAGAAAACAAGAACCAAAAGCGAGGTTGTTTATAACTTATTCATAATCAATACCTACCAAAAGTGATATGATTATACTTATTTTTATCATTGATCTAAGATCATTTGGTCACCAAATTGATCAAATTTTAGATCATTGAATCATGATTCGATCACAGAACACTACAATTGCACCCTTTTTGAAGTTCATTTATTTTGTGTGTTCATCTTCCTTTGCAGCTACCACCAGAGTGGACTGATCAGTTTGCCTCTGGCATTCAGGCAATCCCCAATTCACAACTTCCTCTGTTTTTTTTAATTTTATTTTACCTTTTTAGGTTTGGATTTTATTAAATTTCAACATGTTTGTATATGACAGACTATAGCAGTAATTCAAGCTGGTCATGGACTTCTGCAACTAGGTTCCTGCAAGATTGTAAGCCCTAATTCCCTCTGTTGTTTCTTTGCTTTCTTGAACTTTGAATCTTCTGAAGTGAAAACAAAGGAAGAACACTATGGCCCCATTCGAAACCAATTCTCAAAGCCCCCGTTTGGGTAACGACATAAACCATTATGGGATAAATAACTATTCAATATAGATAGAGAATAAGTCATTTTTTGTTTAGTTGTGTTTTTAGTTATTCTTATTGAAAATATAAAAATAAAATTTTTGTTGTTTGATTGATAATAAATAAATTATTGATAAAAAATGAATAAGATGTGAATAATGATTTATAAAAGATGAAAAATTGATTTGTTATGATCCCCTGATTTAATAGAGATGATGACATGTGATTTGACATATGAACCATTTTTATACTAGTGGAATAGAATGCGTGGAATAACACAATTCAATGAGACTTTGAATACCAATACTAGTTTATTTTCACATATTCTTACATAGCTAAACCCTCCATTCCTTACAAATAAATAACTTTTTGATCTTATTATCCTCTATTCCTCCCCTATTATCCCATCCAAACATGGACAAAGTGATTCTCCATTGGTTCCAAACATATTTCTTAAAAAACTTTTTACTTTAGTCTTTTTGTTTCATATTTTGGTTTTTAATGTGTTAAAAGTCAACAAAACAATTTGTATAAAAAATACTGATCGAGAAAAGCTGCTTCTAGAATTTGGTTCCGAATGTAATTTATGATTAGGTAACTCCTAAAAATGAAAATTGGTGCAGATTCCGGAGGACTTACATTTTGTACTTCGAATGCGACACACATTCGAATCCCTTGGCTATCAATCTGGCTTTTATCTATCTCAATTGTTCTCCGCTAACCGGACTCCGGTGCCTCCCCTTGTCATCCCCCCAAAACAAACCACCTCCGTCCCTCACGCTCCTTCGCCGGTCTTCAATTGGAACCATATTCCCAACCTCCCCAACCCGTCCGATCACGAGTCTGACTTAAAATGGCCTAATGGGCTAACGTTCTTCAACGCACTCACCGGACGGGCGGAGGACGCTAAGCTCCTATTTGGCACAGAAGCATTGGAGAACAACAACAACACCACCACCAATATGCCTGTGGAGGGCAACTCTAATGAGTACTTAAGCTTGGAAAGCCATTCGAATAAAGTGCCCCGGACGGACAACATGGGGAGGTTCAAGAGGAGCTTCACAATGCCGGCGAGGTTGGCGACCTCCTCCTCTTCTTCTTCTTTGGATCACCAGACGACGACGACGACAGGTGAGGCTGGGATGTTCTCTGATATGATGGAGACCTTGTTAGAGTGATGTCCAATGTTTGTGTTTTCTTTTTTCTTTTCTTGTTACATGGCTGTATCTTTTAGAGTATCTCCACACACTTGATGTGTCTGTTTTTATCTAGCAGTGGATCAATTGTCTTTAGCCACTATGTGATGTTGATTCATGCTGTGATTCTTTTATTTGTTTAGATTCATTGGCTGGGTTTGAATGCAGAGAATTCAGTGAAAGTGAATTAAGTTACTCATTGCATGAAATGACAAGGAATATCTACCAAGTTTTTCAGGAAAGAGGGAGCAAGATGTACAGCCAAATATGTGTGGAATGGCAACTCAGTTAAATGCCCCGTTTGACAACAAAGAAAAAAACAACTTCTATTTTTTTTATAAGCTAAAGTTAAGAGCAATTATCAAACATGTCAACTTAATATATAATTATTATTAGATTTTATCTTTAAACTGTGTCTCAAAATCTATATTTCGCGAAACAACCATCATCATGACACTCTCAAAAAGTGTGCATAAAACATCAAAAGCTAAAGCTGATTTTCAAACTGTGTTTCCAAATGCACCCTTAGGGTCCGTTTGGATGCACGATTTGGGATGATTTTACTTTTTGAAAAGCTAAAATCTCAAAATCGTGCAGCCAAACGGGTTGGATTCCGGCGAAATCAAAAGCTGGATTCCTTTTAATTTCTCTCTCGAAATCTGTGTTTTAAAAAGCTCAGAAACTGTGATTTTTGGTCGGAATCGATTTTTTGAATTGAAAAGCAACTTTCTCTACCAAACATTAAACCCCTTTCAAATATTGATTCCTAAATTAAAAAAAAAGCATATAAAAAAAGTCAAGTTTTAAAATCATCTTAAAAAGCAGTTTTATTCCAAAATCTACTTTTCAATATGTGTTTCCAAACGGGATAAATGGTAGGATAAATGGGCGCAAAACAATTTATCTTCTTCTACAACAGAGTGTATGTAGTGCGGGGTTGAGAGAGCTCTTCTCTACAACAGTTTGTGGTTTTGTTGTTCATGTTGGGTTAAATTTGTATGAATTGGGCTTTGGCCCTGTAATTAAATACAGTGCTAACAACCAATCATTTCAATCCAAAAAAATAAAAATATCTTGCTTATTTCTAAAAAAATATCAGAAAGACATACTTATTTTTTGAATAAAAAATGGACTTTTTTCCATGCAAATGCTAGAATATTATCCCTTTTTATCTTGATTTAGTTAGATGTGAGGACAAATTGACATACTTTTATTTTTTAAAATTAAATTGTGATAACTTATTCTCAACAATTTTGAATGTTTAAGCCTTTGGCTGGGGAATTGGGGGTGGAATAATGGGGATAAAATGGAATAGTGATAAAATGAGTCTTTAAAAGGCTAAAATAAATAAGAATCTGTGTTTCAGAATTAACTGGTATAAAATTGCATAATTATTCCTGCTACCCTCTGGAATTAAGTTATTCCAAATTATTCAACCCATTTGAATATGTGGGTCCCACTATCAAATAAACTGTTATCATCTCTTATAAATCAGGGGGCCCATATGTCTAATTATTTTTTCATCTTTTAAAAATTCTTATCTACATCTTATTCACATTTTATCCATGATCAACATGGAGAGAACAACAACAATAACAACAACAATGCCAATTTGCCGTGGAGGGCAACTCTAATGAGTACTTCTACTTGGAAAGCCATTTGAACAAAGCGCGCCCGACGGACAGCATGGGAAGGTTCAAGAGGAGCTTCACAATGCCGGTGAGGTTGGCGACCTTCTCGTCTTCATCGTCTTCTTTGGATCACCATGCGGCGGCGACAACAACGACGATGGGTGAGGCTAGGATTTACTCTGATATCATGGAGACCTTAATAATGATTTTTCCTGGAGGGTAAAAGTAAATTGTATTGCTATATAAGAAGAGGTTTTACAGAGTGAGAGCTATACAAAAAAAGTGGAAACAGGGGATTCTATCTACCAACAAGTTGATGGGAGGGAAGTGAAGACCAGGCTTCATTGCATCCCCACCTATTGTTTGTATCATCCCAAGCATCAGCCAACATTCCAAAAGGCCAAAAATCAAATCCCATAAAAAAGAAAATCTATTTGATAAATGTTGGATGTTGGATCGGGTTAATCTGATTAATATCTCGTCCACATTGAAAAAAGAGAGGAGAGAAACGACTGAGATGAGGAGGTTACGAAACCACCATATCTTGTCGGTTACAATAACCCGTAGAGACTCGTCGGTTACAACAGTAACTGCATAGAGAGAGTTTAAATCTCTGTGTCTCTCCCAAAATACAATGGAAAATTAATTATATTTTTAAAGAAAAATAAATACACTAGTAAACCTCAATGTATAATTCATTTTTTATAACAATATATTTTCAATTGACAAAAAAAATGGTAAAGACTGCGGACAAGATTGCACAAAGGACTAAACATATCATTGTCCTAAACCATTATCTTATGAATTCTTACTTCACTCTATAAGCCTGGTATTGTTGGTGTGCCGAACTTGGAACTGAATCCTAAACATAGGACATAACCTACATATAATGTTCAGTTTATATACTCCGTCTTCCCCGCCACGCAGCAGCTCCCCCCCCCCCCCCATCCAGGTGCTTAGAGATAAATAAAAATTGATGTGATTCAACATTGACTGCATCTCAAATAAAGTTGGCCATGTGCCGGGCCAGGGCCCAAGCCTTGGCCAGGCACCAAGCCCAAAACTAGGATCAGGCCCGCCCATAGGCCAACCCCAAAAGGGCCAAGTCCAGGCCAGGCTTTGTGGCCTAGACCATTTTTTTACTATATTTTATGTTTTTTTTTGTTTTATTTAACCTAAAACATACAAAAAAAAAAAAAGTGAATGGAAGAGTTAAACAACTTGAGTTGGAAAAACTGAGAACAATAAAAATTTTGAATTGAATATTGATGTAACTTCACAATAAATGTACATTATAATTTACAAGTTAACAACAAGAAATATTTTAACATCAATTTAATAGCTATTATAGTTTCATAATAAAGATATTTGAATAGAACATTATAATAATTGAATATTAATTTATGAGTGATAACTGAATCACAATAAAATGTGTACATTTCAACTAAATTTAAGAGAGTTTAAAAGATGAGATGAATGATTGAAATGATACATGAGTAGTTATAGTGTATTATTGTGAAATTTAAAATTTAAATTAAAAAATAGCCGTTGATGGATATTCTTATTTTAGAAATCCCCAAAACGGCTCTACATTTCAAAAAAAACAAAAAGTCGTTGGGTCTTAGGTTTGGGCTGGGCCGGACTTAGACCCGAAAGGCTCGCGGGTCATTTGGCCAACCCTATTCTCGAGACCGGATCAAGTAAGGATTGGACTGGATCCGATCAGTTCGGTCAGTATCGAACTGCACACCACTTTAATCGAATTGTACAACGTATAAATCGAACTGTACAACCAATTGTTGGGTATATATTTTCACTTGTTATTGGATCCAATCAGCTATTGAAGAAAATATGAATTCCTAAGTATCATCAGTTAAGAAGTGAAATATATATCTAATAATTAATTGTGCAGTTAGATTTATACGTTGTGTCTCGTTTAATTAAAGGGGTGTCCAATCCGATCGAACTGATTGGAACCAGTTCTATTTATTCTCATCCCACCGCTACTGCCAAAGCGGGGCCCACTAACCCCTTACCCCCCAAAATTCTTACACCCACTCACAGTCCCTTCCTTCACACATCCAGCCGAGTTTTTTTTTTTAATGGCTCTCCACCTCTTCAACACGGCCCCCAACCCCCCATCAACAACCGTCCATTCCCCTCATAAACCTCTCCGAATCCTCCTAAACCCTCGCTCGTCTCTCCCTCCACCCTCCAATGCCATCACTCGCCGCCGCCACCTCCGGAGGAGGCCGTCGCCGCCGGTGGTCGCCGTCGGCATGGAGGAGACCGAGCTTCGCGTCTCCGACGGAGAGCCTCCGCCGCCGCAGCAGCAGAGCGCCGACCCCCAAGACCTTGAGTACGTTCGGCAGATTCAGAGGGTGAGTCTGTAATTCTCTTCCTCTTGATTTTGTTTTGTTTTTCCGTGAATTGTTGATGATTTTTTTTTAGGTGTTGGAGCTGCTCAAGAAGAACAGAGACATGTTGTTTGGTGAGGTAAATCCTTTGTTTCGATTGTTGCAATTCACTGTAATTCGTTTGTAACCCGGGAGAATCTGTTGTTTTGAATGTTTTTCTGTGTTGGATTGCACTTGGGATGAATGCTTGACCGGAATTATTTGGATTTTCTGCACGAGCTGGCATAAGTTGTTTGAAATTGTTCCATTACATCTGAACAAGAAAGTAGAAACATCTTCTGTTCAGTAGTCTCATCGTAATATGTTGTGTGCCTCAGTTAAACATAGAATCAATTGAACTGATGTGAAAGTAAAATTGTTTGGCTTTTCTTGTATCATGATTGCAATTTATTGAGCATTGACATGGACATAACATGATTAAGGGTAGGTCTTGGTATCGAGTCTTGGCGTTGACTTAACCCTGTGAATTTCTGTGGGTTTGGGATACACAGACGAAGGTAGCCTACCCAACTTAACCGTAAGGCCAGCTATGGGGGTCCCTCCATAATCACACACAAAAAAAAAACATGATACAGACACATTGACATGGAAAATCTTGAAAAAATTGGATACAGACACAGTAAAGACACGTCAGTGAATAAATAAAACAAATAATGTATATGTTACAGGATGATTATTTGAGAAAAATGAGCACACTTCCATAAACTATAAAAAGTTGTTATGACTATCTTGGTGTATTGATTATCAACTCCATTAAAATTTAGTATCATTTGGATTCATGTGAATAAATATCTACAATACATATTAGGAAAAAAAGGATATAATTTGGTGTTGCATCAGTGTAGAGTGTTCATGATCCCGTGTCCTGGTGGCCAGCACATGTATGAAATTTAGAAAAATTATTTTTGAATTTTAGACACGTATGGGATGTATCTGACATGAGTCAACCCGTGTTGTGTTGTCCTGTTTCTGATACGTGTCGGACACGAACACAACATATTCATTGAAATGTCAAATCTTCTGTTATGACAATGTTATTATTATCTGTTTCAGTCCATCCTTCGCATTTGTAAATAATATGATTGAATAGACATTGGGGGAATTTCACCACTTATCACCAATTCATTAAAAAGACTCTGTCAATGTAGTACTCACTGATGTTATTTCTTGAGAATTGAGATAATGGTCATCTTTCAAGTCTTTTAAGTTTGCCATGAATGTCACCTTGGTAGCATTACCACACAACACATTTAAAATTCTTATCTTCTTAAATGGGTGATTCCTCACATATCCCATTGGTTTTTTAGTCCTTGTTCCTGAAACCATAAAGTTATAAACCAACTAGAAAGAAGCTCCATAAATCATGGAATACAAATAGCTAATTTTCTTTGAAAGATATTAAGAATCTCTCATTGTCAATGCACGTCACAAGAGCATCTTCCACATGGAAATTTATTCTCCTTAATTAGTCACTACTCACTACTCACTCGTCAAATTATCTTTATTTGCTATATTTATCAGTGCTCCTTGGAACTGCCCATGGGATATAGCGTTCTATATTTCCTACATGAATGATATGTCAAAATTTTAGAAATATTCATCCACTCTCCTACTCCAAATCTTGACTGGAGTCCCGCGCCCCGATGTCTAATATTCAAAATCGATTTGTACCTTGGTCATTAAAACAAATTCTAATGCAAATTTCCTTCTTTATGGGTTCAGGTCAAGTTGACCGTCATGATTGAAGACCCTCGAGATGCTGAGCGGAAAAGATTGCTTGGTATAGAGGACCCCGATGAAATGACAAGGGATGATTTGGTCGCTGCTTTGGAAGATGTATGTTCTTCGTTTTTGTAAGACACATCACTTCAATCCCATGACTACTTGAAGCATTCATGTCAATGAATATCTTTCTCAGTTTTAACCACAAATAGTATGTGTGCATTTGGATTAGAGTTTATGAAGAGAGGGGAAGGACTTGCAAATATTAGGGAATGCTCAGTGAGGACTTTAGAAGGGTATCGTTGTTGCCCATTCTCTGGTAGGGTAACGTTGTTGCCCTTTTAGTAGGGGGTCTTCAGCATTTCCATTGACAGGAGTAACATATGGAGTATTGTAAATGTATAATTTAACTTGTATGTGAAGGATTTTTCCTTTACACTTGTTTTAGCAGGCTCTATACAAATAAATGCCGATGAATGAAATGGTAAATGAAACAATAAACATTGCATTTAGTTTAAAATTGCTATTACTTCAAGAAAGTAGTAAACATGGTATAATCATATCTTGTAGGTTAATGAAGGCAGAATTCCTGAAAATCGTGATGCTCTTCGGTTGCTAGCTGAGGAGATGGTTCAGTGGCCTAATCTAGAGGTATTCCTTGTGCTTTTATTGTTACTTAAGGTTGAAGTAAAGCCTCAATAGGATGTAAATATTAAACTAGGATGATAGCTTTTTTTCCCCCTTTATTCATGGTAAGACAGGCTTAATGTATACAAGCACCTTCTAAGAGGATGTACTAGTACCAAATTGCTAATACCCAATTGTAATAATTTTCTCTTGAATGCGTCATATTGTCAGACAAAATGCTATGGCTTTGATTATTATTGAAGGATATGCTTCTAAGACCTTGGAGTAATATCTATGGTTCCATTTGGGCACTCATGCAAAACTTTGGAAGGGAAATTTTTTTTCTGGCTTTCCAGTGCTTGACTTCAAGTTTAAAATTTGGAGAAGTTTTGTGTTATCAATCCTCTTTTTTGATGCAAAGAAACATTTCTAAAAAAAAATTCTCAGGGAAGGAATACTTATCCATGGAGAACCACACCCACTAACACCAAAACTGGCTTCGTTGAGTCAGCTGAAATTTGGCTCCTTGGATTATAATAGCACTTCCTATGATGTGTGAATCCTATCAAATGCAGGAAACATTTTCTTAAATTAGTTTCTGGAATACTTTTTCACAAAAACAGGATTTAGTTTTTGAAAAAATGAATCTTTTCCAAAATTTTAATGTATCCAAACCAATGGTCAATATGTCATCTTTGAAGTTGTGAAAACGATTTTGTTCAACTTTATTTGGCATCTCTTTTTTTTATGATAATTGTTTTCATCATATGTTATGAAACTCTTTTGCAGTGATCAAGCAATATCATATGTAAAAAAAATGAAACATGTTTATCTTGTACTATTATACATACAGAAATTGAAAACATGTGCACTTCTGTTGAATTTGGCAGTTGCAAAATGGATTTTGGGTCATTTATCTGTAAACAATTAATATATAGCACAGTAGGGAAGTTTCTTATCTCTGCTATTATTCCTTTTCTACTGTTTACAATAATCCTGTGTGACATTCTGATGCTGTGTGTTGAACCATTTCGATCCAATGTACAAGGCACTTGACCTACATAGATGCTTTCTTTAGTATATGGCCTGTTCGTCTTCTTTGCAAATGACCTGCACATTTACTTTGAAGATTCAAACAAGAAGACCTTTCTTAATATCTGCATTCCAAATTCTCAGTTTTATTGACATATTTTTTCCCATGAAAATGCCATATGGTGCACGTGGAGAAAGAGTATAAAGCAAACACCGGCAATCCTGAATTGTACTTTTAGTTTTCTTGTGGGTTCCTTTCAACTACTTAGGACCTTGTAGGTCTAATGTCCTTCACTTACATTGATTGGGTCTGGGTTTTCCAGGATTCCAACCATCTTAGAGCCATTAGTAAAGATTACTGCAGGTAACGTTCTTAACAAAATGTTATTGTCAGACTTATTGCTATTTGAGGGTGACTCTCATGAATAACAAGAATATTTCCCAAATGAAACTCTCGGAAAAAATGTCATGCTTAGTGCTGACATGTATTAGCTCGTATAAATCTTCCAAAGTGTGATTGATTTGTCATTTGGCTAAAACGGTATCTTCTGCCTACGTTTGTAGATAGGTAAAATGGGTTTGGCCCAGCTATGAGATTCTGAGGGAGCTATCAAATCCTTGAGGACCTAAAACAAAATGGTACTTTATTCTCCAATTATCCTTTTGGTCTAGGCCTGTGTCATAAGCCATATGCTTGGCTGTTCATTTCTCGGTCTCTGTTGTAGTAGTTTTCATTTTAACAAGGGAATTGGGTTTTTGATCAAATAAAAACAGAAGGACGAGGATATGCCTTCTAGCATTATGGGTAATAATTAGAAAGGGTAGCATATATGTGCCATAGGTTTTATATGTGTACGCGTGCGCGCATGCAGGCCTTTTTTTCCCCTGGGCCAAGGTGGTGGTGGTGGTTTTTCTTTTTCTTTTTCTTTTTCTTTGGTGATCCCTCATCTCCTTCTTGACTTCTTGTTCGAGAGGCAACATCTTATAGTATGATACTCTAAACTTCTTTCCACATAAATAAAGGATGAGATTTTTTGTTACTGAAAAAATAAAGGATGAGATAAATGGACAAGGAGAAAAAAGAGGAAATAGTGACGGACAGTAACACACTTAGGAATCATGACCTGTGTGCTTCCATTATATATACATATTTTTTGGTAAGGTAAATGATGGGTCCCGAATCCATGACTTCTTGGCTACAAATTCTCGTGGCAACCACTAAGCTATGGTTCCAAGCCTCTATTTTATATATTAATATATGGGGATTACTGCCTAGATGGAGAAAAGCAAAAATGCCCCTTTTAAATGATGCTCATGGTACACAATAAAGACAACGAGGAAAAATTTAGTATAAGCATACCATGCCTAGACATAAATCAATACTCAAGGTAACCCGGGGCGTTGACATTCCCACCACACCCTAGACAATTTGTACGTCACAAGACCAAATGTTTCAAAGTAATATGCGGTCCACATGTGTGATCGGGGTCCAAACCGCACATGCGGCCACATATGCTGCATATGTGGTCACAAATTGACTGTTTGAACGGACTCATAGATCCGTTCGAATGGTTGTTATTTTTATTTTTACACTGTCGTTCGAATGCCGTTCGAACGGACTTCATTCTGAGAGCTTTAATTTTTTTGGACGTTTGAACTATCATTTGAACACCTTTTGAGCCATTCGAATGGTCCACTGTAAAAAAATGCACATGCCAGATCCTATGTCCCGGGCTTGTAAAGCAGCACGTTTGCGGCCACACTTAAAATCAATGCACAAGACAGGATAGTACAAAATTACTAATGTTGCCATTGTATTTTAACTTTCACGTGCGTGTAGCATGAGGTTCCTCCTTCAGTCTCCATAATCATTTCCGTTGCATGAGTTCATGTGATTGTTTTCTGCAGTACTCCATAAATATATTATCCTTCTGAATTTTATACATCTTTCTGATAGCCATACGGAATATTTCAGCCATTTCGATTGTTTGTTCATTTTTTATGCTAAAGTGGCAGTGGATTTTTTTTTAATAGTAGGGCTACCTTAATAATGCCGATTCTCTTCAATTTCAGTTCTGCAGAAGAGTGCAACCTAATTCGAAAGAAATGTAAATCATATTTTACCTGGGATACTAATCGCCCTATGTCTTAACAGGTTGAATTACCAAAAAGCAAGCCAAGAAAATCTCTTTACGCGAAAACCACAGATACCGGCGTGGATCCTAAAGAAGCTGCAAGGAGGCTCAATATTGACTGGGATACCGCTGCGGAGATAGAGACGAGTGATGAGGGTGATGAAATGGAAGTTCCCCCAGTAGTGGTAAGTTTGGCAGTTCAGATTAAATATTTTTATCATAGCATTTATTAAGGCCTACCTGGATTGCAATAAAAAAAATTTTAAGTTTGTAATGAATCCAACAGTCTCAACCAAAAAAAAAAAAAAAATTCTGGATGGCTTCCACAACACTTATTGAGCTTCCCCTTCTCATTGTCTGAATTCCTGTCCCGTCATCTTTCTTTCTAAACCAAGCCGCCTCATCTTTTGTTTAACACCCAACCTCTTCTCTCTTTCTATCTCTAAACTCTGCTTCCTCGTCCACCCTTCCTCTCTATATTCAACCCCATCTTCAAAGTTCTCAACAATCTCCTCCTTTCTACCTCCACCTGGTGGTACTTCCAATAGTCTTTTTTAACATTGTAGTTTCTCATATTGGAGGAAGATTGAAAATACAAAACCAATAAACACTTTTACACTGCAGGTGTGCTTGTTCATGTTGAAAACTTATTGAAAATGAGCGTAAAGTAAAAATCTCTTTGGCCACTTGTGCCAAACAAACAGAGGAAAATTTCACTAATTCTTGCTTCTTTTTCCTTTGTTAGAAGAGGGGAATTTTTTTCCCATCCCCATAAGAGAGAAAGTAAGGGAATATGAGGAAATGCTTTGTTTTCTGTCACTTTCCATCACAGGCTCAAACAATAATATTTTTTGTCATTTTCCATCACATGTACAAAAAAAAAAAAATGTTCCAAAGGAAACTGATGTTATTTCCATCAGTTCCTCTCTAACCAGACTCCCTCAATTTCCTTCATTTTCCATGCAAGATTGTGCACACACACATCCTTAGAAACTGTTAACTTTGACATCCATGTCAACTACATGGTAGTAGCCATAAAACCACCCCAATAAGTTGATGTTATGAAATAAAT
This sequence comes from Acorus calamus, assembly GCA_030737845.1. Lineage (NCBI taxonomy): Eukaryota > Viridiplantae > Streptophyta > Magnoliopsida > Acorales > Acoraceae > Acorus > Acorus calamus. The sequence goes on along the minus strand of CM060858.1, from coordinate 6,455,230 downwards.
GGTTAATTTTGGATACTAAAAAAGGAGATTAGGTGGGTGGAAGAAGTTGTGCATTACTAATTCAATTCACAAATTCTGAATGTCTCGCCCAAACATCCTTGTTGAAGATTGAAACCCTTCATGATCAGTGTCGTGGAATCCGTGTTCCACTCAATGTGTCCACCCTACTGAACTAAATTTCTTACGTACAACCTTGCTTTTCATGAATTTCTCAACTTAATATCAGTACTTGGAAATGGCCTGCAGGGATATGGTGCATTGTACTTGGTGACTGCTTTACTGGTGATCATCGGTATATCTGTTGTGTTGATTCTGTTCTATAATTCACTCCAATAGGAAGATTTTTGTTGTCTAAATATGTGTTTTGGTGTAATGTAAAAATATATTACCAATTCAATTGATATGATATTCTTTCCTTGATCTCTGCCATTAGCCTGCTTAGATAATCAGAGAATCCATTCTTGTGGTGTTTATTGCTGATGTGAATACAATGAAGCATGCCTAGAACTATGTCATTCTTTCTTTTTATTTTCTTTTTGTTAATTCATAAAATTTTAGCTGCCTTTGGTAACAATTCAAAAGTGGGATTCTTTTAGTGAAAAAAGTGAGATTTCTAATTAATTTAAAAAAATCCTTTTTCTACCTTGAAAAGGGTGAGGAGTCTTCTTTCGGTTTCACAGTATGTAATCCCGAAATAAGCTTTTTCGAAGGCACCCTGTTACAAGCTATAGTTTGTCATATAATTTGAAGTTATGTGTAATAACATATAGTGCCTTTATCTACTGCCATATTGCAACAGCCGGGAGATTCATTTGACAGCTCATTATTGTTGACGCAGCCAAGTCTTTATGCCTCCATTTCGATGGGGGAATAGGTGGGAATAGAGGAGAATAAACAAAACAAAAAAGTGTTTGGATAGAGAGAATAAGTGGGTATAGCTATGCAGGATTATGTGAGAATATTTGTTATTCTTCTATTGATATAAGTGGATTTATTTGTCAAATCACATGTTATCACATCAAATCATATCTCATCACCTTTTATACATTAATGTGGTCTACATGTTCTATCATTTTTTTATTTACATTTTATTCTTCATCATTCAAACAACTCAATTTTTATTATTACGTTTTTTCAATAAGAATAAATAAAAAAATCAAATAGAAAATCATTTATAAAGTTATTTATTTATGGAATAGGTATAAACTCCAGAATAGTTTATACCTCTACCTAAATGATGTACACTTTAGCCCCAGTTTGGAATGAGTATAACCCCCCGGATAACCCCGGATAAGTATTTTGGGGTGTTTGTTTACCCTGGATAACTCCAGATAAATTATGCCAGAATAAACCTTGATAAAGTGGTATATGGATTTCAATCAACCCTTAAAATAAAAGTTATCCTAGGTTATTCCACCTAAAGAATATGCGGGCCCACTGTCAAATCAACTGTCATCACCTCTTATAAATCAATTATCATTACTTTTTTATCTTTTATAAATCATTATCCATAGATTATTCACATTTTATCCAAACAATAAAACATTTATTCTTACGTTTACCAACGAGAATAATTTAAAATACAACCAAACACAAAATCACTTTATCCTTATTTATACTCATTTATGCTTGGATAAATCTATACCTTAGAATAAAATCTATCTTCGTTCCAAACGGGGGCTTAGGGGATAGGAAGAATTGATTTATGGGGGGGTAGTCGATACGGACTTTGATGGATTTCTGTGGACATTGTTTAAGTGATGGACTTTTGTAGACTTTGCAGATTTTCACAGACTTTTGCAGACTTTCATAGACTTTTGCAGACTTTCATAGATTGACTCTCATGGACTTTCACAGACTTTTGCAGACTTTTGTAGACTTTCACATATTGACTCTCATGGACTTTCACAGACATCTGTAGACTTTCACAAATCACTCTCATGGACTTTCACGGACTTTTATAGACATTTGCAGACTTTCACAAATCACTCTCAAGGACTTTCACAAACTTTCACAGAGCAGACTTTCACAAATCACTCTCATGGACTTTTAAAGACTTTTACAGATTTTAACATTCTTTCACATATTGACTATTTTCACATATGGATTTCTATTAATAAACACAATAATGTTTTTGGATTTAAATAACAAATAAAGAACTCATCATACCCAACATAAAATATAATTTAGTATAGTAAATATAAATCTTCACTTATCTGAAATACATATTGCTAGAATGCCATGATAAAAAACAAGTAATGAAAATAATTGATTGCAACACAAACAAATCCATAATTCTTACATTTATCAAACATATGAGTCGATATCAATATTTCATACATATTTACATTCATAAAAAATTCTTCTTTATTCGAAACAATCGATCTAAAATATATAAAAAAAAGAGAAAAACCTTATATTGAGAAAAATCCACAATGAGCTAACCTTTTTTTTCTGTTATAGAGAAAGAATTTCATAGAGGGGAGGAATTAGTTTTTAATTAGGAAGACAATAAAAAATAAGAAAATATATATATTATATAAAAATATATTACATCTCTTCAAATATAATGAAATAAAATAATAAATTATATTACTTAAAATAAAATAAAATAAAAGTGGTCATTATATTACTTTAAATAAAAAATGAAATAAAAGCAATCAATATATTTAGTCATATATATTCATATGCCTAAATATATCTTTTTATTTTTATATATGTCTGAACATTATAAAAAAATGGATATATATTATACAAAAATAGAAATATCTTCAAAGAAAGTCAAATAAAACATTTTACATATAATCAAATCTATAATAAATCTATATTTTAGAAAATAATTATGGATAATTTAGGCATATATTATATAATATATAATAATAAAATGATTTATTGCAACACAAGCAAATCTACCATTCTCATATATTCATCAAACATTTGAGGTGATAGCAATATTTCATACAAATGGACATTCAGAAAAAAAAGATATAAATAAAGAAAGAAAATGTGAATAAAAATATGAAAGGCATGGGATAAAAATCATAAATAAGTTTTGTTGAAAGAAAAAAAAGAAGAAATATTCACAATAGTGGAATAAAAGTCCATGAGAATCCCACCCATTTGGATGGGATTCTGAAATGACTTTTTCCTTTGTATTTCTATCTCTAAAGTCCACAAAAATCCATCACTTATGAAAGTCTTTACAAATCCTGTTTAAATTGAATAATACAAGACAAAATGTCTACTACGAAGAGTCTCAATCGAATAACGCTGGACTTTTTGTCCACAAAATAATGTCTCCATCGAATAACACTGGATTTTATGTCCACAAAATAATGTCTCAATCGAATAACACTGGACTTTTTGTCCACGAAATAATGTCTCAATCGAATAACGCTGGACTTTTTGTCTACGAAATAATGTCTCAATCGAATAACGCTGGACTTTTTGTCCACGAAATAATGTCTCAATCGAATAACGCTGGACTTTTTGTCCATGAAATAATGTCTCAGTTGAATAACACTGGACTTTTTGTCCACAAACCAATGTCCTGATTGAAAAACACAAGATTTACAAATCCATGGACATGGACAATTTGTCCATGAAAATCCTAATTGGAAGGTGATAGCAATATTCATACAAAATAACTTGATCTCAACACCTGCAGAATAATAATAGGATCTCAACACCTGTATATAGTAATGAGAATTGATTCATTATATTTAGTATATTAAGTAACAGGATCTCAAAACCAGTAGAACAATAGTGAGAATAAATCCACCCAAGAGAATTTGCCTCCAGAGGATAATAGGAAGAATTGATTCATTATATTAAGCAATTTTATTACAAAATGTTTCTTAGCTTCTCTCTCTTTACCGCCGCCCATTTATCTCAAAGCAACCTTGTTCACGACTGCATCTCAGAGAAATTTTAATTTTAATCTCTTCTAGCCCTAACAAAGAGACCATATAGTTAGAGAAAAATGAGAGAAAACGAACAAAATATCCTTACAAAAGTATGGGTTGGGACTTGGGACACTGCTGTGACTAGAATACAAGATATCTCACTATAATTATGTCCTTTCCAAACATATTGACATATAGTAAGTAACTAGTAAGGCAGTTCTATTGATCAGATTTTGAGCATTACATGTAGAAGCTAATGTTTTGCACATGTATGTATTGGGCTCTCTGAGGCATTCTTTAGGTACATCAGGAAACTTGGTGGAGTTTTGTTGGGAATAATGGTCCAAAAGTTCATAGCATGACATGGTTTGGAGTTCATTTAGGCTCTGTTTGGCAAAACGTCCGGGGACGCCGCGTCGGCGAAAGCGGGGTGTAACGCGAGAATCGATTTTTTGATGCGTCGGGGAGGCGAGTAAAAATTGGTTTGAAACACCGAATAAAGAAATCAAACGCAGAAACTTGTTTTTCCGTTTGGTTGGGCGCCAGCGTCTACCACCACCAACGTGGGTGGGACGCGGATCCAAACAGAACCTTAGTTCACTTAAACCAACTTATTTGTCAATCATGCAAATGGGAGGCTGAATGGGAGGCTGATAACATGATTCTACTGTGATGGGGTAATATCGATGGGAGGATTGAACTGATTGAATTGATAAATACTTTTTCTTCTGTTGTGAAATGTGTTGGAAACTAAGATTTCATGGCTGAAGTCACAAACAAACAAACTATAAGATCTCATCTTGATAAGAGCATCTTCAATGGACATGTTAATTAACTAAGATGTTAGAGTGTCATGTCAACACTTTATCACTCAACTAGACACTCATTTACTACATCTTTATTTAGTTGGTTGTTGTTACTCCAATAGACTAGCTAAATAACTAGTCAAAATAATAGTGGGCCCACCTCTCCACCCACTCAAACCTCTCCACCCATACAAAATAATATTTTTTGAATATTTTAAATGACAGGGCCCACATTTGGATGGCTAAAGCACTAGCCAAATTTAACACTTCCCTTAACATATGACAAGTGGGGCTTTAACATGCTCTTAACACTACCACTAGAGCACCATTTTTACATGTTTTTTTTAAAATCTGACACTAACTAATGAGTTAACATGTCCATTAGAGATGCTCTAAATGTGGAAGAAAACAATCCCTGAAAGGCATACCTTCTGTTTGGGTTTGAATGAAAAGGTTCCTTGTGCTACTTTTCCTCTTTAATCTTCAATGGCTGAACCTCTTCTCTATCCTTTGTTCACGTAGAAAAAGAAAACCCCAACAGGACATTAATCATTTTTATGACCGAAATACCATTCAAATGCAGAAATACCGAGAATGCCCTTATCACATCTCCTGAAAAATCACGGCCAAAAAATTAGTTATTTTCATTATAAAAACATATTTTGAAATTCTATTTAAACATTATATGTGCAATAAAACTATAAATTTGTTTAAATTTAATTAAATTGGATGAATATGCAATATAAATTCTCTTTAATTAATTTTCATTAATTTATTACAGAATCTGATTTTATATAAAATTTATTATTTATTTAAAAATTAAGATAAGATTAGGAGAACAAATAAATGATTAGAGTAATAAAGGATTTTAATAAATTTGTAAGGGTTTTATTGATTTTACAATCAGTCTTTTTTTATTTTTATAAGTTTTCGAGGAGATATCAATTTTTCCCATCAAAGAAAGTAAATTTTAAAAAGGTATTACAATAATTTATCATGTGTGGTTAAAGTTAACCACATATCTGATTATGTTCAGTTATAGTAATGGCTAAAATAAATATTATCTTATTAGATAGGAACTTGAAAAGATTTATCGATTTTACATGGACTTTTTCCAATTTTCATAAGTTTTTAAGGAGCTATCGATTTTTCCCTTATGTTAAACATCTTAAAAACCATTCAATTCAGCTAACCTAATACCAGTTTCAAAACCCAGCGTTTTAACAAACAAGTTGAATGATTTTTCAATTCTAGGCTGGTTTTTAGAGTAGACTGGGCATGATGGGTTAACCAGACCAGAATCCGGGCTTATCGACGGTCCAACCAGTTGAACCAGTCGGTGCGTTCAGTTTTTAAAACACCGCATGTTTTATATCCCCGCTTACAGTATGCAACCATTATGATTTTTTTAAAAGTAATGTAACTTATCAAGCGATGTATATATGTTATAGATGGTGAAATATAAACTCCAACGAATTGTATAATTCCATTTTTTTTTTAAGTATGAAAATCTTTCAACAATATATCAAGGTATATGAGATTGCAAGCGGAGTGTAATGGGTACTTCCATAATGACCATGACCAGGTTTTAGGTTTTCCTGTTTTGAGTCCACACTGTTGAAAACACTTGCAAGAGGAAAAGCATAAAAGAATCACTTGACTTCAGATGATGACTGTCCCCCTTGTGGAGCTCACTTTTCTCCTGCACCTTGCCCTTCATTGAAAAAAATATAAATAACAAACATAGCTATTAAAATGAAAACCTGCATAGCTGTACATCGATGGCATTTAATGCACATTATATCATGCTCATTATATTCTCTATTTTTAATACACCAACCAGCCAGTCTGTCTATCAGTCCCATATAGATCTGCAGCCCCACTACCATCTTTCACTAAAAGGGTCCGTTTGGATGCACGATTTGGACGATTTTGCTTTTTGAAAAGCTAAAATCCTAAAATCGTGCAGCCAAACGGGTTGGATTCCGGCGGAATCAAAAGCTGAATTCCTTTTAATTTCTCTCTCGAAATCCGTGTTTTAAAAAGCTCAGAAACTGTGATTTTCGGTCAGAATCGATTTTTTGAATTAAAAAGCGACTTTCTCTACCAAACATTAAACCTCTTTCAAATATTGATTCCTAAATTAAAAAAAAGCATCCCAAAAAAGTCAAGGTCTAAAATCATCTTAAAAAACAGCTTTATTCCAAAATCTACTTTTCAATCTGTGTTTCCAAACGGAGCCTAAAAAAAATATGTAAAAATTAGGAACCGCCGGTCCCGAAATGTTTTTGAATATTTTTGTAAATAATTAAAATTTTACTATAGTCAATTCTCCACAAAATAAAAATAAATAAAAATATAAAAAATATAGAAATGAAAGATTCTACATAAAAATAAATTGTACAATTCAAATTTCATAATATATATTAAAAAATAATAATTTTACTTAGAATATTTTTCTTAGATATGAAAACTTTGGATTCGAGTTACCAAAACTCTCGACCCAAACCCAACTCAACCTAAATTTGGATCGTTTCGATTTGGGCTCAGGTTAAACTCGAAATTTCAGTTTGGGACGGATTCAACCCGTTCAAGTTACACCCATAATTCTAAAGGATTTAAATTGTACATAAATGTTTTTTTTTTATCTATTCGAACAATATTGTTGGTTTTAGAGTTTCAAATAAGGTATTTTTACAATATAAGGTTGGTGGAGGGCTTGATATTAGTTGTGCGTAGTTTTTTTTAAAATATTTTTTTATTTACACGCACATCGTGCACGGAAAGACCAGTATTTTGCTATTCATGTCTATCCAACTCTTATTTGTCACCCTAAAAAGATGGCTAATAAAAAAAATGTTAAGGACATTTGAGTGCATGTACACATGCATAATCTCGTATAAGCTCTTACTGCCAACACAAAAATTGTCTTCTTAAACTCTATCAGTGTCACCTCTCTCATCTTGTAAACAAAATAAGGATAGATGATGGAATGCGATGACAGCACAACAAGGAAGATCCAAAGCGTTGATGAGAATGGGTTGAAGAGAAAGGGATAGAACAAAAGTGAAAATGAGTTTCAGTGGGAAAAAATGGTCATTTAAAAGATCTAAATATCCTTTTTTATGTGCTTTCATAGTTAAGTTAGAAGAAAAATTAAACTCATGTGGATTAAATTGACCAATTATAACAGTTTAAATGATATGTATGTTCGACCCTATATTAGCAATAATTTATGTGACATTATGTGTGTTTATAGGAACTCAGATGCCATTCAACATAAAAAATAAAAAAAATGTAAAGACTACGTGTCTTCCGTTCATAATGTAATTCTTTATGTAATTCTAAAGACTACACATATATTTCGGATAAAAATTCAGTAATAAAAAAATTTGACCCCAACAACATCTAACATTTTCAACACTCATCCGAAAGTAATAGGATAACATGTCACTTTCTCATTCGTTTAAAATTTTATATTTGGTTAAAAAATTAACCAAATTATGGGTCACTGTACAACTAAAAGCAGAGGTATGATCATCTGATCAAATTCTTGAATAATTTTTTAATTAAATATATTTTAAATTAATAAAAAAAAAAGCATGTTATCCTATTAATTTTGATTTGAACATTAAAAAAAAATTAGTTATTATTTAGTTTATTGATTTAATTATGTTAAAAAAAATTTTGTCACTGAAACAAAAATAAATGCACCGTCAAAGGTAAAAGCGAGGCAATAAAACACACACTGACACAGCCTTTCAAAAATTAAAATAAAGTGATCATTGAATAACTTTCTGATCGGCACACGTCGGTGTCGGTGTGACCCCTTCAAAATAATTATATATAGGGCAACTTCCATATAACCCCCTATAAATTATCTGAAATTCTTATAACATCCTGTTTTTAAAACAATTTGTAAGAGTTTTTTGGTATAATGTTATAAAATTAACATTTAAAGACATTTTAAACAATTATAAAATCTGGATATGATTTTATAATCTCTTTCAGAATGGTAAAATCATTATTTACATATGATTTTTATATTTTTAACAAATTGTATGGGTTTTTGGTAGTCATAATTAACTAAATAGAATGGTCACATAATATTCATCATCTAACAATGAAAGTTTAACTCAAGTATTCATTCAGATTTACATATGTGTTTTTAAGGGAGTTATATGGACTTCAAAAAAATTTCCGAGGTTATGTGGATTGTGGGCAGTTTCAGGGTGTTATTTGGATTTTTTCCCTTAAGAATGACAAAAAGGGTGTGGACCCACCAGCAGAACAAGTCCATCTAATATACCTCCAATGCCTGCCATCTTGTTTGTTGTTGTGTACATTAACTTTACATCAGGTAAAAAAAAGAATGGAAAATTATGTGTACGCGGTATTCAAGTTTTTTTTAAACATACATTTATCTATTAACATATATATAAGAAAGAGTGTTAATACACTCTTTGAAAACCAATCTATAACTCAGAAATGATCATTTTGTCATCTATAGTTCTATACTTTGTGATTGTACAGTGTATACATTGCGGCATTGCGCTATCACAGTGATATCATATAAGTATAAAAAATTATTTTTTTACTTAAAATAAAATACACTAGTATATTTTAATGTATATTTCATTTATATAAGTATGTACCTCAATGGGCCAATGCATATTTTTTAAATAAGAAAGCCGGTAAAGACTATGGATGGGGACATCACACAGTATTAGAAAATTTTTCTTAAGCATCCGGATAAGATTAATGCACTTGATTTCATAGAATCTATTCGATCTAGATTTCTATGAAAGAAAAAAAATTAACCTCCTGCATCCGAAATACCAAACTATTTTAATCTAAAAAATGTTTGTTTAATGCACTTGATTATTTAATATTATATCTAGGTAAATTAACATAAGTCTTAATAATAAGTTTAAAGAAAAGGTTAGAACAAACTCATTCGTGTCTTGTTCTGATGCAGGGAAAAGAAAAGAAATTTTCAAGAGAGAGAGAGCAAATTTAAAAAATTTATTGTTTCTAGGGCTGCAACTCGGGTGGGTTGGGTTCGGGTTGACCCCAACCCAAACCCAACCCGAATTCCAAACGACCCAACCCTAACCCGACCCAACCCGATTTTCAACCCGAATTGGACCAACCCGAACCCAACCCGAAATTAAATAAACCAACCTGACCCAACCCGACTTAATCCGAATTGGACCAACCCGACCCCAACCCGATTTTCAACCCGAATTGAACCAACTCGACCCAACCCGAATTTCTAACATGATGTGTAAATTAAATAAATCAACCCCACCCAACCCATAAGATTAGCTAGGTTTACCTAAAATTTGGACTACCCATATTAGAAGTTACAAAATAAACGGCCATGATTTTTTTTAAACATTAATTTACGGGTTCGGGTTGGGTCGGAGGCCAACCCGAACCCAACCCGATTTGTGAGTCAACCCGAATTGACCAACCCGAACCCGAACCCGATTTGATCAACCCAACCCATGTAAAAATCGGGTTCAACCCGTCGGGTTCGGGTTCAACCCGACCCAAGTTGCAGCTCTAATTGTTTCTCTCCACTTTATAACTATAAAAATAACACACTTCTTCGCTCAAAAAAAACACACACACACACACTTCAATTTATAGCTATAATTAAACAAAAATAATAACATAATAAGAAAAAATTAAGTCAAATATTTAAGGTCCCGTTTAGATTAATTTTCAAAAACAATTTAGGTCCGGATTTACAAAAAATCTACTCTCATTTTTTTCACAAAAAATAGTTTTTTTTTTTTACTTTAAAAAATTTAAATCAAAATCCGAAATAAATAATTGAAATTAAAAATGCCCATCTGAATATTATTATCCAAAAACTAATTTCCTAAAAGTAAAATCCATGTAATAATTTGCTCAAAATGGGACTTATTCATTAGAGTGAAAGAACTTAAAATATCATTAGACGCTGATAAATTCAAGTCAGTTTTGCTACCCATTTACAGTCGTCATGTTAAACGCAATATATAAAATCACCTAACATAGTATATATAAATATATATTTTTGAGATAAATGGTAAGCGATCACATTAATTTTATTCGAGGAAAAATAATATCAATGAAACATACAAAAGCAAAAGACAGTTACAAGAAAATAACTGTCCTACGCCTGGGTGCCAAAGTAGAAGAGGTATGTGCGAGCAACCTCAAGCTCAGCATACATATAAAAAAAACTACTCCTCAATACATAGTGAACCACTCGCAAAAGAAATCTACTGCGCTCCCATGCAATGCACTCCCCAATCCCAAATCAGTTGTGTGACCATATCCCAAATATTCTCATCATATAATAAAGTCCCACAGAACACCAAGTGATTTTGAGCTATCCAAAGTGCCTACAATATTGCTGGAACAAGTAATTGAGAGATCAATTTAACCCAGTATATGTTAATACTTTATTAAAAAACATAAAAATATATGCAATCGGTCAATTCATGTGAGTATATTGTATTTCATTTTAGGTAACAAATTAAAATATACTTTATCAACTAAATACATACTCAAATGTGTGCGACTTGTAAATGAGAAACAATGTCATCATGATTATAATACTAGATTTGGAGGCCAATGTTGTAAGGTGGCAGGTCAATTTCATTGGAATTGAAAGCAGTAACATGAGAAACAATGTCATCATGATTGTAAGAGACACCTTTCATTTTTCCAAAATCATGTCAAACACAACAAAAGGCTTATATCCTTGCTTTATGGCTTTTGATTTGCATGTGTTCTCTCCAACCTTCCAATTTTCTCACTTTTAATTGTTATATCCAAAATAGTGACCCTTGAATTTGAATTAAATATTTGATGTGATCTCAAAATCTATCTAATATTGATAAAATAAGATTGTTGAAAAAATACATCAAAATCTTTCTTCGCTCCTTATCGGTCGCCTGCGGTCCCCTCACACCTACATCTAAAGAAAACGAAAGCGAATAACATAATCATGCAAGACAATGATTTACATGATCAATATTAATATACATGATAGGATGACATGTTGTATCATGATTGTTTCGTATCATCAAATTAATGATTTTTTAGTTACCCAAATTTTTAGTTACTCAAACATAAATCTTTTAAAATAGGATATTTATGTACATGTATCTAAGAATGACGGTCATGACCACCCACATAAACAAAAAAGCCCCTACTTGACTCTTGAGTCTTGATGGATCAGTTTGAACAGACTTTGATTCGAAGAAGGAAAAAACAAACACAGCACCACAAGCTCCATCAGCACCACCATCATCTTATTTAATTGAGGACATTCCAGTCATTTTGATTTATTTAAAATAGTATATATCATCTGACGTTGAGTATAATTTTATTAAAAAATAATGTGCTAATCCATCTTTAAAAAATATGAAAATTTTAAGGTAGGATAACTATCAAGATATACGAACTACAGGCAGAATTGTAACTTGTGTGTAACATCGCTTTATGTATGACTAAATATTCATTGTAGAGCGTAATACGGTCCGTTTTATAGTCTCAACTTAAAGGTGATCCCTAAGCCATGTATACAATTAGAATATATAATGTGATAGTGCGATATATAATTCACTAGAACAATTTATGATTAAAATAAAATTTTTTTTAAAATATTATAATAATATATATTTCAATGAATGAATATAATTTATTTATTTTTTTGTTGCATCATGAAAGAAGCAGCAGATCCGAACAACAGATCAGCCAAAGGAAGGCATTATCTCATGACGGTTGCTTCACAGTTCACACCACCTGACCACCATCAAAAGATCACATAACATCAAAGACAGAACAACGATATGTAGTATATGTTTGTCACCAATATTATATAATATGTGCACAAAAAACATACTATATAGTCAATTTCTGTTAGGCTTCCACGTGACAGGGAAAAAGAAAGAAAGAAAAGAAAAGAAGGGTGGACCCAGTGGAAGACAACCGACACCTCCACCTAGTAAAGGCCAACACATACATAGGGCCCGTCTAGCCCCACCCACTTATTTTCTTACCCCACCAAGTAATAATAAAAAAAAAAACCGGTGTTTTGCTATCCCCACCAATTCGACCCGTTCGATCGGATTTGGTCGCCATTTCAGGTTTCGCGCGACCGGATTTGGTCGCCATTTCAGGTTTCGCGCGACCGAAACTGGTCGAACAAGATTTGTAATAAAATTTATAATTTTTTTTTAAAAACATAATCTCACGACGTGTATCCTCCTTGAATCTTTCATATCACTCCAAGTCTGAGTTGTAATGTAGGGAGAATAAATCATTATTCTTAAATGTAGAATATAAGAACAATTTTTTTACATAAGTTACAGACAAATTTCAAAAGTCAAATATAAAATGTGTTTGAATCAACTGATATGTTTTTTTTTTCAAACAAAAATTCATCTTAACTACGAATTCAAACGAAGCTTAAAAATGATATATATTTGTCTAATAAGATATTTTTCTATAAAAATTTGAATTAATTGAAAGTATATCTACTTACATTTTTTTTAATCCCTTAGTTGTTGTTTGGATGAAAGAATAAATGTAGAATATGATGGATAAATCAAAAAATTTATTTGTTTACAAAAAATAAGTAGATATAATTCTGAACCCTGTTCGACCCATTCCGGTCGCCCAAAACCTGAAATGACGATCCATTACGGTCGCCCAAAACTTGAAATGACGACCGAATTCGGTCGAACTGAATCGGTGGGAACAGACAAACACCGTTTTTTTTTTTTTGATAGGTGGGATTGGAAAATTGTTTGGTGGGGATAGACGGGCCCACATACATACACTACTTTTAAACACAAGTCTTCTCATCCTCACCTCATGCATATGCATATATGTCTCACCCAAAACCTCCATGTGTTTGCATCTGCCAAACACAATACTATGGGACACCTCCTTTACCCCTTTTGGTAGGGAAGTAAATGGAGAAAATATTGAAAAACGATTGAATAAATATAAAACAGTTGTTTGTTTGATAGCATTTGAAAACACGTCTGAAAATAAGATTTTAAATGAAATTATTTAAATAAACTTGATTTTTAAAAAATACAATTTTTTTTGTTTTTTTTTTAAATAATATTTTTGTATTAAAAATTGTAAGTAACTTTTTAATTAAGTCTGTTATGTGATAGGCATTTTGATAACACGTTTGTGTTTTTATTTTACTAAAAAAGAATTGCATTTAAATGCGTTACAAAACAAATGTTAATTAGTAAAGAATAAGTGGGTATATCCGAATGAGTGAAAATACGAAAATATTGATAGTTTAGGTGTTTTTTGAAATTGTGTTATTACACCTAATATATTTCAGTGATATAAAGGAGACTGTCATATAAAATCAACTATGATCATTTTTTTTTTTATAATGAAGGGGGTTTATATATCAAATCATTTTTCATTTATAACTTTATTCACATCTGATTCACATTATAATTATAATTTATCCATGATTAACTAAACATCAAAAATTTTATATTACATTTGCCAAATAAGAATAACTAAAAGGGAAAAATCCATATAACCCCCCATAATATGGCCTAAATCCATATAACCCCCTGCGATTTTCATAAATCCATATAACCCCCCTGTAATTACACCTCTATATCCATAAAACCCCCTCCGTCAGCCTTCCGTCCGTCTAATTAACGGGGCAAGGGATTATATAGATTTAGGGGGGGGGGGTTATATGAATTTTTTTGAAAACAATTCATATAACCCCCTGCCCTCGTTAACTAGACGGACGGAAGGCTGACGGAAGGGGTTATGAATATAGATTATAGAGGTGTGATTACAAGGGGTTATATGGATTTAAGCCAGATTACAGAAAGTTATATGGATTTTTCCTAACTAAAAACATATAACTAAATAAAAAATAATTTATTCTTTTTTATACTAAAATAATTATCTATCTCAAAAAATCTTATGTCGCTATGGCTTAAATCTTACAAAAATAAGAATTGATATTTGATTAAAAAAAATTTAAAGTTTAAAAATATCAGTTTCATAAACAAAATCCATTTTAAATGGGACCTAGGGGGGGGGGGGGGGGGGGGGCGTGACACTCAGATGACTCAAAAGTAGTTTTAATAAAAAAAAAAAGTACTTTCGTTTTAATTAAAATTAACTTGCATATGTCTATTTTAATTGTATCATCCACTTATCACGAAGTTCAGGTTCCTTGTATCATTCTATTAACACAAAACAGGCCTCAACAGTTCATAATTAATCATTTGAATGATCTAAAAAATAATGATTAAAATATCTATAATTAAAAAAAAAATCATCTGTTATAATTCAACACAGTCCATCCGATATACAGAGAAAGAGAGAGAACAAGAAAAATATCAAGCAAAACACATTGTTATACAAACTGGGGCTTTAAATTAAAAACCAATCATGGTAATTCAAATTCTTCCAATATAAATAAAATCTAAAATGCAAAAGAATTTTGATTTAATAATCACAATAAACCTGCAATCCGAATTAAACAACGCTGAACATCATTTATAATCCTCAACTATTTTTATAAACTTCAAGTCCCATCTCTTTAATTATGTTACAAACCTACACAAAGAATAAACACCAATCCTCTATATCTCTGCTTCATATATCTCAAAACATAACCAAAAAATAACAATAATTAACAACCAATAATAATAATTAAAAAAATTTCAAATTGAGTGTCACTGGCGCGTACGCTGCAGCCTGGGACCTATGGTCTTGAGCTCGAACCACTTGACCGAGCCAGCGAGGGACCGGAGGGTGTCATCGAACACATAGGGGGAGCCCTCGAAGGCGAGCTCGGTCGAGTTGGAGAACTCACGACAGGGCTCACGACGGTTGGCAATGGTGCCGTGGTAGTGGAAGTACTTGATGCGCCCCTCTGTTTTGTGCTGGGTCTTCCCCGCGACGTTCTGCGACATGTGCACCCCCGTCGCGAACGCCCGCCGTGGCTGTATCGCGTACTTGCGGTCCCTCCTGATCCCCCTCTTCACATCCCTGTACACCAACTTCTCAAACCCCCACTTCCTGCTTGTTTTTAGTTTTTTCAGTTACATCACATTGTTAGATCATTGAAGAGGTTTTTATTGAATCTAACATGGATATATAGTAGTACCTTCATAGATGGAGAATTATAGGGGATCTAGAACCTTCAAAAAACAGAGATAACAAACTAGAAAATTTGTATTGCTCAACAAAACAAATAATTACAAGTTTCAAACTCACAAAAGAAATACTAAAACTTGATGTCATTTTTCAATCCAAAAGAGTTGTATTTTTAGACCTCTAAAAACAATCTGATTGGTTTGTACGCATCACTAAACCAATCTTATTGGTCCACAGGTCACTTAATTCTAACAAATCATTTCCAATCCATGGTAAAAACTATGGTTACAAACACTAAAGAATTATCTTTATATTTCTAAAATGAACATAATCCTAAAACGAATCTAAATCCTAAAATAAATCTAATATGCATCACATCTATAGATATCAAGATTTGGCCAGGTTTTGTCATGATGGTGTCACATTCATGGTCTAACAAACAACATAACCATTATAATTATTAATGACAGTTTATTGAGAAAATGATATAAATGCAAAAAAGATCTAATAACCACAACTATGACTTAATTTGGACCGTCTTACTTCTGTGGTAGGAGAAGATTTAAAATAACAAGAGAATCAACCACTCCCTAAAGTGACAGAATGATTTTTACTTATTATTATCCAAAATATAATTGGATTACTTAATTGGCCAAATTTAGAATCACTAGATGGGGACTGCTCTGACAAGTCTAAGAGCAATTTGACTCACCAGATTAGTCAAATTTTGAATCATTGAATGAGTACTATAATTTATAATTTGGGAGTAATCAGTGCAGGAGTTTCTCTGTGTGCATGGACATTGTGTAAATTCCCATTCAAAACATTTTTTTAATGGGTGGGCGGTGCAAATGGAGGATTAGATTATAAAGGATCCATCTCATGACAATATTTTCTATTGTATTCTCTGCCAACCAAAACATACATTCCAGAATTCCATGTGTGATAATAAATCTAATGAAGTTATTGAATTAATGGGTTTTCACCTACCCATCACCAAATACATTCCCAAAAATTGAGACCCAAATCCTTAAGGGTCCGTTTGGATAGAGGTATAAGCTATTCTGGGGTTTATACCTATTCCAGGAATTGTTGACTTTATAAATGGAATAAGAGATTTTGTGTTTGGTTGTGTTTTCTGTTATTCTCATTGGAAAACGTAATAATAAAGGTTCTAGTGTTTGGTTGATGAAGAATAAGATGTGAATAAGGTGTAAAAAGTTGATTTGACATGTGAGCCTCATTGATGTATAAGAGGTGATGACAAGTGATTTGATGTGAGGATATGTGATTTGATAGGTGGGTTTCCTTATTCTAGTGGAGGAATAACACAATTCCATGGGTAGACTTGGAATACAAATACCAGCTTATTCTCTCCTTATTCCGCATAGCTATACCCCCTCATTCCGCCTACCCAAACACCTATTTTACCTATTCCTCCCCTATTCCACCCCTATTCCACCCTAATTCCACTACCCAAACGGCCCCTAAATGCATAGCATCAGAATATAATGCACAATGAACATTAAATGAATCTCACATGTTTCCCTAAACCCTCCCGGGTGAGGCATAACTAGGGAACAAGGGAGGAATAGAAGGGAATGATGAAAAGAAAAAAAAATTGTTTTAGGACCCTGATAGCTATTTGCCTACTGATAACTATTCTAGGAGGTGTTGGAATTGATTAACAAGATTTATTTACGTTAACAAATAAAAATATCTTTTGGTGTCATTTTAAAAAAATCATCTTATCAAACACTCTCACTCACATTCCAAAAACATGTCCATCTATTATATCATCTATTATATCATATACATCTGTCATATTTATTCCCTAACATAGTCAATTTATGCAGGAGTTTGGTTGTCATTTAAAAAATCATGAACTCTTATCAATCTTTATCTACCATTTATCATCACTTTATTCAATGTGAACCAAACAATAAAAATGTCAATTTTACGTTTTTCTAACGAGAATATCAAAAAAGGTAATCAAACAAAAATTCACTTACTCGTCCCAGCACATGAGGGTGAGATTTTTTTGTAAGAACTATGAGACTGACCAGACTAGATGAGATCAGAAGCTTCGTCTCACCTGACATGTCTACCAGCGTCGGCGGAGTGGCAGAGCTTGCTAGACATGGGCATCTGCTCGATCGTGAACTGCGCGTAATCCTCCATCGCCGCAAACACTGACCGGAGCGTGCTCTTCGGCGGCACATACACATACTCATCCAGATCAAAGAAAAGTATCCACTTTGCCTTGAACCGGTACCGGTGCAAGCAATCGTTCACGATCAAGAACTGGTTGTGGTAGTACCCATCGAACCTCTCCTGCTCCCGCACGTCCTGCACCGTCACCAGCCCCAACTCCACCCAAGGCTTCAGCACCTCCATCACCTCCCTATGCACCCCTCCCGCGTCGTGCACCACCACGCGCGCGCGCTCCCCGAACAGCTTCGCGTGATACGCCACCCACTCGCGCACCCTCTGCGGGCTCAGGTTCCCATACAGAGGCGACCCACAGTAGACGAAATCGAACTCCGGCGGACCCACATCGAAAACCGTCCCGGGGGCTCGACCAACGCCGGGAACCTCTCGACGGACCCGCCGCCGTCGGAGGCGTGGATGATTAGACTCCCGCCCGAGCCGTCGGCGCCGACGGAGGTGTTGAAGGTGCAGTTGACGACGACGACTGTGTAGACCCGGCCGTACCCCCAATCGGGGAGGATCTTGTGACCGTCGACGGTCTCCGACGATGACGACCCATTGTGGGTACCGACCCACTCGCACCGGAAGGTGGGTTTGGAGAAGACGTGGAGGGGTTTGGAGCCGAGGCCGACGACGGCGAAGGAGTTGGGTCCGGCTCTGTAGGCGCCCATTTGGATGAAGAGATAGGAGGCTGAGCCGTGGGTGTTGAAGGACCTCTTTAGGACTGTGACATTGTTGATGATGGTTGGGTGGTCGAGGAGAGGAGGGGGAGTGGGGGAGGTGGTGGTGGTGGTGGTGCAGGTGGTGGAGAAGAAGGAGAGGGGGCGGAGGGGGAGGAGGTGGAGGAGGGAGGAGGCGGAGAGGAGGAAGAGGAGGGTGGTGGTGAGGAGGAGCTTCATGTCTGGGCAGTTCCAAACAATGCCAACCCACATGTTGGTGTTCTTCTCCTTCTTCATGGAGGGGTTTGATCAATGAAAAATAAGTTTTTGATGAAACCCAAAACAGAGAATCAATCAATGGCTTGGGGTTTTTGTGTTCTTGGTGTTGTCAATGATGAAAGGAGGGATTTTTTTTAGTTTTTTGAGAGAGAGAGTGGGTGAGGAATCAATACTTTGTTGTTCTCTTTTGGGATTTTTTTTTAAATTTTTAAAAGGAAAGAATGAGAAAAGAAAGGGAGATGAGGAGGAAGAAAGCTGGAAGGGTCTGTGGGGGAGAAGCTTGTCTTGGTCTGTTTAGCATCTCTGTCACTCTGATTAAAATAAAATACATATTCTTTTATATTGTTATTAAAACTTTATATTTTTGTTTGGTAAAAATGAAAACTTTATATCGTGGAGTATGTTATATGGTTTTGTTTTGTTGTGAGTAAATGTTCTTTTGATTTTGAGAAAAAAATTGATCCGATCTGATAAAATCTGTTAGAAACAGTTATAATCTACATTATGTTACAACTAATCAGGTACGAGATCATGTTAACACTAATCAGGGTTAAAAAAGTTATCTCCCCTTTTTAGGTTTTAAGGGGGGTTGAAAAATTTATAAATCCATTTTGGAGTATTGTAAGGGGTAATTTAGATATCATTATTAGATATTATAAATACCACAAGTAGTTTTGTTGTAATAATTAGTTAAAAGATTGTCAGGTAGGTTCAGATAAATATCTGTAAATATTCTTTTTCTGTTCCATGATATGTAAATATTGGAAAGATCGAGTTGAGGGGGTTTGTGTTATAGAGAGACAAAAAAAATGTGATCATCTTGTAAAAGTGATGTTTCCCATATTGGATTCTCTATAAATTTATAACGTTCATGTAGGTTTAGGTGTTGGTTATTGTTTTTATAAGAAAAATGTCACGTCAAATTACTTTTTCATCCCTATTTTTAATTCACACCCAGTGTAGTAAAAGATTGATAGTTGGACTAAATAAAATAAATAAAGACTCTGTGACAAATCAATTTTTTATTTTTATTTATTTTTTATGTAACTGTGACAAATGAATGGTTTGTTATATGATATCAAAACTGTAAATTCAATACAAACTCTCAGTCCATTCCGGAATGGTTAATAGACTTTGTACAAAACCACGGTGAATCAAAATCCCATCATTTGTTAGTCTCAGAATCTGTATGGATTTCATTTTTAATGACTATTATGTACTTCAATTAATAATATGATTATTAAGGAAATTAATCTTCTTTTATTTAATTATATGTATTGTTGCTTAATTTAATTTAATTAATTAATTTTTATTATTAGATAAATATTTTGTCATTTTATTATTATTCACTTTTATACTTTTGATACAAGAGGCTTTCAATTATATGGACAAGAAATTATATGAACACTTATATTGGATGTCGTACTACGACATTCTAATACAATTTGTCAAAAAAAAAAAAATTATATGAACAAGAATGTTATGAAGTACATTGATGGTATTTAAACTCAATTTTCTATCATTTTTCATGTCCGAACCAAAACATCAAAAAATGAATCTAGATAAGAATTTATTTATTGATCAAATATTTTAATAAAATTTGGATTCTAATAAAATGATTAATAAAAAAAAAGTTATTTTACATTCAATTCTTTTTACAGTTCTAATTGCAACCTTATGTATCTCTTTATCCCCTTCCACTCAACGTAGAGATATATATTCCTCGTTAGAAAAAATTTATATTTTTTAATAAATGATATCATTCAATTTATGAGATTATATATATCGTTTTTTATATAAAAAAAGCATACATCATTGGAGGAGATATAAGATTTAAAAAATAAATAAAAAAACATGTGCAATCTCCATTTTGAACTACTGAATATAACATTTTTTTTAAAAAAAATATCTATCCAAAAACAATTAAATAAACCATGGCCAAAATGATTTAAGGTATCTATAAATTTTGAATGCTGTCAAACACAGTTTGTGTTTTTTTTCTAACTCAAAGCATATACTCACATTTAATGATGAATATTCATAAAAAAAATTCACATTTTTTATAAACACATACACCCAATTCATTGGAATATATGTTTTATTGTTTTGTAAATTTATATACATCATTAGATGAGATATGCTATTTTAAAAAAATTAAAAACTAATTAGAATTGAAAAACAAATAGTACATAACATTATCTATCAATTAATTTTACCGTAGATGAGAATAATATTACGGGGGCAGTTATTTCAATCCCATCAACTCCTCCACCCGCCCCTTTTTTTGTGTGATCCTAACCCACCCCTCTCTCGCCTCCTCCGCCCGCCTCCGTGCACCCTCATCGTCATCAATGCATATCCCGCAACAACATCCTGCCTTCCCCCTCCTCCTACTCCACCCTCCTCCGCTAATGCATCTGTCATCGTGACCTTTTCTACGGCCGCGCCCTCCTCCACGACGATGGAGAGCGTGGCCGTAGAGGAGGTCGGGTGGGTGGAGGAGTTAGACGGGGTTGAAATAACCGCCCTCCAACATTATTCATAAATTTTACAGTAGTTGAGAATAATTCATGACCGTTTCATTGATGAGACATGTGAATCTTTTGAACCGTTAGATTTGTATTTTTGTGGGGTCCGCTTTTTTTGCTATAGCACAGCTGTCATTGCCTTTATGCATCTACTTGGTCTCTTTTTTTGTTTCATAAAAACCTTTTTTTAACAAATTTTACAGTTAATTCAGTTTAGGATAAATTAATTCCTAGTATATTTTTTCAACCCTTTATTCTGACATAAAGTTTCAGTATAGATAAAGGATTGTTTAGTTGTATTTTTAGTTGTTTTAATTAGAAAATATATATGATAATAAAAATTTCATTTTTTACTATTTATGGCTAAAATATGAATAAGACATGAATAAAAATTTATATAAATTAAAGTAAAAAAAAAGGATTAACATATAGACACTGGAATTTTTAGAGCTGATAGGTGATTTGACATGTGGACAACACCTATACTAATGAAATAGATTATATGGAATAACACAATTTTAAAAGGATTTAAAATATCAATATCAGCATATTCTTGCGTATTTTAGCACAGCAGCTATACCGATTTATTCATTGCAAACAAATGGATATTTGGATTTATTATCCATTATTCCATCTCTTTTTCTCTACCCAAATAGGATTTTGCATTCCTGTAACTTTTCAGCAAATCAAAACATTCATTGTCAACATGCGCAAGTCATATTAATAGTAAACTAAATTTACGATGTACGTAGGATGCATAGTAATATATATGGATAACATGAGGCACAACAATGTATATAGTTAACGTAGTAATCTATGATGGAAAATAGTGTACGAATTAATACGATGTACATAAGTGCAAAACAATATAGTTATTTAATGAAGACCTAGAAAAATATAATCGTTAATCTATGACCCCGTTTGTGGTAAAGAATTAACAGAGAATATGAGTGAATACTAGAGAATAACCATTATTCATTGTTTATTTTTCTTGGATAATCTCTGATAGTTATGTCTGGATAAGTTAAGATAATGTCTGATAACTATTTTAAGGAAATGTTGGAATTGTTTATCAAGACTTATCTATGCTATGATGGATAAACACCATTCTCCTTGTTATTTAAATTTTTTATCTCACTAACAGTCTCACACGCACATTTTAAAAACTATCGCATCTATCAAATCAATCACGTATCTCTCACAGTTATTCAAAAGTATAATTGTCATTTTAAAAGTCATAATTAAACTATTATCATCCTTATTCTCATTTATCATCACTTTATTTAATGTGAATCAAACAACAAAAAATTTATTTTTACGTTTTTCAATGAGAATAACAGAAAAAATAGCCAAACAAAATTTATTTATTCAACATGCATGGATTATTATTTAACCCTAGTTATCAATGGTGAATAAGCCTATGTCATATGTATAGGAAGCCGTGTGTTTTGTATGCTCAAACAAATCCAATGAACTAAAAAAAAATGGTTTAAAAAAGATAGATGGAATTAATTTCCCCATCAATTTATGTACTGAAGCAGGTTTTTACAGATACATGGGACCAATTGCCTTCAACCAGATCCAGAATTTAAGACACATTGCTTCGCTTGAAACAGGGATTTTGGCTTTGTTTTGATTGCAATAGGAAGGATAGGTTTTATTTGATGTATATCTCAATATCTAACAAACATATTATGATGTTTGTGGATCTTGTTGTGTTTATTAAATTGTTATGTCATTAAAGTGGCTTTAAATAAGATAAGCATGACATTGCATGGATTTGGATGTGCAATATGGGTTGGATTATTTTGGACTTTTGAGTAGGTTTACACTTTTGTATATTGTTGCATGAGTGTCCCTGTTTGAGTAGAAGGATAAAGGTAAAATAAGCTAGAATATCGATGAATAAGCTCAAAAACATGTTGGAATAAAAAGAATAGATGATCATAATTATATCAGGACAAAGGAGAATAACTAAGCTAGTCCTCATATTTTAGGTCCCTCCTCGAATTATACTATCTCACCAACATATCAAATCACATATCATTACGTTTATAACTCACGGGTTCACATGTCAAATCAATGGTAAATCAAACAACTACGATTTCATTCTTACAATTTTAAATGAGCATAACTAAATATATAATTAAATAAAAAATAATTTATTTCTTATCTGAGTTAGTTATTTTTCACGTAATGATTTCCATGCATACCCAAACCGATGGCATAACTGCAAAAGTATAATAATTCGAGACCGGATCCGGTCAGTGTCGAGCTCGGTCAGTTCGATCAGTACCGAACTGCACCATGTTCAAATCGAACTGCATCACTTATAAATCGAACTACACAACAAATTGTTGGGTATATTTTTCTTTCTTATTGGATACTGATGATACTTAGGAATTCATATTTTCTCCAATAGTTAATTGAATTCAATAAGAGAATAAAAAATATACCAACAATTAGTTGTACAATTCGATTTATAAGTGGTGCAGTTCGTACTGATTGAACTGTCAAATCGAGCACTGACCGGATCCGTCCCTAATAATTCACCTAGACTGTGATGTACAAGGAAGGATCATTTACGCTTAACTTCCCTGTAACTAAACTGTGATGCTTTGATTACATTGAGAATATTGTACAGGAAAACTACAATTATTGACACCTCACCAGTATTGTGAGATTCAATCTAGTAAGTGAACATGTCTTTATTTTGGAAAAAAAAAGTTACTCAATCATTTACATTTTAAAACTTAGACCACAAATATTTTTATTTTTTATTTTAAATAGTAAACATCATTTAAGAAGTATATATTTTGATAAAAAGGGGATCAGATCATATGTAATATGTTACATGATCCTCTCTGTAGCAACCAGTGCATTTTCGTTATATGTAAAATATTACAGGTAAAAGACTATATCCTCCACTCACTTTCATCAAAATAGAGTCTTTTACCGAGAAGAGTTTATACATGTCGAAAATGCATTGGTTGCTACATAAAAGAGCATGTAGCACACTATAGAAAATTAAATCCGATAAAAAGTGTGTGCATCGCTCTATTTTAAGTTGAATGAACTAAATTTTAGTAAGTGTAAAAAAAAATTTAACGAGACATATACATATCATCTAACAAGGCTTATGTTTCACTAGATTTCTGATGAGGTATGTAAAACTGCATTTTGAACAGTAAAAAATTGAGTGTAACAATGCCCCAATTAATGGTAGACAGATCTAGTTTACATCCCGTCCTATACATGTGTTTTGATTTTTAAAATAGCTACCATACGAGATAAGTATATATTTTTATGGAAAAAATTAAAATATATATACTTCAATATAGATCTATTTAAAAAACAATTTATTAATGAGATATATATGTTTTTAGCTAACAATTTAAATATATGAAAATGCAGGTGAGTGCACAGTTGAGTGCATTTATATTTGGTTACAAAGACCGACATGAGTTATACCAATCAAGTGAACTATGTGAAAGTTATCCCACGATTTCTATAGCATCATATTCTTGGTGGCTTTTGGTACTTGTCAGAAATTTTATTGAGTGTGTTTGGTTGCGCGATTACGTTATTCTGCAGGAATTGAGTTTTAAAACTGATTCTACAGAAGCTCACCCACTCCCCAACTTTTAGAAATAACAGCTTTTGAACACTATTTGTCTCAAATTTATCTACAGGAAACTGTTATAGTAAAATATTTGATTGCACGATTGCAGAAGTAGCTTCATGCAAACACAAAAATTGTGCAATTGTGAAACTAAATGCCCCGTAAGTCAGGACAGTAAAATAAAGAAAATTTAATGTATATTTTCGCTGGTAAAGCATGATAGCTACATCTTTTAGGGTAAACCCAGATATCATTAAAAGGGGCTAGAGTTATTTACCATGAATTATTTATGTCAGTGAATTATATTACTAATTATGTCATAAAAAAAAATTATCTCACATTTACAATGTCGTACACATCCCAATACACGTCATATATCTGTCACGTCTCTCACATTCTCAAACAACAAACCTATGAGTAGTAGGGTTGTCATTTATGAACCATTAAATACCACTTTATCTTAAACAAAAATATGATTTATATATTTTCCAATGAGAATTGAGATTTACTAAACAAGCATATAGAACAAAAAAAAATCATTTATTTGCATGTATTGTTATCTATCTCAATATAACAAAATAGACTATTAGAAACAAGTTTCGACATCTTTGAAAGATTCCGTTTTGCAGGAATCATACTTCATACAAACTTAATTCCAACCAGCCCTAGGTCCTAATTTTTTTATAAAAACGAAAAACAACTTTCAATTATTAAAAAAAAAAAGGTTTTTTAGAAATCTAAAAAAAGTATGCTTCCTAGAGAACTGTTTCCAAAACCTTCTTTATGTGAAAAATCCCTTTTACATACTCATTTCCAGAAGCTACTCTCCCAATATCTAAATAACTGCATAAAACTCCACCATTCAAGGGGAAAAAAACCTAGCCCTCTACTAAACACAGAAAATATAGAACAATATCTTAAATGTATGGTGTATGGTATATATACACAAAACTAAAAATGGTGTAAACACGTTTTCTTTTATTACCTCAGTTCTGACAGTGCCAATGGTGGCGATTGACACTCACATCCCTTTCATCAAGATCCAACATTGTTCAAGTAATCTCCTTTGGCTTCCCATCCTCAATGTTCTCGAATATGAGTGCGGGAGAATGTGCCTTCTCTGAGGTCCCTGTGGGATGAAATTCTTTTGTTAGTACAAATGAATATTCAATTTGTACCAACAAGTTCAGAAGTTTCTCCAATTGAACCAATTAACACAAATGAATGTTCAATTTGAACCAACAGTCTAAAAACGAGCGAGACCATACTGAAGCTGTAGACGTCACTCTTCTCCAAGAAAGTTGTCTTTCCTCTCTTGTTATCAACCTTGCCAGCTCAAATTGTCATTTAGGAGGACAGTCTCAGGCTTTATACAACAGTGGACAATTTTTGAATGAATATCAGCATACAATCAAATTTAAAGAATGCAAATCTGATACTAAACGGAGTATGTGCTTTTTATCACACTTTAAAACAATGGCCAAAAACAAAATGGAAAGATAATATCTAACCTCATTTGATGTAGGAGTATCATTGGCCATCTCAATAAAGCCTGTCACTGGGAGAGGATCATCTCATCATCTACACATTATTTATGCAACATATAACACGTTAGATAACAAAGCCTAAGAATGAATGCCGATATCAAGAGTTAAATATGGTAAGCACAAATCAAATAATATTACACTATTGTTGAACATAAGTTCTACATAAGTACATACAAATATAAATTTCTTCACACCAAAATTTGATAAAAGGTTACTTCAAAGTGCAAAAAATCAGAAGATATGAGATTTAAAGAACCCTTAAATGTCAGAATCCAAAGGCAATACATTTAAGCTGATCTGTCATACATGAAAGAACAAGATGGTATGCTCCAGATATATTATCACATAATAAGACACGCCATACACAATTATCAGTGGTAATCCTCTCAACTACAACCCCCCAAGCCTTATCTCCCTCCCTCCTAATGTTTTAGAAGGCATTTAAGGATCCAGAATTTAAAGCAAACCTGAATTAAATGCAATGACCATTAAGATTTGAATTTTTGGCATCAGACTTATATGCATAGTCACAATATTCTGTGTTTATTAAACTTGCTAATGAATTACTCATGAGGTATAGAATGGGCGAATGATTCAAACATAAATAGAAAACAATGATGAAATCTTTCAATATTTTAATTTATCAGATTACTTTAATAATAATTTGAGAAAAAAAATATTGGTGCCCTCACTGCACATTTGGCACAGTAGGGTTTAATCCCCTGACCTCCTTTTTGAAGACAAAAGGTGCTAACCGGCTAATCAAAGCTCAATTTGCAGCTTCCATGATAAATTAATGATTTGGCTTTACTATTCATGATGTTATGATATGATCTGCCAAATTTTTACAAAACTTCATCTTTCCACATATACTTTGTATTTTACTAATGTGAATGATTTTCAGGCCCCATATATGTAACTATGCTTATTAATGATTTTCAGGCCCCAATATGTAACTATGCTTATTTTGAGACTCCCCATAAATAATCCATGAATCCCAGGATTACCTTTCTTTTCATTTTTCAATAGATACCTCACAGTCCCAAGTCCCAACATTGATGGGGGAAAAGCTTACAGCCTCGTAATTTCAAAAGCATATGAAAGAGTTTAAAACTGTCCATTATTGTTCGTACCAATATGCATCTGGAAATTTCTTCTCTTTGCTTCTCAATATATGCAATGATCTTCCCCCAATAGGACTCGGCTCCGTATCTGTAGCTTTCGGTTCCAGTATGCTGCACTCCAGAGCCATTGCTTTAGCTTTCTGAATATGTCTACTTCAGTCACCATTTGAACCTGTTAAAACATGACAGAGAGACTGAATTCCAACATCATAAATATAAACAAGCATGACACAGATCCCAATTAAACAAATGTATATTGATGATTGCAAATTGTATCACCAAAACCCTTCAAATAAATTGAGAATTGATATTCCTCTATTTCATAAGCTGCATGGCATGTAACACACGAAGAAAATTCCAAATGCAAAAGTTAAAGTGATGATCTTACATCTCAAGAAATATTCCAATATTAATCGAATGCCAACTAAACACTACCTATAAGAAGAAGCCACCTGAGATAACTTCTGTAATCATGAAATAAACAAATTTAATCAAGTAGAAATTGTGGCTTCCATTGTAAATTTTCATATGCAGGGAGAAACAAGAGAATAGCACAGCCAATTTGAAAATTGAGGTCTCTAAAAAATCTCAATACATATAGGCATCTGGCAGAGGTCCTTAATAGATTGTTGTTGAAACATATATGAAAATGAGACATTAATAGTTCTTATAAAATTAGGAAAAGATGTGACCTTAAAAAGACCAGCAAAAATCCATACTCTTCAGCAGTTTTTATTTAATTTCAAACTTCTGCAAAATCATTACTGTATGCTTCCTTGACAATGAACGACCTTATCACTTAAAAAATCATATTAAGTGTCGTTGTAATGCCTTAGACTTACACAATAATATATTGTCCGCTTTATCACACATATGATCACATATCTAAAACATATCTTTATGTGTAAGAGTTGTGTTCAAATATAATTCCCACCCCCAACCCCTCACTAAATGATGTGGGACTAAATTATGGTCTGATCATAGGGAAACTCACCTGAGCACTCACCTTATACAGGACTACTGGGATCTTCGTTAACCCAGTCCATTGCCCCCACATGGGTAACTACCCCTTCAATGGGAGACATGAGATGCTAACCTTTAGTGAATAATTGAGTGTTACACTCTTTTCCAATCTGCACAGCTTTATGGTGATCTGACTGGGCTGAAATTTTTGACCCGGATTGGAATAAGGTGTTGCCAATGCCACGTTTAGTCCCCCATCACATAAAGGGTAAGGTAATTTATCCTTATATGTGAACACAAATTCTTACAAAAAAATACGCGTTTTAAAACCATGATTTTACTGAATAGACAAAATAAACAATACCTTTATGTGTAATTCTGTGGCATTACAGCGTGCCCCCACCACCAAACCTTTTGGGATATGAACTACATGAATCCTCCAGGAATCCTGTTTTTCTAAATGTTTGTAAAGTAATTCACTGATCATCATACCTCAAAGAAGATTGAACTTTTAGAAGGATCCAATGCTCTACATTGATAGTCAGCCCCGAATCTTTGCCTTTACATGGAATTCACAGTTACACACCATCTTTGATTGTTGTTGAGACTTGAGAACCTTTTTTTTTTTTGTCTTAAAATAGCATCAGATCATTACTGAAAGAGAAAACATTGCCACCATCAGAATGCAAACTAGTTAAATCAAACTCCTCCATATTCCCATGCCTTTGATTGAAAAAATCAGCAAGTCTGAAAATAAGAATACAGTTTAAAGATATCAACTAAAAAGGCAGCAGGGAAAAAAAACCTGCATGTTGCATGTCATGGTTGTGCTGTTGCAAAAAATTTCACCAGTAATCATTACATGAACATTTCCCTCCTACAAACCGGTGGAAGCGACTACGATCACGCAAGATAATCTCCCGTCCAACAATTTCTGAGATTATCTTCATCGCATCATGACAATCAATACACACACGAAGATTCTTCACAACCCGAATTGTTGTCCCATCAGGAGTGCTGATGAGGCCAAATGCCACAGCCAACTTCTCACTATGTGTAGAAAGCGCATTCTCCTTCTCTTCCTCGTCTACACTATGCGACACAAGCCTCGTGTTAGGTGTATACCCAGCCAACCTCATTTTCAAAACCAGTTCATCAATCATCGAGTAGATCATGTCAGACTGTGGGTGTGATCTATCGCCCACAAAGAACTCATAAACTGTGTTGTCAACTTCAATCCAACTACAACCAGGTACCTTCACCATCCTTTTCTCTCGCATTTTTAACATGCATTTCGCGGAATCATCCAACCTTCCCTTTGAAGCATACACGTCCACCAAGTAAACATAGCTACCAGAATGTCCCGAGTCAAGCTCGAGAATGCGTTTCGCCACTCTTTTCCCTCTATCAATATCTTTATAAATCCGACACCCGCCAAGCAAAGCACCCCAAACAATGACATTAGGAGGAATCACCATTGATTCAATCAACTCCTCTGCTTCATCGAGCCTCCCAGCACGACTAAGAAGATCCACAAAACACCCATAGTGCTCAATCTTTGGATCGATATCGTACTCGTCTTTCATCAAGTAAAAGAACCTTCGCCCTTCATCGACCAACCCCGCATGGGTGCAAGCGGATAACAAACCCATGAAAGTGATATCATTGGGTCCTACGCCACACTCCGACATCCTAGAAAAGAAAGCCAATGCTTCGCCAGCATGACCGTGCATGGCCAACCCCGAAATGATAATGCTCCACGAAACGACATCCCTCTCATGCAATGCATCAAATATTTTTTTGGCCTCATCTATGCACCCACACTTCGCATACATATCACAAAGCGCGTTCCCAAGAAACACATTCAAATACATCCCGCTACGCTTAACGAAACAATCAACCCACCTCCCAAGCTCAAGCGCGCCAAGATGCGAGCACGCCGAAAGCACGCTCAAGAGCGTCACATCGTTCGGCCTCAGCCCCTCCCTCTGCAACCCACGAAAGAGACCCACTGCCTCCCCGAACCGCTCGCTCTGCGCGTAAGCGGAGATCATCGCGTTCCAAGGACCAACACCCAAACCCTTCTCCGGCATCGAATCGAAGACCCCGCGCGCGCCGTCGACGTCCCCAGACCTTGCGAGCCCGGCGATCATCGCCGACCACGAAACCAAGCTCCTCTCTTTCATTCCTTCAAACACGCGCCTCGCGTTCTTCACATCCCCGATGGAACACAAACCGGAGACGATCGTGTTCCACGAAACGACGTCCCTCACGCGCATTTCGTCGAACAGCCTCCGCGCGAGGTGTGGAAGGCCGAGCTTGAAATACGCGTCGACGAGGGAGTTGGAGACGCAGAGGTTGCAGAGGAAGCCGAGCTTGAGAACCAAAGCGTGGGTTTGGGAGGCGGAGGAGAAGGAGAGGAGGGCGGAGCAGGATTTGATGACGGACGTGAAGGTGTACGCGTCGGGGGAGGAGAGGAGGTGGTGGCGAAAGCAGAGGAGGGAGTGGGGGTAGAGGCGGTGGTGGGAGAAGGATTTGAGGAGGGTGTTGAAGGAGATGAGACGGGCGGAGGGGAGTGGTGGGTTTGTGAGGAGGAGGGTTTGGATTTGGAGGAGGTGGCGGAGGGAGAGGTGGGTGTGGCGGCGGAGGAGGAGGGGGAGGGCGGCGTGGGGTGGGAGGAGGCGGTGGGGGTGGTGGGGATAGAGGGAGGTGGGGTCCATAGGGGCGGGCGTTCCGAGCATTTCATGTTGGGGCCTTCATGCGTTTGCGTTTTGCGCGGGACACGCATTCTTCGTTCGTATTTCGATGCCTTGCTTGAAAGTTGAAACTGCTTGTTTTTTTGTTTTCATGGGAAAATTCATGCAAGTAAAACAATGTAACCCTTTAATTTTTTTGAATTCAATATTATCTCCTGAAAAATATTCATGTAAATTTAAATGACCATTATTCGAGAATTAAATTATTTTAATATTAATGATTATTCTAGTATAAATAAGAATAAAGTGATTTTGTGTTTGATTGTATTTTGAATTATTTTCGTTGAAAAAACGTAAAAATAAATTTTTTTATTGTTTAGATAAAATATGAATAAAGTATGGATAAAGATTTATAAAATGTAAAAAAGTAATGATAGTTGATTTGACAGGTGATTTATAAGAGGTGATGACAGTTGATTTGACAGTGGACCACTTATTCTTTGGGTGGAATAACCTAGAATAACTTTAATTCCAGATGTTGATTAGAATCTCTATACCACTTTATACTAGTTTATTTGACATACATATACCATGTTATACCACTCATCCAAACACATTTTTTTGTTTTATCCTTCCCTATACACTTTATACTCCTTTTATTCCCCAACCAAACATGGGCTTTGAGTTTTATTTTTTAAAAATAAAAAATTATTATAACAATTGTTATTTTTATGTGTGTAGAACTAATTATTATAGGTGAAAACAAACACACAATTTGAGATATGTATAAAAATTCAATGTAAAATCCTATAAAAGTGAATCACATATTTTGTGAGTCATACCTACGGTGAATAACAAAACTATAGAGAGCTTAAATGCACTCTTAACCTAGGTTGAATAACAACCTTAAATGCACCTTAGGCTACGTTTGGTTACACGATTGCAAAACTGATTATAAACAAAAATTGAATTTAAAATTGATTTTGCAATAAGTTAACTCTCTACATCTTCTGGAAAACTTAAGTTTTGTACATTTTTTTCACATAAATCTGTATTACGTTTGGTCCTAGTTTTTCTGTTTGGTCCTAGTTTTTCTGTTTAGAAACGAGCTTGAAAAAAACAGCTTTCTACAGATTCAAAAGTTGCCCAAATCTATTTCCAAACAAAACCTTAATATAGTTTCATAATTAATTTTTTTAAAAGGAAATGGAAAGCATTTCTATTTCATTAACAAGTAGAAAAAAAAGACAATATCCGAAAGGGGTTAGAGGAATTGAGAAAGCATTAAAAAAAACATACAACATAGACTAATCACTCATAATTTCATTATAAACTAATCACTCATACCTTCCAAAACAACGAGCCCAAGAATAGCAAAAAAAGTGAAAGAAAAAAAGATGATAATAAAAAGGAACGAAAGAAAACAATCTGGAACAAACAAAAGTACATTATAAAATCATAATAACAAGAACAAGTTAATAATAAGAATAAGAGAAAAACATACAACAAAAGCATGGATACTCCTAACAAAAACTAAAATAAAAAACACATTCAAAGAAGAAAAAAACTGCATTTATTCACTGGTGCATTTTTTTCAAACACCAATGTGCCCTATTCAAAATAAACAAAGGATGATTTGGCTGAGGTTGTAGAAACTTCAAATTCAATTACAAATCAGATAATTTGATTTGCTTCTTCTCATAGATGAAAATTAAACAAAACAAAAAATGTTGGGGGAGGGGGAACAGAGCACCATGAGAGAGAGAGAGAGAGAGAGAGAGAGAGAATACAAAACACATCATCGCCGTGTCTATGTTAATCACATTGTCTACAGTAACATGTGTTATCATTGGAATTTTAAGAAACTGATATAAAAAAAAGATCAAATGGAGAGCTTGGACACTCGCCCACTCCAGCAAGCCAAAACGGAACCCCTTAAAATGGGGGTTTGTTTGGAGAGTCTGTTGGACGAATTTTTTTTTATGATGCTCCATAATCTAGTGAAGGAGAGGTGATGCCGAGCCCCTTTGGAGATGCTCTAATAAGGACAATTCTTGGTG
Organism: Acorus calamus; assembly: GCA_030737845.1. Taxonomy (NCBI): domain Eukaryota; kingdom Viridiplantae; phylum Streptophyta; class Magnoliopsida; order Acorales; family Acoraceae; genus Acorus; species Acorus calamus. The sequence goes on along the minus strand of CM060858.1, from coordinate 6,421,664 downwards.
AAGGTTTTCAATAACAAGTGCAGCATAAGCATGCCATCATCAGATAACTTCATCTGCAACAGGATGCTTACAGTTAAAAAAAAATCTCTTCAAACTGTACTGAACTCATTTAACTATTGAATTACAAGAAAGGATGGTAATGAGACGGGTTTGGGTCACATTTGGTCAACCTGAACCCATATCCAATAATAAAATCACGTACCAGCCTTGTCCCTACCCGGGATCCAAACCCGTCCCAATGGGTACTTGAGAATCCTAAGCCCGTCCTACCCCATTTAGGCCAAGTTCTGGAACCTGATTCTTCAAATATTTTTCTAAATATTAATACTAGAAGCCTTGATCACAAGACATTATGTTATATAATTTTATTTGATAAATGCATATGTACTTCATCAATTGCAAGAGAGGAAAAGAAAAATAATGTGATGGGCAAGTTTTATTTACAATGCAAAAATTGTCTCCCAAATTCCATTCTTGATCCCTCATCTATAGTTCTATTTTTAACTCATTTCTATGTGTGCGTGTCTATGTGAGAAACATTAATGTCTACCATGCACCAAAACTTTAATTTTGAAAGATACGGGATATTTTTAAATTGGGGGTGGGGTAGGTTCGGTATAATATTTAGGGAACCATCCCCATCCCAACAGGGTCATGTTGGGGACAGGTTACCCAGATAGCCCATCCCATTGCCGTCCCTAAAAGGTATACAGGAAAGAAGGGGTATAGAGTGCACAGGAAATACCTCTCAGAGGCCATGCTTGAGCCCTAAAATCTTCGCAGCAAGCTCCCAAGTAACAATGGCAGCGGCATTTGCCGGAAAGGCACGCACTAATGTAGGTCCCAAACCAGCATAGCATCCTCTAAACCCAACCCTTCTATATATCTACAACAAAAGAAAACAAGTATAACATACCGTTCCACAAGACGAATTCCAAGACACAGCAAGGTTAGATGCTTACAGAATGCAGTGTCCAGAATGGATTTCTACTTGAATGAGCATCTGGTGTTGTTTGAATAACAGTTTTTGCAACATCAAAAGGAAGAACTGCGGACCAATACTGTTGAGGACAAGCAATTGAATCATATAAATATGTAAAAGATCTATGTAGAAGTAAAGCTTTCTGTCAAGTACAATTACATTGAAGTGGGTATAACATGAAGAAGCTATATAGATAATATCATATACATCCAGGACAAGATACTAGAATTCACCCATTTGACTAAAATCAATGCAGTAGTAGCAAAGATCCATCAAAATGCATGCATCATGAAGCAGAGATTTAGAACTTATATCCTACATCCAAGATGAGCTACTAGAATCCCAAGAAATGGTTCAAAGCATGAAAGGAGGAGTATTGTTCCCGGGGAAGAGAGGGATTCATTTCACACTTCAACCTATATCCTTGCAAATGTTGAAAAAGGATGTGTCCAGTCTGCTATTAGAAAACCACTTTCCCAAGCCCTATGAATATTCTATGGCATGTTAACCATACAGTTTAAATATTTGGAAAGAGAGAGGTTTCTGGACATTTAGGCTCCATTTGGGAGCGTGTCCGGGGCCATCGCATCGGGGAAAGCAAGAGAGAAACATAGAAGGGTTGTTTTAATGCGTCGGCAAAGTCAGCAAAAAATACACATGCAATGCAAACACTATACATCAAACACAGAAGCTATTTTTCCGTTTTATTTCGGAGGTTGCGTCCGCCGACGCAAACACGGGCAGGACACGGAACCAAACAGACCCTTATTTATTTTTATCGCAACTGGACAGAAGTATAATCTAGCATTAATCAGAGTGCCAAACCATCCAGAATTTGGTGGGGCATCAAATAGAGTTGGATCAAAATGAGAACTATCCAGCTTAGCTCCATTTCAAACACCCCACCTACAATTTTATTGAGGTAGTCATGTCAAGTCCACAATGGACTAGAAACATAGTTTTTAAGGTGCCAAGACAAACAAGGCACATTGTAGGCAATAACTTAATTTGCAGCAGACATAACATCCCAGACATTCATATTCCCATTCCTTATATGATTGTCAGAGCATTTTCTCATATTACTTAATTGGATTACATCAAATCCAAATCGATGGTTGAAATTAAGTGGTGTTCTTTTTTTGTTTTGAAAAAAGTTGGAAAATCCACCACTTTTAATTATATTAGAATTGATTTCGCGTACTCCAGCAAAAATTTAAATAAAACTGAAAACATGGTAGATGAGAAATATACACAATTACACGGTATCTCCAAATTCAAAAGAAAAAACAGCAGATAAATCACAACCAACTTCTATCTTCCTTTATGTCAAAACCAAGATCCCGGAACTCCAGAGTAGATGGAGAATTTAATTGTGTCTTGAATCCAACAGTTGAGGTTTAACTTATAGTTTGCTTTATTAATAGGTGCTAAGTTTCTAAGGCCCACAAGGCGGCACTTAGTGCACCTAACACCCAAGGTGATAGTTTAGTTTAATCTTGTTAGAGGGGCATCATTTATTTATATGAATGTTTCAATCTTTTATTCAAAAAAAAAAGGCCTTTGTGAACCTAGTTTAAGTTACTGTAGGAGGCTTTATGGCTTAAGCATGGCCTTAACAACTGGAAACTAATTTCAGCTCACATTAACATATTAAGATGTATTTCAGATTAATCAAATATGTTTTTTTTTCTTGCTTTTCACATCATTTATGATAATTTTGTAATATTTCAGTTATTCTTGTCCCCACATCACCATTCAAACAGGGTCGCTTACTGGAAAAAATTAAAATGGATACTTTCTTGGCTCAAGGCTTGATCTGGTTTTCAGAACATTGCTTTGAATGCTAGAGATATCCTGTGCTATGATTAGAACCCATCAGAGCTCTCAGTTTAAAATAGCTGTATCCAGGAATAGAGTTATTCTCTGAATGCCCAACACTGCACCAAATGCAACCCTTAGTTTCAAAGCACTATGCAACTTCCCTATAACATTGATAAATGAATTAACATTGATAGGGGTTTTATTTCTGTTGAATTTCAAACAGGATATGCTAAAAAATGACATTCACAAACAACAATGAGAACTGAATCAACCATATTGTAAAATAGAGTATCGCTTCATAAACTCAGTTGATTGCACTTACCGCTATTCCAGAGAGCCCACCAGTCACAATGCCAATTCCCACATCAATGAATAGATTAGACCCATAGCTAACTTCAGATGAATTGGAATTCAGTTGCAAATGAATGTAATGACGAGAAAACTCATATGTGCTGAAGAAGACGGAATTCCCGATTGATTCTCTTAACAATGTTGCTAAACCACCACGAAATATACCCTTAATCTGAGGATGACTTTCAACTATACCATTAGTTCAAATCTCAACTATAATGCATAAGTAAACTATGAATAGTGCTCACCCCTTCATTTTTCACTGTTTTAAGAGCACAATCAAAAGGCCCATTGAACCTTTCACCCTTTGAAATGGTTGTATTAAACCCCTGAACTTGCATTCTACACTGGACAAAAATGGCGTCAGATGTGGGGAAAAAACAAAGGGATGGAGATGTTAGTCATCATTGCTTACACACTTTAACCAATTCTGCTGGACAAAGTATTAGGCTAATTAATGCCCCGCCATATGCTGCCGATGGAATAATTACTTGAAGTTGTGGTCTGTTACTGCTTTGTAATTCACCCTTCACGGCCAACAATAATTTAATAAGAACATTGTCGTACATTAGAAAGAAATAATATCTAATTATACAGGTCTGGCAAGCATGTCAGCCTCCAGCACTAAATTCGGAAATCTATTTAAAATTTAATCCTCACTAGAGGTGCATTCATTCAGATGGTTCTGTTATAACCTGCAGTAACTGTTTTGTTTGAGAATAAAAGCCGAAAAGAAGTGAACTTTCAAATGCCATCCCAATAAAGGAAGGTGATGCACCTTTGTAAAGCCCTCTCACCTGAAAATGGATTAATGGAATTATTAATTAATGAGTTCCAAAGATTGGAAAAAAAAATTAAGGGAATGACTATCAATAAGTATCTACCATGATTCAGAAATTGAAAAAAAGACTGTAGACAGACAGGAAAAAAACAGTCAACCCACGTGCAGAAGACATCGAATATTCTAACATAACATATATAAGTAACTAGTACTGTTTATCAATTAATTTTCCGAATTATCTCAAGCTAAAGTAGCCCAGTTTAATTAAAAAAGACGTGCCACGGTGATAATCCAATAATAAAAAAACCAGGAATTCTGGTGAAATAGGATTTATAAAGCAGAGTGAGAGAGGTCACTGAATCATTTCACAAATACAATCACTTCATATAGTCACTATATTTGCAGTAACATTTTTTTAAGGACTAAGGTGAGGCACAATAAATCCTGCCTAGTCACTGAAATGTTTTTGAAATGAGGTACAGAATCAATTATTGGCATTAATGATTCAATATACCGTTGAAGAGTAAATAAGTGTTATGTAATATTCAGAAAATTGGATTGCTTTACCACAACACATCCAAAAGAGGGAAGTGGTTTCTATGTAATATTAGAAAATTGGATTGATTTACCACAAAACATCCAAAGATATTCAAGTTTTTTTTTAATTGAGTATGTATTAACCAAAAAGGGATTACAAATAAGTCAAAACTTTGTACAACAAGTGCATTTACAAGAGTAAGCTGAAATGATGGGCTACCCAAAAGGGGATGCCCTTTGAACGCTATCATATATTAATGCAGTCAATTACTAGCTTCTGAAGAGAGAGAAAGCTACAGATTCCTGATAACCATCATGCATGAGTGGGAATACTCAAGGTACACCATGCTTACTTCAGATTTGTTCTCATCTGGGAAATTTGTCTTATATCATCCTCAATTAATAAAAGATCTAACCAGAGATCCTCCATAGCAAGAAATCCATATTTTTTTTTTTTTTTTTTTTTTTTTTTTTTTTTTTTTTTTTTGCTATCGAAGGGACCCCCCGTGGCTGACCTTACGGTCGAGCTGGGAAGGCCAACCTCCGCCTATTTGCCCCGGTCCCAAGAAATCCATATTTGATATAATAATTTATTGTGTTTAAATTAACATGGATAAAAATGTGATGTAGATAGCTAACAATTCATGATATAGACAAGTTCTTCACTTTATTTCTGAAAAGTATTTGACAAACTATTATAAAGTTTCTCCCTGGATATAGTTTGAGAATCATACTCCCTCTTTGCTTAGTATTTGAGCAGTACAGTGCAATGCATTCTTATATTCCCTTTTCTGTGTCCTGGTGTTGTATGCCTGGAGCTTGACCTGATAAAGAAAACACATTAAATCAAAACAAGAATCATACAAGGAGACAGTACAATATCATACTAAAATAATTAACACTATTTTTTACAAAGATTGCACAAATAACAAATGAATGAACAAGAAACGAAAAATCAAAGACTAATTCTTTCTTGTACAAATCTCAACTTGTTTGCATAAGATGGTACACTTCATCACTGCCAATTTTGCTTTATATAAAAACTTAGTTATTATCGAGTCCTAAGAAGAGGAAAATTCTAATCAATTGGGTTGATAATGGGTAATGCGATATTAAGACATACAGGAAAATGGCATGATCTTTGGCAAGAAGATAGACGAGTAATATATTACACAAATGGAAGAACCATGAACTTTCATGATGGAATTGATGATGAAACAATGAAGACAACTGTAAATGAATTAATAGTACTAGTAACATTATATAGCAACAAGTTCCACAATGAAGCTCAAAGCATACATACATTTAAAAAACTTCAACAAGATTTTTACAAATTAAATATATAATTTCTCTCTTTTGAGGAAAAAGTTTTCCTAAAGAACTTGTGTATCCCTTTCGCCTTTCTGACAATAACCTAATCTGTATGCATCCTTACAAAATTTCTTCAAAGGTAAAAATATGTTTTTTGGAATTTCAACAATACATCCACAATATACTTTACAACAGAAGACCAAACACTCTCTGAATTTCACCATGTATCTTCTTCAAGATGGCAATAAGATATCAAGGCAATCTAACCCACTCACTAAGTTGTAAAAAATAAAAATACCAAAACTAATACAACAATCCTATAAGGTAGGAAGCAGGGCTAAGAAAACAAGGAATAATAAAAACAAAAAAACAATAAAAGATACCCGAGCAGAGCTTGGATCAAAAGTTCAATGCTTGATAACAGAATTTGCAACCACAAGGTTTTGGGTTCTAGTTCCAACATTTAATTGGATAAAAAGATACCCGAGACAGAAGTTAATTATGTTTCTCCATATTCATCTACCCACTAAGCATCCTCCAAAGGCAACATATATGAAACGGAGATCCATCAAACTACAATTTTCAAGTCAGCATTGAACATCACTCTTCCACCTCTCACCCCATAGTTTATTAACAGTTTTACATGACATAAGCCCTCGAGACAGCAGTGAAGGCGATGATGACAATCAGGATTAACTTTTTTTAATTATGAAGAATGTAATAAACCATTCATATTAAATGGATACCCAGATTCTAAGACCTTGTTTGGGTAGTGGAATAGGTGGGGAATAGGGTGGAATAGAGGTGAATATTCCTAAAAATGTGTTTGTTTGCAACAAATAAGTGGATACAGCTATGCTAGAATAGCTGAGAATAAACTGAAAAATGATCACCTGATATGATTTTTCACCAAAACCCATCATTAGGTAACAATTTTCACTAGATAAAACATTACACGATGGTAGTACACAAAAAATAGTTTTCCTCTTAAAAAAATTGCCCTAAATGAACAAGACCCTAGATCCATAAGCAATGATAATCAAAATTGAGCAATGTTGATAGTTGATACACAAGAACAACAATCGGCATGTGATCATGTTTAATGGAAGACAAGACGGAAGGGACAGAAGTGAATCGAAAAAAAGAGACCTTGACGGTGTCGAAGGGATGGCCTACGACGACGGTGGCGATCCCGGCCGCGAAGCCTGCAATGTATCGCTTTGCAGTGTCAACACGGCCTCCTCCGCCGCCATCTCCGCCGCCGCTCGTCATCGCTCGGCCCCCCTCGGAGGCTTGTTCGGTCCCCTGTCTCTCCGTGTTAGCTTGGCCGATCAAGCTTGGATCTTGTTTAGGTTTGGATTCTTATATTAGAAAAAAAAAGGCGCTGTTCGTCCGTCTAATCCGTACAGAAATCATATTAGTATTTTTTATTTTTTATTATTATTAAGGAAAATGAATAAAAAAAGTCTACCAAAAGTTAGAAATACTCAAATTAGCAACTTTTTAAAATTATATTTAAAAAAGTCGCATTTTACAATTTTAGAAATACAAAAGACTAATCTACCCTTATGCAATTAAATCTTTAATACATTCCATATCTCTTAATTTTGTTAAAATATTTCACTCTCTTAATTTTATTAATATATTTAACACATTTTCATGTAAATCAATTTTTTTTTATTGTACATTCTTTGTGATTAGGTGAATTTTATGAAATATGTACAAATATAATTTGAGTTTTTTATGATGAAATCCATTAAATGTTGATGTTTTTATAAAAAAATGGATATGTACTAATGATTTCATAAAAATATGTAAATAGCCAAAAAAATAAAAAATGTGAATAAAGATTTAAAATACTAAAATATCATATGTTGTAATGAGGCACAACATAGATTTAAGTTACATATTATGATTATACACAATGAAAAATGATAAACAATATCATGTAAGATATATATAAGAAACAAAGTATGATATATAATAACAAAATATTTAAGATGATTGTTTTTCATCATGTATAAAAAAAACTTGTTGTTTTAGAGAAAAAATAGGTTTTTAGTATGGAATAAAGAGGGATATTAAAGATTTAATCACATAAGGGTATATTAGTCTTTTGTGTTTTCAAAACTGTGAAATAAGATTTTTTTAGATATAATTTTTAAAAATAACTGATTTGGGTATTTCAAACTCTTAGAAGATTTTTTTTGTCATTTTCCCTTATTATTATAGTACATTATATCTATATATTTTTATTAATGTGTTTTTTATCTATAATTTTTAATTAAAGAAAGATTCTTAATTTTTTCATGAACACTTGTCATGTATCTAAATCTATATTACTATATAAAAGGCTCTTAAACCAAAAACCTACCGTTTGACCTATTGTCTCTGTCAATTCATTCAATCCCATTACAGTCCATTCACACCACTTTAATGACAACCATTTTTTCATTTTACCCCTACACTTCTATCCAATTCCAAGAAAATCCATTTACATTATTTTAATCTCATTTATAGTATTTTATAATACATACATTTCATTATGCAACATATTCATTAATCTATAATTAAAATTGGTTATCATAATATTATTATGATACTCTTACATTTCTACTTAATCCCATGAAAATCTATTTACAATATTTTAATTTCATTTATAGTTTATTATAATACATACATTTTATCATGTAATATATTGATTAATTTATAGTTAAATTTGATTATCATAATATTATTAGGATAAGACATATATTATACATTAATAATATAATTCGCAAAAAAAAATCTCATTTCATATACAAAAACATGATACATTAAAAAAAATCAAATATTAATATAATTCACATCTATTAATATTTATTTAATTCACACATATTTGATTAGCATTTACTCTATTCACTTGGACTTCTCGACTCTATTAATGCCCCAAATGATCAATGACCCATAAGATCTATCCAACAAAAAAATATAATTCACAGTAATTAAAAATGTAATCCAATAAAAAAACAAACGTATAAAATACTGTTATAAAAAAATATTGCTATAAAAATGGACAAATTCGGATTTGAGCTTTGTGTGAATTTAACAATAGATTTAATCCAATGAAAATCCATTCATATCATTGTAATCTCATCCATAATTTATTCATATTTTCATCATATCATGCATGACATATTAAAATTTTAAGCTTCACATTTCATCATACTTATATGATTACTACTATAGATATATCATAAAATAATATTAATCATTTACATCATTTATGACATTCATATGCCGACTTATCCATGAAAAATTTTCTTTACATCAATTATGATTAAATTACATTAATAAGCTGACTAAATTTATATTAATATGTTTATTATTTGAAAATTATATTTGAATATCATAGTATTATTAGGATAAAAGAATTCTTATAAAATAAAAATATATTCAAAATTAGGATTATAAATTTATAATATGATTTTAGCTCTTCATAATACAGGATGTGTAGCTGTCTTCAAATTATTAAATCTGATGATATTAAAATATTTTATTTTAAATTTATTATCTATATCAATTGTTGATTTTTGCATTCACCATGTTTGAGTTTTAATGATACAATTTATAATATTACCACTCTCCGTCGATCAGAGAACCCACATTCATAGTTTTGTTGATTCAAATTGTTGACCTCATTATTTATATTTAAAAAAAATTACCAGTGGACTATAAGTGCAACATTTTCCATTAACTAAAACAACTTTGATTATTCTACGTACTTCCAAATTACATTACTGGAAATGCTTAGCCAATAACATTATAGGTTATTGATATGAAAATATCATAATGAAATTTCGTTGAGATCCACTCTGTGTTTTGAAATAAAGTCTGTGGTTGATCCCATTAAGAATTTATACAACTTCATTTATTTTATTTTTCCATTTGCATGGTACATAGAAACTTTGAAGTTATTCATATCTAAAGATCATCAAAAAAATAATTTCCTAGATATTAGGGATTATGATATATATGTGAGTGATGTGATGGCGCCTATTTAAGTTTCATATTTTTATATTTTACCCTGGAAACCCATCCAAGTATTGCAAACCTGGATATGTTTCTACCATACCCTCGATAAACTGTCACCACATCTACAATCACAAACACCAATAAAAAATAATTCCTTCAAACAAACAAACATGAATATCAAAGAACCTAATCTTCGCAGATTGACAATGAAATGTTTAATATAACAATAGTATTTCAATTAATTCATGCGAAGCTATATTAACAAGTTTGATTTCATTTTTAAATATTTGTTAAATTTCAATTTTCTGATAAATATTTTTTCGTATTGGGATGTCTTGTACTTAAGGGGTTGTAAACCTTTAAAAAAGAATGAATAAGATATTTTGATTTATTTGTGATATTTATTATACTTTCAATTATTTATGACTTTATCTTCTTATGTTCTTATTGTAGTGTATTATCTTCAACTACTTATCTGGTTGCATCATATTCTACGTCCACACCACTTTTAAACCAAAACAAGTAAGTTACCAACGTCCCTGAATATGATATATATATAAAAAAAATTATTTCATATAATGCCCTTTATTCAAGTATTTGAAGGATTTTATTACATAACATCTAACATAATGGAAAGGAGACCTAATAATTAACTTTGCTTCCTTAAAGAGAAATTGTTTATATTTATTGTTGTATTTAAATTATTTATTTATTGTACATGTGGGTGTCATGCAAGATATATATTCCTACTACAATGTTCAAAAATAAAGTTGCTTAAATTTACTGATAATGATAAAGTTGCTTAAATTTTTTCCTTTGGTTCCTCTTTTTTAAAATTTAGCATGTCTCTACTGTTAGGAGAAAGAATTTTCAAATAATAAATTTGTTTTAAGAATAAAGGGGATTGTATTGTTTGTCTTCCTTTAAATGACTCTTAAAACACTTCTAATTTCATTTTTGTCCTTCTCAATTTATGCAAATCTGTCATTGTTCCAAATGCATTTCATTATTCATTCATTCATCCACCCCTCCATCTCTTCATATTGTATGTCTTTTTAAATTCTTGAAAATCTGTACTTGTCATATGACTATACATATTCTTGAATTCAATTTAATCATCCTTCAAGAAACAATAAATACCAAATAATTCTGTATTGTTGAATTCTTTATGAACTACTTCAATTTAGAATTCAATGAGATTCACACATTTTATTCATACCAGCCATGGTGGAGATGAGCTCTGCTTGGATATAAAAGTTGATATTGGTGATGTGCGGACCGGACCGTCTCCAAAAGATCTCCAAACGGGTTCATGTTAATTTCTCTCTATATTTCTTTTTATTTATTTATTTATCTTTGGTGGATAGTTCTGATTTTATGATAATCATCGAAGCATCGTGGAGGCGGTTAAGCCGACCATTTTGTATTCATATTATACGTCTAAGGTTTTTTTTGGAGAGTTACACCCAATAAAAAATATTTTTATCTCATATGGTTTCTTCTTTTTATTTGTTGTTAGAATTATACAATTAAAGTCTGAATAATGAGATTGTATGAAAGTGCAAAAGCAAACAAATATTCATGTTAGAAGACTACTGTAATTTATGAATAATAAGAATTAAAGTGTTACGATTATTATGCAATCATGTGGAGAGCTAAATTTTAGATGAATTGTTATATATGATCGAGTTGTGTCATGCGTATCAAATTTTTTTAATATATTTTTTTATTTTTTTAATGGGATAAAAATCTTAAAATGTTTCACTTTTATTAATTAAAAACTTCTGGATAAAAAAATTGGTCACTTTTTTTAATTTTTTATCACTGATCCAAATTTATTTTTTTTGACTTATCTTAACAAGTATTTAATACAACTTAATATAGTTAATATTTATAATTCAAATCAACAAAATAATCCATGTGCATCGCACATGCACATTAGCTAGTATATAATAATGATATTCTCATCAATACATATAACATGAAAAAATTTCTCTGCTTGTAGTCACATGCATAGTATTATTTTTGTGATTTTCTATCTATAATTTTTACTTATGTAATTTCTATTTAAAAAATTTTATTGATGAAAGATTCTTGATATTTTTTATGGATACTTATCATCCATCCAAACATGTTAAGGATGACATTCTCATTAATACATAAGGATATAAAAAATATTTCTATGTTTGCAGTCATGTGTACATTAGAATTTTTTTAGGGTTAAAGACATCTAAGTCCCTACAAACATAGGAAAACCCATATAAGTCCCTGCTAAAGTTGGGAGGGACATTTGAGTCCCTGAAAACTCACAAAAACCCAAATATCATCCCTGAGTTAAATTTTCATCCAAACTTAACGGAATATTCCCAGAATATTCCATCACATATAATTGTATAGACATTGAAGTCCCTATAAACAGTCATAAAGACAAATCAGTCCCTACAAAAGATAAAATTACCCATAAAGACTTTTACATTTAATTGGATAGACATTACAGTCCTTATAAACAGTCGTAAAGACAAATTGGTCCCTGTAAAAGACAAAAATGCTCCTGAAGGATTTTTAAATTTAATTGTGTAGACATTATAGTCCTTATAAACAGTCGTAAAGACAATTTGATCTCTGTAAAAGACAAAAATGCATCTGAATGATTTTTAAATTTAATTGTGTAGATATTATAGTTCTTACAAACAGTTGTAAAGATAAATTAGTCCCTATAAAAGACAAAAATGCCCCTGAATGATTTGTCTTTACAACTGTTTGTAAGGACTGTAATATCTACACAATTAAATTTAAAAATCATTTAGGGGCATTTTTGTCTTTTATAGGGACTAATTTATCTTTACAACTGTTTGTAAGAACTATAATATCTACACAATTAAATTTAAAAATCATTCAGGGGCATTTTTATCTTTTACAGAGATCAAATTGTCTTTACGACTGTTTATAAGGACTATAATGTCTACACAATTAAATTTAAAAATCATCCAGGGGCATTTTTGTCTTTTACAGGGACCAATTTGTCTTTACGACTGCTTATAAGGACTGTAATGTCTATCCAATAAATGTAAAAGTCTTTAAGGGCAATTTTGTCTTTTGTAGGGACTGATTTGTCTTTATGACTGTTTATAGGGACTTCAATGTCTATACAATTATATGTGATGGAATATTCTGGGAATATTCCGTAAGTTTGGATGAAAATTTAACTCAGGGATGATATTTGGGTTTTTGTAAGTTTTCAGGGACTCGTACGTCTGTCCCAACTTTAGCAGGGACTTATATGGATTTTCTTATGTTTGTAGGGACTTAGATGTCTTTAACCCATTTTTTTAATATATTAAACACCCCTACATTAGAATTTTCATCACCTTTTCAATTGCTTATCCAATAAACATCTATCTATACATTGTTACCATGTACATTATTATACATTATTAAATCTCACACTCCATTAATCATTTTACATATATTGTTAACTAAGACCATCTCTAATCATGTGATGTCTTAGGACTCTTTGGCTAAATACGTTGGGGAACCAAAAAAATCTCATTAATGGACAACCGTGAGGAAATAAACATGCTAGCTAGATTTAGGAGAAGTTTTGGAGTATGGGATCCACTATTTTTAAATTTTTAGGCATTTTTTTTTTTGAGTGTAAGTGTGGAACCAACATTGTTTTCATATTTATTATATAAATTTATTATGTTTTTACAAAAATACCTTAATAAGGAAATTGGGAGAATGATGGAAGAACTATTGTTACAAAGTTAAAGTTTTTCTTATGCTTAACAAATTAATTGAGACATTTATGGAGTATGATTGAAGAGTGATATTTGATGAAAGATGTTATGAATTTTGATATGATAAAAAAAGACATGTTTTTTTAGAAACGGTAGACAATTGTTATCTCGATTTCATTAAGATAAATCAAAATTACAAAAGTTTGAAAATGATATACATAAGATGAGAAATAAAACTGATAAAAAAAGAGACAAAAAGGGAGAAGAAAAAACAGAGAAAAAGCAATGTAGTAGAAGAGAATTCTAATTGCAAAGCCCCATTCGCACCCGTCATTGGGTTCTCACTCCATAATTCGCAAGGACCTACTCTGCATCTCAGTGGCGTTGGCACCTGCTAAACAACGACTTCAATATTTGATGAATCCTTCCACAGTCATTCATATTTTATTTTAAAGAAAGAAACACGATTCATTATTGAGATAACATGTAATGAGTCTTTAACACTATTGAAAATTGAATAATGTTACATAGTTTATTTTGAATATCGATTCTAATCCACATCAGTGTTTCAAAAAGCGGCATGTGCGGCCGCATATGCAGCCGCACAGGCGGTTCGGTGATGCTTTCAAACCGATTCAGCCAGAAACGACTTATATGCACGCAGAGCCCGCATAAATGGTCAAAAACCGCCTGTGCGCACAGGTTTTGAAAGTTAAACAGGCCGGACAGAACCCGACCCGTTTGTTGCTTGAAAAAAAATGCCCATTTGTCTTCTTCATTTACCAACTGTTCTTCTTCATCGAGCCGGCCCTAAAAAGGGGTTTCTTCATCAAGCAGCGGTTCTTCTTCATCGATTGCTTCTCCTCCTCCTGCCGTGGCGACCTCCGCCTTCTTCTTCACTGAAAGCTTCTCCTCCTCCGGCCGCAGCGACCTCCACCTTCTTCTTCATCGACGGCTTCTCCTCCTCCTACCGCGGAGACCTCCTCCTTCTTCTTCACCGACAGCTTAAGACAATCTGATGTTATCTTAAAATAGAAATAGCCTTTGGTGGTTCTTTAAAAAATGCTTTTGTTTGATAACGAGACAGATAGTAAGATATATGATACTTATCCTTTTGTGACATCATCGCAAAGAAGTTGACATCACACTTATCCTTATGTGTCATTAATATATCAAATTTTGAGTAAAAATATATATATCGAATTTTCTAGATATAACAGACTAACAGTATGTACTAGTACAATTTATTCACATTAAACATACTTTTCTGCAATGAATAGGTTTATTGAAATAAATGGAGCCTCAATGTAACATCATTTTGTGGTTGTAGTCTTATTTATAAATCATCAACATAAAATCATTCATTTTGTAATTTTTATTAATAAAAAAATTACAAAACCGCATATACTCCCGTATATACTCTGCATGCCGCATATGCTCTGTGCGGTAATCCAATCGCATGAAAACCACATACCACATATCAGAACACTGATCCACATACCGCATATCAGAACACTGAATTCTATAATACATGTATCATATTAGATGTGATATACTATTTGAATGTTGTTACACATATTCTAAGGTGATAATCTGGTGGATTAGTATAACATCTATAAAGGTATATACCTTCCAATACGAGGTATATACATGTGATGTTGTGCATGACATATAAATATTTAGACAATACAAAAATTAAAATATACCATGACATTAATACTATAAGGATCAAATATCAACCATAGTCATGCATTATCATATTTATATTAAAAGCAAGAAATAAAGGAGTCAGATTAGAAAAATATATCTGCAATTGTGGAAGCAAGCACCTTAGATGTTGAATTGAAACTATTGAAGAGAAATGAATCACTTTCTAACGGGTTGGTGATGGGATGGATGATCACTGGATGTTTTTTTTTTATTTTTATAACGCTTGTATGCAACGGTTTACTGATAACTCATGCATTTGATTTCCATTTGTGCATGTAATTAAAACATTTATACGTGAATATAACCTTCAAAATGCATGTAATTATATGGGGTCTATTACAGCTTACAACACATTAGCAAAATTTGATTACGTAATTTTGGTCACAAAATTCCAACACGTGTTTGACAATGAAGTTAAACTTCTTTCCATAAAATCTTATACTTTATTAGATATTGTTTATATATAAAATTATAGAATTCATTTTAAAAAAATGGGAAAACTTTTATACACTATTATTAATATGAATGTATGATGACCCGGGGGTACATAGGATTGAAATTTGCACTGTAAAAGGGACCTTGTGTGACAGCCCTCTTGAATATTATCTAAATCAAAACTATA
The DNA here is from genome assembly GCA_030737845.1 of Acorus calamus. NCBI lineage: Eukaryota > Viridiplantae > Streptophyta > Magnoliopsida > Acorales > Acoraceae > Acorus > Acorus calamus. The sequence continues at coordinate 6,405,795 of CM060858.1, read as the reverse complement.
ATGTATATGTCAGCATTAACTGCCATTGATGCTTCAACTCCTCCTGCAACCATTGCTCCACAACAACCAGCCGCGCCAATTCATCACGCACCGTCTCCGCCGCGCCTCTTCATGGAACTCCAGACTCCAAACCCTCTCCCTCTACGCGCGCATGCTCGACTCCTCCTCCTCCGTCGATTCCGTGCACGCCCACATCGCCAAGTCGGGCTTCCACGGAGACATCACCATCCAGACATCCCTCATCGTTGCCCATTCAAATCGCTCCGACATCGACAGCGCGCGCGCGATGGTTGATAGTATGACCCAGAGAGACGTCGCCGCATGGAACGCGATGCTCTCCGCCTATTCCCGCAACAGGTGCGTCGATCGGATGGTTTCACTCTTCCGGCGGATGATTGTTGGCTTCCGCGAAGGACCCAATTCCCGGACTCTGTCGATTCTGCTCGGTGCGTGCGAGTATCGGCTCGGGAAGTGCGTGCATTGCTTACGCGCGCAGGCGTGGCATCATGGACCGGGACGTTTTCTTCTGCAACTAACTCTCTGTTGGTCTTCTACGGGCGATGTGGAGATGTTACGGCATCTGAAGCACTGTTTTTGATGATGGGGAGGAGAGATTTGGTGAGTTGGAACGCCATGGTCTCTTCTTTATCGCCTGTCGAGGCGTTGGAGACGTTTCGATCGATGCGTGTGGAAGGTGTTCGCCCGGATATCGTCACCTGTCGAAGGTGTGGTCCATGCTTGCGCTCGGTTGGGGGACTTGTCTGTCTCGGAATCCGTGCATGGGCTGCTCGTCCGGTCGGGATTCCCTTTGGATGTCTATGTTGAGAACTCTCTCATCCTAATGTACTGCTGGTGCGGGGCGTTAGAGTCCGGAAGGCGACTCTTTGATGCGATGCGAGTGAGGAATTCTGTTTCATGGAACGTTCTTTTGAATGGGTATGTTTGGGTTTTCGATTTCGAGGAGGTGTGGAAATTGTTTCAACGGATGAGGAGAGATGGTTTCAATGTGAGTTCCGAAGCTCTGGTTGAGTGCAATTCAAGCAGCCAAGTTGTCATCTTTAGTTGGTTCTCTGCATTGCCTTGTTATCGTGATGGGATTCATGCGTGATGCATTTGTTAACAGTGCGCTTGTGTCTGCCTACGGTGAGGTTGGGCTCATTGGGATGTCTCGTAAATGTTGCTTCGATGAAGGCAATGCTCATACGGTGAGCCAGAACGCGTTGCTTTCTGTTTTCGTGCAAAATGGGCATACACATGAAGCACTAGAACTGCTTGGGAATATATTTTTTGGTGGGCGTGGTTGTGACTCTTTTGCATTAGTTCAAGCTCTTACTCTTTTCGCTGAACTAGAGGATTTAGTACTTGGGAAGGCCATTCATGGGTATGTGATTCGAACCTACCTTGAATCGAATGTATATGTTGGTAGTTCACTCTTGGAAATGTATGCTAGTTGTGGTCAGTTAAGAAATGTGTGCGTGTTGTTCTCAAAGATGCCTCGGAAGAATATAGTGGCATGGAACACTATGATATCCGGTTGTTCTCGGAACGGGTATCCTCACTCTTCTTTGAGTCTCTTCCACCTCTTGCAGAACCAGGATAGTGGGTTGGAACCGGATGCGATGACAGTAGTGGGAGTTATTGATGCCATTTCTCAGAGAGGTTTCGATCGGGAGGCGAAGTACATACACGAGTATGCGATTCGGGCTGCTTCTCGATGAAGATGAATATGTTTCGAGTTCATTGATCGCGATGTACGTCAATATGGGAAACATTGATGGGGCTCTAACGGTGTTAGATAAATCAAGCAAACTCAGCACAGTCCCATGGAACACCATGATCGCGGAGTGCGCTCACCATGGCTTGTCAAGTGAGGCTATATCGGTATTCCATGAGATGAGGCTGAGAGATGTCACACCCGATTCAGTAACCTTGGTTTCGCTTCTCCCTGCCTTATCTCTTCTATCTTCCCAAAGAATGGGGTTGTGGATCCACTCGATCATCAGTAAAACAGGTCATGAATGTGATGTGTTTGTAGGGACTTCACTAGTTGATATGTATTCAAAATGCGGAGATCTTGACATGGCTCAGCTAGTCTTTGAGAAGATGAGCAACAAAACGATCGTGCTGTGGAACTGCATTATGAGGGGGTATGGGATGCATGGGGACGTGGAGGAAGTTGATAGACTCTTCTCGCGAATGCGAGGTTCGGGGAAGGATCCTGATATCACTACTTTTCTCATCCTCACATCGGCTTGTAGTCATGCGGGTGATGTGGAGAAGGTCCTCAACTATGTGGATATCATGATATCAGAATACTCACTTCCTCTGAAGGCTGAGCATTATGCGAGCATTGTCGACCTTCTTGGGCGCAAGGGACTAATAAAAGAGGCATTTGAGTTTCTTAAGCGAATGCCGACAGTGGTGGTGCAAAAATGTGGTTGGGGCGCCTTGCTTGGTGCTTGTAGAACGCATGGAGACTTGGAGGTTGGGCTTACAGCAGCAGAGAAGGTGTTGGAATTGGAGGGGTTGCATTGTGGGTATAACGTGTTGTTGTCTAACTTGTATGCAGAACAAGAGAAATGGATGGATGCTTCTGTTGTTAGAAGGCATTTAGGAGAGTTGGGAATCAAGAAAATCAGTGGTTGGAGCATGGTTGATGGATAGGCAATTTTAACTTGAGTTTCTGACTCTTGTAGATTACAGTTGTAAAGATGTTGGAGCAGTTTTTTTTCTCTAGATCCACATGTCGGACTCGGATTGGTTAGACGAGCCTGCAAAGACACTCTGATGCACAAAGTTAGAAAAACTCTGTCATTCGTACGAGGATTGGAACATGGCAATGGACTACGAGGAAAGCTTCATCTGATGGAAACTTGTCAACATTGGGGAGGTACTTTGATTGATCTTTGCTGAGAATGATTTCGATTTTTATGACTTGCATTATGTTCTAACAGCAAACCAAAGATCAGATGTCTATAATAAAGATTTTGTACTATAGTTTTTTTTTATAGTAAGCATTTTGTACCATAGTTCCTCATATATGGAATAATTAAGAGTAACATGCTTTTGTTACATCTGCGAATTGATCTTTGATGGAGATATAGCCCACAGTATCTAATCTATCACCACATTACAGATGAAATGGATTTCCATCTTTTCAATGTTAGCACAAAAGATGGCATGAACATTGTCATAAGATAGGATATACTAAGATTTCTCAGGCTCAAATGATAAATGAATGGTGCAAGTAAGCTCTGCTGCAGTGTGTTAGCCACAGATTGAGTTTAGCTTGCCTAGAACATATAACCAAAGAAAGATTCCATACTACCAATTGACTTGCCATTGTTAGGGCATCCTGTCTGATCCGCATCAGAGATTGCTTGAAGGTGAACTGATGATGATTGTGTGAGATTGTTTGTTTTAAACAACTGAATTTTCTTAACAGTAGTGAAGGATGCAACATTGGCAATGAATGTTAGGAATGGTGTTTTCATTCATCCTCTGATGGGATTATGATGATCCAGTTTTGAATATATTTCCTCTTGAGAACATTAGATTAAGTTCAATTCTCACTATTGTGTGGATTGATCAGTCATTTGTATAGCTTTGGCAGTTAAGGCTATTAGGTGTACTTGTTTGAATGGAAGATGGGTGGATCAATTCTGGTACTGTTGAAACCGTTCAATTTGGTCGAACCCCGCTAGAGGACTGATATGTGACAAATCAAGTGGATAGACATGATCGAGCTAAAACATGCATAAAATGAACTGAACAATTATTGAATCAAACTAGACACATGAATCGAACTAAAATACTCATAAATCGAATCGAAACATACATGAGTTGAATTGAATGAATGAATTGTGAAAGCATACATAAATTCGAAGCAAACAATTATTGAATAAAATTAAACAATTATTGAATTGAACTGAACAATGCATGAATCAAACTAACACTCATAAATCGAACTAGAAGCCCTTACTGAATTAGCCAATGAATGATTAAAACTGAATCACATGACTTTCCATGTGTCAATCCACTCCCATACTTGAAAAAATGTGATACTTAACCTAAGAAAAATATTACTTACAATTTTTTTTCCATCCTCAATTCTCGTCTATACATATTTGATTTTAAAAAAAAGTAGTATATCTCAGCGAGACAGGTTGTTATATAAAAAAGAAAAAGAACCATATCATAGTGAAGGGCAGGGATAGACCCACTACCCCACTTAATTTCCCCACTACCTATAATTATGAAAATGCCATTATTTTTGTCTGAATAAGTGTCGACAAAGGCCCATCGAAGTGTGTTTCACTAGGACGACAGAGACCCCCTGAGCAAGTGTCCCGAACCCTTTAAAACAACAACTTTTTTCTAAGAATCAATCAATTATACAATCATTTAAGTCCTTATGAAAAATAAAAATGTCATTCAAGTTATTTAAGTCTTTTTGAAAATCATTCATATATATATATATAATATATATATATATATATATATATATATAAGAAACAAAAATATCAAACAAAAGTTATGAATCAAATAAATAGTAAACATTTCATATAGATAAAAAACAATTTTCTTTTTAAACTAGTGGAGTATTTTCTAAACAAAGTCCACTTGTTTAGAAAAAAAAATAATGTTTTTTTTCTATATGAAATGTTTACTGTTTATTTGGTTCAAATAACTCTTTGTTTGATATTTTTGTTTCTTATATTTAAATAAATATATATGTGAATATTTTCAAAAAGACTTAAATATTAAATGATTTTTGTTTTTTACTTAAATGAATAAATTGATTCTTAGAAGAAAGTATTGTTTTAAAGGGTTCGACACTCATGTCGACACTTGTTTAGAGACATGGGTCTTTCGTCCTAGTGAAACACACTTACTCTGTCGACACTTATTCAGAGTTCGACGGACCTCTGTCGTCCCAGTGAAGAAACTTCGACATACTGTCGAACATAGTGGGAAAGGGAGACGAAAAAATAAAATAAATTGCATTTTCGTAATTTTAGATAGTGGGAAATGAATCGGGCAGTGGGAATAGCTTTGCCCCATAGTGAATTGCATGAATCCAACCTAATAGTGGTAGACAGATCACGTGCATCACACGTGCAATCCAGAAGACCTATAAAAAAAAGCACCGACGGAAGAGACGATCAGAAAAAATCACTCACGCAAAAATCAATCCTTTCCACCACCGTCAAGAAATTCGCGCCTTCAAAATCCAATTCCAACTGATTTCGCATCAATCAATCGATTTAATCCTCTCTTTTTGTTTCTCCTTTGTTTTGATCTCTTGTTTGCAGGTCGCTATTCCATTCTACCGAATAGCAATTCTCGTCTATTCCACAAATGAGAGCCACCAAGAACAGCATCGGCAGTTCCTCCGATTCCTCCCCTCGAAGACCGACTCGCAAAATCATTCTCCGAGAGGTTCCATTTTTTTCTTCCTTTTTTGATTTTTTGAGATTTTTAGGGTTTCGCTTTGATTCTCGGTTTCGTCGATGCAGAAGAAGAAGAAGAGGACCAGGAAATCAAAGAAGAGGCGGAGCGTCTCTTCGTGTTCTTCTTCGTCGTCGTCGCCGTGCCCCAGCAGACGCCGCCGTCGAAGCCGTTCTCCGCGGCGTCACGGGACGAAATCTGGCGCTGGCAAGGATAAGCGGAGGAGGAAGCGAGGGAGGAGCCCTGTACGGTCGTCGAGGAGTTCGAGCAGCTGTTCCACTTGTAGAAGTGACTCGGAGTCGGTGGAGAGGCGGCGGAGGAAGAAATCGAAGAGGGGAGCAGAGGAGGAGAGAGGTCGAGGGGGCGGAGTCCGTCTCGCAGAGGGGGAAGTCGGTCCCGCAGCGGCTCGACGAGTAGCAGCAGCAAGAGTCGTGGATACAGTGAGGAGAAGCTTTTGAGGAAGAGGTCTGATTCGAGACGTGGGGGGAGCAGGAATTCGAAGCGCGACAGAGGGTTGAGTTTGGGCCAAAATGGTGATCGTAGGAGGGATGGATTGTTGGAGGACAAGAGGGGTCCTACTAAACTGAAGAGAAGCCAAGAGAAGCATATCAAGGATGTCAATGATGGAAGTTATCTAACTGAAGCTATTGATGAGGCTCCCATAACAATGGGTCAATGGAGGAATGGCAGTGAAGCAACAAAAACAGATGCGAATGGCACTGAAGCGATTGCAGAGGCAATGGGTCAACGGAGGAATGACAATGAGGCAACAGAAGTAGATACTGATGGCACTGAAGCGATTGCTAAGGCTTCCATTACAATGGGTCAACAGAAAAATGAAGGTGAGGCAACAAAAACAGATGCTAATGGCTTGGTGACCACTGAGGTCGACGATTTGGAATCCATTTTAAGGCAAAAGGCATTGGAGAACTTCAAGAAGTTCCGTGATAGTGCTAAGAGGCAAGTTATGAAAGGTGATGAGAATGATGAGAACAACGATGCTAAGCGAGTGATTTCAAAACCCATATCAAAAACTATATCCATCAGAAGCGAAATAGTCCGAGTGTCCCATGATATCATTGATATTACCACTAATCCATCGGTTAATTCTACTTCCGTTGGCGGTTCTGTTCGACTTAGTGAAGAAGGCTGTAATTTGAAAGAACCCAAACCACTGCAGGAGTCCTCTAACAATGTGTTGTTGGAAGGTGTCACCAATGAGAAAATCATTAACAAACAAGGCAGTGGTGGTGGTGGTGGTGATGCTCGGGTTGCTAAAGCTGATGGGAGATCATCTCCTCCTCCCAATGGGGCTGCTATTTGTAACAACCCTGTAATGAGTGGGGAGCAACAGAAGGTGGAAACTAAAGATGGATCTGAGTTTCAGCAGAAAACGATGTCTGTTATGAGAGGTGGAGAAGCTGTGCAGGTAAATTCCAGATGATGCTTGTAAAATTATTGTTATATTTCTTGGATGAACTCTCAAGTCCTTGTTCTGGTGAGAAACCATCTGCTGTTATGGCTATGTTATTGTTTTTCATGAAGTTGTACTTTGCTGAGAGAGTAGAGCTGGACAGATAATTATATGCTTGCGGGTTGGTCCAGGTTGGTCCTCTAATGTCTTTAATGTGTTTTGCAGGTGAGTTACAAGGTCTACATACCCAAGAAGGCCCCGGCATTGGCACGGAGGCAGCTCCAGCGATGAAGTTCTGCAGGTTTTGAGAATTCTGCAGCAGTCAACACAGATAATTTTTGCTTTGCTCTCCAGTTTCTTATTAGTGGTTTTGATAAATGAAATCCACTGTCGCATATATTTGAGCCTCATTATCATGGTCTAGTAGCATCTGTTGAAAAGCTCACAACCTTGGTAAATGAATAATGTATGAGCATGAATGTAAGAGCGCCATTTCATTTAGCCCAGGCTATGTTTATTTTTAAAATTGTAGTGGATCAGAGGTTTTGCTGAAGCTCATGTATGGAACTAGTGAGAATGATTCAGTTTTTAAGACATGAATTATATTACTATTACTTCAAATTTTTGGCTAAACTCATTGATGTTAAATCTTTTCAGTTTGGGAATTCCATTATCTGGTAACAGAATGTTTGGAAAGAAGTTGTCTACCTGCCGTTCATTTAGCTTTGGTGACAGATTGGAGCCCACCACCTTTACTTCATTATTAGATTGAATTTTATAAAACATGAGGGAACAAAATCCAAAACCTCAAAAACAAAAAGGAGCAGAACAAAAGGAGAAAGGGGATGAGGCATCTTAATAGGCTTTTTGAACCAAGAACATCTCCCAACATATCACATGAGGAATCATTTGTGAGAACTTTGTAGTTTGCTTCTATTATCCTTCTTTTTTTAACTTTTTGAACTACTCCCACCATTGATGGGATTATTCCTCTTAATAGGCTCTCTCAGGGCCACACTTATCCACCTTTAATTTAATTTCGAGCCATGTTACACTCAATCATCATTTCTAGTCCCACATACCTCATCAGCTTCCTATACTCACATGAATGAGATGTATACCTCGTTAGAAAATTTTTACTTTTCTTAAGGACTAATACAATTCATTGGAATATATAATTTATCTTTTACAAAAGTGTATACCTCATTAGATGAGGTATACGATTCTTCAAAAAAAATCAAAACAGGTGGGAACTGAAAATGGGCTGGAATTATTCTTCAATTTCCAATATAAAAGGACACTTGAAAAGGAATTGCTTTACCCCCCCCCCCCCCCTCCCTCCTCATATATGCTCAACCTTCATTTGTTTTGATTGAAGTGTTCATATTGCTTGTTTTTCATTATATTCTGCCTTTCTTTCTAACTTAGCCTTCCATGATTTATATTTCAAGAAGTGGAATCATTCTATTTGGTCAACCGTTATTTCCTTTTGACAGAGGAAACAATGCGCATTTGCATAATTAAAAAAATGTGAAACTTCCCCATGTTGATCACAGGCACAATTCAAGTGTCTGACTTGTGCAATGTTTTTTGGTTAGAGGTTGATTGCTTCCAGAGTTTGAAGCATCAGCATGGGTGTTTGTAAGGAGATGTCATGATGTTACAGAGTGACACAATATCAAAACCTTGGCATTTGTTTGATGTAACATCAAAGGTTTCTTAGTTAGATTTATTATCATATGGGAACAACATAAGAAAATCTTTTAGATGTCCCAAGAGGATGATGGAGATTGAGATCTAGTAGATGCCTTCCCAAGTCAGCAGATTTGTCAAGAAAGGGAAGAAGAAAACTCAAAATTTGGAGAATTTAACTTATTACTTGCCTAGGTTTTGATAAGAAAGCTGAAGGAATTATAGAGTTTCTAGAATGAGATATATTTTCTTTGATTTGTGAATTTTCAGGAAAGGGTGATAATCAAGGATAGAAGGAAATGTATTTTCTGTAAGGTTATGTTGTTGTAAAGAAATAGAAGTACTGTTGATATGGGGGAAACACCTTCTCTCTCCAATATATAATTTTTATTATTAACATAGAGGATTTTTAAAATTCTGATATTAAGATCATCCCTTGAAAAATCTATAAGTCAATCAGTCTAAATATTGAGCTCCAGGAAGTTTCTTTAAAAAGTAGGATTTATGCATGTTTATTTATCATTTCCCTGGATCACTGAGAGTCCATTTTTACTGAATTATTGATTATTTCATGTATTAAATGCATTGCTCACTTTTCATTAAAAGTTTAATTACTGCTTCAATCTTGTCTCATTAACAATATGTATTATCCAATAATTCACATATTAAATGAATTAAATGTATTTTACTTGTGTGACAGAACCAAAACAAAAAGGGAAAAAATGCTTGATTAGGCTTTCCTTTGCAAAATTTTAACATTGGTTTTGATTATTTTGCTTAAATTCAAATATTACAACTTGAACCTGGAAGTATTTGTTTCTTTGATGTTATAGCATCACTGATCATTCATTTCAGTATAATAGTGGTGATTTTGCATGGGCCAGTAAATTTTCTGTTTTTGTAATTTTTATTTTCTAAATTTTCCAGAACCTAACCTTTTTTTTGTGGATTGTTGTCCTCACCTAATTATTTGTGAATTCTGAACTGGTGACAAAGCCCATGGTTAAGTGCAGCATAAGCTATAACACGAATGCTGTAAGAAAACTTCTCAAATACTCTCTATCATGTACTGTAGTATTCAATGTCTCCTTTTGCAAATTGTATGTATTCCTTGAGTGGAAGCCCTCCTTGTTGAGTGAGAAAAACCTGCTTTTATTCTGGTATTTTTTGCTAGTTTAATAAATTGGTGACACCATCCTCTATCAAAAATAAAATGGAAAAGCATTCAAAATTTTATCATGTAAAATATTTGAAAACATTTTTTTCCTTTTATCACAACTGTAAAAATTAGTCTCTTTGTTCCATAGCCTCTTTTGAGTTGAATTAAATGAAATATTACTTGTTTCTTCAAGGTCATCTCATAGGCATACATCCTACATTTTTTGGAGGATTTGTTTGGGTTCCAGACTGTCTGAAGACCTATTTTTTTGTGTCTTTACAACAACATTGCTTGTTGCATCTATAGTTTTTTTGGATGGATCTTGGTGCAGTCGGTTTTGGTGAAAATAATTTTAATATTTATTTTATGGACTTCGGTCGAGGAGACGTGGGAGGTTGGTAAGCAATCGAGGAGGATGGTTGGCGGAGGGAACAGCACAGCGGTGGCCCTTTCCATGCCACCTTTTCATTGTCCCTGCGACTACATGGGCGGTGTGGAAGACTTGGAATGCGGTTATCTTTAGGTCACAGACTGTGTATGTGGAAAATGCATGGGAGGATTTAGTCGGTATTATAAAGGAATGGGGGCGTTGTGTAGTAGGTGTCCGGGTAGTGGACTTCCGTGGGGGGGAGACTAGTTTTTGAGAATTAGGCCAGCTTTGTAAGGTCAGAAGGAGCAGAAATCTCTTACTAGCCTCCCCCCCCCCCCCCCTTCTATGTTTCTCCTTTTTTTAATTTCTTACGATGTATATTTGTTTAACTCTTGCTCTCGGACTTGTACTGTGACACCTCTTAATGAAATCACGGTAGAATGTTTACCCTTGGCTCAAAAAAATATATTTATTTTATCGAAAATGTTACTCGGTCATATTCACCGATCAAAACTCAAATCTCACATGTTTTCACTTTTTTAAAAATAGTAAACATCATCTGAGGTATATGCTTTGATAAAAAAAAGTGCATATTTCTCTATTTCGAGTTGAATAAATCCATTTTTAGTAAGTGTAAGAAAATATTTAATGTGGTATGTACAACATCTAACGAGGTATATGATTCACTGAATTTCTAACGTGGTATATATGACTGTGTTTTGGACTGAGAAAAAAAACTGTATAACGACACTTATTTTATTGTTTGGGGCTTGATGTTAGTCTTCTTTTAAAAAAAAAAAAAAATAGAACCATGCACCATTGTTTTCATTCTTACCCCCACTTGTCTTATGTTAGGAGTAATTATTCCTCCATTTGAGTAGGGCTATGCTGTTGTGGAAAGATAATTATTTTAATAAAAAAAAGTCAATTATGTTTGGTTATATTAATAGTTATTTCTGTTGAAAAATATAATGATGAAGTTTTGTTGTTTTTCTGATTATGGATAAAATTGTAGATAAAGAATATGATGTAAATAAAGAATTATAAAATGTGAAAAATGATTTGAGATGTGACCCTCTGGTTTATGAGAGGCGATAACATGTGATTTGACATGAATTTCTTTATACTAGTGGAATAAATTAGGACTTGAAATATCATTATCAACTTATTGCACTTTTTTTATACTCACTTATATCTTTTCAACAATCATTCACCCTTATTCCATCATATTCTCCACCTATTTCGCTATCCAAATAGCAGGTAAGTCATTCCTCTAGTTCTACCGGAGAGCATACATCGATACTTGGGAGCAAAAAAGTAAGAAGATGTGCATCACATTCATTTGTGTATATTTTATCAGACACTTTTTTTTCTTCTGGAAAAATCCAAATAACCCCCTGTAAATTATCTGAAATCCATATAATATGTAACCTCCTGAAAACACCTATGTAAATCTAAATAACCTCCTGAGTTTTTTATTTATTTATTTATTTATGAACGGTAGGTATGCTACCACAATTTTATAAACCTTGAGGCATGTGCCCAAAAAGCATACAAAGATCGAACAATTATATGCATGAGGGAACAACTAGAAAAGGTTTCTAAGGGTTCTCTCATGCAATCGAGACCCGTTACATCACTTGGAGTATGTCTCTACAGAAAGCGACCCTTCTCGAACCAACCCCATACATACCCTAATCTTTCATGAACCTCATGAAGGCTTCCTAGATGTTCTCCTCGTCCCAAGCTTGATTATGAAAAATCAGCTGGTTAAGTGTATTCCAAAGAGCCCATACAACCGCGGGGACAATAAATTGGGATACTTTTACCTTGGAACTTCGATCGCCCTTTGATGTGAGCTTGCGCCCCCCGCCTCCCACATGTCGTCTAGAGTGGAGAAGTCAGTGGAGAGGCCGGTGGAGGTTCCAACTCGGGTCCAGATTCAACGCACCATTGGGAATTGAATTAGCAATTGCACCACCTCCTCCCTATGATCATTGCAAACCGAGCATCCTGTGGGGCCCATTTTAGCCTGTAAACGCGGGTCACAATACGCTCATGGTAGGCCAACCAGATAAATGCCTTAACCTTCAAGGGTGCTCTAGTGCCCCAAACTTCTCGTGATTTAGATGCAATTCCTGGTTTCCTCTCTCTATTGCGCCTCCACCAGTCATAACATCTACTCACAGTGAAACCTACGCCCGGGCCCGATGCCCATTGCACTTCGTCTGCCAAATCTGCTGATAAGTGGACCGTTTGCAACTCTCTTGTGAGATTGGTCAGGAGCTTAGCTTCTACACCTCTCAAATGTCTTCGTGTGGGTAGTCTCCAACCTCCAGCCTGCTCTTCAGGGACTAGAAGCGAGATATGTTCTGATCCGGCCATAGAGAGAGCCCAAACAGCCGAGGGAAGTGGGTTTTGAGAGGCGAGTCTCCAAGCCAAGTGTCGTGCCAAAAAGAGATTGATCTCCCGTCCCCTACTTTCCACCGAAGGGCACCTGCAAATTCATCGACAAGGCTGAGAATACCACACCAGAATTTAGATGTCTTGGGGCCTGATCTTGGAAAAAGGTGGCCAATCACTCCACTACCACGAACGCTAGAGTTAATCATCGAGCACCGAGGATGGGGTTAATTGGTACACCATTTCAACAGCCATTTGCAAAGCAGGGGTTTATTCATTGTCTCCAAGTCCAAGATTTTAGCCCCTCGCCTTCTTACGGTCACAAACATCTTCCCACTTGACGAGATGTGGTCAGTGTCGCTCACCCCCCGCTCCGTTCCACAAGAAGCATCTCTGAATGCCGTCCAGTTTCTGGGTAATGCTTTTCGTGATGCGAAACAGGGAGAGGAAGTAAATGGGGAGGTTAGAGAGCACAGATTGCAGGAGGACCAGCCTCCCTCCCATGTTCAACAATTTGCTTTTCCAACTGTCCAACCTGCGTTCGAATCTGTCCACCAAGGGAGTCTAGTCGGCCTTTGTAGACCTACCAAGATGAAGAGGTAAGCCCAATAACCTCCCGAGTTAAACTATTATGTAAGTCTGGGATGTTACATTTAGTATCCGAGTTTGTCTACGATCTCACAAAGGGAGATGTGATTTGTTGAGGAGGATGATTAAGGAGGATGGTTATTACATGTGGCTCATTGAAGGGGTGTTGGGCTGGGTTAGCCAGATCCCAATAAACATATGTGGGGTGAGAGGGTGAAGTGAGAGATCATGTCATGGTTTAGTATCACATCATCAAGTTGAGAGAATAATCTTTACTTATATGTGAAGATTCATTTTAAAGTTGTGAGCTCAAACACGATAAAGTAAAATCATATAACAAGAAGATATTGTTCTTCTTATATTTTCGAGCTTACAAATTTAAAATGCATATTCACGTATAAGAATTGTATTCACGTATAAGCAAAATGCATGTTGGTCCAAACTTTAACAACCCCCCCCCCCGGGGGGTGAAGTATAAACCTAGAATAAGGGGAATACAGGAGAATAAGGAAAAAAAATATTTGTTTTACAAGAATAAATCATGTTAGTTATGCATAGATAAGTTGGGAAAAGACTCAATAACTATTCTAGGGCATGTTGGAATTGCTTATCAGGATCTTTCTATGTTAATGGATTAGAATATTTTTTTTGTCATTTTAAATTTTTTATCTTATCTAAAATTCTTACACATTAAAAAAAAATCACATTTATTAAATCACATACACATCTCTCACATTTATTCCTAAACATCAACATTTTATGTAAGGTATGATTGTCATTTAAAAAGTCATAAACTTGTATCAATTTCTTATTCACCACTTATCCTCACTTTATCCAAAGTGAATCAAACAAAAAACAGTCACTTTTACATTTCATGTTGAGAATAACCCCAAATGGGAAGGGGGGGGGGGGGGGGGTTGGTTTGGGGTTTTACACATATTAGTAGTGATCTAACTATTTTATGTTAGATTTTGATGTGAAAAAATGATACCCTCGATTCATTTTGCAGTCTCTTTATGCTACTAATACAATAAATAAAATCACTTAACACAATATATATTACATTAACTTTTAAAAAATATACCATTTATATTAGTATATTCTTCAGTTTTATAAAAAAAATGGGATTAATTAGTCAATAATATATTTTAAAAATGAAAACATCTACAAACAGGTATGTAAACGCAACTGAACGTAACATTTTCCTTGAAAAATATAAAAGATGGAAAGCATTATGTAAAGTATGTTTTTCAGCCCTATTTCTAGTCCGCATATGTTTAGATTCTTTTATAAATAATATACCTCACATATGGAGGTATATATATTTAATAAAATAAATTATATACTTCAATGGATTACATATATTTATTTATAGAAAAATTAAAACTTTTTAACTATATACTACGCTAATGTGAGTGTATGAAGCTAAAACGGCATGTGAAACTAGAAATTCCATGTGACAATTATTTGGGCTATCTAATAAAAACTAGGCATGTCAATGGGTCAACCCGAACCTGATAAAAAATGTAAAGTACCCGACCTGAAAGACCCAACAATCAAAACGGATCGGGTCGGGTCAGGTCCGGGTCCAAGTCCAACCCAATCTGACCCGGACTCAACCGTTGACAGGCTTAATAGAAACAAGTCACTTAGACGTGAAAAAAAATCTTTATAAATTTGTGATGTTATTTCAAATTAAAAAAATAGTATATGCATATTTTAATTTCTTTTAAACCACGACACATAGTTTATTTGTTTTGAGAACACATATGCTCATATTTTGTTGGAGAATTAAGTTATTCTGATGTTAAAATGATTTTTTGTTTAATTATATTTTGAATTATTCACCCTGAGAAACGTAATAATAATAAAATTTTCGTTGATTAAATAAAATGTGAATAAAGTGTGAATAAAGATTTATAAAAAATAAAAAAATGATAACAATTGATTTATAAGAGATGATAACAGTGGATCCACATTTTTTTGAGTTGAATAACCTAAAATAATTTAATTTTAGAGATTTGATTTAATGCATATACCATTTTATCTTAGTAAATTCTGACATACATATTTTTATTTATTCCATCCCTTTCAAACATAAAGTTTGAGTTCAACTTATTCAAGTGATATTCTCCAATCATGGGCTACATATGATTTCATTCCATTGAGGTGATAACCTCCCCAAATTGATTGGTTTAAAAAAAAAACAAAGTGAGAGCTCTCCCTCCACTCCAGAGAACCAATGCTGTCCGCCTCCGCGCGTTGCCTCAAGCGCCTCTCCTCCGCCGCCGCCTCCCCCTCACACCACTCCCGCCTCGTCCCCTTCTCACTCTCATGGACCACCGCCGCCGCCGCCGCCGCCTCCAACCCTCCAACGCACCCTCCCCTCGTCCGCCGCGCCAGTCACCACTCACACAACGCAACCGCACCCACCGCCGACGGCGCCTCCTCCGCCAATCCGACGGACCCGCCGTTTGTTTCGGTCCGAATTCGCTGCGACAGCCGAGTTGCCGTGAGTCCCCGTTCTTATTGATGGGTTGCCTTTTTGTTGTTTCACTTTGGACTGGTTTGGAATAAGATGGAATGGGAATAGTAAGCTATTCTGATTTGTGTTTGGTGTTTACATGGCTCAAAACCCTCTTATTCCTATTCTTATGCGGGGCTTATTCCACAAGCAAAATGGAGGATTTAGGTAGCGTTTGTAAAAGGGTCCGGAATAAGTGAGAATTAGTCAGAATAGCCTCAAAATGGGTGTTTAGAAGGCTGGAATAAATGAGAATATGTATACTAGAATTAATTGATACAAGTGGTATATGGATTTCAACCAATCCCTGGAATAAGTTATGAGATTAGTCAACCCAAAAGATGTCCAACCTTGTTTAGATTAAGATTAATTACTGTAAAAGTAGAAACTTTTAAAAAAATCCAACCTTGTTTTTAAGTGTTTCCATAGAGGTTGTCACTTGTCAGATTATCCCATTCAGTTTCTTAAAGCTGAGTGAGGACTGACATGCACAATCACAAAGTTACTGATTTGGATTGGGCAACTCTCGTACCTGTCGGTTAAACGAACTCTGTTCGTAAATCGTAAGTTTAGTATCTTCATAATTCTTTAGTTTGGATGGTTTACTATATTCTTCGTAATTTTAAAAAACTATTCTTAATTGTCGATGTCACCTCCACACTTACGACATAAAATTTTGTTGCGTATTTCTCATAGTAATTATTAGAATGAATCTAGTAAACAGTTTAATTGTCTTCATATTTTTACTGTACAGTCATACGTATCCGGTATCATTTGTATTGAACAAAATCCTTGACAATTATTTGTGGGTCACAAAATTTATGACTATGTTGATTTGTTAGAAATCAAGGGTTTATTTTTTTTTGTTGCATTAGATTTATAGGCATTTTTTTTTCTTTTTTGTTTTGAAGTGATGATTGATATCAATGTTTATGTGGGTGCTTAAGAAGTGAATTGAGGTATTGATTCTTATTTCTGATGTAGCATATTCATGTATTTTATGATTTGCAGTGATGCTGAGATGTTTGTTTGTGTGTTTTCTGACGCAGTTCCTCATTGGTTTGGGCAGGATACTCTTTCAGAAGCACTTATATGCTTTGGTGCCAGTTCTGCTAGCATGGATGAGTTAGACAGTAGTGAGAGCAATGATGAGGTAAACCCAAGTAGTTGAACTCTTCCTGGATTGCTTCTTGATAATACTCTGTTTTTCTTTAGTTTGTGTTAGTTCCTTGAAATGTTGTCTATGGTTTAATGTTTTTCAATTAGTGAGGAATGTGCAGTGTAAAAGAAGATGCCATGAGAAGAAAATGTGTGAACTTATGCGGCAGGGTAGTCTGACTTTTGATGGGTGGGGTTTAATATTTGTTGGTTGGGATTTGATGATTCGGATATGGGATATCTGATTAGAGTTTTATTAATTTACAGTTTCATGATTAAGGATACCTTTGTAATCAAGTTTTGAGTTCAACTTGTGTCGTGGGGTCTATGCTATACCATCATTATTCGTACTTCTAAGATATAAAAATCATACTTTGTTGTGGATATTTGGCACTCATTTCACTGTCAAGTGGGAGCTTCTCTTGTTATTAGTGAAATTGCGAATGGTGAACTCCTCCTTTTCCTCAGAAAATAAAGGAGTATCTATGGACACTGAATTGATAGCTTAAGATATGCATTTCATGTCTAAATGTACTAATATATTTACATGATGAATTGTCATACATTTTCCTATTGGTTGCTCATTGTGTTTCTTTGGTCTTTGAAGCTGTGTCTGTAGACCTTCATCACTTCCTTATTTGTAGATGGACAAGATGTTCAGAATTGCATGTTGTATGCTTCTCAGTCCATTGGGTTACATGATATTCCACATTATGAAGCCAGAAACGGAGAACACTATGATTGGTTAAAAAATGTACAGGTAAACATGATTGCATAAAGAATTTTCCTTCTTTTATTTTTCAAATACATTAGTTGTGATCCATTTATGTTAAATATTTCTACTTTGAACGATAGATAATGTTGAAATTCAGTCAAGAATATGCAAGACTGGGAATCCAAGGATGTTTGGTGTGCTGAGTCCCCTCATAAAGTACATATCATTATGTGGTTTGTACTTTTAGAAAAAGCACGCTCAAAGGTGAAGAGAAAGTAAATGGGCTTGGAATGGTGGTACAAGATGTGCCCTTGATATGGGTCAAGGAGATCATTGAGTATCTTGATCTGGTGGCCCATCAATCATGGGATTTGGGTGAGGTTCTCTATCTATTTGGAAAGAGGGTAAGCTTTCTGTTTATTCAAAGCAAATGGAGTCTATTCCATTGACTTGATAAGAAGAGTGAAAAACAAAGAAGAGTACAAAAACCTCATCCGTTGTATACGCCATTTGCTAGAATATATGGCTCATGAGAAATGAATTTTTAAGGAAGCAAATGGACATGGAAAATGGAGAAGCTAGTTCGTGAAGTGGAGCACCTCAGCCGATAGATAAGTCGACAATCACTCGAAGACGAGGGGGGGGGGGGTTGTTAGATGTGCTAAATCAAGAACTCCTCGTGGGAATATTTTGAGACAGCTCAGAGACAAAGCAAGGGTAGATGCTCTCCACCCAAGAAATCCTCGATACTACCACGATCGAAGTCGTCGAAGGTGTTGTAGGTGGGTGATAACAACATCGTTCCCATGTACTTCATATGAGATGATCAGGTCAGAATTAGGAATGGAAGACTTCAATGAATCTGTCGAGGATAATTGGAATATGGTGTTCCCAGGTTTAAAATATTTGGAAGAGTCTGCATTTGAAGAACCCTCTGTCGAAGAGCTCACCAACGACAACTACACATCAAAAGTTGTTGATGGAGATGTCTAATGTTTCGAATACCTTAACACAACAATGTGGGAATCGACATACCATGTGGAC
Organism: Acorus calamus; assembly: GCA_030737845.1. Lineage (NCBI taxonomy): Eukaryota > Viridiplantae > Streptophyta > Magnoliopsida > Acorales > Acoraceae > Acorus > Acorus calamus. The sequence goes on along the minus strand of CM060858.1, from coordinate 6,387,277 downwards.
GAAGAAGTTGACATGTTTTATCCGGGCGAATGTGAACCTTTTGAGTTCGAGTACGAACTCTCTTCGGCATGGAGAGAATGATGCTAATGAAAGAGTCCAAGAATAAGATGCCTCTCAGCCTCAATAAATGGTCCTCGATAGGATTGATCCTCAAGCATCTATCCATAAGCAAACCATCACCTAGGGCGTTAGGGCATCCAACAAATTCAAATTCAAGTTCTAATTCATATTTGAGTTTAATTAAGGTTGACCGGATTCAAATCCAAAATTGATTCAAGAATTTGATGAAGGATTTGTGCAAAGAGGTTACAGAGAAGACCAACAAAATCTGAGATTCGCAACCTTCTAGACCTTTTTTTTCTCAAAATTTTCCATGCTAATCCAACACCTCAAATTTTTGGGATTTGCAATCACTTTAGAGGCCTATAAATATCTCCCCTCGTTCAGTCCAGTTTTGAAATTTAGATTGAGTTATTTTGTTATTCATATTGGTGAAGTTTGTGAGTTCCTAATTTATCTAGTTGTTTATGCTTCAATGCTAGTTTGAGAGGTTATTGTTTTAATTTATTGAGTGTTATGTTTCCATCATAATTTCGATTCACTTCATGTTTTCTTTCTTCTCTTGATCTCTTCACCTCCTGAACACTTTGATTTTGATTTATTCGATATGTTCATGTAGTGCCAGGAACTAGATTTGAACTGGTTGACACGAGGATTTTCATTCCTCTGCTCTATGGACTGAGCTATCCCAGCTATTCCCGATAGATCATCTTTCTTATGTGAGCCTTTTTCTTTCTGTCAATTAAAGAGAGACAGACCGAGAAAATTGTATTAGAAGATGCTCTGCACCTATGGTCACCTTTGGTCGCCTCCCTGTTTTAGTTTGATTTGATTTTTTTTTTCAAAGGATGAAAAGTCAAAGTGTGATGAATACAGACCGTTCGATAATTGAGAATACCAACTTTCTTTGTCTTTGGCTGTGAATTATGTCTTTGACTAAACCAAGTTGAACTAACGTGAAACGAGGGAGAATTGAAGTTATAGCTTGTCAACAGAAAGATTAGTGGACATTTGAGTGACTCAGATAAGACATTTAAGCAGTGGAGACGCGTGACGAACAAAACAGAACTGCGCTTTTGTTGTTGTGCTATCGATTCAATTCTTTCTTCAACCCCTTGAAAAACAGTTTGGCCGGATATAAGAAAAAAATAAAATTCTTTCAGTCTTTTATCTGTCTAAAATTCTGGTTCGGTTCAGCCGAGTGCTACTATCATTCGTCACATTCATACATGCATTCTATCTCTCTATCTCTCAATCTTACTTAAAACATTTTGAACCTCTTCTTCACTTCGATCACCTCTGACTTTTGACCTTCACATAGTATAAAGTTCTTTGGAAGCTTGCATAGGAGCGAAGCCTCTTGCTATAGCTTCCTGGCCTGACTTCCCTATCAGTCACCTTGGCTCATTTCTTCATTTCTAGTTCCCGGTTCTCATTCATTTGAAGCTGCACCGCCCCTAGCACTGGTTTCAGTCTCTATATACAATCCGATCTTACAGCTCCATACTACCTTCTGGTCAGTACAAAGAATGAAAATAGTTTTTTGTCTATCTGAACTGAACAAGCCTACTAAGAAGCCAATGGTCCAACAGTTCCCACCAGTCAGGTAGGAATGAGAGAATCCTAGTCCGACTCTGAACGCTTGAGCGCAGGTTTGAGATGCCTGAGTTTGAATCCTGACTTTCTTGCTCTCAAGAGGCCTGAAACATGATATTTCATGAGTTGTACATCACCTCAGCAAACATCTCCCACTGAAGCCATCACATCTTGAATGTGAAATGTCATCTACATAGACCGGGGACCCCCCCCCCCCCTTTCCAACAACAACGGGGAGTGGTCAGAACATGTCCTTGGAAGACCCTTCAGGGAGCAAAGGGAAAATGCTCTTTCCTAAAGCGGATCAATAAGCACCTGATCCAACCGAGCTAGGGATGGATCCTTTTGCAGGCTACTCCATGTAAGGACTGGTTAGACAAAACTTCATCCAACAGCCATTTGCGTGAAATCCACTCGGAAAACTGCAACATGACCTCATACATATGCTCGAGTCTATTTCCATCCTCCACGGACCTTGTCATGTTGAAGTCCCCCATGACACACCAGGGAAGATGCAACTGCTCCTCGATCAAATTCAACTCCTCCCACAACAATGAGCGCTGCCCATCCTCATTAGGCCCGTACCCCCGAACAAGTCCATCTCCAGCCCATAACCACATCTTCAAGAACCACCAAAATGGAAAAAAATAACTCCTATAGAGACCTCAATCTTCCTCAATTTCAATGGGTTCCAACAACGGAAGCTTTGAAGACAACAGTCTCCAACCTAACCACCCCTAGAGATATCAAGTCAGCTTGACTAACATCCTCGAGCTTTGTCTCTTGTATGCAACATAAATGAATAGTGTGCCTCCAAATCAGTTCCTTTACGGCCGCTTCCTCCGTCGGGTCATGCAGACCCCTCACATTCTATCAAAGGAAATTAATCATTGATTGACAATCTGATCCTTCACACCCAGGCCTACACCTATGTCGCCAGCTCTCCTATCTGAACCACCATCCACTTGATCCTCCTACCCATCCCTTAGACCTGCCCCCTTGAAAGTCTACTCGATTAATGGTCTTATGGGGTCTGATTAACTCCTTTCTATTGAGCAACTATCATAGTTTGAAGTGCGGCCGCATGTACTGCACATGCTGATGTGTGCCCCTGGGCCCACATCCCCCCATATGCTGCGCATGTGTGTCCAAGTTCTAACTGAATTCAAATGGTAAGAGGGCGTTCGAAGTTTAGTTTGAACTGACTTCAAATGGTAAGAGGACGTTTCGCATGTTCGGTATATGTGGCTACATATGCCATGTGCGGACCCACATGCGCCGCACATGGTTTTGAACTATGGCAACTATTCATATCATCTAATCATAAATATAATCCCCAGTTAAATTTTATTTAAAAAAATTAAGAACTCCGTTGTTTTATTTCATAAGTGCATCTTATGATCTGTGTAGCAAAATGTTAATTTGAAGTTATCCATTGCAAGATGATAATGTTAGTATGTTACATTATTTGTATCTAGACTGTCTTTTTATATGTCAGTTTGCCTTTAGATAAATCAAATTCTTTATATGTAATAGTTGAGCGTTTTCATTTTATCTTCAGGATTCATTTCACCCCGTGGAAGTCACTAATGGACTTTGGATTGTTCCTGAATGGAGAACCACCCCGGTATGATTTAATCATAGTTTTCTTCTCACCATGGTTGCTAATAACATGAATAGGTTGCCATTTAATTTACCATTTTATTTGTTCATTATCAAGTTTTCTTTATGTGATGTAGTTTTACTGCAAGATTCATCCTTTATTGATAATTTTCCTTTGCCTCCTGTGTTTCTTTAGCTTTTCTTATCCGTGTGCTAGTTCCCAAATGAGACATCCTTCTTGTTTTAGGTCAATCAAACATCCAGTTGCTAGAAAGGATGCAGACTTGTTAAATGTGCTACCTAATCAAACATATTTCAGTTATGTGAAGAAAACTTTATAGTTTATAGTACTCCTTTTCCTCTTTCTTGGTGGAGTTCGTATGCTTGTGTATGATGAAGTTACTATTGTTGTCTTTTTTATCTGTACCCAACACATTGGAAGGAAAATTGTTTGCAGCAACATGACAGAATCCACATGTTGCCTTTAGTTTGAAATTTGAAATTTGATTTTGTAGGTAAGAATGTGCAAAATCATATTTTGTGATCTCTTAGCCATACAGATGATTGTGTTAAAGCTCTTTATCAACCATTGGACAGGAAAGATCGCTCCTTACAAAGTATTTACATGAGGGGCTTCTTGAGAAGTATTTTTCATTAGTAAATGCAAACTGAATGTACATATAGCCAAATGGGCTATTGTATGAAGCATATGAAGGGTCATGATGAAATGTTGTTGACTTGATAGGGTCGGTTAAGTTCCAAAAATTAAGAATACCACTAATTATCTATTGGGCTTTTAGGGAAGTGAACTCCCCATAGCTCCTCCACCAAATTGCTCAATTAATTACAAAATTATGTTTTTCTCATTTTTCTCTTGAAGAAATACTTTTTATGCCCTTGGCATTCAACTCATCCCTTGTCTTTTCCGTACCACTCATACTCATGAGATGGATAAAAAGCACATAGGTCCCATTAATTTTTTTGTAATTAAAAATTTGGACCATTTCTCAATTTGAGCATGTAATCCCTGTGGCCCATTAATTATTATTAACTGACACCTACTCAACCATGTTTCAAATAATTAATCAAGAATGATTTTCTAAATGGTTGGTTTTTGAAGACCATTTGTCAGTTTTTGATGCCAGCCCCAACATACAATTTCCAATCGGTGATCCATGTTCTTCTTGCTTTAGCCGTATTCCCAAACATTCATGCAGTAATTATCAGTTGAAGTTTGACGTTGCATCATTGGTTTCTATAATAAATCACCATAAATGTCTTCAATGTTTCTCCTGCCGAGCAGGACTAGTTGCTTTCAAGGAATCCCTGATCCATTATTAACCGTAAACATCCTTATCTTGAGTGTCTTCCATTTTTCAAGTAGGTTCTCAGCTTCTACACTGATTGAGGGCTTGATGTTTCTTTTGGCTCCTAAATTATCTTCTCTGAATGAATGTAACACGCCTACCTCATAGCTCATATCCATTGAAAGTTTGCCAAACTGCCAATCATATTCTTGTGTGTTTGGGTCTATTTGGTACGTCACCAAATATATGTACTTTCATTGGTTGTTTTCATCATCCAATTGCATCTTCTTGAAGAAATAGACTTCCTTTTTTGTGCACATCGATCTATCGCATTGGCTATCACCCAGAGCGCTCTTGCATATGCAAGGGTGCTATAGGGGAGAGACTGGATTAACTTTTAACCTTTGACATATTTTTTTGCACAGAGTCCTGGGTTCGAGTATTCGGAGCAACCACTTTGTATTGTGCCAAAAGGTTAGGTTGTATGAGTGTATCTAGTCTTTCCCCTCTTAGCATGTTTTGTCATGTGTGGCCAATTATGGGGTGGTGGACTAGGCTAGCTATCCAATATACCCATGGAGGGAAAGGTAGTCTGTGTTTCTATGCCAGCACATTTTTACAAACCAATACATGTTTTAAAACTTGAGCCCACTTAGGGTGAAGAAGGGCAACATCTTACTGTGAAGCTTGGAGTGTTATAATTGGTATTAGAGTCTTATGCTATGCGGTGGGTAGGTATTGATCCCACATGGGGCCATATAGCCCATTAAGGGGGATGGATGTCATGTATGACCCATTATGGGGGTGGTGGGCTGAGTTGGGTATGATCCTATTAGACCCACGTCGAGTGGGGTGAGTGAGAATTTCCACCATGGTTTAGTCCCACGTCGTCTAACAGGGGAGGATAATCTATACTTATATTTTGGCACAATTCTTACATACCAAGTCGCATTTTAAAGCTGTGAAAACACTAAGGGAAAAATGATACTATATTGTTGTATAAGCTGGGGCATTACAAATGTGGGATCACTTATTTATCGCTTTATCCCAAATAAAGTTGTATTTCACCTTTTTTAGAATTTTGTGAGTTCTTTTAAAGTGTGTTCTTCTATCGATCTTAGTGAAAATAGGAATACAGGATCTCCATGAATTTCTGTAAGTATTTGACATTTTAGAATGATATGTGCATGTTGAACTCATTGGCAGGATCCACATGCAAAAAACATAATTCTGAACCCAGGATTGGCATTTGGAACTGGTGATCACCCAACCACAAAATTGTGTTTGTTGTTGTTGAACGAGTCTATAAAAGGAGGAGAATGTATTTTGGATTATGGCACTGGATCCGGAATTCTTGGAATTGCAGCATTGAAGGTACAAACATCTTTAGTTGGAAATTTCTGACAAGTTATTATTGATTGTTTGATCCCAAATAATTCTTTTCCAAAAATGTGGTAAAGTTAGTGGATGCCCTGTTGAAGATTTACTAAATGTAAAATTTTGTACTTCTGTTCTCACCAAAATCATTTTTTAGAAAATATTGCGAATGAATTTGGGTTGTATATTGTGAATTTGTAAGTTACAAAAAAAGTCTGCAAAATAAATCACTGAGAATGGAGTAAAGAACTGATGCCCAAGCCACACCCTTGCAATCTTGCATGTGACACCCAACTCCTACTTTACACTTTTCTCACATATTGTTTCACAAGAAAGCAACTTCCTGTGCCAGCCCATGTATTAAACAAGCGACCTCACTCTGTTCCAAAAACATGCACTATAAGAAAATGAAACATTAAGTTGCACTGCAAGAATAAGAATGTTATGCTGTATTGAAAATGTAGTTTATTGGTGAGCTTTAGTTATTTTCTTTAGCTTGTTATAAACAACCTTTAAAGTCAATATTATGGATTCCTAAATGACATTGCATACAATAGCTATTATACAAATGTGGAACATTTAATTTTGTTAAACCTGTCTCTTATATCAGACTCTGGAACTTAACAAATATGTGCTTATCATTTTTATCAGTTAGGTGCTGCTTTTTCTGTTGGAGTAGATATTGACCCTCAGGCAATAACTTCTGCACATCAAAACATTGTTTTGAATAAGATAGAACCAGACAAAATGCAGTTATACTTGGTTTCCCATCAGGGTGCTCCAATTTCCCCAGATGGAGGTACATGCAATGATAAAGAAGAGCCAAGTTCATGTAGTCCGGGGCTGAATATTGGGAGGGGTAAATTTGATATTGTTATAGCAAATATACTCTTGAATCCATTGGTGGATTTGGCAAAAGATATTGTTGCCTATGCGAAACCGGGAGCAATCATTGGTCTGTCGGGAATTATAACTGACCAGGTAATTTTCCCAGTGCTGCACCATACAAGTGCATACTTGGATATCTATATCATAAAGATTTTCAGTGGATAAAATTTAGGGTCATTTGCATGAATACCCCTAAAAACCGTATTTTGTCAGAATACCCCCATTGAAGCTCTATTCCCAGCAAGACCCATGCACAAATTAAAAAAAAAAAATTGTTATGATTGAAGGGCATTCGTGCACAACTTGAACCCTTTTTGATGGGTGTTGCTAGAATAGGGTTCCCATTGGAGTATTTTGACCAAATGGGGTTGTTTTAAGAGTATTAATGCAAATAACCCTAAAATGGCTTTCTTTTTTATTGTTACTTTATTTTTTAATGGCATATGTGAGATCTCTACATTTTGTATTTTTTTGTTGTGTGCATGTGTGATTTGCATATATGTGAGTTCTTCTGTGGTCCATAGATACTCATCATCTTGTGTCTCTTGTTTATGTGTGTAGGTTCCTCAAGTTGAGAAGCATTATTCACAATTCTTGGATGGAATTCGAGTGTCAGAAATGGATGGCTGGGTTTGTCTCAGTGGTACCAGAAAGATTAATATATGAAATGCATTGATCCAAATGAATGGTGTTCACCATAGGGGAACATTGATAGGAGAATGGCTTTGTTGGAAGAAATTAACTGCTGATGTTGACCAGTAGCTTCATGGTATTTTGGTATCTCCTCACTCTATTCAAATCTTTCTAAATTTTTTTTCTGTATACAGTGCTATGGTACACAAAATAGCATATTGTGTCACAATTTTTCTTACAATGTGATTGCTGATGTCCTCCATTGTTTCTTCTCCAATATCTATGTTTGACATATGTATTTTAGAGAAGTTTTTAAAACAGTCAAGACAAGTAAGTAGGCCTAGTTTCGCAAGGGGTCAGTGATGGGATAAATGGATGATTTGGGTGGATAAGTAGGTGGAGAACAACTAACTTGTTTGTTATGAAAGAAAATTGGGATAAAGTGTGGACATTGTTCCTGATTTCGAATAAAAAATGGAGATATTTTGTTATGTCTGAAGGCTAGAATAGCATTTGTCCTCACTTTTTATCTTGATTTTGACAAATGTGAATAAAGACAAAATTAATAGATTTTTTTTATCCCCTAGAATCATAATAGCTTATCTCAAATTTTTATCCCCTTGTCAAACTAGCCCGAGTTCAAGGTTGGGCATCATTTTTTATAAAAAGTAGATAAACCACATCTCACTTGCATGTTCTGAACTCCACTAATGGTCAAGAAGTATTGTACATTATTTATGTCTTACAGAAAGATATTATCAGAATCTGAATGCTTGTGTAGTCAAAGAAGGAAAGTAATCTACTTCTGGTAAAATACATTGGCACCACTGATGCATGTGCTAATAAAATTTGGCTGCAGAGATGATGATGTGTAGGAAATAAAGGCCACAGGACATTGTATAAACTAGCTTTCTTTATCAATGAAGCTTAAATTCACGATCAAAGCTTCTTTTGCAGAACTTTTAAGAGCAAACCATGCTGATATTTTTCAAGAACATTCATGATTTTTTTTTTAATTTTAAAGATGGTAGGCATATGTCATGATTACATTAAGATTAGAGCAAATACCTAGAAGGGAATTACAAAGTAAGAGCCCTTAAAGGGCTAGACCAAGTCGCAGTAGAGGAGAGCTCTACTGATAATTGGTAAAAAAATTACATCACCTGTGTATTCCTTGATAATGATTTTACCCCTATCGTAACAAACCCACGTAGCCCGCAAGGGTTGTTTCCCATATGGCCACATCTTAATAAAGTTTATAATTATCTCCCAAGTGTTCTCCATATACACCTGCGAACTGTGAAAGACAACATGATTCCGAGTTAGCCAGATCGCCTAAACCACAACTGGGACAAAAGTTTGAGAAGCCTTCGCTCTGCCATCACCTTACCAGCCTCCTCCCACATGCCCTGAAGGGACAAAAAGGAGCCGGACGTGCCTGTGGCCCCCGGAGCACTCTCCAGATCTGAGAAGAAATATGACAAGTCTCACCAGAATGTGCTCCATTGTCTCTGCACCACCATCACACATCGGGCAGCGGGTATCCACCTGTTCTGCCCATTTTGCTCTATAAGATTTGGTTAGTAGTCTGTTTTGGTACATCAACCAAGAGAAAACTTTGACCTTCAGAGGGACTTTAGGTTTCCAAATCTGAGCACCCTTTTGACTGGTGTCTTGCACAGAAGGAGAGTCTCTCCACCAATCACATCCCTTCCGAACAGATTATCCATGATGGGGTTTGGGGACACCAAACCACAGCATCTGAGACCCCTCCCAGAGAGTCACAACATGCAGGATACCAAGCAAATTATGTCAGCACAATCACCTCCTCATCACACAAATTGCGCTGAAGTCTAACATCCCATGCACCCCCATTGATGTTGGCTGACTAGAAATCTCGAACCCGAACTTTGCTTGTGGATAGCTCAAAAATGTTGGCGTAACGATCCTTCAAAGCACTGTCACCCAGCCATATGTCGTGCCAAAACAGGATTGAGGAACCATTCCCCACCGTCCAACCTATAGCCGATAATTTTGGCTCCATGAGGAGCAAGATTTCTGACCAGATTCGGGACAGTCTAGGAGAGGGGACTGGAAATCTGTTGGGAAACTCACCACCGCACCGATACCACACTTCAAATTTTGTTAGGAGAGAGAACATTCATGATTTTGTTGGGAGGATTTTGATCATTGGAGATAAGACATTGTTTGCTGCACTTAATCACTTCAATAGGACTTTAATTCCTGAGGTCATGATCACTAGGGGAAATGCCCAATTCCCATGACCAATACTTCGTTGCCTCCTTATCAATGTTCTACACATTTGGTTCTTGCAAAAAATCTGTTCAAGCTTTGTGTGGAGAGTCCCTTCATTTTCATAAATTCTACATGAAGCTGTTATAAAAGCAACCTTCAAATTCATGGCTAATTATTGTATTTGCTTTTAAAGTAGAAATGCTGACAGTCTATGCTCTGCAACAAGAGTTCTTTTTTATTTTATTCTTCATGTGCTACATTTGTTTATCTATAGTATCTAGATAATGAACTCACTTACCTCTAGTTCACTTTCATAGTTTCAAGATTTGCTGACTGCCTCCATACCAAAAAAAAAAAAAGGATTTGCTTACTGCCTTAAAAATAATGGATTTCTAGAGAGTGATCAAAATATAAATTCCATGGACCAATTCTTTAAATATGTTTTATTTATTTTTTAAAAAATTTACTTTGACCTTCCATGCTGTTCAATTTGACGAAATAAACAGAGAATTAATAAATGTATTATACCATATTTTAAAATTATTTTTTAAAAATTTACTTGGAAATTCCTTCCCCCACTTTTACTCCAAATTTTAAAAACGTGGTTTATCATATTATTAATAAAAAACCACATTCAAAAATTAGATTTTATAGCTTTTACATATTTTTACCATATATTATTTTAGAAAAATAAAGTATTGCAAATGGGGCTACAAAAAAATTTGAGTATATCATCCCTATCATCAAATGGTGCAAATTGACTTTAATAATAAAAAAAAAAGGATATCCTGACTAGTCAGATTCTGTTGTCGTGGGACATGGGAAAATATTACACAACTCATTTTACGGTCCAAAAGGTAGATCACATGATTTTATTTTTAAAATCATTTACATCATCTAATGAGATATTTAATTTTATAAAAGATAAAATATAAATTTCAATGAATTGAATGATATCATTTATAGAAAATATAAATTTTTTTAATAAGTTATATATCTGTTATTCAATATAGTATTAAAACGAAATAGAGGTGTACTGATTTGATGAATCTGTTCTGTCGAATGATGAAGACCGAGGCTAGAGTTGGACTTTATGTCCTTAAGACTTTATTTGCCCTGCACTGGTGCTCACGGGTTCTGGCGATAGTCTCCCAGGATACAACGGTCGGATCGCCCTCTGGTAGTAGCACTTCAAATCAGAGAACCAGCGAACTCTCTGCGTATTTTAAACTCTCTCTAACTTGGATGCAATAGAGACTCAAATGCAGACTCGCAAAGACTGGAATGCCTATACAGTGTATGAATTGGATAATCTAAAATGCAGAGACTAGATGGGATTTATAAGGTAGAAAATCGGTTGAAAGAACTCTTGGAGGAGTCCATTCTTCTGTTTCAGTTTTCATTGAAACAGAGTTTAAGGCACCCCTCCATTCAAATATCGAACGGTCAGATCGTAACCGTTGATCCGACGGCCCATACTACATCTAAGGATTCATCCGATCGACTGTTCAGATCTCATCTGATCAAAATGATTTCCACTGTCCGATCTGACAAAAAGTCCAAAAAGAAAAGGCTCCAGCTCCTAGCGCCAAGTGTGCCCTAAAATGCCCACGCACATGGTGGTGCGTAGCACCTTACGCACCACCCTGCATGGAAATGTCCACCATAGGGTATCCACCAAAAGCAATTCACTAGAGTACAAAGAGCTCATCTTATAAATCCTTAATACTTTTTATTTTTAACCGATATGGAACTATAGCTTTTTCTACCCCAACCACCAACCACTTTCATCATATTATTGAGAGAACTTTAGATTCAATTTTCTCATTCATTAAAAATAGGTTTTGAGAATGTAAATATACTACGTTCATGTACTCAACGAGAGGAACGTAATCCAATGGGTTTTTCTAACAATATTTTGATATAGTGAGTGGAGGGGGCTAATAAAGTATGATTGCATTTGAGACTGTAAAAAGAATTGCGTGAACAAAGCTCTAGGGACATGGTATACAAAGAGGACTCTTCAAGTCTTCATGGATTAAATGAGTTCATCAAAACTACCTGAAAACAGCAGTCTATTTGGTTTATCCAAGCATCTACCACGGCATCCCAAGCCTAGAAAAAGATCTTGAAACAATGTGACATGGTAAGAAATCTTATATAAAGTCAAATTGGAGATGGGCAAAAAGAAAATATTACACTTCTCTATTTTATAATTTAAAATACAAATCACACTTTTTTTTTCGATTATATACTTAATGAGGTATATATTTTTTTTTTATAAAAAGCATAGTTTAAAAACATGTGTGGATCCCATATGTGATGGGGGGTTCCTGTCAATACCCAGGTACATGCGATCCATCACCCGATTGCATGATATTTTTATGGGCGTTTGAACTCTGACTCGAAGCGGGATTCCGAACATCCTATATTACACTCTATTTTGAAATTGTTCCGTTTGAACTTTGGGTGTTAAATCCATTTGAATCGATGTTCAAACACTCCGGGTTCGAAACGCCTGAACAGATTGCCGTTTGTCTTCGAAGGGCCGTTTGATTTCCCGTTTCGAACTAGGTTCGAAAATGTTCTGAAGGGCCGTTTGATTCCCGTTCGAATTAGGTTCGAATGTCTAAGGGTCATTTGATTCCCGTTCGAATGTTTGATTTCTCGTTCGAACTGGGTTCAAATGCCAAAGGGTAGTTTGATTTCCTGTTCAAACGAGATTCAAACTCCTAAGGGTCATTTGATTCCCGTTCGAATTGGGTCCGGTCGCACATGGCCGCACTTAGACAACACATGTACCGCACTAGGGTATAGATGTGTGTTGAGGGGAGCACATCAACATGTGCGGCCACACATACCGGTATGTGCAATAAATCAAACTTTGAACTATGATAAAAAAAAATGATACATGCAATAAATTGACAATAAATTGAATGATATCATTTATAGAATTGATAGCAAATGGATGTTGGAAAAACTCTGTTCATTCGGATACGACGGGTGCTATCCTAGTTGAATGGCTTTCTAAATTTACAGTTTATTGTATCCTAAAAACAAAGTTGAATGGCTTTCTAAATTTCACAGTTTATTGTGGAACAAAATTTGCTTGATGTAAGAGGATAAGAACTGTGTCATTTCCATTTCATAACACAAAATAGGCAATTAAGGGATGGAGAGGAAAAAACAAATTGGATTGCTACAATTTCTATAAAAACAAGGTCAACATAGAACCCTACCCCCCCGAAATTGTATAATATAGTATAATCTAGTTCTCAAAAGGGCAAGTGATCTCGGAATCGCACTACGTTATAAACTTCTCACTTGAATGAGTTTTATACAAATGTTTTTCGTATAACAAATACTAGAGGCCTCTTCTACCAATCTACTAAGCTGGAAAGTGTAATAGACCTATAATTTTCGATTAATTGCTCATATTATGTAAGAGGCAAAAATAAATCTTTTTTTTTTTAAAGAACTGTAGCCATTTCCGATTGGATTTCATAACACAAAATAGGCAATGCCCAAACCAGGGACGTGGAGAGGAAAATCAATTTCTACCAAATTGGATTGCTATAATTTCACTATAAAGGGCATTCAGAATTGTCCATGAGGGGAGAACAACACAACTGACGGCGGTTATGAGTTAAAAAAACTTTTCAACATAGAACCCTACCCCCTGTGTGTCTTTTATGCGGGTGAAATTGCTATCTTAAAAAGAGATCGGTTATATTGAGAGAGAGAAGAAGGTGTGTCGGACGGTTCGGGTCTGATGTAGGGGCAGATGGGAGGATGGTCAGCGGGCACGATGGTGCAGATCTTCTGGAGGAGGGCGGAGGAGGACGGGGGGGGGGAGGACTTGGGGGGGGGGGGGGGGGTGGGGTGTGAGAGTTAGAGACGTCACCATCGCCCTCCGCCTCTCCTTTCTTTCACCCCTCGTTCTGCGCTTTTTGCTTGATGAGCATCCCACCCCTTTTTTCATTTTTATTAGGGTGGGGTTCCCATCCAGTGGGGTGGCTTTAGTTGCCCCCATTGTTCAAATTGCAAGTAGGAGTGGTGAACGAGCAGAGCTTTCACTTGTTCAGGCTCAGCTCGTTTAGTATCAGGCTCGACTCGGACTCGACTCAGCTTGGAACTGAACTTAATTTCATGTTCAAGCTCGACTCGTTTGGCTCGCGAAAAACTCGGTTAAAACTCAGCTCGTTTGTTAAACAAGCCATGCCGAAGCTCGAACTAAGGCTCGGCCCAGGCTTGTTTACCTAAAACAAAATTGTTTAGCATTTGAAAAATCATTTTTCACAAAACACATCTTATACATGCAAAAATGACATGAACTTGGGTTCGGCTCAACTCATTTATAAACCGAGCTTTAAAAAATGTTCAAGCTCGACTCATTTGTCTAATCAAACGAACCCGAACGAATTTTAACCGAGCTAAGCCCGAGCTGCTCGGCTCGTTTATAACCCCTAATTCCAAGATTGCTTTACTAGTCCAATTTGGTATATATTTAGAGGGAAAGGAACAATATACTTCACTTTTCAAGAATTACACCCAAGACTACTTTTAGCAAATTCTTGATAATATTTCTGTTGTAATGAAGGTCTCAAAGAAAACAAAAACTCCAAGTGAAAGACAGAGAGATCATTGACTGGTTTGGTTGTTCCTTAAGGTCTAGATTGCACCAACAATTGATTTTATCCTGGAAACCTCCTCCTGTTGGAGGTGTGCTTCTCAATACAGATGGATCAAAAACCCAGCATACATCAAGATATTGTGAAATGTTATGAAACTCAAATGCCGAATTGATATATGCTTATGCGGTAAGATGTGATGAACGTCTATTCATCAAATAGAAAGTATGGCTATTTTAGATGGCCTTACAATAGCAAAACAAACTGAAATACAGGAGATTATCATTCAGTCAGACTCCAAATATGGAGCCAGGGACCTACTAAACTGCATTCATAAGATCCAGAAAATTTTAAATGCCTTCAACTTTGGAGCATAATGCATATATATGCAGCTGACTATTTAAGTAGCCAGAAAGTTACAATTGGGGAGGACATTTTCTTCCTTGAAAAAGAGCTGCATCCTGACCTGTGAGAAATATTTGAGCATGACAGAACCTCTGTCGCATGAAAAGGGAATGTCTTTCCTCATTGTAATCTTTTAGTAGTTCATTCTTTTCTTATGTTCACACTTCACACACAGATTCACTTATATTCCTTGGTCATACAAAACAAATAAACTAAGCTGGAGGATGCACTTGTGGTTCTCTCTCTGGCTTAATTCTATATTTGTTTGTGTTCTGTACAGATTTGGAATTCTTGATAAAATTTCATTTACCAAAAAAAAAAAATATTGTTGTGATTGTTCCATAAGAATGTATTATATAGCTTCATTCCAAGAACTGAATGGAAGAAAATTAACCTCTTACCTCCAGAAAGGCTCAGAATTCATCCCCAAACCTTCTAGTGTCATACTATTTTGACCTGGAATGATTTAAGAGGGTGAGTAGTCCCTGGAAACCAAATTTCAGAGGAAATGTAAAGAGACAACTTACATTACAACATAACTCCCCTAAGGGTTATGCAGAGGGTGTCGCAATTTGACCATACATCAAGGGGAACAATAATTGGAAAAAAATTGAGAAGTAAAAGAAGAGGTTACACTTCTGGACCCAAGTCATAGAGGTTACACTTTAAATCCTTGGCCAATCTAAAACTTTCATGATCCCTAGTTACATCGCATGGCTCCCTCCGATATGTAAATCTTTCATGCAACTTTTCAGCCAAACTTTCATGTCACGTTATCCAGCCATATTGCAATAGAGTGTGTGTACCAGATCATGGCAAGGTATTTGACTGAACAAATTTGCATCATCGTAGCATATGTTGCTGCAAATGCTTACCTTTGCCAAATAACATGGTACAGGGATGTCAAACATGGATGCTCTACAGATTGCTTTCATGGGGGGGACAATAATCGGATCCCACATCAGCTGAAATGGCCTTCTATAGTGCCTTTTTCGAGCTGCAAACACCAAAAGATGCTGAGTGGTTATTGATGAATCATTTTAATTTTTAGCAAATCTTCAGTGAAGCATATCCTTGGATGCTACTGCTCTAAGAGCATCTCCAATCCTATACCCAAACATTTACTCAAACTTACATTTGAGTAAAAATCACCCAAAACCCTCTCTAACCATTACCCATACCCATACCCATACCAAATCAAGCTTTTACTCGAATCTTTACCCAAATCAAGGGAGACTCAAATCTTTATCCAAATTTTTAACATTTTTTTTTTCATTTATACATTTTTTTCCCTTCAACTCCACCTTTAATTTAATTATATTGGATATTTTCCCACCCCCCAAAATTTTCACCATCTTTTGAAATAAAAAAAAAAATTCTTCTTTCTTAAGTTCTTATTTTTACTTCAATAAAAAAATTACTTTTACTTTTTTTAAAAAAAAATTGGATGATAATTTTTAAATTTAAATATTTTGAAGGAAAGAACAATTGAGTAGTAAAAATGTTTAGGGAAAAGACTTTGAAAATGTTTATAGGAAATAATTAGAAGAAAATGTGAAAATTTTAAAACATTTTAATAAAACACAAAGTGATGATGGGAGACACATCATATCAAATCAAGCTTTTACTCAAATTTTAAGTGAAATTTGGATATAAGTTTGAGTAAGGGTTGGAGATGACCTAAGAAACTGAAAGTAAGCATGTAACTGAACCTGCCCTATAAAAAAATATGCAATCAAATAACTAAACCTACCTGTATGTACATAAAAAGAGAGAAACGTAAGCTATGCATTTGGCAGCAATGGTTCAAATTTTCTAGGGAGATTATTTTTCTCTCTTCCTCTACCATCAAACAACCCCCCCCCCCCCCCCAAAAAAAAAAAACTGGAGTAACTAGCTCCCACATCTTTGCACTATGCCTTGGATTTAGTTGATTAAAAAATTTGTGGACACATTCAGGTATCTAGAAATAGTTGTAAGCAAGCATCTGGATAGAGTGTTGGTTGACATCAAGGTGTTTACATCTCCAATCCCAGGCATTCTTTAGTGTTTGTAGTTGGTACATATCTGGATTCAACATGTTTCTGAGAAAATCTGAATTCAACATGTTAGAGGACAGGAAAGTGTTTGTGCATCTGGACCCAGATATCCACCTCTCTCTCAAAGTGTACATGAAGACGGTACTTTTCCAGGCTTCGTTGGAGGTAGTGAGGAAGGGCTGGAGAGATACTTTGAAGAAGTCATGGACAAAAGTAGCGGGATCCAAGAATGGAAGAGGGCCTGGGAGGAAGCCCATAGTAGTCCCTGGTTCCTCTACAAACAGGGTCTTGGGCCTCTAAGCTAATGATGTGATCGATCAGAGGAAGACGAAGGCAAGTAGTGAATTAGGTAAGATCAGGGAGAACCGGATAATCCTAGCCTGACCCAACCATTAAGTTTGACCGATCTACATCCAACAGTACATCTATGAAGATAGAAACAGAAATTCTATAAATAAAATTAATCTCTAAGACAAGTGGAAATAAATGAAGAATAAATTATCAGTATATATGACAGGAAGAAAACATTACCTTATTTCACCAACAATGTTTTGAAACTCGCACTTCACTCTCGACATTGCTCCCTTCATTGTTTCAATTTCTTCTAGCAGCTTGTCAATATTACAATTATTCATTTCTTGTTGGTTTAGAAGTGAGGCCTTTCTCTGGAGTAATACTACAAGATGATCATCAACTGCAGCTAATTCTTCATCAAGGCCATCATTTTTCTGATTTTCATCAAGGATTTGTTGTTCCAATTTATTAATTTGATCGTCAAATCCCCCACATTTATTTTTAACCTCCAACAACGCCTCTAGACAAGCTCGTTCCGGTTGGATGTCAAATCCATGCCTTTCCAAATCAGTAAGTGCCTTCAGTTGATCTTCAATTTTTTCTTTTCTGTCCTCAAACTGTAGTTTATATATACCATCAACCAAAGTGGAGAAGGTTACCATTTGAGATATGGCACTCCCTTCACGATACAATTCAGGTATCTTTTCTAAAGGCTGAAAATGTGGATGTTGTGGCCTCGTATGGAATATTTCCATGGAATCAATCACTTTCCACACTGGAGAAGATTTCTCAAACGGAAGGACTACCAATGGGCGTGAATCTAATGGAGCAGTTTTTTCTATTGCAGGTGATTCTTCAGAAGGAACTGCCACAATACTTGCATCCATGGAGGTGAGTTCCATTGCAACTTGAACTATTGAATGCTGAAGAGTTCCATTGTGTTCCTCACGATTCCTGTCATTTTCACTTTGAACGTCCACGTTGGGGTTTCCACATGATTGAAAGTTGGAGGGACATGACATCACAATATCAAATGCTTGAACTGTCAGGCATTGTAGCCGTTGTAAGGCATCCATTGGAGGGTTACCTTTATCAACAATCAATTGGTCATTCGCAGACTGAATATTAAGACCCTCACCCCGAGTGGAATTGTCTGCATAAATGAGAGAATGATCAGAATCTTTGTAACTAAATTTCTTAGAAACATTGTTATAACTTCATTTCCAAAACATTACCTTCTTTGCTAGCGAATGAACAAAATTTAAGACTTGATCCTTCATCCTTATTTTGAAACACTTGGGTCTCAGGGTAAACTACAGCGGGGACTCCAGTATTAAATGTTTCTACTTCCACATATCGCATGCTTCCTACAGCCATAAGAGTTTTACTTAGTTCATCATGCTTTCTGGATAAAGAACAGTACAGAAGTTAACCAATAACAAGTACAAGGGGAAAACTTTTGGTATATACCTTCTACTGGGGCATCTGTATATTCAACACTTTTTAATGACTTCCGTGAGCGTTTCTTTCTTTCTTTTTCTTCCCCATTTTGCTTCATCTAAGTCAAAAGTACGCACATGTTAAACTGACGACAATAACCATCTGATTATTGTGGACTTAAGCTGTGAGAGATGGGTGAACGCTTACAATCTCTGGTGAATCTTTGCTTCGTTGAAGTGCTGGTAGAGCGCAAACCATTGTTGTCAGTTTTTGTAGAGGAGACTCATTATCAGATTCCTCCAGCAAGACATTTGAGGGAATTTCTGTGGCTGAATATCGTCTCGATCTTCTTTTCTTTTTAACACAGATTTTTTCAGAGGGACGAGGTAGTGGGGGTGCAATGGAAGAATTTCCTCTTTCTTCTAAAATGGATGGAGCTGCATCAGCTCGTGATACCTTAAGCCAGTCGACCAATCGAGAGTTATCTTCAATTGAATAAAATTTCTTTATCTTTTTGGAAGGCCGCATATGCTCAACTTTGGCATGAGTACCTGATGCCTTGACCCTCTTGATTTTCGAATTTGGGGCATCAGAAAGTGACTTGATTATGGTTTCATCTTCAATATCAGTCAATAAAGAGATCAGTGGAACATCAACATCTTTAGCGGTATTGTTTTGGCATTTTTTAGTCCCATTGACATCCTGCGGTGTGACACATATTTCTTGAAATATGACCCAAAAATTGTAAAGATGAATTTACAAAGGAGGTGAGATTTGATGTCAGCAAATTAGCAATTTTTTTAATCACAATTAATGTTCTCCACAAAAAACCTCAGTGACACTGTGTTTTAGTGAAGAGTTTGTTATTTAAATAAAGTGTATAGATACCAGAAATCTATGGGCAACATAAAAGTTAGGGTTTTTTTTGCATATATACCCCTATTAAATCTCAATTTTGTCAAAATACCCCTTTCAAAAATGGTCCGTCCAAAAATACCCCAAGAAAACCCATAAGTTGTGCATTCATAACCCTGCAGTCAATATGCGTGAGCTGGGGTCAATTTTCTCCGTCAAAAGGCTATTATCACCGTTTAAAATAACTAAAAAGACCAAACTAACCTTGGTTCCATCCTCTTCTTCAATCTCTCACCCAAAATTCTCATATTTCTCAACCCCAAACCAATTTGGGATTCTCGGAGAGGGGCTTTGACGGATTGAAGAGGGGATGATGGAGAGAGAAATTCTAGGGTTTCATTTGGGGTTCGGATTTTGAAGGATTAAAAGAGGGTAGTTTTGTAATTGCACACCCCAATTAACCAGGGTTGGGTATGAGACATTAACATTTATGATGGAGGGGTATGGATCCACAACTTATGGGTATTGTAGGGGTATTTTTGGACGGACCATTTTAAGCATGGTATTTTGACAAAATCGAGATTTAATAGGGGTATAAATGCAAAAAACCCTAAGCCCCCGTTTGGATACCGGATAAGCTCTGGATAACCCTGGATAACCCCGGATAATTTTTTTTTGTGTTTGGAAAGCTTGGATAAACCCAAATAAAGTGTGCTAGAATAAACTGGTATAAAGTGGTATATGGATTTCAATCAACCCCTAGAATAAAAGTTATCCTAGGTTATTCCATCCAAAGATTAAGTGAACCCACTGTCAAATCAACTATCATCACCTCTTATAAATCACCTGTCAAATCAACTATCATTATTTTTTTACCTTTTTAAAATCTTTATCCATATTTTATTCACATTTTACCCAAACAACAAAACATTTATTCTTACGATTCCCAACGAGAATAATTCAAAACACAACCAAACACAAAATCACTTTATCCTCATTTATACTCACTTATGCTCGGATAAATAAATACCCAAGAATAAGGGTGCGTTTGGTTGCGCGATTGCAAAACTGATTCTGCAGGAATCTGCGATTGCAAACCTGATTCTGCAGGAAGCTCACTTTCTCAGCTTTTTGAAATCGCAGCTTTTGGGCACTATTTGCCTGCAATCGCTGGATTTAAAACTGCGATTACAAAACTGTTTGGTTGCGCGATTGCAAACGCAGCTTCCTGTAATCGCAATCGCAGTGCAATCGCGCAACCAAACGCACCCTAAGTTATATTATGTATCCAAATGGGGGCTAAAAGTTAAATGGAAATATAGAGGAAAAGCATAACGACGGCACCCCAGCCAAAATAACACACACAAACAAACAAGAAACAAGGAAAAAATCACCACAAACACACACATGCAGATTGATATCATATGTAAGAAGACTCTTGTAATAGGAAAATACCATGAAATGTCTAATTTTACCATTTCTTGAATCCATACTGTCAACCTTCTTCCTTGTAAGGGAACTTTCCAACAAGTATCCCATCCAAAACCCCCACTATCTGCCCTATTGGACCATACTGTGATTTACACTCAACCCAGTGACCATCTGAAAACAAACCCAAGTCAAACCTCAGATATTCCCATTCCTCTCATCCTCTTCTAAATGCTATTCACAAAGCTGTAATCAAATATCACTAAACTTGACAGACATAATGTTTCAGAAACCACATAAATAATCAGCTCCTCAGATTAACTAAGCCAGTTATTATGCACAGTGTGCTTGTCCCCCCTCAGCATCCAGAACTTGATCTCAAGAGACCTCAAAATGCTCAAGAACTTATTCTCTATCTAGTGCAAAAACCCAACCAAGAAAAGCAAGAACATGACTGGAATGCAAGATTCCTAGAATGTCAAGTCCCAAGAAGTGATCAACAATTTCGCATTGAATGAGAGATCTTAAAAAGGAAAGAAAAACAAAAAAAAGGAAGAAGGAATCTTGCTTTACCTTCCCTCCGGAGACAGCGCAGTCCGCGG
This sequence comes from Acorus calamus, assembly GCA_030737845.1. Taxonomy (NCBI): domain Eukaryota; kingdom Viridiplantae; phylum Streptophyta; class Magnoliopsida; order Acorales; family Acoraceae; genus Acorus; species Acorus calamus. The sequence goes on along the minus strand of CM060858.1, from coordinate 6,365,864 downwards.
CGGGGACCCACTTCCCATCGACCCATTCAAGGTGGGCCCTCAGCTCCTCCACCCCGAACTCCCCCTCGTCCGCCGGGTCCGGGAACCTCACCTTGTACCTCGGCGTCCGCACTGGCCCTCCCTTGTCGTCCGTCACCCGAACCTCCGACACCGTCCCGACCCACCACCCCTCGTTGTAAAACGCGTCCACCACCTGCCCGGCCCGGAACGCGGCCGCGGGCCCCGCCGGACCAGGCGGAGCGGGCCGGACCCGGCCCGCGTCGACGGTCTCCTTCAGAGGCTTCGAAGGGTCGTTGTCGAGGGCGAGGGTTCGGTAGGCGAGGGTGAGCTTGCCTTTGGAGGGGACGGAGCGGACCACCGTCGCCTCGTACCAGGCTCCGCGGAGGCCCTCCTCGTCTCCGGCGACCTCCACTTCTTGGCCTCTCGAGAACCCCCCCTTCGGACCCATATCAGCTAGGGCTTCCTGGAAGGGTTAGGGTTTTGGGGGAGAAGCAGGAAAAGATTGGGCTTTTTTAGTGAGGGTGATTATGAGAATTTTTTTTGTTTTGAGGATCTTGAATTCGAAGAGGGGGACTGTAAACTGTTGCCGTTTTTTTACAATGTTTTATGGGTACAAACACAGGATCTCTAAAATGGTCTGAATTGGGTGATTTTTTTGGTTTGAGGAAAAATAGATATGACAATTTGTCATAGTGGTTGAAAATACATGGGTGTGCATGAATTGTGGATGACCACATTTTAATGTATAATCTTGGTGTGCTATAGACAAATATATGGAAAAGAAATGAAGAAGTTTTTGAATAACAATACTTTCTCTTATGCTCAAATCTTGTATTTATTTTGTGTTTCCATTTCTTTCCTTTTTATTTTATAACAATAATTATATTATGGTATGTTATGATTGTGGTCTTATCATTAGGGGTGCAACCTGGGCGGGTTGAACCCGACCCAACCCGACCCAACCCGACTCGTGGGCGGGTTCGGGTTGGAGTTTTTTGGCGTCAGGTTCAACCCGACCTGAACCCGAACCAACCCGAACCCAATTCGGGTTGGGTTCGGGTTGGGGGGTTCAACCCGAACCCGACCCCCCAAGGTTAACAAATGTTATGCTGGCATAACAACATACCTATATCTAAAACCCTAAATTCCTAAAACATAATAAACAATTACACAGATTAGAATATCACTATGTTTGTTGTGTTTAGGTTAATTATTATAGATATTCACTTTTAATTATTTGTATATAAGGTTTAATTAATAATTAATTAGAGTTTGTTTTGTTGTTTATTAAATATTTTGTATGATATTTTAAGTGTTAAACCCGACCCGACCCGAACCCGACCCAAACCCGGCCGAACCCGACTTGAGCCTGAATTCAACCCGAACCCGACCCAAACCCGACCGAACCCGAATTCAAACCGAACCCGCGGGTTGAGATCGGGTTCGGGTTCGGGTTGAACCCTTCGGGTTGAGGCCGGGTTCGGGCTCGGGTTCGGGTTGGACTCTCTGCAATGCGGGTTAATGTCGAACCCGACCCGAACCCGACCCAACCCGCCCGAGTTGCACCCCTATTATCATAATTTGTGAAATTATTTTGTCATGATTATAGTATTGATAGAATTCTGAAAGTGGGTATTTACTCTCTTCTTTTGGTAGCGTTTGGTAGCGGGATTGTAAAACTGATTTTTTTATAAATGGTGGTTTTAAAATTGATTCTGTAGGAAGATGTCTCCCCATAACTTTCTCTAATCGCAGTTTTTGGGCACTATTTATCGGAAATATGTTTGAAGGAAGCCGCAATTGCAAAATTGTTTGGTTGTTCTATTGCAGAACCAACTTCTTGCAAACGTAAAAATTGTCCAATTACAAAACCAAACACTGCCAAATTTGTCATTTGCTCCACCCAAACAAGTCTTTGGGGTTGGGGTGAATGACAAGGAAAAAAAAAGAGAAAGAGAAAGAGGGATGCATACACGGTGGACACGGAGGAGCGGGACAGAGGCAGAGGCAGCTAGGCAGGGGCTGAAACCGGGGGAGGGGGGGGGGGGTGTTGGATAAGACCCGGTCTCCAAGCCTATGGGTCAAATCTGAAATGTTATACTTAGTTCAATTTGCAATCTACAAACGTCTAATTTTTTTAAGTATATGTCTACCTAATGATGTATTTTTAAAATAAAAATAAAATACATTTACTTATATGAAATTCATACACATATTACTATATTTTTAATAGGGCGTTTACTGAGATAATAGAATTTTAGCAAATTTTATACACCGCGTTATTGATATGATAACTGTAAACAAGATTAAAATATGGATTGAGTGTATTAAAGCCCATTGAAATTATCAAAATTTGGAGTTATAGGTTTTTTTTTAGGTTTTTTTTTGAAAATCATGGTTTTTAAGAGATTTTTTTTTATTTATATTGCTTTTTCATATTACTATTTTTCATATTCCCAATAATCTAACATTTAAAAGGTATCTTTGTATATTTTTGTTATTAATTATTATTTTTATATATTTTCAAGCTTCATTTTTTTCTATTTTTTGTGATGAAAAATAATGAGATTGCAAGATTTTATTTAATTTATCATATATTCTTATTTTTTTTTACAAGTATTGTTTCCTCTTTACCTATTGTATCTTTGGCCCTTGGCCCCCCTATTCTAATTCTTAATTCCGCCCATGTATATAACAACCATGAGATTGGATTAGAGTCAACGTGCATTGGACAATTAAATTATCCAATACGTCCATGTTGTCCAATGTGTATAAATTGTCTAATGCATCTATGATCATTTGATCATTTCGCTTTAAGATTGACAAAACTGAGAAGAATCCTAAAAACAAAGTATTAGAATTTAATAGAATCCTACTTTTAATTTTGAATCTCAAAAAACTCTTTAGTCACAATGTCTATCTTGGGTGACAGGATCAGACAGGCCAGCGCCACATATAATGTGGTGGAGTCAATTGTCCCCATCACATGTTTTTTTTTTAAAAAAAAACTCAAACCACTACTTGTCACCCTTTTAAATCATGGCAACCAGCCCACCAGTTGACCTAGCCTGGCCTAGATTTTATATTAAAACACCAAAATTACCCATGTTACGGTGTTACTCTAACATTAGTTCTGAATCATCTCTTTTTCTCTCCCATCTCCACAGTCTGCCGCTCGCAGTGATCATGCAGTCTCTCTCCCTAGACATATCTGTTAATGTTGACAATGAAATATCATGCAATGATTTCAAAATATGAAATCTCGCCGAGGATAATTATAAAGTTTACATATTACGAATCTTTCATCTTCTTTCTTTAATGATTTATTTTTTATTAATGTAAATTGTTGTTCTATTTTTAAAATAAAAGTTTATGTTTTTCATAAATATATGATAAGAATCTATTTTTTTAAAAAAATTTCAAATTTTATTAAAAAAATGACCACATCTATAAAAATTATTGAAATTGTCACTCACATACAACCATGGACAATCCATTTGTAAAATGTGTCTTGGACATAACCTGGATAATTTAATTAACACCATTTCAGAAGGACAAAAAATACCCAAAATAATCTTTTAGATTTTTAGGGATACCCAAATCGATCATTTTTTAGAAATTCTACAAATAGAAAGTCTTTTTTGGATATTTAATAACCTAGATTGACTTTATTTGTCTTAAATCTTAAATCATATGCTAAAACTCTTTCTTCATTTAATATATTCACATCCTCGGTCAGTTGAGACACATTAGTAAAACAGAAAAAAATAGTTTTTTTATATGACAATGATTTTAATATTGTTTTTTTATAATTATGAGTACCTTATATGATGACAGTACAAAATTAGCATTTTTAAATTTTAGAAGATCTGTGGGCATTCTTATATTTTAGAAATTAATAAAAGAAAATTTTTTAGTAGATTATTAAAAATGAATGATTTAGAATTTTTTAGAATTTACTATATTTTAAATTAAGAATTTTTTAGAATTTTTAAAAATGGATAATTTAAATATTTCTAAACTTTTTAATAGATTCTTAAAAATGAATGATTTAGAATTTTTTAGCATTTACTATTTTCTAAATTAAGAGTTTTTTAGAATTTTTTAAAATGGATAATTTAAATATTTTTAAACTTTAGATAATTTTTTAAAATCCTTAAAAATATTTGAGTTCGACATTTCTTAAGAATAATTTTTAGTATTTTTTCTATTTGGGAAACAAAAAGGACAATGGAAGATGAACTAAAAGAAGTTTATTTGAAAGATAGACTCAACCATAGATAAGACTTGAGAAGATGTTCTAATGCTTCAAAATTTACTACTATTTTTGACATCACAAGAAGTCTATATAAGTGCCGAGTACATAGAAAAGTTGCACAGAAAATATATCTGGAGAAAGAAAAAGTCTTAGAAGTTTGAATAGGTATGTAATTAGTTCTGAATTTCAATTTTTTATTTGTTAATTTGTTTGTTTAGTGACATCAAAGCCTAAATGAAAACTTTTATGGTTGCAGCTAAACATGTCATCAAAGGTGAATGTTACAGTATCTCAAGATGGTCGTGGCAACTTCAGAACGATAACAGAGGCTGTAAAGAATGCACCATTCAATAGTTCAGAACGTTATGTGATCTACATTAAAGCTGGATTCTACATGGAAGAGGTTGTGGTTGTGAAACAGTCTAACATCATGTTTCTTGGGGATGGGATAAGAAAGACAGTGATGAGGACTACTCGGAATTATGTGGATGGTCAAAACATTCAACAATCTGCTAATCTGGGTATGATATAACAATCATTATTTTTTTAATGTTCAATATTATGTGATTTTTTAATTATATTTTAATGCTCTATGTTTGTGCATCCAATCTTTCAAATGTTTCATCTCTTATGTTTTGTTAATATTTAATTTCATTCTTCATTGTGTCTATCAAAAGATTCTCACTACACCTTGACAACATTATTTGTATGAATGTACAAGGTTTGTTCTTGAAATTTAAAAGATAAGGCATTTTAAAATAATAATACATAAAAACAAGTGAAAATACCCCAAAAAATCATCTAAATATTAGAAATAACAACATCAGCTATTTTTTAAAGTTACACCTAAAAAAAAATCTTCTTTCACAATCTTATCATATAAAATTACTTAACTACCCTTGCATTATCTAATATTTAAATTTTCTCACATGTTTAATCGTTTCACACCCTAACTAAAAAAAATAAAAAAAACTAATTTTTAATGGTGAATAAAGTATTTTTGTATTTCTTAATACACTATTATTATGAGTTGAATTAATTGTCAGAAAGTGATTTTTTTTTTCATTTCAAAATTTTTTGTGTATGCTTTTAAAATTTTATAAGATCCGTTTGGGAGCTTACATTTAAATATTATAAATTAAATCCTTCTCCAAGACATTTATAACATGAAATAACAAAAAATATTATGGAAAAAACTTCAAAAAGTTGGGAATAAATAAAAATCCATAAAAACTTAAGAATGAAAGTTTTTGAGAACGTTAAACATTTTTGATAGAGTACTCAAAAAATTTAAAAATAAATAAAAACAATCTCAAATAAAAAATCATTTTTGTTCATGTTTATCAATTAGGGTGTGTAATATTTTAAACAGTGTGAGAAAGTTTATAAAATAGATGAGACAATGTTATTCATGTCATTTTAAAAATTGTTAAATGAGATTTTTTTAGATATAAATTTTAAAAGTAGTCATTTTGGGTATTTCTTATCTTTAGAAGATTTTTTTGGGAGTATTTTCCCTAAAAGCAACAAGCATATGAAGAATGGTCTCTCTTTAGTTCCCTCTTATCCTAATATACACACAAACACTAGCATTGTTGGTTGTATCTCAAGAAATTTCTAAGTTTGTTGGAGAATTAGTTATGTAATTTGGTTTTGTTTGTCTTAATATGAATTTTTATTTTTAGACATAAATATTTATTTCTCTTACACAAATATTTCTTTTGATTCAGATATACAAGGAAGTGATTTCATGGCGCAAGACATGTCCTTTCAAAACACAGCAGGGATAAAAAAGCACCAAGCCGTCGCTCTTAAGAATGATGGCGACAAATCGGTCTTTTATCGTTGTAGTTTTGAAGGACACCAAGACACACTTTATGTGAATCAGGGGAGACAATTCTACAGAGAATGTGAAATCTCTGGAACCATTGATTTTATTTTCGGGGATGCATCTGTTGTGTTCCAGAAGTGTAAGATCAAAGTTAGAACGCCGATCAAGGGAGAAGCAAATGTGATCACAGCTCAAGGAAGAGAGAATGTTAATTTGAATACGGCTATCTCTATCCAGGATTGTCTTATAATCAATGGTGAACCATGTCCAGGGATGCCATGCTTAGACCCTCAGGTGGTCAAAACATACCTTGGGAGGCCATGGATGAAGTATTCAAGAACCATGATCATGCAGTCCTTCATTGATTTTTTAGTTGATCCAGCTGGTTGGTTGCCTCATAAAGGATATGAGAAAACATGCACCTACAGGGAGTTTCAAAACAGAGGACGTGGAGCTGATACAAGTAGAAGAGTTAGGTGGTCGGATTATAAGGCCATTGATGATCCACGAGAAGCGATGACATACACAGTGAACTCTCTCATACAAGGAGATGAATGGATTCCTGCAACTGGTGTTCCTTATGTGTCAGGTCTCATATGAATCCCTGTCATGATGTGTTGGGGGAATTAGGTTTTTAGTTTAATATCATGCATGGAAGATTAGGATCTTTCTTCTTAGTTTTAGAGAATAAATATTTAAGACTATCTGTTTAGATGCTTTAATTTTAGCTAGAGTTGTAATTTGCCATGCATATTTGGATTATTAATGCATATTTAAATGATGTAATTTGCTTGAAAGGATTTTCTGGTGATTGGAGTACTTGCCCTTCTTTGGTACAGGTTCTGCAACCATATGTCTCTCTCCATATAATATATACTACCAATTACATAAATTTAAAATTGAAAGCAAATTCTGAATTTGTAATCCCTTTGTGGAGGTGTTAGCTATTTGCTTGTTAGATAGTTTTAATTTAATTTGTTAACTAAATGGGTGATGTTACACATTCCTCTTTATAGTCCCATGTATTTCAATAAATGAAACATGTAATTTTTTATTTTTCTATAAATGATTCAAATGATCTGTTAGAGTTTATCATTAATTTATATAAAGTATATCTTTCGGAGGTTGATGTTATATGTTTAGAAACCCACATGTAGTCCCACTTATGTTCTATGAGCAAATATATATTTAAACGAAACATGTAACTTTTTACTTCTTAAATAAATGGTTTTATAAAAAAATTTACTTCTTAAATAAGTGGTTTCATAAAATTGATTGAAGTACATGATAGGTATATACAACTTAAAATATCCATCTAAATCATATGTGGACATCGAAACATTATACATGATCCATCACATTAAAGTTACACCTACATAAAAAAAATCACGTAAAAGCTTCATGTGAAGTTGTAATAAGGGTTGTACATAACATTATCCTATTTAAATTTCAAAATACTTAAATCTTGTCATGATATCATGGATCATGATGTGTTCCATCTGTTATTTTAGCAAGTTCGGTCATCACAATGCAAATAAGTGTAAATAAGCTTGAGATCAAATAATTAACATTAACACAAGATACAAAATTAGGCGATTCACTATAAAAGTCTAAATTTATATACCTCATTTAATGAGATATGTATTTATATAAAAAATGAAATACATATACTCTAATGAATTCAATGATAAAAATGTAAAAAAAATTAAACAAGTTATATACCTCAATACGGCGAGTATATGGAGGTAACAAGGTATATAGAATTGCATGGGATTTCAAAAAAGATGTGACGGATTAATTCCTTCTTGATGTTCTATATAGTAAAATAGAGCTCCAACTTTTGGTTATTATGTATGAATTATTGTTACCATCCTGGTATAACTATCAGGGCAAATAACTGTATATTGTGCCTCTAAGAGGGGTTTATGCACAATTTGATAATTCTAATTCAGAAAAAAATTCTTCTTTATCAAAAATCTTGTTCTGATAGATTCTGTGGAAGGAGAAATTTTACTTGAGACATCCAATAATGAACAGAGGAATAGAGAGATTCCGAACATATTTGCTTTGCATTTTTCAGTAAAAGAAGTACGAGAATGAACGCTAAATTGGTAATCAGTGTTCCATGATTGACGATTAACTTCCTCAACCTATACCACCATACATTTCCATTTCAAAGGATGATTTTCCAATGTAAATGTACACACACACACATCTAATTAAGTTTTAATTTTCAAATCCAAATTTCTTCATAACACAAGAAAAGCTTTAATCAGTATTAGATATCATTAATACATATCAATCTCCAATCAAGAGATGACAGTGTCTCATCACCTGAAAACACGCTAGAATTTAAAAAACCCCTGATTGGATATTGACATGAACTGATAAATGAAAAAAACTCTCATAACACACCCTACACCGCAGCCTCTGGACCTCTTGTTTCGCCCATCTCTGCCTCCTTCGCCGTCTCCGATGTCGTCGTTGGTTGTCCCTTGCCTTCCTTGTAAACCCCATAAAAGTAGGAGACGAAGCCCCAGAGACACAAAGCCATGGCCATCCCCTTCTCGCCGGAGAAACTCTCCCTGAAAGCGATGACCGCCGCGACCTCCGTGAAGGGGAGGAGGAGCGCGGTGTAGACTCCGGCGAAGAGGGAGGAGGTGTAGAAGATGGTGCCGGCGGTGCCGATGAAGGAGAACTGCCAAAGCACGGCGGTCGCGACGAGGACGATGTAGTACTTCGTCTCGCCGAGGTCGTATGCTTTTGCTTCTCTCGGTATCGCCTGTTGCAGTTGATCAATGATTAATTTGGCTATTTTTGAAAATGAATTATGATTAATAAATTAATTACCAAGTTAATATTATGTTTTAAAAGGGCAATTGCAAAAATACCCCAATGTTAGCTAGTATTCACCGAGCGGTGTTATTTTTGTAAATATTAAAAAAAACTTGGATTATTTGTGTAAATTACCCTTTTTAAATGAACTAGTCACCATTCCCATAGTTCATATTTATTGTTATTTTCTCTTTAAATTTTCAGTCTGAAAGGTCAATGACAATGACGTATTGACATTTTTGTGGATGGACTCATTTTATGAAAAATGCATATATAATATAAATAGTTAATGAGATATATATAATATTCAAAATAGAGCAAGAAAAATCTATATGTATGTAGCAAAATTAGGGTTGGGTGGCCATTACCTGGCCTGCCTAAATTCACTTCCATATCTATTCAGAATAGTCCATCCTACTGAATTGGATTCCAAGCTTGTAGTCAGAGTTAAAAAATAAAAAAAAAGGTTCGCTGAAATCTTTTTTTAAATTTAAATTTAAATCTAGTTCACAGGTGTTTTTTTTTTAAATTTAATATATATTTCAAATCAGTCTACCCATGTTTTGATTTTTTTTAATAAAAATAAAATATATTATCTAATAAATTGCATGAACTCAGAATATGAACTGAAATCGAAAGAGAGATTTTCATTTTTCATACCGCGAAATCATGGTTGGCGAGCATCCCAACAGTGCAAAACGCGGTGGCAAAGACGCTCACCCCAAGCTGAAACTGAAGAACCACCGCATAACTGATAACCCTCTTTGCCTTCGCATACGAGAACTGAATACACGGAAATATGAGCCCCAAAAGCGCCGCTGAAAGCACCGTCACAACAAACCCCACCGTATACCCGACCCACTCACCCCGGGCGGCCGGTCCCCGTCCTTTCGAATCGCCAAAAGCACCGCCCCGAGCGTCATAAGCGCGACCGTATTGACACTACAGAAGCTGAACCTGTTGGAAGATGAAGAATGGAACCAAAGTTAAAACACCTTTTTTAGACCTACACGCACTCATGGATACAGTGGAGACTTGTTAGTCTTACGGTAAACAAAACGAAAGTCTAAATTATAGTGATGCAAGCATTTCAAAATTTGAAACTCAAGATTCTAAGAATCCCAACATTTCAATCGCACATCCAGACACCCAAAAAATAAAAACTATATGCAACAGGACCTCTGTTTCACCATAAAGAAAGCGAAGATGGCTGTGAAGGGGAGTTGGGTGGAGTAGAGAAGCGAAGAAGTGGAGACGGGGAGGTAGGAGAGGCCGTCGGAGTACATGAAGTTGGTGAGGCCGCTTATGAGGCCGATGACGGCACTGGCGAAGATGAGGCGGAGTTCGGCGAAGAAGGGGGAGGAAGCAGCGGAGGAGGAGTAGAGGAAGGAGAGGGGGAGGAGGATGATGGGGAATGCGGCGGTTTGGAGCCAGCTGGAGAGCCACTTGCGGGAGCCGCCGTGGGAGAAGTAGAGGCGGATGAGGAGGGGCCCGCCGACGGTGCCGACTGCCATTAGAGTGCAGCTTGTGATGCAGAGGAGACGGCGTCGGAGACGGTGGTTCTTGGTGGGTGGTGGTGGTGGTGGTGGTGATGGTGGTGGTGGTGGGTGGTCGGAGGTTGACATGGTTTGTGAGAGTGGGAACTGCTGCTGATGATGATTGTGTGATTGGGATTTTGGTGTATCTGTGTGTGTGTATATATTTCATTCAGTGTTGAATGTTGATGTCTTTGTCTGATAACTGACTTTGTAATTTGTATGGTGGTTGGTTGGTTTTGTGTGTAAGTGGGTAGGTTAGCATCTGAAAAGGGATGGAATCCATAGTGTTTGTCAGTCTAGGGAGACTCAGAATTATTTATATTTGTTATGATTTGGGCACCTCTTAATTTATGGCTTTCATCTTCTTTATATAACTTTCACAAAATTGATATTTATTTATAGCCCCTGAACTGGATATGTTAACTAACATGTTAGTGTCATGTTGTTACATAACATGTAAAAAGCTGTTCTAATGAAGATGTTAAAAGGGAGCTAAATGTAGGCTCTACCTGTCAGGTGTTATTTTTCATGTTAAACGTGGCTTGCGTTTTAGCTAACCAAATATGGGTTCCATCTGATTGTTCTCATTAAAGAATTAAAAAATACATTTGAGAGGTTGAGTAGGTGGAAAGGTGGGGTCCACTATTATTTTGACTAGTTTATTTAGCTAGTTTATTAGAGTAACAACCATCAACTAAATAGAGATATAGCAAATGAAGGTGTAATTGACGTATAAAATGTTGACATTACATTTTAACATCTTAATTAATTAAACATATCCATTACAAATGCTCTTCTATCCACATATTCCGTGCACACGAGAAAAGATGAGAAGGAGGAGTTGATCATCTGAGAAGAAGTGTTCCACAGATAGGATGTTGAAGTTAGATGGATATTCAAACAAAAATTCAATTAAAATGGAGGGCGTGAAAATTGGAGGGGCGTGCAAACATAATTTGGATGCTCTGCTTGATTTTTTACAATTAAAAGTCAAACGTAAAAAAATCAAGTAGAGGATTCAGACTCCAATCCCAATAGGTGATTGAATTTTATATATGTTTAATATTTGAGTTGTGTGATTATTTTGAATATTGATTAGAATCGGTAGATCCGACACCTGCTTAGATCCCATGTCATTTGAAAAGGTCTTTATTGTAAGCTAGCTAGACATGCTATTGATTGATTCACTCTTGTAGGCAGCCCTTTTTATTTTGGGTAACTGTAATGGAAACAGCTGATCTGAACCCTTGTACAAGATTCTTAAGTCTATGCATGTCAACGGATTGGGTCTAGACCCGGATCTAATCTGACCCGGATCCGATTACACGTATAATATATCCGACTCGATTTAGATCTGACCCGAGTTGAACCAGACCCGGCGGACCCGAACAAACAAACGGGTCGGGTCCGGGTCCACCCCGCCCCGACCCGTTGGACTCGAGACCCGATTGTTTTATCAATATATGCTCATATATTATAAGACTATTAGTATTAGTTGATACATAATTTTATTTCTTACTTAACTTATGTTTGTATCCATAAGTTCATAAATCATAATCATAATCATAATATTTTTTTCGTTGTGTTGATGTTGCAACTTGCAAGAACTTGATTGTTTAATATGTAGTGGTTATTGTTTTGGATATTGTTTAATAATTCATTTATTTCTTTTGAATTGTATAAGATTATGTTCAAACATAGTCTCATTAATAATAATGTTTTATTACAAAAATTTTCAAATAGAATGATAAAGCAAACAAATACATGAGCTCTTCCTCTTTTCTTTTTTTTTGCCAACCATCCAGGTCGGGTCGGATCCGGACCCAACGGGTCCGGGTCCGGGTCCACATTTCCCCGGACCGGCCGGGTCCTAAATTGGACCCGGACCCGTCGGGTCTTGCCACGGGTCGGGTCCGGGTCCACCCTGACCCGACCCGGACCCGACCCGTTGAGAGGGCTACTTAAGTTATATAAATTGTAAATTGTATGCTAGAATCTTATTAAAAAAAAATAAGAATAAAAAAATAACATGCTACTCTTGCAATCATCAATGTTACAATTCAACTAACAACTAAACCTAAATGTTAAAACTGTATTGATTTATTAAATTATAAAAAAATCTTTCAACCACCAAAACCACATATGCTGCTGGTCTCTCTGGACCCCTAACATTGTAAATGTGATGCCGGTCAAGAACAGCTACATTGGTTGATATATATAGCATATGTGATATGTCATATGTGGGTGGGTGGGTTTATTATTTATTATCAAAAGCAGATTTGAATGTAGGGTTTTAAACAGCGGTCAAGAGTAGATGGTGTGATCTTAGTGATGGATGGTGTGATCTTAGTGATGGCAACTGCAAAACCGAAAGGCACGTGGGATGCACAAGTCTTCCCACGTGCCCATGAAGTTGTTGCTCTGATCTTTTTTTTAAAAAGAAAAAGTAGATAGTGCTGCCTCTATTTTCAATGTAAACAAAATACAGGTTCATCTATGAACATGGGAACAAAAAAGTAAAAGAGAACAAGAAAGCGAAAACCAAAAATGTGCATGTCCGCAAACGTAGGACATCTGATTCATCCTTCTAACCCGTTTTAGCACCTGTTGGCTATAGTTTTTGTACAAGGATTTTAGTCGGTTACAAAGTTCTTATGCCTGGTTTGACATTGAGATAAGAAAATAATTGAGTCAAATCACATGTTATTCCATATGACATAAGAAAAAATAGATAAAGCATGAACAATTGTCCGTATTTTAATAAGAAAAAATAAGAATATTCTGTTCTAGTAAAATGTGGAATATACTTTATCCCTATTTTTAATCTCATTTTGTAAAACATGGACAACATTTATGACAACCCTTTAAAAAAAATCAAAAGCTTCATAAAACCAAAACCAACAATATTAACGCTCATTTAGTAGAAAGGATAGATTTGGCATTTTTTTAAATTATCCAATATTTTTACACATGTGATCCAAATTCAAAGTTAAAGACAAGAACAAAAAAAATAGAGATAACAAAATGCATTACCAAATGAATAAAAAAGTGATTTTTTTATCTTCATAAATTAGGCTAACTTATCTTAAATATTTATCAATTTATCAAACTATGTCTTAACATATAGCGGGTTGGGCCATTATTAGAAATTTAAAGACTTGGAATAACATAGGACCAAAATGGACTGTGGATCAAAAGCTTACGAAAAAATTGCTTAGGATGCGTTTGGCACACATTTTTTTGGGGTTCTAACTTTTTAAAAAGCTAAAAACTGTTATCAAACAATTCAGCTTACGTGCATCATCATTACTAGATTTTTTCAAAATATTGTATCTCAAAATCTGTGTTTTATAAAACAGTCATCATCATTACATCATCACACGGTGTGCATAAAAGAGCTAAAAGTTAAAAAACAGTTTTTCAAACTGTGTTTTCAAACGCAACCTTAGAGGGTTGTGTACACTGCTTTCAACTATATTGTTCAATGACTTTAACCCAAGTCTCCAATGGGAGGTGTCTCTTTTTAACCACCAGGTTATGGAGACTTAATCACGACCATAATTATTTTGGACGTTGCTACAATTAGTCTCGTATTTTTATTTCATATCTTGTCTTACGATTGTGTACCTTTGTTAGAAAGTGTATGATATTTATGTATATATCTTTTTTTAAAACATAATATGCATCTAGGACAAAAAATGACTTTAAAATTAGAATGGTTTAAAGATTATCTAATTTTTTTATGGGTCAGGGGACAAGCTTAATTTATTGTTTAGGACATTGAATGGATTAATAGTTTTAATGGTGATATTTTGAGTACTGCATGTCCTGGGCGATCTGTACTTTCGGTTCCTTTACGTCCCCCCCAAGTCGAGGTCATGGAAAATATCCCCTCAAAGCATGACTCTAGTGGATAAAGACAAACATGTTGGTAGATGATAAAAATTAACTACTACAATTTATACAAATGTACTTATCCATATATTGTCCTTGCACTGTTACACATAGTCATTTTTATACCTCCAAATACAGTCACATATTCATTAACCATACAGTGATGTATATACCTCATTAGACGAGTTATATACCTCGTTAGTTTTCTTACGATTGTAAAAGATGAGTTTATTCAATTCAAAATAGAATGATATACATTTTTCAACAAAATATATATCAGTAGACAATGTTTATTATTTATTAAAAATTAAAACATTTGATGACTGTCATGGAAGTATGTCTATGTGCCATGAAATCACTTCCTCGTTCATTGTGTGAAAGAAAAAAAAAGTTTATCAAAAAAATATTTAATAGTAAAATCACAAAGTGAGAACACAGTCAAATTTCCATAAGAATATAGAGATTAAATTTTTTAAAATTGAACATTAAAAAATGTACAATACTGCATCATTCCGAGTAGTCCTCATCACCGTCTTTCCCATCCCATCCCGAGGAACATGATATTTGATTGATTCACAACCACCATGTACAATAAAACTTAGAAGTGTACAATAAATTTTTGAAATGATGATGAGAGAGAGTTTAAGCATTAGATGAGGTAAAGCAAATTAAATCAGTTAGCTTAATACATTTTTGAAAAAAATACATTTTATGTAGAATTTCTAAAAATGAGTGATTTAGGTATTTTCAAATTACTAAAAAAAATTTGGCCAATGATATACATGACAAATAGGTCACATTTAACATGACCAAATGTACAATTTGGTTGTTGTTTCATGTGTTAATTTAAGATTGACATTGTTGATTATTATGATCACCCAATGAAAATATATATACTATCAATTTAATCTAACAGCAATGTTTGTTAATTGCGACCAGCTAAACCTTTAGCTCAAAAAAACCAAAAACAAAAACAAAACAAAACATGAACCTCAAATTTTCTGATAGGTTGACAAGTTTATACCGAATCTAAATGTCATGAATATATAACACAAACTTGTCCAAATTCTGCAACACATAATCATGCTCGAGCTCTTTGGAAGGGAAAATGACTCAGTCCTTGTCTACGACATAATATGCAATCCCCAACCGTTTCGAATTTTTTAAAAGTATATATATTTGCCTAATGAATCATATACCTAAATATACGAGTAGATATTTTTATTTTTCTGAGAAATTAAAAAAGATTTTATCGAATACATATCACATTTATCGAATACATATTACATGCATTACTGTACTAGGATAGTATATACTCTACTCTATAGTCAATTGAAGGATCGTTTATTAACTGTTTTACAGACTGTAAGCGGGTGTAGTTGCTACCTTCACAAAGGGATTACAAGTTCAGAATTTGCTTCAATTGTTTATTTTATGTAACTGGTAGTATATATTATATAGAGAGAGAGACATATGGTTGCAAAATATGTACCAAAGAAGGTCAAGTACTCCAATCACCACAAAATCCTTTCAAACGAACTAAATCATTTAAATAAGCATTAATAATCTTAATCATCCGAATATGGAATGAAAATTACAACTCTAAAATTAAAGCATCTAAATAAATAGTCTTAAATATTTATTCTCTAAAACTAAGAAGAAAGATCCTAATCTTCCATGCATGATATTAAACTAAAAACCTAATTCCCCCAACACATCATGACAGGGATTCATATGAGACCTGACACATAAGGAACACCAGTTGCAGGAATCCATTCATCTCCTTGTATGAGAGAGTTCACTGTGTATGTCATCGCTTCTCGTGGATCATCAATGGCCTTATAATCCGACCACCTAACTCTTCTACTTGTATCAGCTCCAGGTCCTCTGTTTTGAAACTCCCTGTAGGTGCATGTTTTCTCATATCCTTCTTGAGGCAACCAACCAGCTGGATCAACTAAAAAATCAATGAAGGACTGCATGATCATGGTTCTTGAATACTTCATCCATGGCCTCCCAAGGTATGTTTTGACCACCTGAGGGTCTAAGCATGGCATCCCTGGACATGGTTCACCATTGATTATAAGACAATCCTGGATAGAGATAGCCGTATTCAAATTAACATTCTCTCTTCCTTGAGCTGTGATGACATTTGCTTCTCCCTTGATAGGCGTTCTAACTTTGATCGTACACTTCTGGAACACAACAGATGCATCCCCGAAAATAAAATCAATGGTTCCAGAGATTTCACATTCTCTGTAGAATTGTCTCCCCTGATTCACATAAAGTGTGTCTTGGTGTCCTTCAAAACTACAACGATAAAACATCGATTTGTCTCCATCATTCTTAAGAGCGACGGCTTGGTGCTTATTTATCCCTGCTGTGTTTTGAAAGGACATGTCTTGCGCCATGAAATCACTTCCTTGTATAACTGGATCAAGAAAACATTTGTGCTTAAAAGAAATATATATTTATGTCTAAAAATAAGACAAACAAAACCAAATTACATAACTAGTTCACCAACAAACTTAGAAAGCTAACAAGCAAAAAACATAATTTTCTTGAGATAAATCAAATAATGTTAGTGCTTGTGTGTATATTAGGATGAGAGGGAATTAAAGAGAGACTAATCTTTATATAATTGTTGTTTTAGGAAAAAACAAAAAAATGTTTTCTAAAGATAGAAAAAATAGAAAAATGCCACTTTTAGGAAATGTACCGCAAAAAATTTTAATAAGAAATTTTATAACTTAAAATGACGTAAATAAATTTGTGTCGTCAATTTTTTAAACTCTCACACTATTTAAAATGTAACACACCCTAATTGATAAATATTAACAATGTAAAAAATTAAATAATGTTATTTGAGAGTATTTTTACTTTTTTTTAAAAATATTTTTGAGTGCCCTATCAAAAATCTTAACAATCCCAAAAATTGTCTTTCTAAGGTTTTTGGATATTCTTATCATTTTGAAGTTTTTTCTATAATATTTTTTTTATTACATCTTATAAATGTCTTGCCAAAGCTTTTATTTTCTAATTTTTAAATGCAAGTTCCCAAACAAATCCTATAAAATTTTAAAATATGCAAAAAAAAATTAAAAATTAAAACAATATCATTCTTTGACGATTCAACTCTTAACTGAGTACTCAGAAATAAAAAATAAATAAACTTTATTCATTAAAAATTAGGTATTTACTTATTTAATTGTTTTAGTGGGGTGTGAAACAATTAAATATGTGAGAAAATTTAAATGTTAGATAATACAAGGGTAATTATTATAAGATTGTGAAAGAAAATCTTTGTAGGCTCATTTGGTTATTTCTAATGCCTTGATTTTTGTGTATTTTCCCTTGTTTTTATGCATTACTTGAAATCCTCTTATCATGCCTTTTGATAGACACAAAGAAGAATGAAAGATTATAACAAAACATAACAGATGAAAAAATTGAAAGATTTGATGCGCAAGCATAGAGCAATAAAAACATGATTAAAAAGTTAAAATCATATTATTATGAACATAAAAAAATAATGATTGTTATAATATACCCAGATTAGCAGATTGTTGAATGTCTTGGCCATCTATAGCGTTTCGAGTAGTCCTCATCACTGTCTTTCCCATCCCATCCCCAAGAAACATAATGTTGGATTGTTTCACAACCACCATCTCTTCCATGTAAAATCCAGCTTTAATGTATATCACATAACGTTTTGAATTATTGAATGGTGCATTCTTTACAGTCTCTATTATTGTCCTGAAGTTGCCACGACTATCTTGAGATACTATAACATTCACCTTTGAAGACATGTTCACCTGCAACCAAATGTTTTTTACTTAGACTTTGATGTCACTGAACAAACAATCAAGTAAAAAATTAAAATTCGAAACAGACCTATTCAAACTTCTAAGACTTTTTCTTTCTCTAGAGATTCTTTGTGCATCTTTCCTATGCACTACTGCACTTATATAGTCTTCTTATGTTGTCAAAAATAGTAGTAAATTTTGAAGGATTAGAACATCTTATCTATGGTTTGGTTCTATCTTTCAAAATTCTCCTTTTGGTTTATCTTCCATTATCTTTTTCTTTCCCAAATAGAAAAAATACTAAAAATTATTCTTAAGAATTACCGAAATAAAGCATTTCTAAGAATTTTTAAAAAATGTTCTAAATTTAGAAATGTCCAAATCATCCAAATCTTAATTTTAAAAATACCAAATCATTCATTTTTAAGAATTCTACCAAAAAGTTTTCTTTAATTAATTTCTAAAATTTAAGAATGTGCAACAAATCTTCTAAAATTTAAGCGTGTTAATTTTTTTTGTAATGTTGTCTATAAGGTACTCATAAATATAAAAAACAATATTAAAATCGTGGTCATATAAAAAAAACTACTTTTTTATGTTGTACTAATGTTCCTCAACTGGGTAACTGACTGAGGATATGAATATATTTAATGAAGAGAGAGTTTTAGCTGATGATTTAAGACAAATAAAGTCAATTTAGGTTAATAAATATCCAAAAAAAGATTTTGTTTGTAGAATTTCTAAAAATGATCGATTTTCGTAGTCCTAAAATCTAGAAGATTATTTTGGGTATTTTTCCTTCTAAATTGGTATTAATTAGATTATCTGGCTTAGGTTCATGTGCATTGTACAATTAGATTGTTCAATGCACCCATAGTTGCCCGATCTTATTACCTCAAGATAGACATTGTGACTTTGATATTATGTGAAATTTTAAAATTAAAATTAGACCCCGTTTGGTTCGTGCCATTATGGGATGGATTGATTCCATGTGAAATTATTAAGAAAGTGTATAAAATCCAGGGTTTGGTTAGTAAGTAGTAATCTTATTGATAATTGTGGGCCCCACTGGAATTAAGATCAACACATGAATATGGTGGAATTAAATTCCTTATCCTTTTTTGTGGCAATCTCAAATTACACCAGAAGTCTAAAATTAGATACTATTATATCCTTTATAATTTAATTAAATTATTAACTACGTCATTTCTAAAATAAATAGTCTTCTCTTTTTTTTAACGCACCGTTTATATATTCATTTTGATTTTATAACTAAGAAAATCTGTTATAATTTGTATATGTGATGTGAAAATCTTGATTGTGTATTAGATATTTATTATGATTTTGAATTCGGTTTTTATTTTTTATAGATGAGTTTAGATATTTATAATTGGTATAATAGTTTTTATTTATTTATAAAGATATTTATAAATACACTTTTTTTTATAATTATGATATGGGTAAAGAAATCAAATTTTCAAGTATATATATAATAGTAAGGATATTTTAGACATTTAAATCAAATTCCTTATCATTTTCTATATGTGAACCAAACACTGGAAAACGATTCTTTGAAAAAATCAACTAACGAATCAAATAGTCTGATGGAATTTGGATTCTTAATAAAATGATTACTGATAAAGTATTCCACAAAAGAAAAAAATAACACGAATCGAACCAGGTGTTAGGATTCAATTAAATTCTAGTATTTGTTTTTTAGGATTCTTCTCAAATTTGTCTATCAGATCGGACCATTGGACCTATTCTAGTCCCATGATTGTCATTTTAAACAAATTAGTTTGATTGACCTGGATATGGAAATATACATTACTTGGATTATACCTTTCTCTTATTCTAATTGGATGTTATTTGAATGATTTTTTACTGGCTAATCTTAATTTTTTCTTTTTTTCCCGGATATGCATTTTATAATTCATTAAATGTTACATATCCTATAAGTACATGTTATATTAGAATGGAATTTCCACCCTTTCATGTTGGTAGAGATGCAAACTCTAAAAAAAAATTGAAAAATTAACTGTAACAATTTATACAAATGTACATCTGTTGGCCTAAAAAAAGTCAATATAGATAAGTCAAAATTAATTATGGTATCGGTATATTGTAATGACAAATATACAAAATTAAAAAAAGGATATTTTGATAATTTCTCCCTTAAAAATTTATTTAAAATGCTCCACATTATAAATAAAAATCTACAAAATAGTCCTTAACAAAACTGATACATATGAAGCCCATTACAAAGTATTATTTGAAACCCCCCGGTTCTACCTCTCATAGATAGATCTCTATCTCACACAACACGTCTTCCAGCTCCTTGACAAACTTCGAAAGCAGATCACTGGATGGGAAGGCCACCTTCTTTCCTTCACTGGACGCGTAAATCTTGCTAAATCAGTCCTCAATTCACTTCAAATTTTCTGGTCTGCAGCCTTCCTTCTTCCACATAAAACTATTAAGCACATTGAAAAGCTGCTCCGAGCTTTCATATGGGGGGGAGGGGGGCTAGTTTGGAGAGATCTATGCACCACTTGGAATGGCAAACGGTATGGTGTGTCTTCCCCATTCCGAAGGGGGGCTAGGGATGAAAGCACTTAAAGACTGGGCATTGGTCTCATTAGGAGCAAAAATCTGGGAGGTTGAAACAAACAAAGAATTCTTATGGGTTAAATGGATCCACCAAAGGTACTTCAAAGCCAAATCTGTTTGGCGAATCCAACCAACTGGTGTTGCTACGCGAATCTGGAAGGAAATCCTCTCCGCCCGGGATTGGATCATGCCTCGGGTAAGATATATCATCTTCTCTGGTAAGCACATTAACATCTGGGACGATCCACGGGTTCAAGGAAAAGGTTTCGCAGATCTGCTTGGGGAGACTTCTCTTTTGTTTGGCCCTCTTGAATCAGCAATGGTCAGGCTTCTTAAAAACCAAAGGCAGTGGAAAAAACTACATAGATGGCCTCATGCATTGGCCTAGGTTTGGGAAGATATTTCACAAGAGGATGTTGGTGGTTCAAGCATTGATACTCTCATCTGGCCACCAAGCCACTCTGGACAACTCTCTACTTCGGAAGCATGGAATGTCATTCGCTAAAAGCAGGAACCTACAGAATAGACAAATTGGTTATGGAAGTCCCACCAATCTCCCAAGCACACTTGTTGCGCTGGGCTCATGTGTCACAATAAGTCCCCTACTTTGGATGTTATGTTCCGCAGAGGAATAATAAATGACACTGTTTGCAAACTGTGCAACAGCGAGTCCGAAACAGGGGTGCACTTGTTCCTTAAATGCTCCTACTTTGATTTTCTTTGGACCAATGTCCTCCATAAGATGGGTGAAAAAAAGACCAGTCAACCTAGCCTCCCAGAATTTCTCAAGCTAAATTTCCCCGTGGGGGCCCTAAAATTATAATACAGGCTGCTTGGACAACCACAATTTGGTGGATATGGAGGGAGCAGAATGATAGGCTGCAAGGTAAAAGCCACAAGCACAAACTGGCCCTTCGCAGGATGGTAATGGAGGCAAACCAGATTTTGACTGGAGGAAAACATTTCACTGAATATCTCAACCCGAAACTGCATTGCTGTCCAATCCCCTCGGGCATCCATTAATGAGTTCTTGCAGGGGTCTAGTAGGCTATGGATGGAAGGGGATTCTCAAATGGCAATCACATGGATTCAAGGGAGAGGATCTCCACCGTGGATTGCACTTCGAAACCTGTATGACATCAAGTTCTCTCTGCAATCTCTCACCCACTGGAAGGCCTCACTCACACATAGGCCAAAGCTAATCAACCTACGAACATGATGGCCTCCTGGAACACTGAAGATGGTGAAGTTTTGATTCATGTAGACTCCACGTGGCCAGAACTCAGGTGTTCAGATTACCCGAGGAAAATAACTTCTCGACAAGTGTGTTACTGTGCACCAAATTGGGCAAAATACTTGGTTCTACATGATGGTTAATCCATTGCTGGGGATGCAGTGTAGCTTGCTCTACATTTCCCTCCCACTGATGGGTTTACCCTCTAACTCAATTGTTTGTCTATATTGTAACTAACTCATTTTCGTATACGTGTATATCTTATAGCAATACAAAATTTTACATTTACCCTCGAAAATAAAAAAATTCAACATTGTAATTTAACTCTTCTTGCATCACGGCTTTTTTTTTGTTGAAAAAGAAAAATATTTCAAAAAAAGTTGTCACCTATACAATGCAATAGTGCAGTATAATGCGATATTTCACCAAATATTTTGTGTACAAATTTCAAATATCAAAGTACTTACAAAATTATATAGATATTTTGTTTAGGAATTAATAAGAAAAAAATATTTGAAGTTGGAGACTTAAAATGAAATATGAAAAAAAGGAGAAACTGATCATTAAATAACACATAAAAATAAATCACATTTCACAAACTAATGGTGTATAGACGGATGTTTGACAGATGGACTAAAAATGAAATAGGCGGTTAAATTTGGGGACTTAAAAAAAAATATGAAAAAGGGAGAGATTGATCCCTAAAAAGACAAGCTTACATGTATTTAAAACTAAAAATCCCTACTTTTAAATGACCTCAAAATATAAAATAAAACTAGCACTCTAACCTTTGTATCTGAATTAATTAGTATATAACGGTGTTGTTACATTCAGTATTTTGTTATAGTCTTAAATGCTGTCATATATACATATTTTATAAATATATGATAAGAGTTGATTTTTAAAATAATTTTATAATTTTTTTTTAAAATTGGCCCTATCTATAAAATTTTTTAGAGCCTCCGCTGTATATCACCGTGATTTTGTTTGTCTCTGCCATGACCACATAAACCGTATCACATAAAAACATACAAGAAAAAAAAGGTGTCAAAACAAGAATATGTGACGCGGAGAGGTCACTACAAGAAAATAGGGCATTAGCTGCGAAAAAAATCGTAGCAAACACCCAAGTTTTCGCAGCAAAAGGCCTTTCTCTACGAAATCATTTCATAACTATTTGGGTGTAACTGCCTGGGAAATTCTTTTGCTGCGAAAATTTAGAAATTTCATTGTTGGAGGTCATTCTTCGCGG
The DNA here is from genome assembly GCA_030737845.1 of Acorus calamus. Lineage (NCBI taxonomy): Eukaryota > Viridiplantae > Streptophyta > Magnoliopsida > Acorales > Acoraceae > Acorus > Acorus calamus. The sequence goes on along the minus strand of CM060858.1, from coordinate 6,342,606 downwards.
TCACCTTTTGCAGCGAAATAAATTGCGCAGCAAAAGTAACATTTTGCTACGAATGTATTTCGCAGCTAAAAGTGTACAAATTTAATTTTAAAAAAATAAACATTTTCTCTTTTGCGACGAAAGTTTTATTTTCGCAGCAAAAGATGCCCTTTTGTTACGAAACTACTCCACAGCTAAAAGTGTTAAATTTGTTATGTATCATATCATTAAATTTCAATATACATATAAATTTTGGTGTGATAAAAAAAAACAGTACTGGATCAAATATTTTTGAATGAAAAATATTTGATGACCATCCTATCTCTGTTGCATCTCCTCCACCCTCAGCCACCTATACGAGCTAGCTTTCAAATTTTCAAAAGGGAGAAGTGAATTTCAATCTTCAAATTTAGGGAAATGAAGAGACAATCTGATTTAAAGCTCTGTTTGCAAAATTCATTTATTTGCAAATTGTATATAATCATTTATTAAAAAAAAATGAAAATTTTAGAAGAAGAGAAACATATATCGATTGCACATCTATCTAGATGTGTATTAACCACCAATTCCTTTACCACCACCACATCTGTTAGAGAAATTGACCAATATAATATAATCAAAGATCCTGTTAGGACATATATATATAACAAATTCAGACAACAGCAGCCAAAATTTGTATTTTGGTATGCTTATCAGGACTTCAATTAAAACATCATAAAACTCTCCAAATTTTCACATCCAATGTATTGTTTAATGGGTAACAAATTTTTACCTTTGCTTAAAAAATAATGCATTGCTTAATATAATATCCATATATAACGACCCAACTAAATAAGAACAACATAAAAAACTTAAAAACCAACCCCTTCTAATGATATCTTATTTTTCAAGAAAACAAAAACAAAGCAATCCTTTAATGGTGAGTATCAAAGGAAACAATCATAAAAAGCATGAAAAAATAAAAAACCTTATCATGCTTTTCATAGTTTCCAATTCAGTCCAAACCATTAAAAAAAAAACCTAACATGACACATGCTCCAACACCACCACTACAAACTCTTCAAGACATCCATAAATTCAAACTCTCACATGATCAAATGAAAGAAGAACCCCCCAACAAGTCCTTCCAAAAAGCTTCCGGGTTCTCTGCCGGCGCCGCCACCGCCACCGCCGGCTGATGATCCAAAGCAGGAACAGCAGCCACAGAAGCTGGAGGAGGAGGAGGAAACAAGTTTGGGTGGTGAAGCTGATGAGGATGATTGAATCCATGCATGCCATGCATGGTTGGTACGTCGAGCTCCTGCGACTGAATCCCTCCTCCGAGAACGGATCGAAGCGGCGACGACAATGACGAAGGCAAGAACCTCACCCCTCCATAGTGGATCGGCTGAGGCAATGATACATTATTAGTGATGGGTAGTGGTTGGTGGTGTTGGTGATGGTTGGTGGGGTTGGTGTTGGTGGTGGTGGTTAGGTTTATGGGTTGCCTTAGCTTTCTTGAGCTGCCTCCATAAGGGATGTTACGGAGGGCGCCGCCATGGGTCCAGTACCTCCGGCAGTCCCGGCAGCTGTACCGGGGCTGGGAGAGGCTGTAGTTGTTGTAGTAGCAGAACTTTGTGTTCATCGAGTCGCAGCGAGGGCAATTACGCGGTGGCGGTGGGGGCGGAGGTTGCCCTTCCGGCCGCCTCCCATGCCCAGAGACTCCTCCTCCTCCTCTCCCTTGCATCTTTCTCTATTGAGGTGGTGGTGGTGGGGATTTATTAAAGCTCGTTATGGCTAAATCGAGATAACGAGGTTCGCAGGCTCTCTGTTATCTCCAATTTGAATTATGTCTATTTTGACTCTTTTTGAAATGGATATATACCCAAAGTTTCGCTCAGAACAAGATTCGCAGACTCAAGCTAATCTTGTTCAATTAGTGCGAAGATTGTGAATTATTTAAAAAATTGAAAAGCAAGCTAGATCTTGTGAGTTATTTGTGGATGTGATATCTCATAGGATTCTATTCCGGAATGGGAAAAAGGCATGATATATATCAACCAGATCCACTTGGATAGTCTTTGCCGAATTTAAGTGATTCGAATGGGTGTAAATGGTTGGATAAATCATTCTGAGAATTGAAGTTCAAGAAGAATAAAAGAACATGAATTGATTGAGTATGAGTTATGAAAGTTTGCTAGTATATAGTTCTAGCTATCTTGTTAAAACAGCTAAAAGAACAAGACGTTTTATAGTTCCTTTAAATTTTTTCGTCTTTCTATTCATGTGGTGGTGTTGCTTTTTTTTGTTATGGATTGTTTGAAAACTGAATAGAAACAAAAAGGAAGGAATGACAATTATATATTATGGGGTTGATGTTTCTTGTGCCAATGACAAGGCTCAAGTAACTGAACAGCTGAATAACCTAGATTTCTATTGAAACTCAAAGATCTGCAAGTGTTTGTTTGTTTTTCTTTGGGTTTTTTTAATTTGTAATATTTTTAGATATGATAAGTAATGATGATGCTGATAATGTGGTTGATGTCAGTTGAAATGGTCTGTACATATAATTATAATAACATTAATTTGAGACCATCATGTTATATATTATGAGTTTATGATATTTACATAATATTGTTTGCGTTACATAGAGTCGGACAGGGTCGAGCTCTATGCATTGGCATTTTTGTCTTTGATGAGATATTAGTACAAAATGGCATATCATATTTTTTATAAGGTTGTAAGGTTTTTATTTTCGGTGTGAACACTTCTCGTTGATAATGAATTGGTCTCTGGTGCGCTCGGTGGACTTATGCAAGATTAATTTGATGAACCATATACGTAATTCTTTTTGTCTTTCCTTTTATTTGTTTAATTTTCTCTGAATTAATTGCATCCCAACATCCAATATTCATAACAAATCGTATATAAATACATGTACATGTAGATTTTATCAACCTTCAATGAAATGGGTGTTGCGGGTACTAGTGGTGGCTCATAAATGTATAACAAACTTTGAAATATTAATTGAATGTCTTAAAGAGTTAAACTTGTAAGAGTATTTGAATGCTTAATTATCTCTAAGAGAAAACCAATTGAGACAAAATGATAGGTTATTTTGCAAGAGAGATCAAATGTTTCTCTTGATTACCATATAAGAAAATCAAAGTAATTGAAAATCTCCATGGATTAATCTCCTACAAGCAAGGCAATGTTGGCTATGAGAGAATTTGTAACTTGGTTAATTGTAATAGTATTGGTTCACAACAAAAAAATATCAAGCTTTAGCGACAAACATGCATCACCATTGGTGACATTTCATCAATGTAGAGGATTTGGGGAATGATGAACACTTATTTTAAATGAATATATATTTTGTTGTTAGAACGTACTTTTATAGTTAATGTTTCATTTAAGTTTTATAAATTTGCTTTATGAAATTACCATTTAATTTATATAAATATTCAATGTATGAAATAATTGAAAATACAAGTTTTGATTAAAAAAACAGGAATTGAGATGTAATGGATACCATAAGAACAACAGATATAGACCGTCACTAAAATTACAACAACGACAGCCTATATCCATCACTAATGGATTTAATCGTCTGTTCTAATAACCTATGGCGATTGATGTAGTTCGTCACTAATAACCTGTTTTTAGCAACGGCTTGTATCCGTCACTAAAGGCATAATAGTGTTGTTGTAGCTTGAATAACCTACAACAACACCCCTAGGCCGTCACTAAAAGTGGAAACAACAATGGCTTTAGTCCATCCCAACACTTTTGGAGATGCCATATACAATGACGCTAAGTGATGGATTTTAGTCTGTCGCTAAAAGGGTTTGGCAACAGATAATGGTTGTCACGAAAGTTAAGTTTTTTTGTTGTGGTTATCCAAAAAGTTGGATACTATCATTGCGTTTAGAGTATTTGTAGATTATATATAAGTGAAAATTATTGTTGACAAGAAAACTGCGTGTAGAACTTTAACAAATGACTGTACAAATACTTTTATCAAAGATATGATAAGAGCAAACCAGGAACTATGAAAATGCTTTGTATGGAAACCTATCTATTTGATTTCTACTTCTTTTAAAATAATTTTTGCACATTTTTTAACCTGGATAATCAAATACATGGAATGCATTTTTTTTTATTGGGGCGATTTTACATTCAGTATTTTTGAAATATATATTGATTAATAAAGTATATTTTTTTATAAAATATAAAATACCTTCAATAATTGTTTAGATTGAATGCATATATTTAGGGTTTTTCTATAATAAAGTAATACTAACATTATCGAGTTTATACTGTATTAGACAATTTTATATATTGCATTAGTGAATTGGCAAATATGCAGATGGGGTTGCAAAATGAATTGAATGTATAAACACTCTACTATAATATAACAAAAGGGAAAATTAGTTATAATTTTTTTTTTTAATCCCTTACTTTGTCCCTCAATTTATTTAGCATGTTGCACACTCATGTTAACAGTTATCATTTTCCATATCCTTCCATCTAAACACCAGTCACTTGTATGATTTTCTCCTCAAAATGTCCTCAAGTTAACAATGTACCTAGATGTATAACAATATATATGTTAAATAACATGCATGGATTATTGTACATAGCGTACACAAACGCACTTATACAATATATATGGATAACAATGTATAAGTATCGCAAAGGTAGTTTGTTTAATGGCATATATAGAGTGCATAACAATTATGGATGACAATGGATCTGGTTGGAGTATGGTTTGATCTATTTTAAACCCAACTCAGCTTCACAATGTCATTCATAACAATTATGGATGACCAACGGATCTAGTTGGATTTCATACCTGATCTACCCCATCTTAGGTTTTACAACTTGTTTATCCATATACATAATATAATAATAAGAACTTGATATTATATATTAAATTATTTTCAAATACATTTGAATTACAATAATAGAACAACTACATAATATTTGTTCTGTTGAAATTCTTTTGTATGGCTTGTTTACCACCACAAACTTCTCACGAAGGTGAACTATATGAAGTGGGTGCTTGCGGCAGATCTGGCGTGTATCATTTGTGGGGGTGGGGCGGAGACCATCGAGCACCTCATGCTAGATTGTCCAATGGCACAAAGACTTTGACAGTGTTTGGCTGGTGCAACGGAGTTCGTTAATGGTAGTATCAATCTTGAGGAACTTTGGCGGGCCGACCAGAGTGTTTGAGTGAGGGGTGATAAAAGCCCAAAGGCAAATATCTCTTAGCTTCTTGTTCTGGTGATGATGTGGGCACATTGGATTGCTTGGAATCATCTTATTTTCCATGGGACTCCAGTCTAAGCGGAAAACATTTGGGATATGGTGACGCACTTGATTCAGGACTAGGAAGTGCACTGTGCGAGGACACATCTTGTTTCTTTTTCAGGGGGAACACTTTGTATTGAGCAGTAGAACGTTGTATTTTGTTTTGGATCTAGGGCTACCTGTAGATATCTCTTCTACTTTGGAGCCCCGAGTGTTAGACAAATATCTTTGACTGTCTTTGCTTTTATATGTTTCTTTGAGTGTTCTCTTTTTTTAAAAAATAAAACTAAAGGCGATCACCTACCTTTTTTTCTTAAAAAAAAAACTATGATTGTTTGGATATAAAATTGGGTGATTTTTAAGGAAAATATTACATTCAATATTTTTGAAATATATAATATTGACTAATAAAGAATTTTTTTTATAAAAAATAAAATACCTACTGCAATTGTTCATATTGAATGCATATATTTATGGTTTTTTTTATAGTAAAGTAATACTAACATAATAGAGTTTACTGTAGTAGACGATCTTATATACTACATTAGTGATTTAATGAGTGTAGATGGGGTTGCAAAATGGATTATGTATATCAAAACCTTCCTATAATAAAACAAAAGAGGAAATTAATTATAATAATTTCTTTTAATCCCTTTCCGTCTAAATAACAATCACATGTATGGTTTTTCTCAAAAAATGTCTTAAGTTAACAATGTATTCAATTGTATAACAATGTATATGTTATATAACAAGAATGGATAACAATGTACAAGATTCAATAGCGTTCACAAATGCACTGTATACATATAATATGGACAACAATGTACAAAATAAATAACAATGTATAAGTATTGCGGAATATAGTTTGTTTAATAGCATGCATATATACATATATAGAGTGTATAACAATTAGAGAAGGCAATAGGTCAGGTTGGAGTATAGTTTGATATAATTTAAACTCAATTCAGCTTCACAATGTTCGACTGCATACCCATCTCACCTCACCTCAAGTTTTACAGCTTGAAATGTATACTTGTTCATTCCACCCAGCCCCATTTAAGTCGAGTTGCATCGAGTTGATCCATAATAATAATAATAATAATAATAATAATAATAATAAATTATTTTAAAATACATTTGAATTACAATAATAAAAGCTACAATCATTCTGATATGAAAATACTAAATTATCAAAATACATCAAACATAACTAGTTCATGACACAATTACATATGAAAAGTCTTCAAAAACATGTCAAAATATATAGCAATAAATAGTTTATCTAATCAAATAATACCTGATAAATTCAAAACTGGTATGCTGAAAAGAAAGTGGGAAAAACAAAATCTTGCAAAATTTATAATTTTATTTATGCAAGGGAGAATATATTTGGGTCACAAGGAGAATAAAATGGATGAAAAAAAATGATGACAGCTGGGTTGGGTTTTAATATCATAGAAAATAATTTTTTTATGCCTTTAATTCTAATAGAGTCAATAGAGTCAGGTTACTAGGTTGGGTTGGGTTGTAAATATGAGTGCTGGTACATGCACATATTTTTTTCGACCTAATTAATTCCAATCCCATATGCATTAATAAAAATCATCGGGGCATACTAGAATCAAGGTTGAAAAATAAACTGTATACGTTGTCTTTTAAACATTAAAACTTAAACCCAACTAGGGGCAGGTTTTAAAACACATAATCTAAATGCACTCTAATAGGATCGAATCTAGTGAGTTATTACTAAAACTCGCTCCATTGCCATCCTTAATTACAATTATGTATAAAATAATAATTTTAAAATCCAAAATGTTAAAAACAAGTTACACAAAAAGTAAAACGCTAAGAAATTAAAAATAAATAAAATATTACCTCAGTCTATTTTACATACAAAACGCAGCTTTATCATATTTAAATTTTAAAAAAATCATATACTTTGTCTAATGAGATATATGCATTTATAAAATGTGAATGATATATTTTAATCAATTGAATGATCATTTCTAAAAAAATATACATAAAACTTTTCTAAGGAGTTATATCTTTCTTTTCAATCGAAAAATTGTATTTGGTACTGTTAAGCCCCCATTTGGTTCGAGAATAGACCAATAATAAGTGAAAATTAGTTAGAATTGCTTTAAAGATTGAAATAAATGAGAATTTATTTGTCAAAATTAACTGGTATAAAATAGTATATGGATTCCACTCAACCCCTGTAATTATGTTATCCCAAATTATACAACTTAAAAGAATATGTAGACCCACTTTCAAATCAACTATCATCATCTCTTATAAATCATTTATCACAATTTTTTCACCTTTTATAAATCTTTATCCAAAACTTTATTCACGTTCTATCTGAATAATACAAACTTTAATATTAGATTTGCGAACGAGAATAATTCAAAACATAACCAAACAAAAAATTACTTTATCCTTATTTATATTAGAATACTTATAAACCTCAAAATAACTTAATTCTTTGAGCCCCTGTTTGGTTTGCAAACAGATCCCAAAATAAATATATAAATAAGAATTTGTATGCCATAATTAACTGGTATAAAATAGTATATTGATTATAGCCAACCTTGGAATTAAGTTATCTCAGATTATTCAACTCAAAACAATATGTGCGCCCACTGCCACCACCTCTTCAGAATCAACTATCAAATCAAATATCATCATTTTTTACCTTTTATAAATCCTTATATACACCATATTCACATTTTATCAAAACAACAATAACTTTATTACTCCGAACGAGAATAATTTAAAACACAACGAAACAAAAAAAAATCATTTTATCATTGTTTATATTAGAATATTCATAAACCTCATAATAATTTAATTCTTTAGCCCCTGTTTGTTTCTCGTATAAGACTCCGGATAAACCCGGATAACTCCAGATAAAAAAATTTAAGTGTTTGTTTACCCCGAATAACCCCTGATAAAGTATGCAAGAATAAACCCTGATAAAGTAATATATGAATTCCAATCAACCCCTGAAATTAAAGTTATTCTAGGTTATTCCACCCAAAGAATATGTGGGGCCACCGTCAAATCAACTGTCATCACCTCTTATAAATCACATGTCAAATTAACTATCATAACTTTTTTACCTTTTATAAATCATTATACATACTTTATTCACATTTTATCCAAACAACAAAACATTGATTTTACGTTTATCAACGAGTTCAAAACACAACAAAACACTTATGTTTGGATAAATGTATACCTTAGAATAAAACTTATTCCCGTTTCAAACGGGGTTTAGTCCGGGAAGAGTGTAACATAATATAACATTATTATAAAAATAAGTTTTTTTAAAAAAACTTGGAATTTCCCCAAACAAAAAATAAATAAATAAAGAAAAAAAACCTCCAAGTATGCAACCCTAACTACTAAAATTTCTCTTCAACGAGACGAAACCCTCCTCCATTAATCTTCACAGAGAGATTTTGAGAGAGAGAGAGAGAGAGAGATGTCGAGTCGCAACCGAGGCCCTCCCCAACAACCCCACCCCCAACAGCCCCCCCTCCACCCCTTCGCGCGCTCCCATCCCCCCCACCCTTCCTTCCTCGACGACATGCGCGCCGGCCACCCCCCTCCGCCCCACCCCCTTTTCCACCACCCCCACCACCACCACCTCGCCGCCATGGAAGACCGCCTCGCCGTCCAGCACCACGAGATCCAGTCCCTCCTCGCCGACAATCAACGCCTCGCCGCCACCCACGTCGCCCTCAAGCAGGAGCTCGCCTCCGCCACTCACGAGCTCCGCCGCGCCTCCCACTCCCTTGCCTCCCTCCGCGCCGAGGGAGACGCCCGGCTCCGCGACGCGCTCGATAGGTCATCCGCCTTAGAAGCCGAGCTCCGCGCCGCCGACTCTGCCCGCGCCGAGCTAGACCACTCGCGGGAGGAGCTCCGGCGGCTCGACTCGGCGCGGCAGGAGGCGTCCGCGCAGGCGGCGGCGCTGTCGCAGGAGCTCGGGAGGGTCTCGGCGGACCTCCAGCGGGTGCCCGCGCTGAAGGAGGAGATCGAGGTGTTGAAGCACGAGATCCAGCGAGCGAGGTAGAACGGGTTTTTAGGGTTTTCTTTTTGTTCCGGGAGGGTTTGTGATATCTTTTGTTTGTGGAATTTAGGGCGGCGATAGAGTACGAGAAGAAGGCGTACGCGGATAACTATGAACAGGGGCAGGCGATGGAGAAGAATTTTATAGCGATGGCGAGGGAGGTGGAGAAGCTGAGGGTGGAGATCGGGAATTCGGATAACAGGGGAAGGGCTTCTGTCTCTGCTGGGACCAACCCTGGTAATTTTTTTTTGAATAAATCCTGGTAATTTTTTCTTTTACAGTTAACTTTTTTTTTGTTGTTTTTGTACTTGTTCCTTGTGGAATAATGAATAATTAGGATGGATTGGTAAGGTAGATGAGTCCTTCTAATTTGCGATGTTAAGAAAGAATATAACAGTCTGCTTGGTTGGTGTGTGATATCTCTCCATTTGCGTGGCTGTTTATTAATTCCAACACAAATTTGTCGACATCCAACCATGCCTTCAATATTGTACAAAAAAAAAAAAAAAAAAAGGTAGCAGTAGATTCTTGAGTTGCTGTCAAAGCACCAGATGAATATTTTTAAACTAAGTTTTCGTTAGTTATCTTTTTGCTGTTTGTGGGCATGATTTCTTTGGAAATATGTATGTGTAGTATTTCACTGTTCTTTTTCATTGGAAATGTCAATTCTGTAGGTGCAAATTATGGCAATCCTGATGCTGGATATGGAGGAAATGCTTATCCAGCTGGCTATGGCGTGAATCCTGTATGTATTTCATCACTTTGGCCCCGTTTGGAAACGGTTTTTTTTTTTCTGTAACAAAAGAGCACCCCAAAATTATTAAGCTGCAGCTTTTTTTTTTCTGTTTGGAAACTGTTGTCTACTTGCATAACATTCACACTCTTCTTACGCCTATTCTTCCCCAATGATATTTATTGATAAGGAATTTCTTGCCTTTGCATTTCAGGTTCCGGGCAGTGCTGAAGCTGGTGCGCCATATGGATCTGGACATGTATCTGGGCATGGTGCATGGGGTGCATATGACATGCAACGTGCTCATGGACGTAGATAAGAAGCGTGCCACAGTTGCTTTGCTATGGTCTCGTGCTTTATATGTGTTTGTTCTCGCTTGGGCTTAGCTATGTTATGATCGAATTATTACATATCGTGATGTTGTTTGGTGAGACAAGTGCCCAATATGCATTTGAATGCTTAATATCTGGCTTTCAGTTATCGATTTTGCATGGTTTATCATTATTATCCTATCACACTGCCATTGCTGTTTTAATTTCCAATGCCACTTATGATATAAAGATTTTGCAGGGTATCTTCTTTAAATATCCTTCATTGCGTTTATCCACTAGATGTGCATGTGCTTTTATTTGTTGCTTTGTATTCTTTATCACTTGTTCTGGTCATTAATAGTTAGTACTTCCAATAACTGATATTGCAAACGAGTCAATGTTTTGGAAGATAGAAGTGCTAGTGTCCCTTAAATGCTGCTTTCTTCTGTAGCTAGTCAATTGGTGGGTAAACCATTGGTGTGGTTAGCTTATGGTACTTGTCATGATCATGTACTTAATGGTATCTCCCATCTTTACCCTTGGTTTTAGATTAGAGGGACGGACTTAGGGGAACACCATTGCTTTAAAAGTGTATAATAGTGCAGGACCGCCAAGCTGATAAGCTGATGCCTATTTTTCGTAAAATTTTGAGCCCAGCTCAGTGTCATACATCAATATATCATACTTTACTGCTCCCTGTTTTGGGCCCTGGCAAGTTATCTGTGTTGACCTGCTTCAAGTGTATGTTCTATACCTTTTAGACTTGATGCATTTGCATGTAGATGGATGATTCACATGCCAGCATTTGATTCTATAGATGTTGAGGGTGATCTTGACAAGCTGCTGGCCAGATAAAGTTTTATCCCAAGCTAGTGATTGAAAGGATAGATACATTGTATTGAATGTTCTGTAGGGTGTTAGTGTATACTTGAGTAAGTTTTATGTTCTAATCCTGCATTCCATGGTTGGTTAATTTGTAGTTTAGGTTATTGGTTGCTCCACGTTTGTAGTTTGGGAATGTTAAACAGGCTCATGTTGTGATTTGGATGATGCAATACATCACTGTGTAAGTGGAACTTCGCCACTATATATATATATATATATATATATATATGATATATATGTTGGGGAATGAAAAGGATGGGATGTCCACCGTATATTAATCAAATATTCAGGTAACTTCATTCCTTATGACAAACAGCAGTGCTGGAGGCATTTTAATTTGTTGGAGTCCAAAGGAGATGAAAAAGGCCTGGAAATCTGTCATACAATACAGTGGACAATGCTGGAAGCAGTGAGCAATGCAATCTACTTCTTGTCCACATGACAATTGAAAGTATATTCTTGATTTTTTCATTGTCAAATTGAGACATTAACTTATTTCTTATTTATATTTTTTAAATCAACTATGCAAGATGGTGGTTTTTTGTCCTCTGTCACTTGTGTGCTCTTAAGTGTTTTGTGCTTTTCTTCTGCTTCTGTAGAGAACCTATAGAATTTTTGTAAAATTTGGGAGGGTAGGCTTCACCTTCAATGTTCTTGAGAGATTTGAGGATTAACCCTGAGTATGTATGAATATTATATTTTTGTTTCACTTAAATCACACAAGCTCATTTCAACCCAGTGTATAAAAACAGTCAGTTACCACCCAGGGATTCATTGGCTAGGCAGGGATTCAGCCGGGATTAATCGATCATATTTGAATAATAAAAAATATATAATATATATACACTATAAAATAAAATACAATTAATGTTACAAAACAGGAAAGGATAGGAAATAAAATCAAAATACTCAAATTAAACTTGGATTAATCTCCACTCCACCGCCTAGCCACTTAATCCCCTAGATGAGGCAGCTTAGGACTGATTCCACCCAGGCACCCGCTGAATCCGATTTTTAGAACATTATTCCTACCTTAGTGTTTCTGCTACAGATCTAGCTGTTCGCTTTTCGCTTTTCACTTTTCTTTCCTTCTTTTTTATTTTTTATTTCTTTGGGTTTTTTTGGGGGCTGTGGGGGGAGTGAAAGAAGGGGTTTTCGATTGTTGCTCTAGGCATTCTGTTCAGTCAGTCTCATCCTACAGGGAGAGAACAAAAGCAAAAAATTGAATACATGTAACTAATGGGACGAAACTGCTAGCTGTTCTCAAGGCTGTGTTGCTGGTGAAGCCTGCTGGACAGTACCGTCAAGTAAGTGGTCATCTTCTTGAGTACTTATAGAACTGATTATGATGTACCCGAGTTATGCTATGTTGACTCTTCTTCTGGTTCATCTTTCATTACTTTTTCATTTTCTAAATAAATAGGCTAGTATTGCAGTCTTTTGAGATTGTGAATTTCCAAAAAAGGTTCATTTTTATATAAACTAAGGTTGATTTGTTTAAAAATAGGTTATTTACCAGTTACCACTTATATTGATATTGATACTAGAAGGTAATAAGTAATAACTAATAACCAAGGTAGGACTTCCCACCTGCCAAGCGTCTATGACTATGATTTTGGCATTCTTAATTTAGGTAGCCTCCATCTTTGTGCCATTTTACTTTAGTCAGGGATCTGGTATAAGCTTTTGAGAGTTGACGTCAGATAGAGTCAGTCAGAATTTTTTTTTCAAATCTTACTTCAGGTTACCTCCATGGGGGAAGGCTTTGTTTATTTTTGTGAGTTCAATATAGATCAGCTGTTTGTATAGATTAAGTTCTTAAAAGTAGGTTTGAACATCAAACTGTTTCCCACATACTGGTTGAAAATTCTAGTGACCCATGACTGACCCATGGTTTCCAACTGCAACATATATATCACATTACAACAAAAAATCCTTAAGTAATTTTCATGAGTTGTCTATTCATGATATATGCTTTATTTGAATGCAGTTTAATTTTTTTCAGTGGTATGCTGGACTTGAATCCAAGTCCATGAATTTTCACAATGACTGCTAGAAACATCTTCCACTTTTCCACATACACATATATGCTTAGAAAATGTCTATCCATATACTCAATTTCGAGTGTCGTTGTTGGTTAATTAGAGGAGGATGGAATTAGGAATTAGTGGAGCCCTGTGGGTCATGATTTTGATTGTTGGTGGAGAAGAGTCTATAGGATATTAATGGAAAAAACTCATACTTTTGTTTTATAATGCAAACACTAACTAAAATGCCGGAGCTATAAATATTTGTCGTGAATCAAGTGCTACTTTAATAGAGATCTTTTGGTGAAGCTCTTTGATCACCATATGCTGGCATGGTGGAAAGGAGATTAGTTTAAAGCAGCATTACTGAATCTATTCTGTAGATTAAGATATTGGGCAACCAGGAGGCACTCTGTAGACATGTCACTATATATTGATCAGGCAAGGTTAATATCTTATTTTGGAATGGATTGAAGCAATTATTGTCATGGTAACATAGGAATAGGAAATTATATGGATTGAAGCAATTATTGTCATGGTAACATAGGAATAGGAAATTATATTTTTAGGAATTCATGAAGAATTGATGGAAATCTAAACCATGAGGAGGGAAATAAATTATGGCCAGAGGTTTTTGGAAATGGGAGGGAATGCTTAGTGAACCTAAATGGATTTACTAGGTTAGGATATAAAATTAGATTAATGGGAATGCGGTTAGTCAATTAATGTTTATGTGTGTCAATGCACCACAAAACATTGTGTGTGTTGGTTGTAGGTAGCGGTTCCCTTAGGAATTTTACATTGTATGATGTTTTTGTTAAAAACTTCGTTTTGCACCATACTTTTGGGGGCAGGTCACATTTTAGGAGTTGAGGCCTTTTGGATTGAACTAGTAAAATGGCTGAGATTTTATATATACTGGATAACCAAACAATTTGAAGAGTGCATCCTCTTTTACAGTCTACATTTGAGAGTCTTTTCTTAGTTGTGAGCTAGTGGATTGAATATAATGGACTTCTGGTTTGAGGGAAAGAAATGAAGTTCAGTGTTGATGGAAGAAAAAAATTCCATGTTGATATTTGTGAGTTAGTGTTGATGGAGAAATTAGAATTTCGTTTTGATGTTTATAAGAAGTATAAACTGAATATCCTTATCTGTATACTTATTACTTGGTCTGGTTTCCTTGGTTTTGTGTTAGATTAAAAAAAAAAAAATTCACCTTCTCCCAACATTTGTGAAGATCTTATGTATTTTGCTTGATTTTCCCTTGTTGGCTTTCCGAGGCATGCATGTTTCACAATGGGCATCAGATGAACCATATATATTGTTGGCCATCCAATTGTACATGACCAACATCAACAGATTCCTCCTTCCCAATTTGGTAACTATGGTTTAGAAGAAAAATTCCTCCTTCCCAGGAACATTTTCCGATAGATTATGTGAAAGGAGAAATGAATACAGGAATGAAACATTTCAAACAAAAATTTTCTGGGTGTTTCAGCGGAAGGAGAATCCAAATGAACAACGCCAAACTGGCCCTAAATCTACTTTTAGCTCCATTTTTTTAGTGTCACCAATAGGATGTTGACTCTCATCTATTTTTACATGGATCGCTAATGATCTAGCATTACATATTTTAATTATAAATGTTTCCCTTCAAGCATGACCTTTGTCACAGTCAGCTTTTTATTCATCCAGTGAATCACATCGAGTCGTTTTTGGAATTCTGCATCCCAATGGATCATGTCGTTCTCCAGTCTTTAGACTTTAAGAAGATAGATATCGCAGTCTCATCCCAGCAAGGCATTTATAAGCCTTCACTGAATATCCAGAATGGTGTTCATTGATGTTGTTCCACTTGATTAACTACTTACATAGTGGTCTCTCTCTCTCTCTCAGCTTTGTGTTTACAATCTCCACAGGCCACAGCCACACTGACAATTCTCAATCATTCAATATATGGAATGAAGCCTTTATAAGTTTCCTGGAGCTAAAGGTTGTGGTGTCCAAATTGTCCTATCCATTTGGCTTTGCTATGACATCTTTTCACCCTTCTGATGATATGCCAGTGTCCTGTCTCAAATTGGCCAACATCTCATCTAGACAGTGATTCCACTGTGAAGTTTGCTTTCAGTGTTTTTCTTCGTATTGAACTTGCATGAAGGCTCGCCTCAAGCTGGCTATATCCTTTAGGAGGCAAAGAACAAAAAAAGATCTGTTGCTTCCTCCACTTCGAATCAGAGTCAGTGACTCAGTATCACATTCTCCATATGCAACCCCCACATATGTAGAGTCCAACATCTGCTTGCATGTGCAAGTAATAGCATGCACTCTTGGTCAGTCTCTGGGTTATAAATCTTTTTAATAACTCAGAACTGTTGCCTATTCCAGTTAGCCTATTATTTTCAGGATAAGGAGGGGTTTTCTCCATAATATTTTTTTTCTTATATTATTTAATAAGATTGTAAAAAAATTCCATATAGAGTTGGATGGGATGCCTCCTCAAGTTAGGCACAAAACAAAAGACCCCAAAACTAGAATTAATCCAAATGTGTCTTTTGAGGAGACTTTAGCCACCAAATGTTACATTAATTTTGATACCAAAAAATGCTCATTCCTGTCTTGCTCTCTATTCTTACCTCTGGCAACCTCATGTGATTCAGGGTTATGAATTTCATTTCCAGATATTACAGGAATCTGCTCCTTCATATCTTCTTCCTTCAACCTCTTATAGGTTGTAAAAATATGGAAATGACTGGTCAAGTTGGCAGATATATTACATCTAGCTCTTAGGTAGGTGGTGGGAGACGGATAAAAAATAAAATACCTGTTTGTGGTGTGACACTGATTCTTGTTAGTTAAAATTTCCAAGGTTGTATGCAATATAGTCAAATCAGCTAGTTTAAGTTTAGGATTTGTGGGAGAGGGTTGAGGATTTTTCAGACAATATTTGAGGATGGAGATGTCGCTGAGCTCTTGGTTTTGTTGCAGCTCTTGCAATCTTTAGGTGCAAAGGGAGCAGGTTAATAGGGTTCTTCGGAGCCCCAAGCTGAGAGATGGGTTCACAGCAAAGGTTTGCTATGAATGGTTTAGAATGGTAAATCCAACCCAATAGAGTACTTATTGAAATGCAGAGAAATTTTGGGGACAGAGGTGCCTTTAAGTGCAGGGATTCATGTGATGTATAATGAAAGGCCATTGACAAAGGCTTCTCGAGCCAAATGGTTTTAGGGTGATTGCCCTGAACAAGAAGATGAGACAGTGGAACATCATGTCCGCTGTTATCTGGCATACATAGTGTTACTTAGGGATAGCAGTTAGGATGAATTCTTTCACCATTAACTTGGAGGAACTTTAGGAAGCTCACTTAAATAAAAAGGGAGACTTCTTGCTATCTCTTTTGACGTGAATTACATGAATACTATGCTTTGTTAGATTCTGTTCTTGTACGCAATCTTTAGAGTAGTCTAATTTTCTAGTAATATAAGAGAAAACTCTTTGAATATGCTTTATGTTTTCTCTTGTAAGACCTGATTGCTCACCTCTATTCCTTTAGCCTGTGTTTAAATTCTTCTAATCATTCAATATATTATGTTTTCAAAGACATCTACGAAAGGCATGTTTCTGGTTATTAAGATGAGCAGCAAAAGAAATGTTTGATATTTACTGAAAAATGAAAAAAGTTGCTGTATAATTGCTTGATTTGAATTGTGAAATCTTAGTTCCTACATCATACCAAGTATTGTCTTCATATATATTCCAAGGAACGAAAGAAACATTTTTACTTGGTTTTATTCTTTTTTTTTGTAGGGTAACATACAAGTGCCCACTTCCAAATCCAGTCTTTGGTAGCCTGAGATCACTATGAGGTATGTAGCATTAATCTTCCACTTTATTCTTACTTATACATTGCTTGCTGGGACCTGTTATTTTAAGCTTTCTTTTGATTTTTATAGTTTCTCAAAGTTCTATAATATCATCACGGTAAGGCTCTTTCATGTTTGCCATAAGATGAACGCGCACCCCCCCCCCCCCCCCCAAAAAAAAAAAAAAAAAAAAAAGAGGGAGAGGGAGGGAGGTTTCCCATTTAGTGAAAATGTGGGTTTGAATACTGTTGTTTATAACAATATTGTTATGTTTAGAAGTTTGTCCTAACGAAGGAGGTTTATTTTGATACTGATTTTCTTGCATCATTTGCGTGTAATATGCCTAATTTTAGGTAGGAGATGAGCATTTACGAACTATTTGTTGCGTTTTGAAACAGTTTGATAATGGATCAATCATTTTGCATATTGTTTTTCTTTAATGACCGTGGAATTCAGGCAAAAAAAAATGACTGGAATTTGGATACGAAGTGTCCTTGAAATTATTTTTTAAATAAGCAATGATTCACCTAAGAATATTGGATATTGGAATTTGAATTTTTTATAATTACGTATTTGAAAAATATTGTTTTTTAAACAATACACGATGTCCTATCTTGTTCTCCTCCATGATATTTGATTAGGTAGTTTTCCTCTTCTTTTATGTGTTCTCGTAATCTTAAATAATTTCATGTATGAAGGTTCAGTGACTATTATAGTCATTTACTCAATTCCCAACCAGGAAGCACCAACAATTCAAGGTTTACATGTGCTGCCATTGCCATCAACATATTAGCATATATTTTCCCTTCACTTGGTTGTTGCTTGGTTTTTGTATCGTGGTTTTTTTGAAGAAAAATATGTAAATAAAAATGCTCTGTTGAAGAGAAGAGTATCCAATGCTTGATGAACACGGGCCAATTTGCATTGATATGAAGTCGCTTTTATAGTCCAAAAGGTTTTATTTTTATTTTTAAAAATGTATATAGTTGTCTATTGAAGTACATATCGTTGCAACAAATGAAGAATATACTCAAATAAATTGAATGCGTCTTATTTCATTTTTCCTAATGGATTACATACTCTACTATGCTAGTCGATCAGAGATATTTCATATACTCAGTTAGGACTACAAGAATGATTGTGTATCGGGCATTACTTCATTACTGACTTTGCTAACATCTTTGTTTTCTCGAGGCTCTTTTAGACTTTCATTTGCGGTTTCTCTCCTATCCATTGATGTTGATGATGAGAGTTTCCATCTTCTTCACTTGTCTTGAAATGGGCAGTGCAGCTTGAACCACATCCTGTATGATGTCTCGATAAAATTTGCTAATGCCTCTGGATTTTGTTACATCAGTTTAAAACCTGTACATGTTTTGAGTATATGTTTATGTTTGAATTTATTG
This sequence comes from Acorus calamus, assembly GCA_030737845.1. Lineage (NCBI taxonomy): Eukaryota > Viridiplantae > Streptophyta > Magnoliopsida > Acorales > Acoraceae > Acorus > Acorus calamus. The sequence goes on along the minus strand of CM060858.1, from coordinate 6,324,029 downwards.
TTCTCCTCCATTAAAAAATCACTTGATTTGCTCTGTGTGAACTTTTTCACAATGTTTACTTCTTCTATAAGCGTGACTACATGATTCATGTTATCCCATGTTCGTGTGGCTTAAATTTTATCATTTGATGTTACAAATTGAAATGCAACTATCTGATGAACTGCTGCCCATTCACCATTCACCAACAATAGACTTTGCAGTTATGCTTTATTCATGCTGCTATGAACTGTGAAGGTTCACCATTAAAAGTTGCACTTTTTCCTTGCTGGGTTCTGATGCAATTGGACAATTGACACTTCAGCATATATCATGTCATCTGAGTAATATTTAAACATTTTTATTCTATTATGTCATTATATATTCTGCTACGAAAAATGTGAAAAATGTATGCATTGAATTCGTTGATTATGTATGTCATATTTTTTTTTGTAAAAGAAGTGTATCTCAATTTCATTAGACGATATATATTTTTTAAAAATAAAAAAAGTAAATTGTGTTTGGTCTGGAAATGTGATTATATGAGTGAGTCTGTAACATTTTCTGTCTATGGAGGTGAAGTTTGTCAAATAAGATTTCGGTTGGAAACTTTATTGGTGGAATAAGTCTTTTATTTATTTATTGTGTTTTTAGTTTTTTAATTGAGAAACATAATAATAAAGTTTTTTTTTGTTTGGTTGACTGGATAGAAGGTAAATAAAATGTGGATAGAAATTTATAAAAGATGAAAATTGATAAGACGTACATATTAGGTAGAAATATATAAAAAAAATATAGATTACTTCATTTATGTGTATTTTTATCTTTATAAAGATACACCCAATCTACAGACCCCACATTATTTACAGAGTATATGACATGACCAACCGCAATGGATTGTTATATTACATAGAATGTAAAAACATATGCACTTAATCCACGTGAATATATTGTATACATATTTTAATAAAAGTCAAAATATGTGTGTAAACCACAAGGCCTGGGCAAACCTGATAGAGGACATCCCTCCTCTAGGGAGGAAGCCTGGGTTTTGGTCCAACTGTCTATTTGTGGGTATGTGATGGCTTAAAATGCAGTTCCATGCTAGAAAAATTTGTTTTTGATTATTTTACTTGTTAAATCGACCTATTCCCATCAAATCAATGAGGTTATATGTGATGAATTGAGCCATTTCATTTAGATGAATTTTAAGCAGTTTGATTGATCTAAATATAAACATAAAAAAAACACGAGCAGAGGATCCGTTCCCTTGATCCTCTGTATTAGGGATATTTGGGATGCGTTGGTTGTCAGCAAATATGACAATAAAAAACATAACATTTTACTTCCGAACATTGTCCTTTTCATAGTTTAACTTTTTTCCTGTCTTTTGAACCCAATCCCCCTGTACTTTGCTATTGTTACACACTCCTATTAACAAAATATATATCATTTTCATAATGAAAAAAGATATATATCTTGTTCTAAAATTTTTATATAAACAATTAATTTTTACATAAAAATGTATAATATTTTAAAAAAATCAAAACACCTACTATAATCGAGATTGTACATGACATCTTTTCATTTCATGGAAAATGTTAGATGTATGTGACTCCAAATGTAGTTTATTCTTTTTTATAAATAAAAATACATTTAAACTAATGAGATATTTATTTTTATAAAAAATAAAATACATACACTATAAATTGTGTAGACTCATTTATATATATAGTATGAAAAAAAATTCTAAGAAATATACTATGTATATGTGACTGTAAAATTGGGTGTGTAATACCTCTCTTCATTTTAACAGCATACACCCCCATTTGGATAAGCCCCTTCTCTTCATCCTCCATTACAAGACCTCCAAAGAGACCATCCAAACCAAACCCCCCCAAAAAACAAAAACAATGGCTTCAACAACAACCCTCTCTTCCCTCTCCACCACCTTCTCCTCCCTCTCCCTCATCCACCCCTCCCAACCCTCCCTCTCGACCCATTCCTTCCTCTCCTTCAAACCCAGAACCCCTACCTCCATCAAAGCTTCCTCTTCCACCACCAACAACAACAACCCAAACCCCAACAAGTCCCCACCTGACAACACCATCTTCTTCAACCAAGAAGAAACCGACCCACAATGGGTGGACACCCAATCCGAGCCCCTCTCACCCCCTGAAGGCTTCGTCGCCCCCCCTTCCTTCGACGAGCTCCCCCCGGAGACCGAAGACGAGGTCGCCGCCGCTTACGAGGAGATCTACGGCCCGGCCTACAGCGGCGTCAGCGTCCTCGGTTCCGACGTCTTCGTCATGGACTCCAAAGTGAAGAAGCAGACCGGGTTCGGCGGGACGAAGAGGCGGAGGGAGAGGCCGAAGGACGGGTTCGATGAGAGGGTGGTGCAGGTGAGGAGGGTCACCAAGGTTGTGAAGGGGGGGAAGCAGATGTCTTTCCGGGCGGTGGTGGTCGTCGGGGACAAGAATGGGCAGGTCGGGGTTGGGGTCGGGAGCGCCAAGGAGATCGCCGCCGCCGTGGAGAAGTCCGCCACCAATGCGAGGAGGAACATCGTCACCGTGCCCACGACGAAGTACGCGACGTTCCCGCACAGGTATATCCATTGAGTTTTGATCAAAATGTGGTCTTTGATTGTTGTTTGGGATTGATTTTGTGGTTGGGTATTGAAATTTTTTGTTTGGGTGGAGTTTGGCGGAGTTACCTATCGGTTGAACGTACTTCTGTTCATCGAATTGTAGTCTGGTTTATAATTTAGTTTGGATGGTTTTATGGCATTTTTTGTAATTTGAAAAGCTATTTTGATTTTTTTTGCATTGGTATACCTATGGAACTTCAAGCAAAATGTGATTTTTTTTCTTGTATTGGGATTGACTTCGTAGTTGGGTATTGAAAAATTCTTGGAATGGGTGATTTTGGATGGCTCGCATTGTTCGGATTTTAGCTGGTTTGTTATGTTTGGGATTGGAATTCAATGGTCTTTGGCCATGTTTTGAGCTCGTTACAAAAAAAAAAGTTCATTTTGAAGATCAATTAAAATAACTGATATTGAAAAACCCCCTTTCACCTGGTTTTTGTCTTTCAAAAATATCAGTTTTGAGACCTCTTTACACACAAAAAAACTTTATGTCCCATAATGCTAGTTTGGCAATGGGATAAGATCTTGAGAATAAATTATCCTAATTTAGGGGGATAAAAAATCCATCAATTTTTTTCCTTATTCACATTTATCAAATTGGACAAAAAGAGGTGATAATGTAATTTTAGCATTTAAGTGGAATAAAAAATCCCTATTTTTATTTAAAATTTGGGACTGCCATTCACCGTTTACCGTGATTTGTTTAATAACCAACGGGATAGGTTGTTCTTCAACCACTTATTTTCCCACTTATCCTGATATCCCACCATTTATCCCTTGTGAAAGTAGGCAATAAGCTAGAACTCCCAAACATGTGTCTGGAACTGATTCTTTGGAAAATCGATTCTCTGAAACGGAATGACCAGTAATTGGATACAAAATGGGGCATTAGTTTGCTTCTTGTTGTCCAATTTAACATTATGTGTAGTAGTCTTTTCAGGAATGTATTTTAGTACTTCAAGTATGCTTGCTGTAGTTGATGTACGAATGACATTATCTCATCGTTGTGTGGATGATTCATATTAATAGAGTCCCTTTCAAATCATATGAACTCATTTCAAAACTCTTTCAAATCATATGAACTCATTTCAAAATGTGAATTTTGTTTTCTTGTGTTGGGATTGATTTTGTGGTTGGGTATTGAAAAATTTGTTAGGATATGGAGCATTCATGCCTCCATGGGAATGTAGGGGGTCGGATCACTCAAATTGAGCGAAGTTTAGTCATTTTTTCAGTTTGGCCTTGTTTTGAAACCAATTTCTTAAAAGCAATAATATTGAAGATCAATTAAAATAACTGATATGGAAAAGCTCCCTCACTGGATTTTCCTTTTAAAAAAATCGGTTTTTTCTTGTTTGGTTTGCGGATAGCTTATTTGGGGTATATCAAATAGTTATATGGAATACATTAGAATTAGTTGGTTGTCTGTTTGGATGAAATTGTCTTTGTGTTTGTCTTGTTAGAATATAGTTATAGCATTTGACGGATAAACATGAAAAAACTATGCATGTATCTCTCAGATATAGCTATCAGGGGTTTTTTTTAACTTGTCTGGGCATATAACTATTAAAAGTTATACACGCTAGACAAGTAACCTATTCTTTGCTTATCCACTTTCTTATTCACAAAACAAATGGGGGCCAAGATCGTAAGCTAGAACACCTGAAGTACTATCTGGTGCTAATTCTTGGGAAAATGGAATCTACAAAAGGGAATGCCCAGTGATAAGATACTAATGGGGCATTAGTTTGCCTGTTATTGTCCAATTTGACATTATGTGGGGTAGATACTATTCAGGAATGTTTTGGAATTCAAATGAGCTCACTGTAATTGATCTTTGAATGCTGTGGGGTCATTGTATTGTTTTTTATTTATATTGTATCTATCAAAGCATATGAACTTGATTTTTTTTTTTTGTTGTGATAATTCATTAAGAAGCTGCCATCATGTAAATATAAAGATTTGAATTCCATGGATTCATGATTTCTCAATATAAGATTAATGCCTATATGTCTTCACTAAAGTTATCTCTATTCTTTCGAGGCTGTCTTTTCCCCAATCTAGTCCTTATAGCTCTTCTTATCTTTCCAGGTCCTTGTGGACTTTATATGTATCCCAGTATTAAGCATTGTTTACATTGATTGAACTTGTCCAAACATCTCAGTAGGTCACGCATTTGTTTATCACCTGTTGGGGCTATTTATATGATTCATTTAATGTACTATGTTTCTATACGTTATGACATCAATATTTATTTACATTGTTATTTCTGTTTAAACCTGAATAGATTCTTATTCTTTGTTGTCCAAAGCCTCTCTTTGGAAACTTAATTAGCTGCTATGTTAAAACTCTGCTTGAAGATCTTCACTTTGTCACTCTGTTCAATTTCTATTAATTTATAATTTGTCCCATCCCTTTGTATATTATATTTCATGCTTCATTTTGAACATGTACATGAAGGCTAATATCCATTTTCCGTGTTAGACATTTGATTTATTTATAACAAATGACAAACACTAAGTTATAATTTTGAGATTCTTTCTAAATTGTTGGTCAATCTTCAAGATGTTGATTTTTTCCACAATATGAATGCGTCTACTACTTCATCCAATTTCACCTTGTACTCCATCTAATGTTATTTCACCTTGGATCATATTTTTCTTGATCATTTTTTTTCCTACCTTGATTACAAGCAGAAGTGATGGTGACTATGGGGCTGCAAAGGTGATGCTAAGACCTGCCTCACCAGGTACAGGTGTCATTGCTGGTGGTGCTGTGAGGATTGTGTTAGAGATGGCCGGTGTTGATAACGCTCTCGGCAAACAATTGGGAAGTAACAATGCCCTCAACAACGCGAGGGCCACAGTTGTTGCGGTTCAGAAAATGAGACAATTCAAAGACGTTGCTCTAGAGCGAGGGATCCCCATGGAGGAGCTCTGGAAGTGAAGGCTGTCAAAAGCGAAGTTTTTCTACCAGCTTCAGCATTTTGTAAGTTTTTTTTTATTCCAAGTCTTCTCATTGTTTGCCTTTATTATTCCTTTGAACAGAGAGATAATTTCCCCCCCTTCTTGTTCATGTTTCTGCACATTTAATGAATCTCTTGTGATGCATTTGTTTATGCAACGTCAGAAAGTGATGTTTGGGACTTCATAAGATCCCTGATAGCTGATCCATTGTTAAATGACACTGACATTTGTTAAGGATTGGTGAAAATTATTAGGGAATATGTTGTTTGTAAATCAGAATTTTTTTTTCTTTATTAAAATGTGATTTTGGACCAATGATTTCACAATCTTTTCTTTGGATGATCCTAACAGCGCACCAACCAAGAACTGATCTTTTCAATTCCACTCCTTCCTAGAAAAATGATTCTGTTCCTTTTCAGAGAGGATATAATATAAAATCTGTCAGAATCTTACATACTCATATATTTGTTAGCTATCCTTGTGCATTCAATAATTTTTACTGATCTCTTATATGATTATATAAATATATAAGCAAATGGCACACCCTCAAATTAGGCACACTTCTAGTTTTAATTGCTAATGTCATTGAATTATCTGTTAATGGAGATGAAGTCTGGATGTTGAAAGTGACAAATATTTTAAGTATGTATGTATGTGTGTGTGTGTCTGAGTGTATATATATAGTCTGGATATTGAAAGACAAGTAATATTTTTCATGTCTTATTCTTCTATTATATATCTTTTTATTAGTGAAATTTTAGACTTAGTTATGTGATGTCACATTATCATACATATAGAGTTATCATTTACACTATAAACATAGGCATGTAACTAATACTATGAAAATAGGCATGTAATGCATTGAAAACAACTGGAGCTTGTTCCAGTAAATGAAGATAACACCTTCTTCAAATTAGTTACAGAAAATTATAAATCCAATCGTGATAAGTAAAAGATCCTCCATTTTTAGTTTAAAAATAACTTCACTGAGAAATTTAAAGCACGCTTTATTGATTCAAATGCATAGTAACTACAACTTGAAAGATCAAAGCACCTAAACATAGTCAACTTATTTTATAACAAGACCTAAGCATATGTAAACATCAAAGCACCTAAAAATAGTAAACTTATTTTATAATCAGACCTAACCATATCTAAACACCATAATCAATGACACTAAAGTCATATTAGATCTTCATCAAAAGGGACTCCAGTGGCACCAAGCCATTGATCCCCCTGAATGAGAGATTTGACTGTGTATTTCATAACTTCCTGTGCATCATCAATGGCCTTATAATCTGACCACTTGACTCTTTTACTAGTATCAGCTCCAGGTCCTTTGTTGCCATATTCCCTGTATGTGCATGTGCTCTCATTGTTATCCATGGCCAACCAACCTGCAGGATCAACCAAAGAATCAATGGAGGATTGCATGATCATGATTCTTGAGTATGCCTTCCAGGGTCTCCCAAGGAATGTTTTCGTCTTTCGAGGATCTAAGCATTTGTCAGCGGTAAGGGTCACCAAAAAGCCCGTGGCCCGAAAGCCCGGACCGCCCGGCCCGGGCCCGTTCGCGGGCCGGGCCTGCCCGGCCCGTTTTCAGGGAGGGCCGGGCTTGGGCCTGGTTCTGGGCCCGGGCCCGGCCCGTAGGCCCGCCCGAGCCCGGCCCGTTCGGGCTGGCCCGTAGGCCCGCCCGCGGGCCCGACCCGTAGGCCCATGGAGGGTGATCCAATGAACTAGTAACATGTAATTTTTATTTGAATTGTGGTTGAGTTATACAAATTATTAACATTTATATAGGTGTTAACCTAGTTAGGTACATGTAATTATTTATTTTTGTAAGTAATTAATTCATTTAATATTTTTATTTTGAAAATTCAATAGATATAAATATTTTTTTCAACATTATACTTTAAATTTTGTGTTATTTTAACATTATATACAAATAAACAATGTAAAATAAAAAAATAAAATGTTTTGAATTTGGGCCCGTAGGCCCGCCCGTGGGTCCGAACCCAGGCCCGTTCAGGCCCGGGCCCGTGGGCAGGGCCTGGGCCCTGTTTTTTTTGTCACGGGCCGGCCCGGCCCGGGCCTGTTGGCCAAGCAGGCCCGCGGGCCTGGGCCCAGGGCCGGGCTTGGGCCCTGTTTCAACGGGCCGGGCCGGGTCGGCCGGCCCGTTGCAGACCCCTAGTCAGCGGGACATGGTTCGCCGTTGATTATGCTACAGTCTTGGATGGAGATGGCCGCATTGGACGCCATGTCAGTTCTCCCTTGAGCGGTGATCACGTTGGCTTGATCGAGCCCTAAGTTTGATCGTACACTTTTGAAACACCGCAGATGCTAATTGTCCAAAAATAAAATTTACCGTTCCGGATATCTCACATTCCCTGTAGAATTTTCTATCTTTATTCACATAGTGTCTTGGTATCCTTCAAAACTACAGCGATAAAAGACTGATCTATCACCCTCGCACAAAAGAGATACAGCTTGATTTTTAGTTGGACCAGCAATATTTTATAATGATATATCTTGCGCTATGAAATCACTTCCTTCCACAACTTAAAAAAAAAGATACGCATCTTGCACTAAAATCATCAGGCTAGGTTTATCTCAATAAGGTATCATTTTATTTGATATTTTTATCATAAATCGGTGAATATAATTTAGACAAATGCCACATTATATAAAGTTTAATGAATGAAGAAATAAAATAATTGACCTTTAGATTAATTAGAAATATGAAACTCTTCCATTATACATAGGGATGAATCTAGGGATGAAAAAGAAGAACTTGAATTCACAAGAATGCCAAAAAAAAATTCAAGATTTTGTCACACAAAAGTAGTGACACTTTTTATACCATTTAGCAGGTTGGTAGAGCTATCCCTTTTTCACCAAGGGTTCGTGGGTCGAGTCTTGCTTTTATTGATAGGAGAATATTTAACCAATATATATAAAAAAAAAATGTACCAACCGAAGAAAAAAAATCTCTTTTTATATGTCAAAAAATAAAGAAAACTTATAATGACAAATTATAGATTTTTTGTAAAAATAGTAGGATTATACTAGCATGATCCTAGAAGAAGAAAAATCGTTTTACAAATATGAATCGTATTATAAGACTCAAAATGACCAAATTTACATAAATTATTATAAATGATAAGAAAAAATTTGGAAAATGACTTTTGAAGGTCTCGAATGGAAAAATGTTTTAGATTAATTTTTAATGTGTTCACAGACACAAGAATGAACTCATAAACTATATTATTCAATAAAATTGAGCCATGAACAATTCATGGAAACCTACATCTCCAGTTCCTTATCTTTTGAAATATTTTTGCACAAATATTGAACTGTAAATAACAGAGCATTTTTAACTTAATTATTAACAAAGTTGGAATATTGCATAGCATTAATTAACATTATGGTGCAAACTTCAGTAAAAAAAAGTTATTCAATCACACAGCCTTAATTCTTTCCAACATATGTTATAATTATTGAACAAGGCATTATTTTTTCTAATAAAATAAACACAAGGAAATACATAATGCAATGACCTCTAATTCATGATGTATAAGGAGATTCATCTGATCTTTTAAGAAATGATGTAAATATCTTTAAATTGTAACTAATTTTAATTATATTCAATGACCTTAACATTTATTGGCTTGTATATGTGTTTATCATGATTTATCTTTCTTTTATCATTATATGTTTTTTATGCTACCATTATACACAATGTAACTAATTTTCCATTCAATGTAACTAATTTTCTGTTAAAAATGTAAATCACATGTAAATTATTTGGAATTATCTATTTCAAACTGTAACTAACTTCTTCTGAATCAAATGTCATTCCAACATAGGTACATTTTATTCTGAATCAAATATCATTCTAACACTTGACACGATTGCTTCTGCACATTGTTGTTCAACTTCAACAATGAAATCCTTCTCTGGATTGCCTTCCAAGAAAAATGTAACTATGTAACTGACTATACAAATATAGCTGTTTTTTTGCAAATGTAACTCACTTTCAAAGAAAATTAAAAAAAAAAGTATGAGTGTTACTACACATTTAAAAATAAATTTTAAATCAAAGAATTTTTTTTTTAATGAATTTAGAAGATTTGTGTTAGATTATCTAAAATGAAAGAACATGCCAATAAAAATAATTTACTATCAAGGACAAGATTCAACAAATATAAATTTGTAAAATCAAGTAATTACACACAACTGCATAAACATAAATCATTTCCGATTTGGTGCTAGGTGTTTTTAAAAACAATAATCGTGTTTTAAAAAGGAAATAAAATATTGATTATGGATGTATAAATAATTCAATTGGTATGAATCCAAAAACAAAACAAGAAAAGTGAATTATAAATTGAAATGATTTATTGTCACTGTCATTAATTCTATATAGGTAGAAGGGAGTAATTATTACTGTCTCCTTAATTATGGAAACAATTACCTAATCGGCCATTAGGTGCGGCGTCGATCGTGGGCCGTCGATCACGGGTCCATCGCATCGGACGGTCGGGTGCGATTCACGTCGACCGTTGGATGCGATGGACCCGCGATCGAACGGCCCACGTCGTCGCCGCACCTAATCGCCCCCGTATATATATATATATATATATATATATATATATATATATATATATATATATATATATATATATATATATATATATATATATATATATATATATATACGGGGGCCGATTACCTGCGGTGAACGGCAGGTGCAGCGTCGATCGTGGGCCGTCGATCACGGGTCCATCGCATCAGACGGTCGGGTGCGATTCACGTCGACCGTTGGATGAGATGGACCCGCGATCGAACGGCCCACGTCGCCGCCGCACCTGCCGTTCGCCGCACGTAATCGCCCCCGTATATAAACTTTAAATCATGAACAACAGTTGTTCTTCCTTAATGGCTTTCGATGAAGAAGCGTATAAAAACAATGACTTTCAGAATAACATCACAAATTAGTCAGCTAAAATTGAGAGAATGCTCCAAAAGCAACATTGCAAAATTACTCCAATCAATATTGAAGAATCAAATACAAGAACAATTTTTTTCTAGGAGAAATTTATCTGGGTTTCCATTTTTTAAGTTTTGAAAGATAACCCACATCACAATAAGATTTGATTCCTCTTCAAAGCCAAAACAAAAAAACCCTAAATAATAACAAATCAAAATCACAACAAGATTTGGGGTTCCTCTTCAAAGCCAAAACAAAAGAAAACCCTAAATAATCAAATAACAGAACAAATGGAAAACCCTATACCTAAATAATTGGATACAAGAGCAAGTTAAAGAAAATACTTACAATGAATGTTTTGCGGGGACGATGACGGTGCGGGGTTGGTGACGGCGACGAGGTGCCGGAGAAGGAGTGTCGAAAGGGGGGCGTGTGAGTAGAAGAGGTGGGGAGGGAGGAGTTCTGTGAGGAGAAGAGGTGGGGAGAGAGGAGTTCTGTGAGGAGGAGAGAAGGAAAATGAGAGGGTTTTGATAGGGTTTTTTTTTTCCCTCGATCGAACCAGGTAGAGGGTTTTGATTTTTTTCTTAAGAGAAGAGAAGAATGAGAGGAGAGAGAAGGGGGAGAGACTTTGGGGGTCACGAGGGGCCATCGATGTAACCGGTTTCATCCGGTTCAGATTTTTTAAAAAAAAAAAAATGAACAGCCGTCCGATCGACGAGATCAGCGATCGGACGGCTGAACCATCAGGCGCACGATGGGGTGCTCCGTGCGCATGGTCGCACTCCATCAGCCCCCTATATATATATATATATATATATATATATATATATATATGGGGGCGATGAGGTACGGTCGTGCGATCGTGCACCCCGTCGTGCGCCCCACACGTCGACCGTGTGATCGATGATCGCACGGTGGACGTGTTTTAAACACGGACCGTTCGATCGCGAGAACATCGATCGCACGGTCGACGTGTGGGGCGCACGACGGGGTGCACGATCGCACGACCGCACCTAATCACGTCCCTATATATATAGTCGTGATATTATACGGTCGTGTGGTCGGTGCGGTCGCGATCACGGGCCGTCGGACGGCCCGCGATCGCGACCGCACGACCGCATATTATCGATTCAATTATATATATATATATATATATATATATATATATATATATATATATATATATATATATATATATATATATATATATACTTACGTGCGGTCGTGCGGTCGTGCGCCCGCGGTCGTCGTCCGATCGCGTCCATCGACGGTCGACGGATTGCACCCGACCGTTCACCCGTGTCGACGGCCCGTTCGCGGACGCACCGACCGCACGATACGACCGCGAGGTGCGGCGCCGCACCGTGCGGCGCCGTCCGATCCGGGCGATCCAACGCGACGTGAATCGCACCCGACCGTCTGATGCGATGGACCCATCGACGGCCCGTGGTCGACGCCGCACGGTCGCACCTAATTCATATATATATATATATAGTCGAGTGATTGGGTGCGGCGGAACGGCGGTGCGGCCACGACGTGGGCCGTTCGATCGCGGGTCCATCGCATCCGACAGTCGATATGAATCGCACCCGACCGTCCAATCGATGGACCCGTGATCGACGGCCCATGATCGCTGCCGCACCGCCGTTCCGCCGCACATAATCATCCCTATATATATATATATATATATATATATATATATATATATATAGCCTATACCTCTTTAGATGAGATTTATATCTCATTAAATTTTTTACATTTACTAAAAATAAATCATTTCAACTCAAAATGGAACGATATAAACTTTTCGTCAAAGCATTTACTCATTAGATGAAGTTCACTATTTTCAAAAAAATAAAATATGTGCAGATTGTTTGTGAGATTATCCGCTCGGCCAACTATAATATTTGAATTGAATGGATATATTTATAACAAATATAAAAAAATTAATGAAAAATATACATCACTTGTAAAGGTACATAACATACTGGGTGACTGTGGAGGCATATGGACTATGAGGATTGTCCACGCATATAACCCTATAAATTGTTTGAAATCCATATAGGAAAAAAATCCAAATAACCCTCTGTAAATTTTTTGAAGTCCATATAATCTCATGGCTTTTCCTAAAGTCCATATAATCACCTGATAATACTTAAGTAAATCCAAATAACTCCATAAGTTAAACTTTTGTATACAGGTGAAGAATATTCATAGAATATTCATTTTTTGTTAATCTTGTTTAAAAACACAATATACAAAAAAAACCCACAATTTCTTAAAAATGAGGAAAACTTTAAGTATATGACGATTTTACATTTTCAGATAGATTATAAAATCCTATTTAGATGAGTAAAATTGTTATTTATAGAAGATTTTTCACGTTTTTAACACATTGTAGGGAGTTGTTGATATATTATGTTTTAAACCAGAATTAGTCAAATAGAATATTTATAAAATAATCATAATTTGCAAGGGCGGCGCCATATATAATGTTGTGGAGTCAATTGATCCCATCATATTTTAAAAAAAAAAAAAATCAAACTACTACTGCCACCCTTTTAAACCATAACAACCCAGCCCATGAGCCCACTAGTGAGCTCACAGCCCACCAATTGACTATGCCGGTTGAGATTTTATTGTTAAAACCCCTAAATTGTAAAAGTTAATATATTGGAAATCATTCATCTCTTTCCCCCAAATTGTAAAAGTTAATATATTGAAAATCATTCATCTATTTTCTTTGATAGTTTATTTTTTTTATTAATGTAAGTTGTTCTATTTTTAAAAGAAAAATTTATGTTTTTGATAAATATATGATAAGTAGATTTTTTTTAAAAAATTTTGTGAAATTTATTTTCTTAAGTGATCCCATCAATAAAAGTTCCTAGAACCACCACTGCTAATCCGCCAATGAAAATTTAACTGAGAGGGCTATTTGGATTTACATAAAGGTTTCAAGGGGTTATATCAATTTTAGGAAAAGTCAGGGGGTTATCTGGATTAATAGCAGTTTACATGGGGTTATTTGGATTTTCCCAAGTATATTAATAACACTCTTATTCAACTAGTATAACAACAGTCTTTTAGGCTATCTCTAGCCTTTACTCAAACTTATACCAAATTTTACTTAAAATTTAAGTAAAATCTTAATTTGATATTATATATATCTCCAACCATCACTTTGTGTTTTAATCAAATCTTTTTAAAAATTCACATCTTCTTCTAATTATTTTATATAAACACTTTCAAAGGCCTTTCCTCAAACATTTTTACTACTCAATTTTTCTTCCATTCAAGATATTTAAATTTAAAAATTATTATCATCCAACTTTTTTAAAAAAAAGTAAAAATAACATTTTTTATTACAATAAAAATAAGAAATTAAAAAACAAAGATGAAGACTTAAGAAAGAAGACCAACGGTTGATTTTTTTTTTTTTTTTTTTTTCAAGAGATGGTGAAAATTTTGGTAGGTGGGAAGACATCTAATATAATTCAATTAAAGGTGGAGTTGAAGGGAAAAAATGTTATATTGGAAGAAAATGTAGAGATAAAAGGAAAAAAAAGATGTTAAAATTTTAGGTAAAGATTTGAGTCTCCCTTGATTTGGTTAAAGATTTGAGTAAAAACTTGATTTGGTCTAGGTATGGATAAATAGTTGGAGAGGATATTTGATAACTTTTATTCAAATTTAAATTTGAGTAAAGATTTAGTTATAACATTGGAGATGCTCTTAGTCGAACATTATTTTGTCTTATAACCCTGTCATATAAATAAAACTGTACTTCTAACTTAATTAGGAAAACTATCAAAACACGAGATTAGATGTTCCTTCACATCAAACCCAAGGAATCAATCCCAAATCCTGAGATTCTTTCCCGTTGGGGAATAGTAAAAAAAAAATTATTCAGCCATATGTACGGAGAATTAAAAAAGCAGAAAAATTTAAACAACATGAAAACATGTCTCAAATTGCCATAAATAAATAAAACAATAAAATAGACATCCCCAAATTAGCCAGTTCTTCACTCTCACTCTATAGTCAGGATAAGAACAAAATTGACATTATTATACATAGTCCACGTGGATAGTTAATTTATTCAAATTGAAATAAAGCGAATTATATTTTTATTCAAACATATATTTAATTAAACGAATTTATTATTTTTAATATTAAAATATATATCAGACTATTTCAAAGATAAAATTATGCATTTTATTAAAAAATAATATAATATATAGTCTACTATCTTAAATATAATTGAGACCACATTTAAACATGGATTGTAAAAGTAATTGAGAGCACCAGCGCACAAAACAATGATGGACAAAACATCATAACCATTAACCTTGGTCCCCATACACCTTCTAATTGTTTTTATAAAAAGAGTAAAAAACCCAAAAAAAACAACTGGGTGTCTTGTTGGTACCAATAACTCCAAACTTATGCGTAGCCTGTCATCTTTGTTCTTTCTCCCCCACTCCCCACTTCTGACATCCCAAAAAGGAGACCCATCAGATCACCAATCCTCCCCAGCTCATTCATACTCCCACCTTACCTACACTTTGAAAATACAAAATCCAAAAATAAAAACAAATCTCCCCCAGATCCACCCACCAAAAGATCATGCAACAACACCACCACCACCACCACCACCAAGAACACCCAAAACAACCACCATGCCACCACATTCCATCTCAATCCCCTCTTCACCCTCGCTCTCCTCATCTCATTTCTCTCAGGTAAATAAATAATTAAACCTTACATTTTACTCACTCTCAAATCAAATACTAATCTAATAATATCTCTTCTGCCCCAGCACAACAAGACCGCTCCACCCCCTTCGTCGGCGTCAACATCGGCACAGACATCTCCTCCCTCCTCCCTCCCCCCTCCCTAGTCTCCTTCCTCCTCTCCCAACGCATCAACCACGTCCGCCTCTACGACCCCGACCCCCTCCCCCTCCTCCGCGCCCTCTCCCGCACCGGCATCCGCGTCTGCCTCGGCGTCCCCAACAACCAGCTCCTCGCCCTCGGCTCCTCCCCTACCTCCGCCGCAGCCTGGATTCAGAAACACGTCACCGCTCTCTACCCAGACACCCTCATCACCCACATCTCCGTCGGCGACGAGGTCCTCTCCTCCCTCCCCTCCTCCGCTCCTCTCCTCCTCCCCGCCCTCGATTCCCTCCACTCCGCCCTCGTCTCCTCCAACCTCCACCACAACATCAAGGTCTCCACCCCTCACTCTGCTTCCATTGTTCTTGACCCCTTCCCCCCCTCCCAAGCCTTCTTCAATCAGTCGTTGGTCTCATCTTATATGCTTCCGCTTCTGAAGTTCTTGTCTTCCACGCAATCCCCGTTGATGATGAACCTCTACCCATACTATGTTTTCATGCAAAATCGCGGGGTTGTGCCTTTAGAGAACTCGCTTTTCAAGCCCCTCCCGCCTTCAAAGGAGGAGGTTGACCCCAACACGCTCTTGCACTACACGAATGTGTTCGACGCCATGATCGACGCCGTCTACTTCTCGATGAGCAACCTTAATTTCACTGATGTTGAGGTGCTCGTCACTGAGACCGGTTGGCCTTCGAAAGGAGATCCAAAGGTCGAGCCTTTCGCGAATTCGGATAATGCGGATGCCTACAATTCGAATTTGATCAAACATGTTTTGGTGGATCGGGGTGGGACGCCTTTGCGCCCCGCCACGACACCGAGTGTTTACATTTATGAGTTGTTTGATGAGGATTTGAGGCCTGGGCCGGTTTCGGAGGCCAATTGGGGGTTGTTTTATGGGAATGGGACGCCGGCGTACCTTTTGCATGTGGAGGGGACAGGCGGGTTCTTGGCGAATGATACCACGAATAGGACGTTTTGTGTTGTGGCGGAGGGGGCGGATGCAAAGTCACTGCAGGCAGCACTGGATTGGGCGTGCGGGCCGGGCAGGGCGAATTGTTCGGGGATACAGCCTGGGATGGATTGTTATGACCCGAATACGGTTAGGGCACACGCTTCGTACGCGTTCGATAGCTACTACCAGATGCAGGGGAGGTCATCCGGGTCGTGCTACTTCCAGGGGGTGTCCATGATCACCACCACTGATCCAAGTAAGCCATGCCACGATTCAATCTTTTTTTTTTTTTTTTTTTTGAGCTTTTGTTAGTATAGCTTAATGTGATGCCATTTTAGTTCAGATTTAAGTACATATATAGTAGGCAATATATGTTACCAATTAAGTCTCTTGTAGGTATGGATGATCTTGGTTTTAATTTTTTTTTCTTCTTAAGTATCTAGTGCTTTTAGGGGTACATATTGCAAATTGAATAGCAGAAACCTCACACTTATAATTGATGCTAGTCTTAGAAGAGGGTGCCTAAATGACTTAGAGGTTCCGTTTTTGTATGATCAAACAACAATGTTGAACCAAACAAACTTTTGGCAGGATGGGTGGAGTTTGAGTCTGAGTCCTGCCTCATATGATAAGATTCAACTAGGAAAGAAAGAAAGAAAAGACATTTACCTACCAAAAAAACAATAATGTTGAAATACCCATATACATAATTGATCCCAAACATACTGGTCGTCTTCGAGTGTCTCAGTGTAGTTTGTTATCTATGTCTTATAACCATAGTGACAAAGTCAATGCTACAACATTTTGTGAAATATTCAGATCTGATAAAGAGCATGAGAAAGTGATATCATAAACATGTAATGTAAACTTATTTTCCAATTTATTCTAGAATAAGTTATATTAGACAGAGTGATAGGCTTCAGGTAATTACATTGAATTTCCATCCAAAATGTAGCTATTGAGTTATAGTACCATCCTGGTCAGATAATCAATTCAATTGATTCTATCAAATCAATAACCCAACTGTCAGTAGGTCTATTTAATAATATTCCATCTATATTTAATTTCTTGCTTGATTCAAAAGCACACAATGGACAAATTCAGGTAAAAACCCTGCATTGTCTGTCTCCAAGCTTTTAAAAGTTAAAAAAAAATAAAAAATTGGGGTGTTGATATACTCAGTCATTCATGCAGTCCTAACTTGGTGTATTCTTTCTCTAATCTAGTATATACCAGCTTAGGCTGGTATATACTAGATTAAAACATACAAACAAATATTCATTTAATTCATTCGAGTAGATACTTCATTTTTTGTGATGATTGTACTTTGTTAGGCAAGTATATACCATCAAAATATTTAAAACATATTATAAAAATGATTATAGGTATGATTGACCCTAACATTTTCAAACAAAATTGATTTTTTCTTGTAGGATATGAAATCATTCAAAATTTTCAGATTCACCATTTGGATTATGGTATAGATGGCCTAGGCACATGAATTGTCGGCCTCACATGTTATTTGAGGGTACATAAGTGTTTTTTTCCTAGTTAAATCTTATCCTATCATGTGGAGAAAGACACCCTTCAGGGAAAAAGGAATACATCTATCAATCCGTCAAGAGGTGATTGGTTATGCCTCACATAATTATTCTCACATGAAAACATTTTAAGCTTAGACATTTTCCAAAAAAAAAAAAAAATACAGATGTCCACTGCCATGATCATAACATTTGGACCTGAAAAGGGTGCATCGGATTCAACATGTCTGGGATGAGTTGTGTGTGTGTTTTCCCCTCATGGTTTAAAGAAAGATTTATTGTACTGTCACAGTTTTCGGTTTCTTAGCTGTAATTTTGTTGTTATTGTTGTTCTTGTTGCTACTCTGCTTACTGTGTGTTCATGACTGGCATTGGGAAAATGTTCAGTGGATCCCACTTAGGCTTATTTTTCTATGGTTTGAGATTCAAAATTCAGAAATTCATGGTCTGGGTGTTGAATAAATATGTTGCATCAAGTGTTATGAGTAGTTTTTGTTCTGTTCATCAGATTTTCCTAATAACTAATTCTATTTTTTTCTTCTTTTAATTTTTCTTTTTCTTTTTGCAGGTCATGGCAACTGTATATTTCCAGGAAGGTGAGAGAGCATTTGTGCTTAATGAGTTATAAAATTGAAATAACCCACTGCACATTTCTCTAGTCAAAGAATTTAGCCCTCTTCAGTTATATTTGCATCCATTGAAATAGTATATATTCAGGAAATATTTTGTCCAGTGACCATTACAAAATCCTAATCATCTTTAAATGAAACCCTCGAATTACGATCGATTTCGTAATGTACAGGTTGAATGAGGGTCTTTTCATCATTTTTTTTTATATTCTAGAGGGGCTTTCTTCGCATGTATTTTGCGAAATACATGATCACTTAGGGGACATATATGAACAATTAAGAAATTAAGAGTTAGTGAATTAATTTATTATTTGTTTATGTATATGTTTATGGTTTATTGTATATTTAATTTGCAGTAAGAAGGTGAGTAATAACATCAGAGGGACCAGCAATGGGACCTTGGCCAGCAATGATGTTGGCTGGAGCAGGAGAGCTACAGGGGAAAGGTGGCTATTTGGTTGTCACATTCTAATAATGTTGCTCACTTTGTGTTTGCTGATGCCAAGGTAATATTTAAGAATGCAATATATAACAAAAAAAATTCATTAATTTTTTTTCCATTTTTAGTATTGTTGTTCAGTTGTAGTATTGGTTTTTTAGACTCTATGTTCCCCTTATGTGGGAATAATAAAATTTTGCCCCTTTTTTTATTAACTTGTGTTTAATTTGTTTAGGTGAATGAAAAAGTGATGCCCAGACTATAGTTTGCATTAAATTATGTTCTTGTATGATTTTATTATGGTTTTGATATTTTTCGGAAATAAAAGTTAAATGTAGATGTGCATTTATTTTTATCACACTGTGTATTTGTAACAAACATCTAATAGAAAAATATTTATAAAACAACGATGAGGAAAATGGTATATTCTGTGCCGTGTACAACCCCTAATCGTTTGTTAAAAAATAAAATATATATTGTTATAAAAATGTATATAATATATGTCTATTTAAACCAGTTTTCTTAAAAAATAAAATAAAAAATTATATTTTTACACATTACACTAATGGAGTATATAGTAGAGTGTATAAGTAATTGTGGGACTCTCTCAACTACAGTAATAATTGTGAAATGGATTGAGTATATCATAGCCCAAAAATATAGGAGATTTTTTAAAAGCACAATAAAATATTAAGGTTAATGTTTTACCTGACCTTATTTTAGTTGAATTTACCGTCTAATTGATATTATATCTTTACTAGGAAGGTACATGATTTGGGTGACAAATTGGTATAAAAGTAAGATTGGTTATAAGATTGTTTTGAATGAAGAGTAATTTATAAATTGTCACACCAACTACGAATATCTAATGAATATAAATTTTTAAATTGTTAAGTTGTCGTTTGTCATTTGAAACTTCAAAGCAGCCCTCCCCGTTTTAAGGAGTAAAGTCTTATTTTTTAAAAATAAAAATAAACAATATCCGTACGGGCGTGAATAGAGATCAAAAGAACAAAAAAAAAAAAAAAAAAAACCCACTCAGATCAACTGGAATAAAATGACCTAGATGTAGGGCTGGTAAACGAACCAAGGAGCTCGGATTCAGTTTGATTTAAGCTCGTTCAGACTCATTTATTTAGACAAATGAGCGAGCCTGAGCAAGTTTTAAAGCTCGGTTAGGCTCGGGACTTAGATCGAACTTCATTTTATGTTCAAATTCAACCCGTTTGTGTTATTAAAACTTAGTTGAAACTTTACTAAACTCTTTTATAAAATCAGAATATTAATTTAATATAAAGTTATGCTCGTTTAAGCTCATGAACTTGACTCATTTAGGCTAAAATTTTGTTTTCAATATCGAAAAACCCTAAAATGAAGAAGAACGCTAGTCTCATGAACTCGGCTCGACTCGTTTATAAACGATCCGAGCTTGAATATGTCAAAGCTCGACTCATTCGGCTCGTTTACCACCCCTACCTGGATGCACTGAACTCGGTAGAAAATGTTTTGATCAAGAAATACGAGGCATAAAATCCCGGAGCCTAAGTTGAGATCTGACACTCCTCCTCGTTCAACAGGATGCTCGCCACCCTAGTAAGACCCACTCCCCAATCCTAGATGCAAAGTCTTGTCGATTCTCATAAATTATCAAAATATATAGTAGAATCCTTGAACATATTAGCTTAAATCAAGTTATTAAATATTTTCGTAATGAACACATCTCATTCGGAATTATTAAGGCTTTTAATTGAATAGCAAAGTGTATCTTTTCTAAATGTTTGTCCCTTTAAAGTTCATTTTACTGTGTGTTTTAAAAAATTAATATAAAAAATTTCTAGTGGTGCAAAGCATTTAAAAAATATATATAACTCACTGAGTTGATGACACCAATCCATTCAGTGATTCAATGTTTATCGGTCTTTTTTAACATTTTTATTATTACCTAAGCCAGCTAACTATGTATTAGGAAAATATTTAATAACTTGATTTAAGCTGATGTGGGCCAATTTTGAAAGAATAATCAACCTTTTCAAAGAATATGACGTTTTTTTAATCATTAGTCCGAATCAAATTGTTACACCAAATTAGTCAAATTTAGTCCAAATAAGAATTATTAATAATTGGTACACTGAATTATTAATCATTATTTTTAGTTGATCACTGAATTTCTAAGACTTTATTTCATTATTTAATTTGATTATAAGTGTGGGAGGTGAAAATGTCCTCCTCCTTGGATGGGCTGGACTCGAAGATGGTCCGGGTTTGGTTTGAGTAAATCCGCGAAGAGACGACGATGAGACTCCGCCGTGGAGGGATTGACGAGGTTTGTCTAGACTGAACCTGATATAGATCAGGCTGTCTATGTACCCTTTTTAAGGGATCAAGCCACACGTAGTTCCTTTTTAGAGAGAACCTCTGATAATGAAACTCAATCTCCATTAAAATGAGATTTAAAGCTTGGGTATAGGGTTATCTTTGTTTAGGGGAAGAAGAAGAAGGAGTCTCTCCCTCTACCCCCTCCTCCCTTCCATCCCCCTTTTTTGAAGGGGATACATTTCTATTTATAGTGAGAGGGGGTGTGCCTATATTCATGGATGTGTGAGCATATCATGGGATGTAATCTTTCACGTGGCTCTCGGATCGGTCGACACGTGGGATCTACTTTTTGACAGTTTGTTACGGCCATTGTGTCAGGGAATATTCATTGGAATTCCTAATATATATCTCGTCGACACGGACTTCGTGCTTTTGATTCAAGTCGGACAGAAGCTATGCCCTCATTCACCTAGATTTGGTCGGGCATCCGACCAGACTGTTTATTGACCCGACTTGAGGTGGTGGTGTGTTATGACGGAAAGTGATGGGCCGGGGCGGTATAACCTTTTAAACGGATCATAAGGTGTGACAGATTTTGACTCCTACAATAAGTATAATAGAGATATTACCTGACCTAGGACAGGATGACAAGATTTGGTGGAGCAATAAAAAAAAATCAAACTTCCTTCAATGTCACATTATCACATGAAAGAGTTTAATTTTGAAAATTTTATCATTTCAGTAGGATTTCTCATTTATAGGAAATAATCGTTTTTTATTTGTGAAATATGAATTTAAAATTTTTAGAAAATTATTGAGGATTTTCTATATTATTTTCTTATTTTATCTGTTTCAATAATTATCATTAATTTCAGCCGGCCAGTATTTAATTATCATATAATATATTTCAATAATTATGTGATTAAAAATATTTGAAGTCACTTGGTATTTGTGACATACAAAAAATGTCATTATATTTTGTATGGAACAACTATTGAATTATTAAAAAAAATTGTTTCTTCATGAATTCAAGACATGTGGGGATCTTGATGTAGATCATATTGTTTTAGGGAAAAATCCATACAACCCCTTGAAATTTGATTGAAATCCATATAACCCTCTAACTTTTCTTAAAATTCATATAACCCCTTAACAACACTTAGTAAATTCAAATAATCCTTGAATAAAATTTTTGTTAATAGATGATGAATATTTTGCATATATTTCGTTTAATTTACCCTGCTTGAAAACACGATATACTAAAAAACCAATATAATGAGTTAAAAATAGAAAATATACTATAAAAATGACGATCACTATAATGGGTTAAAAATAGGAAAAATCCTATAAAAATGACGATTTTACCCTCTCTTGATATATTATAAAACTCTATCCGAATGAGTAAAATCGTCATTTATATAAGATTTTCGCATTTTTAACACATTGTAGATTTTTTTATATATATTATATTTTCTACTAGAGTTAACCAAACATAATATTTACAAAATATTCATCATCTGTAAACGTAAATTTTTTTCAGAGGGTTATTTGGATTTACTAGATGTTTTGAGAGGGCTATATGGATTTTAATCAGTTTACAGGGGGTTATATGGATTTTTCCCTTTTTTTATTGTTATTCTGCAATGTTATTATCAAAGACTTTTTGTTTAAATTGTAATCAATACAAAGATGTTGCCAACACTAATTCAGACCACAAAAAATAAAATACACAGTCGCTTGACAGAACCAAAATCCAGATTTATTCAGAGCCTAGTCTCATTTAATTCAATTCCGTTTTCTTGAAACACCCGAATTACAAAACCCGAATAAAGTTGTGGATGACTTTTACGGGTCAAAATACACTTCAGTTCACTCCATTCTATTATATTCTTATTCAAATCCAATAGTTTTTTTTCTTCTTATTCCATTAGAATGGCTGAGCCTTAGTTGTTGCCCACTGACAACTTCCTTGTCTGTTTTATTATTTTATTATTATTATTATTGTTGTTGTTTTTGTTCTATTTGTTTTTTCCAGACCAATCAAATAATTGAGGACCATAATTCAGCAAGGATCTATTTGTAATTTTGATTTCCCTTTCTGCAAACAAAATGATTGAAAAAATTGGGAAAAGCTAAAAGAGATGGGATGGAGAACTTTTGAAATTTGAAGTCATTCACACGAGTGGTGGCAAGGAATTTGGCATAATTCAGATGGGAGGGGATATTCTTTTTGGGGGGCCATGGTTAATCATAGTCATGTTTACAGTTTTTAATTTAGTTACATATGCCAAATTTAGTTACAAATGAAGCCATGGCTGTAAATAAAATAAAAACATATACAATCTACAATTAAGGGTCGGCAACGGGCCGGCCCGTTGAAACAGGGGCCTGCTTGGCCAACGGGCTTGAGCCGGGCCGGCCCGTGGCAAAAAACAGGCCCATGTCCTATCCACGGGCCCGAGCCTGAACGGCCTGACGGGCTGGGCCTGGGCTTCGGGCAGACGGGCCTAGTTTTTAAACATCTTATTTCTTTTATTTTTTAATTTTAAGTTATTCATTTGTATATAAATGTTAAAATATCATAAATTTGAAGCGTAATATTAAGAAAAATATTTATATATATTGAATTTTTAAAAATAAAATATTAAATAAATTAATTATTTAAAAACTAAATAACTCCATATACCTAACTAGGTTAGTATCTATATAAATATAAATGATTTGTATAATTCACCACAATTCAAATAAAAATTACATGTGACACATTTATTGCATTGTTCCCCACGAGTCTACATGTCGGGCCCATGGGTCAGCCCGAACGGACCCATTTCGGGCGGGCCTACGGGCCGGGCCTGGGCCCCAGAATTAGGCCCGAGCCCGGCCCTCCCTAAAATGGCCCAGCCAGCGAATGGGCCCGGACCGGGCGGGCTGGGTTTTCGGGACTTGGACCTTTTGGGGATCCTTACATATGCTTGATGTATAAAGAATTTTATAAAAATTTTATTATTCCTAAAAATGAATCAATGTAACTCTTTAAAGCTAATATATATTTTATTTTTAAAATTTATTACATGAAGTATAAACTTAAAAAAAAAACTAAAAACATGAATACTTCAAGTGGGACTACATTCCGAGGCTGTCCCTAACATTTTCCTTGTGTAAATCATATTTTCCATGCCGCATGTTTGTCCAAACTGATGCACTCAGAAAAGTCCAAAAACAATTTATACAGTAGAACTAAGCTGGTTAATCGGACGGATACGGATCGAATATGCCTATATCCGTATCCGTATCCGAATTAGATATCTGAACAAATATCCGTATATGATATCTGATGGATATTCTAAAACATATATCCGTATCTAATCTAAAAATCTGGATACGGATATCGGATAATATCCAAAATATCTGAACCAGATTAAAAAAAATTTATAAAATTATAAGTCCTAACATGATTAAATATGTATCCACCATAGATATAAAAATATAAATCATAATATAGTTAAACAACTATCCAACAAAGACATAAAAACATAAATCATAATATAGTTTAACAAGTATCCAACAAAGACATAAAACATAAATCCTAGCATAGTTAAACAAGACAATAAATATCCAATAGTGACATAAAAACATAAAAAAGAGGATGAGGAGCCGACGAGGAGCTGCAACAGAGGAGGATCCGTAGGGATGAGGAGCCGAGAAGGATCTGCAGCAGAGGAGCCGCCGCGGTCGGCGACTTGTCGAGAGGAAGATATGTGATTTGAATGTATTTTTGGTGATTTATTTTGTTTTTCTTGTTTTTGGTGGATAAGAAAATATGTGATTTGATAGGGTTTTGGTGGATTTTTTTATTTTTTTGTTTTTGGTGGATGAGAAGATCTGTGGTTTATTTTGTTTTTGGTGGAAAAGTAGGAGATGAAAGTCATGAAAGTATGAAACGGCGTGGATGAGGGTTGATGACTGGTGAGTTGGTTTGCATTTTGCACTAGAATAAGAGCCATTGGATTTTGATCAAAGGGTTTAAATTAATCCTAATATATATATAAAAAATTACAGGTCGAATACGGATATTTTTCGGATCGGATACATGCAATATCCAATCCGATTCGAAAATATTCGGATACGGATACAGATTTTTGAATATCGGATATTTTCTGCATTTTCATATACAAATTCGGATCGGATACAGATATTTTTTTGAATAATTAACAGGCTTAAATGGAACACGTAAAATTTTGCGTGGCTCGGAAACTTAACTTCATTCAAGATGAATTGAGGGATCCATTCACTATATAAATTAGTTAAACTACAAAATCTTTCAATATTTTCCTCACAACCATACCATTTTGGCTTTCTCATCAACAATCATGTATGATCTCCTTAAACAAAAAATAATGTCTCTTAACCATAATAAGGAAAAGACTAAATAAATATAGATACAAAAAATACAAACTATACATGCTTTCAACCCTCCTTCTATGGGCCTTCGAGATAAAGCTAACTTATGTTAAAATACAAGACATTTAATAACACAAACTCCATAAAATATTCACACATCATTACTGATAGGAATTTGAGTTAGAGATTTACCAACCATTCTACATACATTCATTGTATTCTCTTTTAATCTCAAGTTGATATTTTTCCCAACAAGTGGTATTAGAGCAGATCTGATACCCAATAATGGTAACATGTTACTTGAATTGTGTGGCTATAAGATAATGATATGTTTCCTACTATACGTCAAATAAATATTTATGAAAAATACAATATCATTTACAAAAATATCTATAAAAATACTTAGGTAAATCCTTCAAATATATATTATTTATTTTTATATCATTAAAAAAATATTTATTTTAATACCATTGAAAAGTTTAAAAATTATACATGTTTACCAATCTAGTTAAGATACATCCTATTTAGGTAAATATTTATATTAAAATCATTAAAGTTAAAGAGAGAGATCAAAATGCCATTTTTTTTTAAATATTGTTCTCATAAAATATTGGATGGAAGAGACACGCAGGAAGACGATAGCTAGGGCTGGTAAACGAACCAAGCCGCTCGGGCTCGGCTCGGGCTCGACTCGGTTTGAGCTCGTTCAGGCTCGTTCGTTTAGATAAATGAGCGAGCTTGAACAAATTTTAAAGCTCGGTTAGGCTCGGGACCTGTATCGAGCTTCATTTTATGTTCAAATTCGACTCGTTTATGTTATTAAAACTTAGTTGAACTTTGACTAAACTCATTTTTAAAATCAGAATATTAAATTAATACAAAGTTATGCTCGTTTAAGCTCATGAACTTGACTCTTTTAGGCTAAAATTTTGTTTTCAATTCCTAAAAACCATAAAATGAAGAAGAACGCTAGGCTCGTTGAGGCTCGTGAGCTCGGCTCGACTCGACTCGTTTATAAACGAGCCGAGCTTGAACATGTCAAAGCTCGGCTCGTTCGACTCATTTACCACCCTTAACGATAGCAGATAGCATGAAAAAAGAGAATGATGAGTTAACCACACAAGCAGTGTGGATTAACCAACTCCCAAAATACAAAAAAAAAGAAAGAAGGCCATGAAAAACCCTCTAGGAGATCCAAGTCTATCATAATCTCCATAAATAGTGAGGATCGCGACTCAATATAACGAAGATTTGATCAACAATAGAAGCGACATAACAGTTACATATAGAGATGGTTGTTACATATATATATAGTTTAATTATTGACATTTTTTTTTTGGTGGTCACACATTGGAACAATAGATAAATAATTTGTTATAAATATTTGACTGGTCGTCAACGAAGAAAGCGAAGTCTGCGACGCTCCCTCACACTTTCCTATAAGCGACGTCTCTACCCAATCACATCCTCCACGTGTCACATTTCATCCAACCAGAATCCCGTCTAGGTTCATTGAACCTCTCCCTCCACCTTCTCAGGTCCTCTCCTCTTATTCATGTCCTTTCGATCTTCCCTTCCAAAATAAACAACCCCCAAAAATCATTCAAAAAAAAAAATTGAAATGGCTTTGATTTCTTCTTCTTCTTCGATCGCTCCGATCTCCAATTCGATCTCTTCCCGCGCTTCCCCTTCACAGGAGCTCTCCTTCGGCGGTGGTCCCTTTTCGGTTCTCCGTGTGAGCCCGGCCAATCCAACGGCGGGGAATAGGCGATGGGTTTTGAGGACTCCGGCAGCGGTGGACCCGAAGAGGACCGACTCGGTTGTTCCCGCCGCAGCCTCCTCGGCTTCGGCCGCGGCGGAGGTGGAGAGCGAGACGGCGGCGGCGGAGGTGGAGAGCGAGGACTACGAGAAATTGGCGCGAGATCTCGACGGGGCGTCGCCGCTCGAGATTATGGACCGCGCGCTCGAGAAATTCGGTGGCGATATTGGTATCGCTTTCAGGTGAGGATGTTTTTGGGCACTAATTGCTTGAACTTATTTTATTTTCTGTCAATTTTCATCACAGGCTCAATCGACAGTTTTTATTTTTTGTCACTTTCCATTTTGACTCAAATTCTTTCAGTTTCTTTGTAAAATTGTGCACAAACACACACTAGATGTGAAAATTTGTGTGTCCTATTGTCAAATTTGCGTTTTTGGGATTGATTTTTAGATACCCAGTTTTATGTCTTTGTCTATTAATGGTCCTTGAATGTGATTTGCATTTTTTGGGAATTTTTGTTTTTGTCAGTGAGTGAATCTAAGATCGACCCAACTCATGAATTTAATTGGAGTTGCTATTCTTTGTGATGATTTGAATTATGTTTTGTATGGAAACTAAGCATCGTAAGCTTTGTAAATGGTATGGAAGAAATAAAAGCAAGTGTGATTAGGTAGTGAAGTGTGGTTAATGGAAAGCAGAAGACTTTTTTAGGTAGTATTTGGAAACAGATTTGAAAAAGGGTTCTTCACCTAAGACTGCTTTTTGAAATTAGATTATGAGGAAGCATACTTTGATTAGATTCCACAAAAGAATTTTTTCACTTAGCATACATAAAAGTTGTTTCGTATTCTTCAGAAGCTGAGACCACTTGGGATATTTGGAAATACGTCTGGGTTAAATATGATTCCTTACAAAAAGAGAATCATCCAAAAGTGTTTTCAAACGCCACCTTAGTCATGTATTATAGAATCATCATAGTGTAAAAAAATCATGTTGATCGTTGGATTTTGCGAGCTTAGTAATTTGTAATTAATAATTGGGTTCATTGATTGTTGACATTTGACTAGCAAAAGACAACCTTCTGTTGATGTTGATTTTATATTGAAATAGACAAATAGCATTGGACTCTGACCTGGTACCATGGAAGTGATGAAATATTTGTTTTACACTATTTAGTTTACTGTTAATAATTATACGGCCCAGCATCACATGCTTTCACGGTATATGAACAATATGCTCTGTGGATCTCTGTTATAGTTGCTACAGTTTCAGACATTTCTTTGAGATCTAATATCAAAGGTTTGACATAAAAAAAAAAACAAAAGACAAGTGTTATCTGAATTTTATGAAATTGAAACTGCCTAGCGGACCTG
The DNA here is from genome assembly GCA_030737845.1 of Acorus calamus. Lineage (NCBI taxonomy): Eukaryota > Viridiplantae > Streptophyta > Magnoliopsida > Acorales > Acoraceae > Acorus > Acorus calamus. Next base: position 6,295,139 of record CM060858.1, on the reverse strand, counting down.
GACCTGGTCAACACGAACCATTTGTTATTATATTCTATAGTTTGAGTTAATTTACTTCAAATGTATGAATAATGCATATATGTCATATTTAGAGCTTAGAAGATGTTTACACAAATCTACCCATAGATGGTGATGATTGCCTTTGGAATCTTCCTTTTTCAATCTTTTGGTACCAAAAAAATTGGAAATTTATACGAGATTTTCCATTCATTTGCAGCGGGGCTGAGGATGTGGCATTGATTGAATATGCAAGGCTGACTGGCAGACCATTCAGGGTGTTCAGCCTCGACACGGGGAGGCTGAACCCAGAGACATACAGATTCTTTGATGCTGTTGAGAAGCACTACGACATACGCATCGAGTACATGTTCCCTGATTCTGTGGAGGTTCAGGCGCTCGTCAGGAGCAAAGGTTTGTTCTCATTCTATGAGGATGGTCACCAGGAGTGCTGCAGGGTGAGGAAGGTCCGGCCCTTGAGGAGGGCTCTCAAGGGCCTCCGGGCTTGGATTACGGGTCAGCGTAAAGATCAGTCTCCTGGTACCAGGGCCCATGTCCCTGTCGTTCAGGTATTCTTGCTTGTTCTTTATTTTTCTTTAGGTAATACCAAACATACTATATATGTTGGTATAGAGTTTTCTAAGTTTATGTCAAATAATTAGGCCTAAAATAGATCTAGGGTTTTTAAAAAAAGATTTCATCACAATTACATATAAATATTTGAATATGGAAATGTTAGAGACTATCATATGTTTTGAATTTTTTTAGAAAGTATACATTTGTCTAATGAAATATATATCTTTACAAAATATGAAGCATATACTTGAATGAATTGAATGCATGTCTTTTTGCATTTTCCTAACCAAGCATAATATAGGCTCACCCAACCTAGTATATACTGATTTACTGATTGTATCAGCATCCCATTGAATCTTATATTTTTATTTTGGTTGCATATGCAGGTGGACCCTGTATTTGAAGGACTGGATGGAGGGGCAGGAAGCTTGGTGAAGTGGAACCCAGTGGCAAATGTCGAGGGACGGGACATATGGAATTTCCTTCTCACCATGAATGTTCCAATCAATTCATTGCATTCACAGGTAAGCAACACCAAAACCTTCTATTAAAATTTGATTCGAGTTATGTCACATTATCCAAAACTCAGAAAGAGTAGCTACAAAGCCTGATTATGTCGAAATCGTGCAGGGATACATCTCTATTGGTTGTGAACCATGCACAAGACCAGTATTGCCTGGACAGCACGAGAGGGAAGGGCGATGGTGGTGGGAGGATGCCAAGGCCAAGGAATGCGGCCTCCACAAGGGAAACATCCAACAACAACGAGAATCATCTGTATTAAACAGCAATGGCTCTCCAAGTGGGACAACAACCTATGAAGACATATTCAACACGCAAGACATCGTGAACCTGAGCAGGCCTGGTGTAGAGAACCTTTTAAGGTTGGATGACCGGAGGGAGCCATGGGTTGTGGTCCTTTATGCACCTTGGTGTCAATTCTGCCAAGTAAGTTATCCATTATTTCAGGAAAATTGAAATTGCAATTTGCATAAATAACCTCAGTTTTTTTAATATGAATACAAATAACCCAACCCTTGAATATTTGCAAAAAGTTATCTTTGACCCGGTCATAACATATATGTTAGATTGGATTTAAAATTAAAAATAAAACCAGATAAGAGTGAAACGAAATTTAAATATTAATTGTATCTCAATACATTAGGTAAGAGTATTTTGAATTTTATCTGTATTTCAATAAGATTGGAATTTTTAATTATTAATAATTATATGAGATTTTAAAATTCAGATGCAATCATAAGATTGAGATAAATTTTAAAATTTGAATTATATTTCAATTTAATAGATAAGATTGAAATAAAATTTCAAAATTTGAATTATATTTCTATTTAATTAAGATAAGATATAATTTAAAATTTAAAATATAACTCAATTTTAAGGATGAGGCATGTTATGCCTTTACAATATAAATGAAAACGTTAGTTAATCATTTTTACCATCTAAAACTTACGTGTTTTCATTTTTTAAAAATAGTAATCATCATCTAATAAGATATATAAAAATGTATATTGCTCCATTTCAAGTTGAATGAATTCATTTTTAGTCAGTGCAATAAAAAAATTTAACGAGGTATACGAGGTATATACATCTTCTAACGGGAATCGAGTTAGATCAAATGCGTGTTTGATTGTCTAACGTAATTGTCACCGTCTGATGATGGTCATGATCATGTAGGATTATTCCAACATGCGCTGGACCTAACCCAATCCACTTCTAACTATATGTATATACTTCACCGAATTTGTAACGAGTATATAAAACTGTTTTTTGGATTGTAAAAAAAAAAAACCGGAGTGTAAGCCCAAATATAAATATCAGGTCTCCGTATAAATAAAAAAAAATTATGTTATTTTTGCTGATATTAAACAAAAAAAAACTGAGGTTATGTAAGTTGTCAAATACGAGTGAGACATTCACTGATGAACTATTCTTGACTTACGCCCTCCCATTTTTTGTAATTCAGGCAATGGAGGGTTCGTACGTAGAACTGGCTGCGAAGCTCTCGGACTCAGGTGTTAAAGTAGGGAAATTCAGGGCCGACGGAGAGCAGAAGCCCTTCGCAGAGAGAGCTCTTCAGTTGGGCAGCTTCCCGACGATACTCTTCTTCCCAAAACACGCTTCCAAACCGATCAAGTACCATCCGAGAAGCGCGATTTGGAATCGCTTTTGGCCTTCGTCAACGCCCTCCGTTGATGGCATGGCATCCGATTGCGATACAAAGCTATACAATCGTAGGTCTTCTTCAACTTTTTTTGTTGAGGTTGTATTTTATAGGTTGATGTGGGGAGGTTTAATTTTTCCTCCTCGTTGGGTGGTGATAGAGTTTCTCCCTTTGTACTTCAGTTCTCTCATTTATCACAGGAGAGAAGATTGGGTTGGTTGATATAAAATTTTGTTTTTCTTTTTTTAATCAGTTTTTGTTTTTTAGAAGAAGGTAGATGTGTGTAGTTTTTTAATCAGCCTCATCTGTAGTATATATTGGTTTTTTTTTTTTTTAAGAGTGGTGATACATAGGCCTCAAATCACAAGCCCCATGAAGTGTCATTATTTTATTGGTTGATTTTGAATGGTTTGTTGACTTTTGAAAAAGTGAAAAATGACAAAATACGGATATGCCCTTCATTAAAAATATATCCTATTAACCCAAATCCCTCTTTTTTCTTTATTCAGTTACACCCTATTTCAAAATTTAAATTTTGAAATCTTTATGAATTTTCTATTTCAGTTATACCAAAACTTACCTAAATTACACTAAAACTACCTAAATTATTTTTCGTTAAAATCTTTCAAACAGCAGTAAAAACATTCCCTACATGTTTACATCCTTTGTTACATTTACATTAACACTGTTACATTTACATTACATAAATGTTTTACATTTCATGCAATGTTTAAACAATTTTAAAACGAATCTTTATATTTCATGAAAAATATCAAACACTTGTTTTGCTGTGAGTTACACTTAACAAATATTACATGAACTATTGGTTTCATTTTAATAAAAACTGTTACGTTTATATATATGTAATTCTAAATGTTTTACATTCCATTCAATTTACCCGTAGTTCATTGTTACATTTATGAATGTAACAAATATAAATCAATACACATATGCAGTTGATTGTTATATTTACGAATGTAACAAAATCGACACAGACTTTAAAAAACGAAAGAATGTTATATATATAAAATGTAACATTATAAAAAACAAATCCAACTATGAAAGATGACATTCAAAACATAAATAAAACCTGATCCGGTAGGCGTTGATGGAAGATCCAACTCCATAAAGAACAAAACAATGTTTTCGAACTTCACAAGATTAAAAGATCCGAGAGAGCTATGAGGTGAGCAGCAACAATGGCCACAAGTGGACTATTGAGAAGGATGAAATGTAGAGAAGACAACAAGAAGAAAAGATGGGTCTTCAGAGATCATCTTGATTATCTTCCGTTATTTATTTATTTGTTTAGATCTCATTTAAGAAAATAATAATAATTCGGTTGAGATATGCATAAAGAATTAATGATACTCCATGATTCTCGGAATAAATCTTGATGTTATTATCAAGTAAAGGGTATAATAGGTAATGTCCCATTGCCACCTCATGAGGCCTATGATGGGGCCTGTGAAGTTGGGGCCTACAAAACATTATTGTTTTTTTAAATATGCATTCATCCATTGAAATATATATTTTTATAAAATATAAAAAAAATTAATTTTTATGCATCGTCTAGCGGTTATAAAACTAATTGAGTGTATCAACATTCTTTCTTGAAGGTATCTAACGAGACAATTTTACTCGGTAGGCAAGTCTATTTGAAAAACATGTGAGAAATGTTTTGGGCGTACTTTCGAGATTGGGGTTAATGGGCGATGTTGTGGCGGCCCAATTGATGCTGACTAACTCAAACGATCGCCGATCACCTAAACCGATGAACGAATCAACTCGCCTAACAAAGATTCACTAATTCCTATAAAGATCAACCAACCTTTCAATGTAGTATTACGAATTCAGAAATGAAATCATAGTAGTAATATCTATCTTTTTTAAGAAAAAATAAATACGATATATTTTTTATTAAATATTATATATATAAATAAAATTAAATTTATATTACAATTTTGAATTTAAAAAATAACAATAAAAGGGTAGAAAAATTTGCACGCTTGTTTAAGGACACAAGAATTAATTGGTGGACCAAATACATGTGAATAGCTCGATATTCGTTGATATATCTATATTGATACGATAATATCTGAAAATCATGAATGCGTTGCACAATCAAATTGTTTAATTAGTGTTCGACCTAACTTGTTCTCCCTTGACAATCTAGAAACTAGAATGCAAGACATGAACCCAACAAGCATTTATCAATGTATTCTACAGAAGTAAATACCATATACCATGAGAACTAAATGCGAGATAAAAAGAGTGAGGCTGGATGTATTCCAATACAAATACAAATAAAAGTATAATGTAATATACTTATATATAACTTACTAATATCGTGACGAAGAGGAAGATTTGCATTGATACAAAGTTCCACCGCTTCATAAAGCGGTTAATGGGCCGCGCTGTGGCGGCCCAACACCTACACCCAATCCATTAATGCCCCGTTTGGGAAGTGGAATAGACGGGTATAAGGGTAGTATAAGGGTGGTATAAGAATGGATAAGGAAAATGATTGTTTGTTTCAGAGTATAATGTATTACTAAGCCAGTTTAAACGAGTATAAGAGGTATAACAATTTAACCCCTGGATAAGCTATATTCACTTTATCTATTCCATGGGGCCCACGTCAAATCAACTTTTTACATTTTATCATATCAAATCACCTATCAACACCTCTTATACATCAAATGGCTCACATGTCAAATCAACTTTTTTACACTTTATTTATATTTTATTCTTCATCAACCAAACAACTCAACATTTATTCTTACGTTTTTCAATGAGAATAAAAAAAACACAACCAAACAGAAAATCCTTATTCATATAGATTTGTTACACTGGCATAGTTACACAGAATAACCAATCCATCCAAACAGAGACTAAGGGTCTCTGAATTATTTTTAAATGGATAATGTTACATCCAGTCCCATTTTCAGCCTTAATTCCAGTCTACATGTGTTTTGAATTTTTTAAAAATAGTATACATCATCTAATGAGATACATGCTTTTATAAAAAATAAATCACATATTCCAATAAATTGCATGGATGCATTTATAGAAAATGTAAAAAAATTATTTCGAAGCATATGCGTTGTTAATGTGAGCATATGTGTCGATATAAATCTATCGATGCATATAAGGTTGGAATTAAGGCTGGAAATGGATCTGGGTGTAACATCGCCCTTTTTAAATATGCATTTTTTTATCAAAGCATATACCTCATTAGATGATGTTTACTATTTAAAAAAACAATGAAAACACTTGAGGTCTGAGTTTTGGTTGGTAAATGTGACTGAATGTATCATTTTTCTTTTTAGATTCCTAGAAAATTTGAATTGTATGTAGTTTTGATGTTTTCTTTATTTTGTTCTTTTTAAGGGAGATCTATTTCTATTAGTATATAATGTTATGTACCGTCTATTTTTTCAACCTCTATTTTAATTCACACACGTTATGATTTTTTAAAAAATAGTATATATCATATAATGAATTATATGTTTTTATAAAAAAATGAAACATATATTTTAATAAATCATATGAGAAATTGAATCTGGTTAATGTGAGTATATAACACTAACGAAACATATGAAACTGAAATTGAGTATGGAAAAGAAAATGTGTAACAATACTCTTTTCATTAAAGTTGTGGCAGAAAAACCTAGAGATTTTTGTATCACAATTATTTGATGCAATGAATTGGTCCCTTTTTCCTCTTTTAATAGATCCATATTGTCCAACCATTTAAATATCTTTTTATTTTCTCGGTTTGTTTTCATCGGTTTCAAATATTTGTGTGAAACATACATGCTTTTCTGTAACAGCCAATGAGAGGGTGCTACATATATGACATATAAACTCTTTTTTAAAATATTATCCTTAACTTTTTTAATATTTATCAAAATATCACGCAAGGGAGTTCAAGGTGAAATGAGATTATAGGGCCTGAAGGGCGATAAACTAGTCGACGATATGTGTGCTTTACAAAAGGGCACCGGAGACCGCCCAACACCTATTCTCCGAATGTGCGACGGCAAGGCAATTTTGGAAAGAGATAGATGCACACACGGGCATGACTACCTCCTTTCCCTCCTTGGAGGAGTTGTAGGAGGTGGGCAAAGCTTTAAAACAAGGGGAAAACAAGGGGAGGAGGACGCGATAACAACAATGATCTTGTTGGGAGGGCAAATCGCGGAAGCCAACAGTGGTATCGGAGCTCCGGGTTTCGACCTAGGAGGACGAGATTTGAAGAACGAGGATCAATGACGATACAGGTCGATGAATTCATACCATCGACGGATGTATTGTTGGAAATTCCAACAACGGTGTGTCGTACAGGGTTTCACATGAAGAAGGAGAAAAAAAATCATGCAAGGTTGCATGGAGCTCTTGGTGTGGAAGCGGCACATCTAATTAGGTGTGCAATGATGATACCAATTTGTTGCGGGTCCAAGATCCACCGAGAAGCAGACGTGCAGAGACGCTCGGGGTGCAAAGTTCGCAGTGACACGCGGAGGCACGTGGGCGAATCACGTGAAGCGTGGGTGCGGAGTTCGTACAGAAGAAGATGGAATAGTGCAACACGATTTAAGGTGTTCTGAACAGGGTATGGGAGGAATGACCCCATGTGGTTCGGTTAAAAGAGCGAGTCCAGTCATCTCGCTAGCGCGGTGTGACATGTTCAAGGTGGAGGTAAGATCCAGATCTTCTTCGAAAATTGACGAGGAGCGTGGTGCATGTGAAATCAAGTCATGGCATTGACTTGAGAATGCGCGATTACTGAGTCTGACTCAGGGGTTGATCCATGATAAGGCGAGCGCAGGCTTATAAATCCAACAAGATTGGGCGGTGCAGACGTCCGGGGAAGAAATTCCTAAAATCCATTCAAGGTGGAGTTCTGCGGAGCGGGTCTAGTGCACAAAAAGACTCGTGATAGCGACTTGAAGACTGGTGAAGCTCAAGGAAGTCGAAGACCACTTGATTGCAGGTGGAGGTGCATGGTTGCTCGCGTGATCGTGCTTCAAGGACGACATGGAGCAAAGCGGATACATCAACGGAAATCTTCTAAGGGGTTCGAGGAAGTCCGAGCGTACTGGATATGAGCCAATGTGGAGATTTGTTGGGATTATGTCTCGATCCGGTGTATCACATCGGATGGCCATGATGAAACCATATTAGGTTGGACACCTAATGAGTAAAATATTATTTAAGATTTGATCTTAATTAATATTTAAAGTGAATCTCCTAAAATAGGAAACAATATTTGTTTGTTAATTAGGAGAGTAAATATCTCTTAATTAATGGGAACAATATTTGTTTGTTAATTACGAGAGTGAATATCTCCTAATTAATGGAAACAATATTTGTTTATTAATTGGGAGATTACTTGAGGAAGAAGTTATTTATCTCTATAAATATCTTCTAGGGTTTCATGGCAATACACGGCAATGTATACAATGTAGAAATCCTAAGGGAAGGTTGAGAGGTTCTAAGAGAGGGTAACTCCATGGGAGAGTTTGTGAGTCTCTTAATGTATCTCAACTATCAAAGTGGATTATCTGTTTTTTACCCCGTGGATGTAGGCTTAGGCCGAACCACGTATATCTTATGTTCTTCGTGTGATGTGATGTTTCGTTCTTGTGTTCGATCTCGGGTTTGTTGGTGGCTTCTGCAGATTGCCTTCCCAACAGATCTCACAATCCATTGTCTCGGCTAAGACATGGACGATTGGTGCACCCGTAATGAGATGATCTTTAGAGGCGCACGGGTATATCAGGAGAACATGTGGGAGATGTTTCAGACACTTGTGTGCCAGTGGGGGATAATGTATCGCGTTGGCATGTGACATTTACTTCCGTAATGGATGGCTGGGTACAGCGGCGTGAGTTTTGTTTTGGATGTCATTCAGGTTAGATGCCTCTTCAACTCGAGTGATAGTTGGTGGTAACTGACCATATCTTTTATTTTATGTTTATTTTGTTTATTTTTCATTCATTCAGAGTTTGTAATTTAATCTTTTAGAAATGAAAATATGCAAAAAATCGAATCGAGTTTTGATTAAGTCGGCAAGCATCTTCCACTTCTATTAAAGAGGTCAATAAGTCCAATCCTACGTAGCATCATTTCTTTAAAAAACAAAAAACAAAAAAATTTGTAAATGTAGAACATTCAATTAAAAAAAAATTGAAGCACGACAAAGAAGTTGGGCTGCCAGAGTACATATTAGGGACCACATTTGATCTGCAGTTGGTCTCCAAATGAGATTGATATAAAAACAAAGACAAATGTTTACAATCAATCCAGGTAGCAGACTCAAAGACTTTTAATTGATTATTATTAAATAAAAAGTAAAATAAAATGGATTAGGATACCTATCTGTCTGCCTGAATAGAATATCGTCGGATTCGATCTGTGTCATTAAATCATTCTTAAATCTTCCCAAAGATATTTATTCCCTTGTCCTCCCCCCACCCCAACCCCCCCCCCCTCCCCTAAATTTTTTTTTATACACTGCTAGTGATTTATATACTGTTTTAATGCGATGTATATATATATATATATAGTCGCGATTAGGTGCGGTTTACGGTCGGTGCGGTGCGCGATCACGGGCCGTCGATCGCATCGGACGATCGGGTGCGATTAGGTGCGGCGAACGGCGGGTGCGGTCGCGATACGGGCCGTCCGATCACGGGTCCATCGCATCCGACGGTCGATGTGAATTGCATCCGACCGTCGGATGCGATGGACCCGTGATCGACGGTCCGTGATCGCTGCCGCACCCGCCGTTCGCCGCATGTAATTGACCATATATATATATATATATATATATATATATATATATATATATATATATATATATATATATATATAGTCGAGTGATTGGGTGCGGCGGAACGGCTGGTGCGGACGCGACGTGTACCGTCCGATTCGCATCCAACGGTGATGCACCCGGTCGAGTGCATCGTCGGATGCGAATCGGATGGTCCACGTCGCGTCCAACGCACCTGCCGTTCCGCCGCACCCAATCACCCCTATATATATATATATATTTAAATAAATAAATATTTTTTTATAATTTTTAATTGAACATCACTGTACTAATGATATATATTTTTTGAAAAAGTTATCTATATAGACTCGTGATATCCTGCGGTCGTGCGGTCGTCGATCACGGGCCGTCGATCACGGGTCCATCGCATCGGACGGTCGGGTGCGATTCACGTCGACCGTTGGATGCGATGGACCCGCGATCGGACGGCCCACGAGCGCGACCGCACGACCTTACGACCGCATATTATCGGAAATATATATATATATATATATATATATATATATATATATATATATATATATATATATATGGAAATGATTAGGTGCGGCGGAACGGCAGCGACGTGGGCCGTCCGATTGCGGGTCCATCGCATCCAACGGTCGACGTGAATCGCACCCGACCATCCGATGCAACGGACCTGTGATCGACGGCCCGTGATCGCTGCCGCACCGCCGTTCCGCCGCACCTAATCGGTTCCATATATATATATATATATATATATATATATATATATATATATATATATATATATATATATATATATATGCCGGCGATTGCGTGCGGCGAACGGCAGGTGCGGCCGCGACGTGGGCCGTTCGATCGCGGGTCCATCGCATCCAACGGTCGACGTGAATCGCACCCGACCGTCCGATGCGATGGACCCGTGATCGACGGCCCGTAATCGCTGCCGCACCTGCCGTTCGCCGCACGTAATCACGTCCCTATATATATATATATATATATATAGTACTTTTTCAAAAAATATATATCATTAGTACAGTGATGTTAAATTAAAAATTAAAAAAAATATTTATTTATTTAAATATATATTTTCTTTTTTTTTATAATAATATGCATTATATTAGATGAGCATATATTTTGAAAAATCAAAATGATTACGACAACCCCGCAAATGAGGCTGCACGTATAGGTAGAAAAATGAATTGCTGATGGATCAACCAAAAGAGAATGGTATGGTGTGAGTGCGTTTCAATTTAATTTATGGTTTTGTGCAGTCCTTGTGATATTTCTAATCAATATGTATGAGATTGGATGAATATATATCTAATTAGGAAAATATAAAAATACATACGGTTGATTTTAATCAAATATGTATTCAATTTCTTTTGAAGGTATACTTTATTAGACTGATATATGTTTTAAAATTTTTAAACTTTATTTTACATAATATTTAATTGGCCCTAATCTTTTCCAAATACATATATAATGAAAGAATTGATTAGTATTTTTAGAACAAGAATTGGTAGACCCCATCCCAAACTCCATGAGGTGGCAAGATTTAATTCCTCAAAGTATCATTTTATGTTATATTCACATTTTTATCTTTAATTAATGGAGGTGAAACCATAACTTCGTCGTTCTTTCTTTTTTATGGGAATAATTAATTCAATTGGAAGCAATTGTGTATACTGAATACATTAATTGATTTAGATTGATTAGAGGAATAGAATAAAAAAACGTCGATTCTCTGTTTTAGGGGATTCCATTTGTTTTTATTTTTGTTTCAGTTCGATCAGCGGAGAAGAATTTTTTTTTTATTCATTTAGTTTTTTTGTAACTAATTTTTTGTGCAAATAACGGCGATCCATTCAGGCTAGTTCTTTTTCGATCTGAATATATTATTTTGATTTTGATTTTTCGTCATTTATTTGAATCATCATATACATGTATTGAATTTGAATTTTTTTATCCAAGCATATACATCATTACAGCAACTCCTCGAACATGGTAGACATTCTGTTTACTTGGGTACTTGGTGCCCGCGACTCTCTATGTACATGTTTGTTAAAACTTATAGGTAGCAGATTATAGCTTTTGGCTTAAAATAAGTGGTTGTTGCATGTTTGTTTAAATTTATTAAAACTTATTTAAGCTAAAAACAACTTTAAAAAGTCATAATATCTAAGTTGGGTTAGGGATGCTTTTCAGATTATTACTTATGGATTAATGTTTAAAAAAATCTATTGGACATTTAACACCCTTCAGTTTATTTAATAATGACAAATATTTTCATATTCTCTAAATATTCCTTTCATCTAATAAGATTTTGAAATAACTCATATAAGATTAAAATAACTCATGTAAGATTAAAACTTTGGGTTGTATTTTTTTTAATAAAATAAATTTTAGATTACAGCTAGAATATTTTAGTTGTGTTTTTTTATTAATAGAGATCAATTTCTATATTTTTGTCTCTCAAATTCTATTTTTTAATTAATGTGAAATCCAATATTTCATTAAATTTTTTACATTTTATTTAATGTTAATGGACGATAAGTGAGTCATCATCATTTTATAAGTAAAACCACATTCTTTTATCAAAGAGAAATTAAATTTAACTTATACACATGGAAGGGGTATTTTTGACAATCACACAGCAAAAACTATTTTACAGCTTATTCTAACAAACATCCAGAACTTCTTATTCTCTACTTTTCAACAGCTATAACAAACATGTTAATTGCTTTTCAAAAAAATTATAATCTATAATCTGTAAATTTAAGCTACAACAAACATAACATATTTTAATTCTTATTTTTACTTTGTCTACTTTTATTTCCCCTCATTACTAATCCAGAATTGTAACTTCTCATTTGGTATAAAAATGACTGGTAGCAATTTTTACCCTTTTTTTATTTAAAAAAATGATAACTTATTCAAAGTTATCAAATAATCAAAGCACGCATAAATTAAAGTGTGACCTGAAAGTTATTCAAATTTGAAAACAAGTCGGACGGTGTAACATTTGAGTGGAGATGAAAGGAATTGTGAAGTTATTGATGGAATTGATAGGATTATTCAATCGTTTTAGAAAGAGTAGACGTGGAAAATAGAGGAATTGAGGTTAATAAACCAAAAAAAATTTATTTTTCTTAAAAGGAATAAGTGTGTAACTATGTCAGAATAGACAGAACTAAGCTGGTACTGATATTCAAAGTTTTCCCAAGACTTGTATAATTCCATCTAATTTATTCTACTTGGATAAATGACTCACATATCAAATCATACATCATCATTTTATAAATCAGGTATCCGCATGTCAATTTATCTACATCGTATTCATCTTTTATTTACGATTTATCAACGGACAACCACATAATAAAATTTTATTATTACATTTACTAAGGAGAATAATTAAAAACGCAATCAAACATAAAATAATTTATTTAATCAGTATAGTTATCTATACTAGAATAGTTATATATTACAAAATAGTTTATGTCGCTATCCAAACAGATATTTAAGACTAATTTGACAAAGGAATAAGTGGTGGGTTAAGAGGTAATTATAGAAACAAACAAGCAGGAGAACAATTTATCCCTGTTTGGTATAAAAAACAATCGGGGAAAACTACGGACAATTGTCCCAATTTTGAAAAATGAGAATATTTTCTTACACCTAAATGCTATAATATAATATTTATCATCATTTTTTATCCCAACTTTAACAAATGTAAATATGAACAAAATTGATGAATTTTTTATCCCATAAATTTAAGAGAATTTATCCTCAAAACCTTAACCCATTATCAAACTAGAGTTTTGGTTAGTTTGGCGAGGGGTTAAGGTTTTAAAGATAAATTGTTATAATTTTAAGAGATAAAAAATTTATCAATTTTGTTCATGTTTACATTTGTCAAAATTAAGACAAAAGCTCGGAATAAATGATATTTCAGTCTTTAGGTAGAACAAAATATCTCTATTTTCATCTCAAAATTGGAACAACTGTTCACGGTTTATCCCGATTATTTTTTATACCAAACGGGAATAAATTGTTCTCTCACTCACTTATCCCTATAATTACCCCTTATTTCACCATGTATTTCCTTGCCAAATCCAAAAAAATAAAAATATTCTAAACTATGTAAAAACATGACTTAACAACTGTATAATTAGGGTTAAGCAAAGGCTGCTGCTGTTGCTGATCAGTGGGAAAACGTGTTGTGGTTTTTCAGATTCGCAGTATTCTTTTCTTTGGAAATTCAAATTTGGTTGTCCTCTTCGATTTTGTGCCCATTCACACTGGTTTTTCTTTTGATTCTTTTTATGTCTTCTGCAAAAACTCATGAGAATCTGTGGTTTGGTTTCTCGAGTGGTCAAATGTTGGCTTTGTGTAGGACCCTCCCCACTCCCCTCTGTCATGTCCCAGCATTGACCATTCAAAGTTGCCTTCATTCATCCTCTACATTTAAATTTAAATCTAGTCTGGTAATTTTGGTACATTGAGAAAAAAAAATTATTTACATGAATCTTATTTTGATAGATTTTGTAGAATGAAAATGTTTTATGAGATATCTAGGAATGAGTACATGAAATATTTTTTTGGGATATTCTAACAGAGAGTGAGAATGAATGGTTATAGGCTCAATACTCTTGTTTGTTTAAGAAACGAGAGGTTTTGGAGAAAAGCTTAGTCTTAAAATATATTATTGGTTAAATATAGATATAAATTGTAATAGTTATATGATAAGTGGAAAGAAATAAAAAAATCTTGATAGTTTATGTAAGATTGAGCTATAATTCACATTTATCCTTTCAATCATCAATATTGCGAAAAGAAAACCTACTGAAAAGAAAAGAAATGGGACCTGCGGCGAACGGCAGGTGATCAAAAGATCGGAATTCATCATCGTTGTGTGATCGAACGGCCCACGTCGCGGCCGCACCTGCCGTTCGCCGACATATATATATATATATATATATATATATATATATATATATATATATAACCAGACAAGAAATCTCTTATTTCACTCATATAGTTATCTATGCTGATATTGTTATCAGAGGCGGGGAATGAGGGACATCGCATCATTGTGCACCTCTCAAATTGTCAAATTGAATATGTTAACTTACAATCTTTTGTTAGCCTTAGTTTCAGTCCACAAATATTTTAATTTATTTAAAAATAGTTACATGATCATCTAGTGAGGTATATAATTTTATGAAAAATGAAGTATATATTTAAATAATACATGAATCCATATGTAAACAATATATACAAAATATATAAAAAATTTAATGAGGTACATATTTTATTAATATAAGTACATAACATTAACAAGATACATGAGATTGAAATTAAATTTAAAAAATAGACTATGTGTAACAACACTATTGTCAAATACACAAATACACAGAGAAGACAGAGAAGCCATGTGAGCAAACACATCTGAATCTTACAAAGCCCTCCCCCCCCCCCCCCCCCCCCCCTACAGACCCCACATGTTCTGTAGTCTCCCACCACTCTGCATTGGATTTTCTTCTTTATCTGTCCTTCGAATTGCTGCACCAGCAATTAAAGAACCTCCCAATATATCCCCCCATCAAATATAATCCCTTTAGTCAAAGCCCTCGATTTCTGTTCTCCACACCTCGGGATTCCCTCACAAAATATTAAATAAATATTTAAAACAAAAAAGAATGTTCTTCCTGTCACCCATCCATACCCCCCCCCCCCATATTAAAGCCTATCAAGTTCCACACAAAACAAACATCAAAATCAAATATGTTTAGTAATTCTGAAGAGATGGGTATCACTTCAATCCACAATGGAGACCTTCAACAACAACAACAATTGTTACAACAACAACAACAGTTGTTGAAGTGTCCAAGGTGTGACTCAATGAACACAAAGTTCTGCTACTACAACAACTACAGCCTCTCCCAGCCCAGGCACTTCTGCAAGTCCTGCAAGCGCTACTGGACGCGCGGGGGGACCCTTCGCAATGTACCCGTCGGCGGCGGCTGCCGCCGCAAGAATAAGCGACACAGGAGGCACAACTTGATCAACCCTTCTGATGATCAACAACCAATGTTCAATGGTGGTGGTGGTGTCTCTGCTGCTGCTCCTCCTCTGGTAGACTTTTATGGGTTTCAATTCCTCCAGACCCAATTGGATGGCAGTCTTGGCCTTGGCTTTGACCATAGCAACACTGGTACCACAGTAAGAGCAGCAGAGGTAACTCCATTTTTTTAATTATGGATTTGAGTATTTGATTGCTGGTACACTCAATCCCGTTTGTAAGCCACGGTCCTTCAATTGACTAGTGTAGTGTATGTTCAATCAAATTTTTTTTAAATAAAATATGTTATGATTTATTTAGGTATATATTTCATTTTTATAATAATATGTTATTTATTAGACAATTATATATTTAAAAGAAATCAAAATAGTTTGGTACTACAGATGGAGTTACAAATGTTGTTAGATAAATAGACATAGAGACTAGGATTTATGTTGGGAGGAGATTTTCTTAGAAAAATATTACACAACTCTGTTTGCAGAGCATTTATAATTTGTTTAAAACATATTAATTACATATCCCATCTAGTTCATAATTTTTTAAAAAGAGAATCATTACTCTAATAAATTATGCGTACCCATTTACATATAAAAAAATGTAAAGTTTTTATATGAAACTACGTACTGGATTGTAAGCACGATTGTATGTAATAATGCTCACGACCAAGGAGAAGAAAATATGTTTTCCTTTTTTAAAAAAATAAAACAAAACATTGTTATAAGAAATTCTGAAACACCCTCACATATATAACACAAAAATTATAGAATTGAGATCTACACGCGTATAAGAAAATTCCATAAAAGCATAACAATTCTCTTTTATGTGCAGTTCCTCTTTGGTGTCCAATCACTAGAATGCAAGACATCAACCCAACATCACCCGATATTCGCGTCTTCGCTGTTGTCATCCACTGTGAAGGATCCGAAGTTTGGTTTGGCATCTGGAGATGGTGGTGTTAAAGTAGAACACACAGAATTGGCTTTGCCTTGTGATCAGGATCATCAATTCAACTTCTTTAATTCAGTTGACATGGGGGGATTGAACTACAGTAGTGAGAATCACAACAGCAGAATGGATTGGGCTGTTGAGGGTGGTGTTGATGATCCATCACCATCTCTCTACTGGAATGCCATGAGTTCTTGGTCTGACAGTAATGGTGCTTCTGTGACTCCTCTGATCTGACAAGTTTTACATTTTTTTTCTTTGGTTGATTTTGGTTGGTTTTCTTTTATATTTTGATTGGTGTGTGTGTGAGCGTCTGAAGAGACTATATAAAAGTTTGTTTTGATGATGAAAGGCTCTTTGAATGGTCAGGAGTTTGGAGCTCCATAGTTTTGTTAAGTAATCTTCATATTAGAAAAGAAGAGTTGTTACCCTTGGCCCTCGTTTGGATACAGAATATGATTTATTCTTGAGTATATATTTATCCGAGTATAAGTGAGTATAAATAATGATAAAATGATTTTGTGTTTGGTTGTGTTTTGAATTATTCACGTTGAGAATCGTAAAAATAAATGTTTTGTTATTTGAGTAAAATGTGAATAAAGTATGGATAATGATTTATAAAAGATAAAAAAATAATGATAGTTGATTTGACATGTGATTTATAAGAGGTGATGACAATTGATTTGACAGTGAATCTACGTATTCTTTGGGTGGAATAACCTAGGATAACTTTTATTCTAGAAGTTGATTGGAATCCATATACCACTTTATACTAGTTTATTCTGGCATACTTTATCTGGGTTTATCCGGACTTTCCAAACACAAATTTTTTTTTTATCCGGAGTTTATCCGACATCCAAACATGGGCTTAGTCTTTTTTATGATCCGAGATGTAATCTCATATATTTCATTAGCCCCACTACGATGCATGTCTCGTTTAAAATTTTTCATACTCTAATATCATTTAATTCCTTAGAATATAAAGTGCATACTTCATTAGATGAAATATTTGAATTTTTAAGAAATGCAGTTTTGACAAAAGCATAAAACAAATTTCACTTATAAAATATAAATTTTTTGGAAATGCAGCTTATTCAAAAGCTAATTTGAAAGCACATAAGGCAGGCCTGAATAGTTGTATTGTTGTATTTGAAAATACAAATATAGAATTTGATAATAATTTATGCTGGATAAGCAAAAAAAATCCTATCAGACCCAGACCTGATTTGTTTTGATTCTCGAGTCCATATTGAGTATCAGGTCCTTCTGGTCAGGTACTATATACCTTTTATTAGGTCCGGGTTAGATCCAGGCTGGATTGACATGTTAAAAGGCCTAGGTTGGATCAAGAGATGCCGAACTTGGAAAGATCAAGGGATGTAAATAAAAATAACATGTATATGCCTAGACCCATTGATAGACTTAGATCAGACCATTTAAAAAAAAAAAATAACACAAACACATAAAAATCAAATCTACTGCTTAAAGTCTTATAAGTTATAACACCACCCAAAATAAATCATGCAACAAACCAACCAAATTATACAAATTCAAAAGTTAATTGTTCAAAACACTAAAATAAGTTAACCAAAAGTTACATAAATATATTATATTATTAAGTTTATTATTTATTAAACAACTAAGTTCTTGCAAGTTTGAACTTATATATAAAATAGTCGCGTATCAAATCCATAGGAATATAGGATCGGGTTGGGGTGGACCTGGACCCGACCCGACTCGATTTTATGTTCAGGTCCACCGGGTTGGATAAATTACATGTGTAATTAGATCCAGGTGTGGACCCAACCCGTTGAAAGAAGACAAATTAGTATACCGTTTTTGTTGATGTGATGGAATGTATCGTGTAAGGGATTATTTTTGGGACGTCCCCTGTGGAGGGATATTTTGCGTGGCCACGGGACTCTATTTCAGGCTACCGCGCGAAGTGTCCATAACCTGAGTTTTTTTGGTAGTTTAATATTTTGTACCTTTCTCTTGTCACGATCAAGATATAATGTTGTGGCGACCACAAGCGTTTGAGAAAAGGGAAGGTGATGAAAAGAAGGATCTCTTTGTATCCAAATTACTTGTTATACTGAATTGATTCTCCTTTTCTTCTATTGATGTAAATGGTTGAGCATAGTAAAATCTGTGTGTTCTACGGTGCGGTTTACTTGGTTTGATTTCCATCATTTTTTGGTAGATGCTAAGATTGAACCCTAAAAAGGTGTCCTGTTTCAAGTCAACAACCCAGATACATGAAGGATTAACAATAGTAAAGATAAACTATATATCAACACAAAAAAGCAGGTATCAAGAGAAACTAGTTTCTCTGGTTGTCCTACTGAAAACATGAAATTCAATGACATAATTATAGGAATAAAATGAGAATAAAGAATACATGTTTTTATTTTATCATTTATAAATAAAAATTGGAAACAAGATGGCTGGGCTATGCTTGACCAATGAAACTTAAAATTTAATACTTGTTATTTTTAATTCACCAATCAGATTGTGTGAAAATGTGTTACCACTTACATATCTATGATGTCAGCATTTGGTAGATGATGCACCCAAAAGGTAATCTGAAATCCACCAAAGATGGGGTTACTGAGCATTTAGAGAGGGGATTTAAAATAAAAAATAAAATAATGGAAAGAATGACAGACCATATGGTGAGATTAGACAGACAAATATCCAACAGTGTTCCCTGTAATTGCCACTTAATTTCTTTGTTACACACAGAGAGAGAATCTTCAACTTGCCATCTGAAATACTTTCTTGTATAGTGAGTTCATCTGAAATACAATCACTAATCACCACCATCAGAAATTAAAGGTCATCCACTTTTTTTAGGCATTGACACAAACAAGCAGAAGAAGTTATAATACTTTTTGGTGAAACAAAAAAGAAAGAAAGAAGGCTTGTATTACTAATCAATGTTTAAGTGAAAGAAAATGTATGTCAGGGACAGTCAATTCTCCGATCACTTTTATCATTCTTAAAATGTTTTTTATCAGATATATATTTATCTAGTAAATTACATGTTTTATAAAAGAAAATGAAATGTCCTATTTATAGCCCATCATGCAGTCCTGGTGTTAAATTGACACTTTTGTAAGTGGTTTTTTTCTAGTCGTTCAATTTTTTTCCTATCCATTGGTAAGATTTTGAAAGGTATCCTTTTTGCAATTGGATCGAATTCGGAAGAGGTTCCTGTAAAACAGTGTGAAAGAGGGGAAGGAGAAAAGTTCATCTGGTGTATTGAACTTGGAGGATATGCACATTGCCTACTATCCATTTGGTTGTGGAGATGGCTAAGGACAAGAATCAGATGTGGAGCAAGTTGGTAGGGGACAAATATTGATTACAGGTGAGCAGATTTCAAAGGATTCCTCAAGATTGTCCATGATTTGGAAAGATATATTAGCATTGTTGGGACTTTGTTTATTTTGGCGTTCTTTGTTTTTGATAATTGACCACTCTCTTCTCTTTGAATAAAATTGGAATAAAATTGGAGTAAGATACCTACTGTATTTTCAAAAAAAGAAAAAGAAAAAGGAAAATGTTAAACACAGTCTGCATTTTCTACACATTTTTTCTTTTTAAATTATATATATACACTTCATATACTGAGGTATATATTTTATAAAAAAAATTGAAATACATACTCCAACAACCTTATAAACCGATTAAAAAAACAATATTCATAGATTTATTTATTAAAAATGTAAAATTTTTATCACAAAGTATATACCTTATCTAATGGATATATATCTAGTTAAACAATGATCTAGCTATATATTTTAAAGACTTGCTTTTTTTTACATTTTCCTTGCTTATTACACATAATCAAATACATACTATTTATGTTAATAAAAGATGTGACTATAGGAATGAATGCATGAATTTTTGAGTGCATCTTCACTCTTATACCAGTCAGTGAAGGTCCGAGCAGTGTTGAGAAGAAGTTATGAGCATTGAGTGTATCCATTTTAACCAAGCTTTTAATCCTGTGAGTTTATTTGAAGGCATACATGTTTATATAATTATTACTATATACCTTTCACATAAAAATAGATAATTCAAAAACTAAAAATATTACTTCCGATCTAATTGCATTTTGAAATGAGTTTTGACAGTCTTTAAAGACAACTTTTAGTAATAAAAAAAGTTTTTAAAAAATCTAACAAAAATATGTTTTTAGAAAAAAAGTTTAAAATTATTTTAAATAAAAAGTTGTTTTACAAACTCATTACCGATCACTATTTAAATATTGTTCAAGCACATCTTTATTACTATTGAGAAGGTGGGATCACGGAGATGATTAAACTCAAGAGTTTCGATTAGAGACACGTTTAAACATGTTTTCATCTTTACATGAATCAAAAGGTGCGAAACCTATTTTTAAGTAAAGTTTTTAAATTTAAATTTTATTAAATTACTTTATATATGATCACAATTTCAAACTTTTAACCCTTCAGAATCCTTAGGTGAACATTGAAGGCATTGAGCTGGGCCAATGGCAGTAACAGTTGGTCCACTGGTCCCAAAATATTAATGTACTTGATGTGATGCATATCATTCTAAATCAGAGATATTATTATTATAAAAAAAACATGTGCAAGTACAGCGAACCAATCCTCTTTTGAGCTCCTCGCCCAATAAAGAGAAAAAAAACACTCTTTTGAGCTAAATTTAAATTTAGGAAAAACTCATATAAACCCTTGTAAATCGTTTAAAATTCATATAACCTCTAAAATTTATATGATTCTCTAAAAACACACATCTATATAAATTAAAATAGTCATCTGAATTAAATTTTAGTTGATATATAATCATTATTATGCGAGTATTCTTTCTGACTAATTTTGAATGAAAACATAATATACAAAAATCTCTTATAATATATTAAAAATATGAAAAATCTTATATAAATAACGATTTTTTCTTATAGATAGGGTTTTATGGTTTATCCGTAGAGAAAAAATCATCATGTATAAAGAGTTTTTTGTATTTTTAACAAATTGTAAGAGTTTTTTTCTATATACTATGTTTTCAGTTAGAGTTAATAAACGAAAAAATATTCATCATCTCTCAACGAAAGTTTAACTAAAGGGATTATTTAGATTTACATAGATGATTTTAGAGGGTTATATGATTTTAGAAAAAATCAAGGGATGTTTAGTTTTTCCCTTAAATTTATATAGGTGCGGTTATTCCCACCGCCCATTTTATTTACCCACAACCTTAACCACTTTCTGTTTTTTTCTTTCACGATCGATCATTCGATCCCACTACCATGACACTCCCCACTACCTTAACCGAATCACCAATCCCACTACCCAACACATCTCACCACCTACCACAAATGAATCCACAGTTCCACTTCCACCACCCAAATCAAATGCATAGAACCCACAATCCACTGTCGATGATGGTGCCTGTCGACCAGTCAAATATCGTTGACAGCCTTCGACGGTGGGGCTTTGTCATGTATCTCCTATTGGGTCGATCACTGGTCGATAGGTTTCCCAGCAGATTATGTACGGCGGTTCCTCTACGGTTTTGTAAAAAGTGGGGGAATATGAAAAGGCGGTGGGATCGTGCAATGAAAGGATTTGTATATAAAAAAAGTGGTGAGGGTGGTTAAAGGGTGCTGGGCCTATTCTCCAACTCCAAAATGGATTCATTGGACGGCTGTGATCATGATGGGACGGCCGCGCGTGTCTTTTGGGAGAGGTGAGGATATCAGTTCGGCGGACACTTGCAAAATCTCGGTTTGGGTTTTCGTTATTTTTAATCGAATCCGAAGAGGCACAACCGAAAATCTAGGGTTCCTGAAAAATCGGGTTTTGGTCGAGCTTCCGATGGAGAGCTCGGTGAGTGATGAATCCCATCTGACAATGGAGGGGGCTCTGGATTTCCCTGACCAGCGGGTACTTCTGTTTGTCTCACTTGGTTTTACGGCCTCATCAGCTTTTGTAGCCGTTGATGTGGTTTGTTTTGGGTTTCATCCGTTGTTGTTGTTGTTGTTAGAATTTGATTTTGATATCTTATCTTGTAGTGGGTTATAGTAGTTTGAATATGTGTTAGCTTGGGTTGTTTTAGTTTTAAATAAAAGCTTTCAAATTGTGAATTGGGAAGTGAAGATATCTTCTGAGAATACAGAAAGGATGGAGCTTTTATGTTAATCTGAGCAGTTGATGCTTTTTGTTTGTGGTTTCATCCGTTGATGTTCTCAAAATTTGATTTTGATCTCATATACTGTACAGGGGACTGGTGGTCTTGAATTTGATTTTGGTGCTTGGATTTGAATATCTGTTTTTTTAGAAGCTTTGCTTGTTTTAAATAAAAGCTTCAATTGTAAATTGGGAAGTGAAGATAACAATTGGGTCAATTTTATTATCTTCTCAAATACAGAAAAGAAGCAGCTTTTATGTTACTCTTGGCAGGACTATCTTTGATTGATGGTGGGATGGACCTAGTCTCTTGTTGTCAAAATTTTCTTTTGGTCTCTCAGATAGTCATAGTTTTTTGTTTTTTTTCTTCTTGATCTCGTGCTTGGATCTGAATATCTATATTCTTTAAAAGCATCAACTTTTTTAATCAGTTAAGTTCATTTTTTATATAATATTTCAAATTGTCTATTGGAAAGTGGAGAAAACAAGTGGGTCAATTTTAGTATTTTCTCAAAATACAGAGAAGATGGGAATTTCTTTGTTATCTTAGTAGGACTGTCTTTGATTGATGATCGGATGGCTTTCATCTATTGAGATATGAGTTTCTTGCTTCAGTTGCACAGTTTTTTTTTTTTTATTTGTTATATGTTGCATTATTTCAATAATTTACACATTGTCCATTTTGTTCATGACGGTCTCAAGTGTTTATATGTCTGTATTACCGAATGCTTTTGATATTCATGTTGAAATTCAGTTTGAAAATTGTGTTCATTTTACCTTATTAAGCACAAAATAACCAGTTCTCTAATATGTTATCAATTCTTCTTCTTTTTTTCTTTTGAAATTCATGTTACAGACCAAGAGTTAAATACATATAAGTGGAGCAAAGACACATGTATTAGCTGAGAAATGCTTAACATGATAACCTTGCTTCATTCTTCCCAGTTATATCGGGAATGATTTGTCTAAAAAATACCACATGACCATCTTATCAAATTTGAATGTCTGTCTATGTACTATTTTTGCATCGTTAGCTCATTCACTCAAAACTAGGCCTTCCGTACTCTGCCTTTTATTGATGGAACAATGTTGCTGACTTTTAACTGGTCTTTGTAGATGCCATTGAATGGAAATAAAAGAACTGAAGATGCCTCATCAACCCAATCGACCCAACATCCAAGAAAGCCAAATCTTTCCTCTTTACAAATACCTACCAGATCGTTGGAGAACCCATTGCCAACTTCAACGAGGACAGCCTCAACACCTAGTTCCACAAGAGCAGGCTTGCCCCCGAGGCCGAATTCGACAAAACCCAAATCATCTATAAGAAATATGCTTCCACAAAGGAGTTTCAAGACTAAAACTGTACCATCTGAAGGTGAAAAAACAGTACTCCTCACTGAGGAGGCATCATCATCAGGGGCTGCAGAAGATACACCTTGGACATCAAGTGCATTTTCTCTTACCAGGGTTTTCTCTTCCAAATCAACAAAAAGAACAATTTCTTTACCAGTTACGCCTGTGGGCAGTTTGGTTCTAGAGCCTGTACAAGTTCCCGACAGGATTGTGGATGTAAGAACCCCTCCGTCACTTGCTGCAGTTAATTAATCACTGAATGGAATTGCATCAAACATGCATTTGCACTCATCGCTTCACAACAATAAGTCTTATTGAGGTCCTGTGTGTCAAACATGCTTTTGTATTAGTCAGATCACTGTAATAGGCATTGTTGAAGTGTCATGTACCACATACTTTTATACTCATCACATCACATTGATAAGCCTTGTTGAGTTATTGTTTTTGTTTCTCACACTGAAGTGCATGTCCATGTTTTCACTACAAATAAATTACTTCACTGAGACCTGGAAGATGCACATGCTATTGTGTATACCTTATCAGACTTGTTGGACACGTTCCTGTTGTAGTAATTTAGTAATCATACTGTGCTTGTGTTTACTATCTGAGTAATTCCTTTTTGTGTTGCCTTCTGCTTTACTCTTCCTCAGCCACAGCTCAAATTTGCCATTCTCATTCCACAATTATGTAGATTCTAGATGAAGTATTCCCTTAACATGCACATACACCTTTTTTTTTCAACCTGGATTCATGTGCATCTCCCTCCAGATTCAAGAAGTTCAACATCATATGGCACGGTCGTTGTCAGTTCCAGCAATGGTCAAGGGCAGAGGCTTGAAGCGAGCAGATTCTCTGGGAGGCGTTATCCGTGTGATTCCGGTGACTCCTCGTCCTGCAGCTGCTGACTGTACCACACCAAACGATACCATCGCATCAGAAAATGGTGCTAATTCTATGACCCATGTCTGTCAATGTTAATATACTTATAAATTCCATGTTACTGGAGGATATTTTTTTAAAAAAAAAAGCTGTTGGATTTTAATTCTTGACTTTGGCCGACCTTTGTTTTTATTTGCGAATTATTTCCTTATTCCCATATGGTTTGTGATAGCGATGATTTTCTATTGGGTTTTTATTGCTTTCTCAGTATTGATAATATTTTATCTTTTATGTTTGTCTTGTAACTTTGAAGTTATAATTTTCATGGATAAGTAGAAATAGACTATACGAACCTCCCCCAGGTATAGTTATCATGGTTTATTCTTAATTATCCATGCATAACTCTTACAATTTATCCATACAAAACAACGTTTTTTTTTGGGATTAAATCTATTCACCTTATCCACTCTCCTTTTCCTATAACAAACGGGGGCTTAAGCTGTGAAACATCAGAAAAATTGTCATTATCATTTTTTGCATGAGTAAACTTTGACTTGGTAGCAAAATCAGTTGTGATACTCATCTGTCCTTTATATTGGTTCTTAGTCACAAGTATTCTATCATCCAAAAATAGTTTATTCATTTAATAATCCTTGTTACAGTGACCGAAGATGATGGCGAAGATATCCCTGAAGAAGAAGCAGTCTGCAGAATATGTTTTGTTGAGCTTTCAGAAGGTGGAGAGACATTAAAGATGGAATGTAGCTGCAAGGGTGAACTTGCACTGGCACACCAAGAGTGCGCTATCAAGTGGTTTAGTATCAAGGGTAACAAGACATGCGATATCTGTAAGCAGGATGTTAAGAACTTACCTGTGACACTGCTGAGAGTACAACATGCTCAGACTGCTAATAGGCGGGTAGTGAATACACCTCAGCAAAGAGAAGCTGCTCGGTATAGGTAAGTTATATACTTCACTTGCAGACCATTTCACCCATGATTGTGAATATTTGTGATCTCGGGAAACCTTAGGTGCTGTTTTCATTAATTTAATCCTATTATTTATCTTAGATTTTTCTCTCATCTGTGCATTTTCTGATATATCTTATGGCATAATCATCTCTTTTTTATTCTGCTAGGTAGGAATTTATTTGCTCATTCAAAGATATAAATAGATATTTTGTAGCACCCAAGTATTACCATATCTGTCTCCAACCAGTGTCTCTGGACATTCTTATATATCAAATGCTCCATAGTATCACTAGAAATCTGTTTCAGGCTCTTGTGGAAACTGTTAAATGCCCCCTTCTTCTAAATAAAAGGCTCAAGGGTTTTCCTAATCTACATTCAAATATCTTTTGCTTAGTTGTAAGAGAAAATTTCTATTTTAGTCATCCGATGAATAATTGTGCTGGTTAATTTACATGAATTGATAAAGCCATCCTCACACCTCATGCCCGCCAAACATAAGTGTGATCATGCATGTCACACGGGAGCATTCCAAGGTTCAGACTTCAGAGTTCTTGTGCTCATCAATGCATAAATGCAACACTTTGGATAAGTTGATAATTGGGAGCTTAATTTTGTGCTATGGTTTAATGAATATGTTTTACCACAGGAAGCATAGGTTTCTTGGACTATTCTTGAAGGTATGTTTAGCATTCACAGAGGAATAGTGAATATTTTTATGTCGTTAAGGGTTCACTGCAAGTCAATGTTGATTGTTTTCACGTGACTTGACCTGCAATTAACTTGATGGATATCTTTTATAGTGGGATAAATAGGTCAATTTTGGAAATTTGTCTCTACCATATGTGCTTTCTTACTTTCTCGTAGGCATCGTATCTTTTAAAAAAATTTCTTAATGAGTTATTATTATTATAATGCATGTAAGATGCACATTTAAGAACTACTTGAACCCATGTAAACCCCAATATCAAGAAAGTTATATCCATATTGATTTTATGTAATCATTTACACACACAAAAAAAAAAAAAGGTGCTTTTGTGTAGGCCACTAATGCGCACTGTAATTTTGTGGCTTCTTACTTTGTGTCACTGTCCCTATGTGTCAATGAAGAGTGTACTCAAGGAGGAGCCAAATTGTAAGATCTAGTAAGGGGATGCTGGTAAGGGATGGCGGCAAGATTCAACAAGGTTTTTTTGTTGCACAAGATTGGAAGAAGCAACATACTTAAGAGAGACTGAAGAGGAGGAAAGGTGCAAGAAATGTGAATGAGCTGAAAAACAATGATGGAAATGACAATGATGACGACAATGATTCATGACCATTCAACACAATTATTAGGATTAAGAATGAACGCCATTTCAGTTCAGTTTGTAAATCACTTTCAACTTTTAAGTGCCATAAAATTGTTATATTGACTTGTAAATTCCACTATAAGTTTCACCATCTAGATAAAATGATTTTTTGAACAGATTAAAGTTCTCAAATTCATGCTTTTTTTATTAATCCGTTGCTCATTTTTTCTAATGATAATGTGGTTGGATTATATGAGAGTATTCTATCTAAACTAAAACTCTATTCAACAATATCTTATACCTAATTAATTTGATAGTTAAATTCTTCTTTCATGATTTCTTTGTTAATTTTGGCACATGTTAAAATAAAGGCCATTAGCTTTCTTTTGAGCACCCGTACGCACGCTTGCGCGCATGCACACACTTGGAGATTACATCTTCATATGTTCTATCTGTTCAAATTTGTTGCTCTTTTTTATGTAATCATGACTATCCTATGTGGAACTTGTGCTTCTTTCATTTATTGCAGGGTCTGGCAGGATGTACCAATTCTTGTCATGGTTAGCATGCTTGCTTATTTCTGCTTTCTAGAGCAACTGCTGGTAACTATCTGCATTTCCTTGAATCCATATCATAGGGCTATATGTACATACCACACACCATACAAAACATAATGCTCCATGATATCGTCTTTCTTCTTTAAAAAAAAAAAAATTATGTTACAACTAGTTTTTAATTTTTCTGAATAGTTTCTAACTGAAACAGGTTACTGATATGGGCCCACATGCTCTAGCGATATCTTTGCCCTTCTCTTGCGTCTTGGGGCTCTTATCATCCATGATAGCTTCCACAATGGGTAAAATTAATCTGCATTACTTTTGGATCATTATTTTCTCTCTATATTCATTCTTTGTCCATGCTTATGACTGGATATATCATGTCTGATATTTCCAGTGACAAGGAGTTACATTTGGGCCTATGCTACATTCCAATTTGCAGTTGTGATTCTGTTTGCACATGTCTTTTACAATGCGGTATGTAAGCGTTTTCCATTCCGTATTTCCTTTCTAACCATTAATACGTTCTAAAAACTTTTTCCATATTTAAAAAAAAAAAATCACAGCTGAAAGTGGCTGCTGTCCTCTCGATTCTCCTGTCAACTTTCACTGGATTTGGTGTAGCGATCAGTTCGAACTCTTTGCTTGTTGAGTTCTTGAGATGGAGGGCTAGAAGAAATCTGTTATCTGCACGTCGGCAGAACAATATAGCTGTGCAGCACCAGGAACCTGTAGAGGATCCTGGTGATGCTGATAGGCAGCAAGAAGCCGTCCACCAGAATCGAAATTCTTCAACGAATGGATGACATTCTTTTGATAAGATTTTAAAGGTACATCTTATCTCTTGTGTTAACTTTTCTTTGTTTGCAAAAAAATTGCACGATGTAATGGTTTACCATGCTTTATAGCAAACCTTAAGGCCTTCTCTGGCGGCTGGTTAAGATTTTTTTGGTCAAGTATATCATATTGTAGGGTATTGTAATATTCATGAGCCTAATCCAATACGATCTTTAGAAATTTAATGAGCCAGTCTTCTTATACAAACCACTTCTATCATTGGTCGATCTTTAATACAAATATGTACTTTTTAAAAACATCAATTGTACTCTCAAGTGAAATGTGTGGTAATATAAAAGTGAGAGGAGAAGGTTGAATGTGTCATCTCTTTTTACTAATTTTTTATATGAGGGTGTTCACTTTATCTATACCAGTGGATGAAAAAAATGTTATAAAATCTAATCCATCTGACAGATGAACTAGATAAGCCATTGATGATAAAAAAATTATATCTTTGTTGTCAAATGGTGTTGCAATATCATTTCAGCTTTATACATTACAATACCACTGCTAAATGGGGATTTCTTTTTAATCATTATTGTAATAGGAAATGATTCAGCATTAAGCTGGACAACTTTTAGGTAACAATCTTTTGGTTATTCATGTGCAGGGCACATTGTGAATGAGAGGTTCAATGTCAGTGGATTATTATGTTTGAGGTAAGAGCCTGCCTGTAAAATTTCACATCCATTTTCCATTATCAATCCAGTAGTGATAAATCAAAATTTTCCCAACTTGTTGCAGTCTTTCTTGATGGAAGTCACTATCAGGCCTTGTAGAATAGTTATGGGCAAGCTTAATGCAGGTATACCATGGATTTGCAAAAAGAATAATGCATCCCTGAGAAGTGTATATAAGAGGATGCCATGTGTGGGGGGTGGTCATGGTGTTTCAGAATATTGGATGGAATTGGTATCCCGAATAGCGTTTGTCATGAAGCCTTTATGAGTGAGGTACCTATGGTAATGTAGAGGTGTATGGTAATGTTGGGGTGTTCTAATGCCGTGTTTCCTTTCATTTAACTTTGGATAATATTATGTACAATCTCTTTTCCAGCTCCAATTCCAGTTCACGTATGTTTTGATTTTTTTTTTTTAAAATAATACATCTCACTTAATGAGGTATGCTTTTATATAAAAAAATAAAGCATAATAATTCAAAGAATTGTATGGATTTATAGAAATGTAATTTTTTTTTATCAAATCATATAACTTGTTTTGATATTTTTGAGCTCAAGGCATATACCAGTTCACGTAAGTATATGGTGCTACCGAAACATTTGAGTTGAAAAAAAGATTGTGTGTAACAACATTGACTTGGATAAGATTATATACAACCCCTTTTAACTTTTATGCATATTTCATATATGGTGACGCTCTTGAAGAAAAAAAAAAACATCAGCTTATCTTAATATATATATTAATTCATATAATAACATATATTTCAATAGATAAGTGTATGTTTTTTTAGAAAATAAAAACTGGTGTTGGTTGTAAATAGGGTGGATACATCATTGGATATATCATATTTGTTTGAATATAGATGTGCACTCCAAGGCGAAGTCAGAAATTAGAACAAGGTAGATTTGATAAAAAAATAATGGATTATTTTACCTCTTTTTCATATTTAAAATTTTTAAAAATGATTTGAAATCTAGAAAGATCTTGAAGTCTCGTTATTTACCATCATAAAAAAGGGTTTTTTGCATATATACCCTGTTATATTCCGATTTTGTCAAATTACCCATGAAAAAATCATCCGTCCAAAAATACCCCACCCCTCCGTTACATGCCGTCAGCGTAGATTACCCAACTAGGGTTATTTGGTTAACCCTGATGCATGCTTTTACAATTTTGCCCTTTCCCTAAATGTCCTTCTTCCCCCATTTCAACCTCAACCCTAACCCTAAAAACCACACTTCATCTCTCTCGTTCAAATCTGAACCAGACCACAAATCAGATATACTCATTCATTTTCGTCCTCTGTAAACACATTTTGCACACATGAGAGGGATTCGCGGTGGTCGAAGAATGTGGACCAGATCCGTTGATGGTGCGTTGGTGACTCGGGCAGCAGCAACAACTTTGAATTATGGATTGGAAAGGGTTCGACATACCCAAACTTCATCTACTTCAGTGGTATGTCTTTTATCACTGAAGCTTCAATTTTTATATTTTTTGGTTTGGGTTTTTGTATTTGATTGGGTGATTTGTTGTATGAGACATGTTTTTTTATCAATCAAACATCCACATTTCTATGGAAATTGATTTTTTTTAAATTATTTCTTTATTTTACTGCTTGTTGTATGAAAAAGATGTTTTGATCATTCCATGAAATAACATCTATTTGATTTTGGAGTATTTTAGAGTAGTTGTTTGATTTTAGAGGATTTTAGGAACTGTTTTGATCATTACATGCACTTTATTGATTTAGGATGAAGTTGATAGCACTGTTACTATATTATTTCGATATGGGGGTTTCTGGAAAAATGTTAAAGGCACAAATCGAAGAACATATAGGTTGGGAAGACAGAAAAAGGTTGTTTTGGATAAAGATTTTTGTAATATGGATGAAATATTTGAGGAAGTGGGTCAGTTGGTGAAATGGGGAGAAAATGATGCATTGAACATGCAATACAAGATCCCTGGTACTGAAAATTATGGAACTTTGTTTAATGAAAGAGAAATGATGATGATGTTCAATTTACATCATAGAAGTCCAACAATTGATATTTTTATCACAATTGAGCATAATGTTAGTGCAACTGTTCTTCCTACACCTGAAGAGAGGGAGGGTCAACATGGACTAAGGGAGTATTCATCAGAAGATGGTGATGTAGAATCTGAGGAAGAAGCACCAAGGCAATCATTTTCAATGTTCTTCTCAGGTTCAGAAGATGATATGACAGGGGAAAGGCATAGGTTTTCAGTGGTTTTTGAAGATAATGAAGAGGACCAATCATTTGGTAGTTTGGGTAGAGCACATAATGTCACTATTGAAGAAATTGATGAAGAACACCATTTGGAGGACCCTGTGGTAACAGCAGCAGATGATGAAAATGTAGATGGGGTTAGTAAAAAATGTGATATTCCCACAGAAAATCAGCCTAATAGAACACAGCCCAGTGACACATATAAAGGGTGAAAGGCCACATAATGTCAGAGTTGATGAGGTTCAAATTGGAAGAGATGACCCAGCTGATGTAGAGGCTGATAGGGTATGCAGTGAGTCCAGTTTTCATGATATATTCAGTTCTGATCCTGACAATCATGTGTCAGAATTTGAGGAGGCCTTTGACCAACAAGATGAGGAGGACCCGGACATTCGTGTTGGAGTTAAGTTCGAAAATATTAATGCACTTAGACTTTCATTGAGGCAGCATGCAATAAAAAAGAATTCTGTTTGAGATATATTAGGAGTGAGCCTACTAGAGTCACTGTCAGATGTGAGGATGTGTCATGCCCATGGAGACTGCATGCATCAACAATGACTGATCATATTGCCTTTCAAATAAAGACATTGATTCCTAAACATACTTGTTCATCTGCGAACAAGAGGGGAAACCGCATGGTTACATCTGATTGGATTGCAAACAAAGTTGTTGACTGGCTGAAGCATGAAGGTGATATTCCTGTGTCTCAGATAAAAAAAAGGTTAAAAAGAAAGTATGGTCTAGACAATGTACCATACCATAGGATTTGGAGAGCAAAAGGAAAGGGGAATAACAAGATTTGGGGGTCTTATGATGATTTGTATGCACTTGTGCCTGCCTTGAGGGCTGAACTATTGAAGAGGAACCCTGACAGTGTAATCCATCACACTGTTGATGTTGATCACTCATTCAAAAGATTTTTTGTATCATTTGGAGCATGCAGTAAAGGTTTTCTTGCTGGGTGTAGGCCATTTATAGGGTTGGATGGCTGTCACTTGAAAAACAAATATTTGGGATGCCTTTTGTCAGCAATAGCAATGGATGGTAATAGTGGGTTATTCATAATTGCAATGGTTGAGAGTGAAAATGGGAACAGTTGGCAGTGGTTTTTAGAGTGTCTAAGAGAGGCAATTGGTGATGTACACGGTTTAGTCTTCATGTCTGACAGGGGCAAGGGACTGGATGATGCAGTGAAGCTAGTTTGTCCAAGGACTGAACACAGGGCCTGTATGAGACATCTATACAAGAATTTTAAAAGAAAACATCCTGGAGAGTTCTTAGAGAGGTTGGTCTGGGCAGCAGCCAAGTCATACACTATTCAGTGGCACACAGAATACATGAGACAGATAGAGGAGGTGTCAAAGCAAGCTTTCAACTATTTAATGTCTGAAAAGGATCATTGTTGGAGTAGATCCATGTTTGGCACAACAGCAGAATGTAGCCACTTAATAAATAATGTAGCAGAATCATTTAATGCATTTATTGGTGATGCAAGGGCCAAACCTATCATATTCTGTATGATGCAATAAGATTGAAGATTATGTCAAAGATGCACCACAGAAGGATGGCTGCTGAAAGATGGAAATGTGTTTTGGTTCCTGAGGTACAAAAACAGCTAATAGAATTGAGTAAAAATAAGGGTATGTATGATGTGCACAGGTCTTCTAATGACAGAGCTGAGGTAGATGGCCCAGAAGGGAGGTGGGATGTGATCTTATCTGAAAAATACTGCAGTTGTAGGAAATGGCAAGTGACATGGATGCCTTGGAATCATGCAGCAGCTGTTATAGCACACATGAGGAATGCAAGATGGGAAGATTATGTGGATGACTGCTATTCAGTTACAAGGTATTATGTTATACTATTTTCAGTGGCAATTATACTATTCATTACTGTTAATATTTTATTTTATTTAACATTGTCAATGGTGTTTGTAATACACAGATATAAGGCAACATATGCACTTCCCATCTCTCCCCTGTCAGACAAATCCATGTGGGAAGCAGAAGACCTACATTACATTGTTAAGCCTCCTAAAATGATAAGTCCCCCAGGTAGACCTAGGAAGAAGAGAATAAGGCCACATGATGAACAATCAAATTCATCAAAGATCAGAAGAATTCACAGATGTAAAAGATGTAATGGACTTGGACATCATGAGAAGACATGTAAGAATCCACCAATGACTAGTAGTGAAGAGCCCACTTCAGGACCATCCACTGAGGCATCAAGGTAACTAGTTTCTTTTGTATCATTTTAGTCCAGCATCAAACTATTAAGTATGTTTTGATATTACATATAAGTGTGGCTTCTGTTGACAGTTCTCAAAGGAGGAAACCAGGCAGACCCAAACAAGTTAACAAAAGAGGTGCAAGCAGAGGGGTTGGAACTGCAATAGGAGCTTGGGAGACCATTAGCATGAACCCTCAAATTGGGGATGCACAAAATATAGGAGGGCGTAATACTGCAAACATTAGAAGTCATGGGAATGCATGCATGAGAGGATATGGAAGAGGATATGGTACAAGTATTAGTAACAGTATACCTTAATTCAATCTTTGCATATTTTAGTATAGGTGATGGAAGAGTATACTAATGGATCTTTCATCATGTGCTCTAGGTGCTCGTGCTAGGGGCTCTATGGAGATTAGAGGTAGCACGCCACCACTAAACAAATGAGCACGGAACTGCAACTGTGTTTTAGTCCAGCACTTTTATATCATATTAACCCATCACTTTTGAATCAGTTGAAACTGCTGTATGTGTTGAAACAGTAACCCCTATATGTATCAGTTAAATCTTAAGTGTATGTGTTGTTATGTATTTTAACTTATTAAAACAACTCTTATGTGTATGTTAAAACTTCTGTTATGTATTTCAGTTTGTTAAAACAGATCTTGTGTATGTGTTAAAAATGCTCATTTGTATCTCAGCTTATTAAAAGATTAGAAGTTCTGATTGTTGTTCTAGTTTGTTATTCGATGAATTTATCACAACATTACCAAGAGTACATACCACCAGAATGAAATAAAAGAGTTATAACATGTTAAGAATGGAAAAGTAGTACATTAACATTAATACACATAGCCACATTGTTTAAGAAGTAGATCCATGATCAAACATACTAAAAGAAAAACTGAACAAGTAGAATTACAATCACAAGGCGCATGAACATAAACATCCTTTCTCTAAAGTTGGAAAACTCCTCCTCCATTGACAACAACTTTTCTTCCATTTTGAGCATCCTTTCACTGAAGTTGGAAAGCTCATCCTCCATTGACAACAACTTTTTTTCCATTTTGAGCAAGATTTCAGTGAAGTTGGAAAATTCATCCTCCATTGATAACAACTTTTCATCCATTTTAAGCAAGTTTTCTTCTACTGACACCAACTTTGTCTCCGTTGTTTTCATTTTCACTTCGATTAACTCTTGTAGAGGCACCATATTAATTGAATCATGGTGAAAATCTTCCACCCAGCCGAAAAAATTGCAAACACCCAATCTCTGTTAAAAAATTGGTTCATGCATTACATCAAACATTTCATATGCAAAATATAAATGTTCACATCGTTGAAGCAAACAAAGCCAAAATGTACTTCACTTACCCCCCAATGTACACACTTGTAGAACTTCTTCCCTTTGGTAACTTCCTTTGTAGAAGTCCACTCCTTGCATGGCAACCCACAATAACAAGATAGGTTAGGTTGGGTATGTTGGAAAGAGGATTGCTGAGATGAACTACTCATCTTCGAAATGCTTCAAATGGGGCTCACAGTGGATTCAACTGAAAGGAAAATCCACATATATAGCCTTCAACGTTGAAGAAGAGGCACTATAGAGGGGTATATATGATTTTTCACATGTTTTTAACGGTCAAAATAGGGACTTAACGTTAACATTTAACCACAACTCACGGTAGATGACCGGAGGGGCACCGTTGCACAACTTAAACATTTAACAGGGGTATTTTTGGACGGATGATTTTTCAGGAGTAATTTGACAAAATTGGAATATAACAGGGGTATATATGTAAAAAACCCAAAAAAAATGAAGTTTTGAAAAATTTTAAAAATTTTAAGAAAAAACTTTATCACAAAATATACAATACCCTGAAGGGCCCATTTGAAGAGAGACGTAAGCTATTCTGATATTTATATCTATTCCTGGAATTGTTGACTTTATCAATACAATAAATGATTTTATGTTTAGTTATGTTTTTAGTTATTCTTGTTGAACAGTGTAATAATAAATGTTAGTGTTTGATTGATGAAGAATAAAATGTGAATAAGATGTAAAAAGTTGATTTGACATGTTGCCCCATTGATGTATAAGAGGTGATGACGTGTGATTTGATGTAATGATATGCGATTTGATAGGTGAGTCCCATTATACCAGTGGAGGAATAACACAATTCAAAGGGGGACTTAGAATACAAATATTAGCTTATTCTCACCTAATTCTGCATAACTATACCCCTTTATACTATCCACCCAAACAACTTTTACCTCTATTCCCCTTTATCCCCCCTATTCTACCATTTATTCCCCATCCAAATGGGCCCTTAAAGCTGAGATTTTAAGAAAAGATTTTATAATCTAACTTCCAGTACATACGGAGAGATTCAAATTAGCAATAACAAAAAAAATTAAAATATAAACAAAAAAAATCAATGAAAATCCAAAAATGTGATTTCCAACCCCCTAAAATGAAAAGACCAAAATCCTTTAAAATAGAAGCCTTTTCTCAACAATTTTTTTAAAAATACAAACCCACCACTTTAAATCTCAAAAATTTCAATGGACATTTATACAATGAGTTTGTTTTATAGTCTAATTTGTAGTACACCAAATTTGGCTTTTGCAGTACATACTTCACTATTTCATATAGTTTCTTTAATTAAAAATACATGCATTTAACTCATAAGAATATGCACTTCATTTTCATAAGAATATACTTAATTAGCTAAGTATTTATAGATAAAAAGTTCAAAGCATATGCTGGATGTAAGTGTGAATGTGACTGAATGTAACATTTTTCAATTTAAATATCTATCTACTCCACCTCATTTCAGTACCCACTCATTTTCATTTTAATTAATGATTGAAACATATTGTGGTTGGATAATTTCATAAACTGCATTAAAATTCATTATTATGCTCAACCAGTGTTTCGAAAAGCGGCCTGTGCGGCCGCACAGGTGGTTCAGTGATGCTTCCAAACCGATTCAACCAGAAGCGGCTTATATGCGCGCAGAACCCGCATAAATGGTCAAAAACCGCCTATGAGCGGGCGCACATGTTTTGAAAGTTAAACGGGTCGGACAGGACCCGAGCCGTTTGTCCTGCCCGACCCGTTTGTCGCTTGAAAAAAAATGCCCATTTGTCTTCTTCATTTACCAGCGGTTCTTCTTCATCGACTGCTTCTCCTCCTCCTGCCGCGGCGACCTCCGCCTTCTTCTTCACCGAAAGCTTCTCCTCCTCCAGCCGCAGCGACCTCCACCTTCTTCTTCATCGACGGCTTCTCCTCCTCCTACCGCGGAGACCTCCTCCTCTTTCTTCACCGACAGGTTCTCCTCCTCCGGCCACAGTGACCTTTGCCTTCTTCTTCACCGACGGCTTAAGAGAATCTGATGTTATCTTAAAATAGAAATAGCTTTGGTGGTTCTTTAAGAAATGCTTTTGTTTGATAACGAGACAGAGAGTAAGATATATGATATTTATCCTTTGGTGACATCATCGCAGAGAAGTTGACATCACACTTATCCTTATGTGTCATTAATATATCAAATTTTGAGTGTTACTCATCGATAGGAAAAATATATATATCGAATTTTTTAGATATAATAAACTAACAGTACGTACTAGTACAATTTATTCACATTAAACATACTTTTCTGCAAAGAATAAGTTTATTGAAATAAAGGGAGCCTCAATGTAACATCATTTTGTGGTTGTAGTCTTATTTATAAATCATCTACATAAATAATTCATTTTGTAATTTTTATTAATAAAAAATTATAAAACCGCATATACTCCACATGCCGCATATACTCTGTGCGTAGGGGTGGTAAACGAGCCGAGCTTTAACTTGCTCAGGCTCGGCTCGTTTAGCAGCAGGTTCGGCTCGGGCTCGGCTCGGCTCGGGAACGAGCTTCATTTCGTGTTCAAGCTCGGCTCGTTAGGCTCGTGAAAAGCTCGGTTAAAGCTCGGCTCGGCTCGTTTGTTAAACAAGTCAAGCTGAAGCTCGAATCAAAGCTCGGCTCAGGCTCGTTTAGCTAAAAAAAACCTTGTTTAACATTTGAAAAGTCACATTTCACAAATCACAACACCTTATACATGTTAAAATAACATAAGCTCGGGCTCGGGCTCGGTTCGGGCTCGGCTCGGCTCGGGCTCAGCTCGTTTACAAATCGAGCTTTAAAAATTATTCAAGCTCGGCTCGTTTATCTAATCGAACGAGCCTGAACGAGCTTTAACCGAGCCGAGCCCGAGCTGCTCGGCTCGTTTACCAGCCCTATCTGTGCGGTAACCCAACCGCATGGAAACCGTATACCGCATATCAAAACACTGTGCTCAACCATGATTTCTTCTCTAATATTATATTTTATAAAGTTTATATACAACCACATTCTCTAAAAAAAATTAATTAAAAAATCTATATTATATATTCACCGAATCCTCATTAAATTTAGAAATTTTACAATACACATTTTACATAATTTTTAGATAACTATTGTTATCAACTACTGAATCCATTCCACAATGAGATTTGCGTGTTGTATAGGCAGCCTACTGAATCAGAAATCTCATTTTAATATGCTAGCTTTCTGGACCAATTTATGGATACTTGACATATATTATTTTTGAAAACTGAAAATACGTGTGAATTAGAATTGCGATTGAAAAAAGATTGCATGCAAGTATTAGGAAAAAGATACACGTAGCCCTATTTGAAGCCCCAATTACAGTCCATCCCGTTTTTTTTATATAAAATTATACACTCACCCTTTGAAGTATATGCTATTATATAAAATGAAGTATATACTGAGATAGATTAATATATTTTTTCATAATGAAAAAATGAAAAAAAATGGAATCGAGTATATACTATGATAGTGTAGTATACACTATGTTAGCACAGTATATACTACGTTATCAAAGCGTATGAGACTGTAAAACAAACTGTAAAATGGACTGCGTGTATCAGTACTCTTATTTTTATTGTAAAATGGACCAGGCCCACTTATCAAATTATTGTCTCTACGTGCAATGTCGGCCTGTGAAATTGGCCGATTTAACCTTTTTTTTAATTTTTATTATAATAATATTACAATCAATGGGCAGTAAAAAGCCATTAAAATCTAATTAAATGTATTTTTCCACAAAAATAAAACAGTAAAAAAGGTTAAGAAAGAGCTATGGAAATTGATATGTACAGTTTTTTCGTTTTGTCATTTTATAGGAGTAGTCAATTAGGATTTTCATGGATAAAATGTTTATATCCATGGATTTGTAAATCTTATGTTATTCAATTAAGACATTTGTTCATAGACAAAAAGTACGACATTATTCAATTAAAACATTATTTTGTGGATAAAAAGTCCAGCGTCGATTGAGACATTATTTCGTGGACAAAAAATCAAGCGTTATTCAATTAAAACATTATTTCATGGACATAAAATCAATTTTTATTCGATTGAGACATTATTTCATAGACAAAAAGTCTAGCGTTATTTAATTGAAACATTATTTCGTGGACAAAAAGTCCAGCGTTATTTGATTGAGACATTATTTCGTGTACAAAAAGTCCAGCATTATTCGATTGATACATTATTTAATGGACAAAAAATAGTTGCATTTGATTTTTTTTAATACGTAATTTGACTTTTTCAAATATTCTATGTATTATTAATATTATTTGAAATTTATTGAATAAATATTTTATCTAAATTAAATTTTTTAAAATATTTTTAAAATGTCATATATTTTATTAATTATATTTTAATTATCACGCACATCGTTGGTGAGAAAAGACTAGTTTATACTAGTTCAATAGATTGAGTAGAATAACAAAATTCCAAGGAGACCTAGCATACCAATACCAACTTATTCGAACAAATTGTGACATAGCTATACCCTTTATTCTTAATTTGCATGACAAACAGTTATTTATTTTTATTTTCCTCTATTCCTCCTCTATTCTCCTATCCAAACCAGGGTTTAGGGATTCAATGAGAATATATATATTTGGTTATTAGGAAATAAATACCTAGACATAATGGATAAAAAATCAAATATCAATTATATTTGGTTAATAAATAAAATATCATCGATCATTGTGTTTGATGTTATTTTTCATTTGGGATTGAATATAAGACTTTGTGTAACAATTTTTTATATAAAAATTATATATCTATTTTAACGAAATATACACTTTTTAAAAGAAAATATAGATGTTGTTACCAGCCTACCACAAAATTATTGATTATGAAATACAACTCTGAATGAGGTGAAAAGAAATAGAGAAATATACAGTTTTAATAAATCAAATCTACGTAGGGATTGTATTGCATATGGAGTTGTAGGTAACATTTTTTTGCTTTGCTTGATAAATTTGTGGAATCTTAAAATGATTTTTATCTGTGTTACAAATTCAATTATTTCTAAAGGGAAATACCAAATGACATCACCTAGACACAAATATATTAAGGAAAATGTTTGGAATACCCATTAGAGTTTTTTTTATGGTCCCCAGTGTGTTTTAAGTTTTTAAATGCATATGTTTGTAATGAAATAATAATCAAGTACATACTACAATAAATTAGACTTTTTCAAACTTTGTTTTTTTATTTATCATGAAAAGCTAAATGTGGTTTTGATCCCAATTTCGTGTTTTGATCTGTATTTGAGAAATCTTCATTTATTAAAGCAGAATCCGCCTAAACGGGATCTAAACGGTGCTCCAGTTCCCTTTCCTTCATAAATATCAAAGAGTGTCCATCCACTAGCATATGCGAACATGAAGTTTCAAACATATAATCACTTCATAAACTATTAATTGCAATACAAGGAGAGACAGCTTGGATGTGTCCTTTATTCTTACAATATCACCCATTATTTTTATAATAATCTCATGCCAGTATACCTTATCTTCTATTCG
Organism: Acorus calamus; assembly: GCA_030737845.1. Classification (NCBI taxonomy): domain Eukaryota; kingdom Viridiplantae; phylum Streptophyta; class Magnoliopsida; order Acorales; family Acoraceae; genus Acorus; species Acorus calamus. The sequence goes on along the minus strand of CM060858.1, from coordinate 6,254,385 downwards.
GAATTGATATAAGTGACACCTCACAGGTCTAGTACATGAGGTTTATAGTATTTCTAATCATGTTCCAGTTCTTCACATTAAGAATCTGATGAGATCTGACTAGATTCCATCTATATGAGCTACGTCAACCATGGCCTGGATTTCCGCCCCCGTATCCAGGGGGAGTAGTCGGATAGGGAGTGGGGAGGGGCCCAGTAGGGTTAGGGCTATAGTCGTCACCATAGACTCCCTCAATAGTATGTCTGTTCTTCTCTGCATTTAAAACAAAAAACATGTACAATTTGTGTGTCAATTAAGATTTATTTCACTTATAATAAGCTTAACAAATCCATAATTATCATATGCATGCATGTATAGCTTATCGTCAAACACATAAAACATGAATGTATTTGAAAATGAAAAATGATATCCAGCCCAGTTTACAACCTTGTCATTTGTCTCTAACAATTTTGATTTTTTTTAAGTACATGTACATTCTCGCCTAATGTAGTACATAGTATTATGAAAAATAAAGTATAAACCTAGATAAACTAATACATAAAAAAGGAAAAAAAATGATCATACACTGCATGCACTATTGAAAATATATACAGCACCAAGATAGTTTAAACTACCACTGGAGTGTATGGTCGATTGGGGACCATCTCTATATTGCAGACGAGACTCTGTAACAACCCTCGATTACACACACACACACACACTATAGGGTAATTTTCACTTGTAACCCCCAAACAAATTTAATTTAACGTTTTGCCCCATGCCAATTTAATTGCAAAAATGGACCTGGGTTCAGTTTGACCAAGTCAATGCTATCACATCAGCGCTGATTTGAACTATTTTTCTTTTTTACATAAAAGACGTGATTTCTCTTGAGAGACATGATTACAAATCACAAGTTTCATATGAATACATATTTTTTTAAAATGTTCTTCAGCTTCAATTTCTAAATTTATTGATAAATTTGATGGATTCACCATGAATTTTTTCTTGTTTTCCATAAAATCTTTATCAAATCTATTAGTCAAATATATCAATAGGAAAATTTAAAATTTTAATATTCAAGATTCAAAATTAGATAAAATAAAAATAAAAAATTACGATAAGATTAAATTCAAATCAAATTTAAAATTAAATCTTATTAAACAACAATTTAAATTTTAAATTTTTAAAAAATATGAAAATAGATTTTTATATCAGATGTTATCACAAATCAAGTTCTAAGGAGACGTGATATGTAAATGTAGGGAAAAAAATTCCAGGTTAGCGCTGAGAAGACAAAGCTGACTTGGTCAAAATTGATCCAGGGCCAGTTTTATAATAAAAAATTGGATCATGGAAATTAAAATATAAAGTAGGGTTAAAAATAAAAATTGCCCTACTATATATATTTCAACAGAATGATGGATGCATACGAGACTATATATGATGAGGCTGTAAATGGAACTGTACGTAACAACACCAAAAAAAAAATGAAGAAAAAAAGACTCACTGGCATGGTCCGGCACCGAAGTCTCTGTGAGCTCACGCGCGGCCGATTTTGAAGAGAAGAGGAGAGATGATGAAAGGAGGACTAACAAAACAAGGATGGCCTTTGAAGACATTTTTTTTTGTTATTGTTTCACTCAAAGAAGATATGAAGTGTGAGATGTAGTCTACAATGTCTGCCCACTTTATAGCCAAATTTTTTAGTCATGCAAACTATATAGTATGTTGTTTAGGACTATGGAAATTTAGTTGGATAGGTGATGTTTTGAACGTATTATGCTGTGAGTCAAGATGGGGAGGAAGACTATTATGCTGTGAAGACTATTATGCTGTGAGTCAAGATGGGGTGGAAGACTCATGACACTCACCTACCAAAAACAAAAATATATATATATATATATGGAAGACTCACAGAAGTCAAGTTGAGGTGAATAGCTTATTGTTTCTCCACACGAATAGTGCAAGGAGCTATAGTGACGTTATGAACAAATCCATTTATGATATATAGCTGTATGACGAGATACATATATTTTTAGCCTCTTGTTTGGGTATCGATATAAGTTATTCTGAAATAGATAACTATTATAGTATAAATAAAGAATATATCATTTTTTATTTGATTGTGTTTTTAATTATTCTCATTGAGAAATAAAATAATTAATAAAGTTTTTGTTGGGGGTTGATAATGAATAAGTTGTGGATAGAAAGTGAATAAAATGTGAATAAAGATTTTTAAAAGGGAAAATTACATTTGGTCCCCCTAAGTCTTTCAAACATGCAGAAGCACCCCCTGAAATTTTAAAACATGCAATTATACCCCCTGCCGTTATATTTCCCGTTAAAATGGAACAAATATACGATTTTACTTTTTTTAATTAAATCATTATCATATTTACACCTTTTAATTTACTATTGTGAGTTAATTCTTATAGTAAATATCCCAAATGCATTTGAAGATTTGATTATTGTATTAATTAATATTTGTAAAGCATATCCAAAGTTAATTTGGATCTTTTTTGAGTATTTGCAAAATTAATTAAAAGATAAAATAGTAATTTTAAAGTATTTTTGTTCCATCTTAACAGAAAATTTAACCATAGGGGGTGCAAATGCATATTTGTGAACTTCAGGAGGTGCTTCTGCAGGTTTCAAAAACTTCAAGGGGGTCCAAATGTATTTTATCATTTTTAAAATGTAAAAAATTAATTTAACACGTGAGTCTCATGATTTAATAGAGGTTATGACGGGTGATTGGATATGTGAGCCTCTTTTATGCCAGTTGAACATAATAGGTGGAATAACACAATTCCACGGATGACCTGGAATACCGATACCAATTTATTCTCACATTTTTTGCATAGTAGGGCTCAGGGATTTAGAGTGTGTGTGTACACTGTGGTTACTAGAAAATAAGTACCTAGACATAATGGATAAAAAATCAAATATCAATTAGATTTGGTTAATAAATAAATATCATTGACCATTGTGTTTGATATTATTTTTTTATTTGGGGTTGAAAAAAAAAAAAGTGTAACAATGATATTTTTTTATAAAAATTATATATCTTTTTTAATGAAATATACACTTTTAATGAATCAAATCACATAGGGACTGTATTGCATGTGGGGTTGTAGGTAACATTTTATTGCTTTCCTTGATAAATTTGTGGATGCAATCTTAAATTGATTTTTATCTGTGTTACAAATACAATGATTTCTAGAGGAAAGCATCAAACGACATCAACACAAACATATTAAGGAAAATATTTGGAATACCTATTCTTTGAGTCTTTTTTATGGTCCTCAGCATGTTTTAATTTTTTAAATGTATATGTTTGTAATGAAGTAAAAATAAAGTACAGACTAGAATAAATTGAATATATGTCTTTTTGTAGTTTTGTAATTAATATACACTAGCTTACTAATAATGAATAATGTGTGCATGAAGCAGCTAGCTAGTTGGATAATATAAAAACTTTAATTCATATTTTTTTCACTCATTAAAGTATGTTCTTCTATGTATATAGGGTGGTATAATGTTTTCAAATAACAAATCTCAAAGCCTAGGGCATCATAATAATAATAATAAATAATAATAAAGCATGTGTTTATCACACAGGGTATGAATCTCATGCTCCTAGGGCATCATTAATGGGTGAAAATGCAGGAGACATGAAACATAAGATTCGTTCATTTTATCAGCATGACTTATCTGTCTTGATTTGCATGAAAATGCAGGATACGTGACAAACAGACATGTTATAAGATCAAATGTACTGTTTCTTGTTGCATTATTGTAATTAATTCAATACAAATAAAAACAAAGTTATAGTGATTGCCAGTACTAAAGATAAGATATAAGATATTGGAGGAAAACCAATACTATTTATAGATTGTTAAAAAAGTTGCCGTATAAAATATGTGAAGGATAAAAGGTCATCTCCTCCATCGGTCTAGATTTAGACTTGATCTGACCTCTCATAAAGTAGCTTCGGGAAGAAGTGATGATTAGGCTTCACGATCGTCGTTCTTCAGTCTCTCTCATGATCTTATATCAGTACGATGTCGGTTAATAAACCTCTCACACTTAAGTCAGTAGGAGATTCCAAGAATCAAGAAAGAATATGAAATTGAGCAGGGTTTTCGAGAAAAGATGTGCATATCTCTCGAAGGGGGGCACCTCTCTATTGCTGACATATGGCTGACATGAGAGAATCTTCCACGTGGCCCAATAGTCAATTGACGCGTAAGCTGCTCATTATGTTTTTGAGTGAGTCAATTGATGACCTGGCGCCGGCTGGCTCGAGCTAGCTCATTCTTGCGGATGTGCGGGCATACTTTAATGGGCTCCGTAATTTCATTAAGGCTATCGGGATACACGTTGCTCCGGTCTCCCTTGATCCTTGGATATAAGGCTTAACACCTCGCGCACCTAAACAGACCTGAAGAGGTTGGATGCCTGCCTTCAAACATTCGGAGTCTGCTAATGGTTTGATCTAAGATGGGAGCTCGGCTTAGTCCGAGGCGATTATCTACTGTCGAAATGATCATTTGTGCTGAGGTGGGATTCACTGGTTCTTATTGTGACTGTTCCTTATTCTTTATTGATTCTCGTATACTCATTTCTTATTCAATGAAGGTAAATTTTATCAGCTACAAAATATGTTTTAGGTTTCATAATAATCTAGCATATTGTTAGAGTTTTGTTAGGGCGAATTACTTAAATTAATTTGTTAATATTCCACTTGTCACCAACATAATATATATTCAAAATTCTGAGATTTATTTATTATTTAGCTTCCAATTTCTAATCTTACATCAATATTATAGGAATTTTAAAAATTATTCCATTGATTGTTAAAAGGTCTAGATATTTGTAAAATCTTATTTTAAGCTTATTATAACAGTAGAGAGTTTCTGGCGATATATTTTAATTAATTTTGTCCTAAAGCTTATAATTTCTAATAATGTTATAGTTTCTTTTTATTTTAAAAAATAAAAATTTCTTGCCATCCAACCATTTGTATTGTTCTTAATAATTAAATTACATAATTTTGTGTAAAGTTTGGTGAGAGAATTTTTTCTCAAGATAAACATTGGAACACAAAAACAATTATTCAGGTGACACAGTAAATTATGAAAGCAAAACATTATCCATGCAATTGAGAGTGCTTAAAGTGGGTTAATCCATGATCATAATCAAATTTAAATTAATGTTCCATAAAGTCCTACTTCTCAAGAACAATGGCCTGTTTAGCACCAATTGTAAGACTTATTCATCTTCTTCGAAAACAATCTTTTCAAATAATTAGTTTCAAAGAAAATTTAAAAAACAGATGCTTTGAGAAAAAAAAACATTAATTATTCGTATAGGTTGAAGATGATAGACAATTAACCACTTCTAAAAATTAAGGTTCATTAAAATAGAATTTTGAATTTTTGGAGAACAAGTTTCTACTGTACTAAACTGTAGAGAGAAAATCTCGCGCTCTTCCTGAAAGCATCGATCATATGTCTCAATTAATAGGGTAAACGCGTGGCATGACCCGGCCCAGGTTAAAACCAAGCATCCTTCAGCCAGAGAAAATAGCAGGATGACTCACTAAAGGACCCTGCTCACGAAGTCCTGCTCAGGGGTTTCCTAACCCGAGCAGGGCCCCTCGAACCGTGTCTCCTTCGTCAAAGGCATTATGTCGAGGAGACCACAATTGCGATCAGACCAGTGTTGTCCGAATAATGATTAAAGTCAGTAGACCAAACTAGCTACTCATACCCAATACAATCGTTGGGGCGTCCCCAAATCTGACCATCATGACCTAGGTTCGAACCCGGTCTTAATCAAGTACTTTTATCTGATTAGCAATCAAGCTTTTAGAGGGACAATTTAAATAATTCTTTCAACAATTTCATAATTAAAATAATAGCTAGCTATTGTAAACGTTGAAGCCGTAGGTTTTTTATTGGTCTGTAAGTAAAATATTTATATTAATAAACCAATTTATTTAATAAATAATTCTATAAGATTTACTTTGCCACGGCCGGCTCGATATATTATGACGCCTAAGGAAATTAAATAATATTTATTTTAATTTTAAATTGTTAATTTTTTACTTAAAAATCATTCTTCTAGTTTTTTGAGACACAAAATTACTAATTAAATTTTTATATGTAAGTTTTTATTTGATTCAAATAAAAGAAGACATTGTTCCTTGTAGACACCACAATTTTAGGAAGTCTAGACAATTTTTTATATGAAGAAGAAATAGAGTGAAAAGAAGTTTTTTTTTAAATAAAGAAAGAATACTTATACTTGTAACATTTTTTATTTTTAAACATTGTACAAGTGAGAGAAAAATTGGGCGTAGGAGGGAAAAAGAAAAAAATTTGGTGAATTTATTAGGGGGGGTGTTGGTATTTTAAAAAATCTTTCATTTTTTTTAATCATATCATAATTAATTTGTTAGGTTGTCTAAAAAGTGAGCAATTAATGTGACTTAGAGCATCTCCAATGGATATCTTAACTTATTAGTTAGTATCAGATTTTTAAAAAACATGTAAAAATGATGCTCCAGTAGAAGTGTTAAGAGCATTGGAGATGCTCTTAGTCGAACGTTATTTTGTCTTATAACCCTGTCATATAAATAAAACTGAACTTCTAACTTAATTAGGAAAACTATCATAACAAGAGATTAGATGTTCCTTCACATCAAACCCAAGGAATCAATCCCAAATCCTGAGATTCTTTCCCGTTGGGGAATAGTAAAAAAAATAATTCAGCCATATGTACGGAGAATTAAAAAAGCAGAAAAATTTAAACAATATGAAAACATGTCTCAAATTGCCATAAATAAATAAAACAATAAAATAGACATCCCCAAATTAGCCAGTTCTTCACTCTCACTCTAAGCCCCCGTTTGGAACGGGGATAAATTTTATTCTAGGATATAGATTTATCCAAACATAAGTGAGTATAAATAAAGATAAAGTGATTTTGTGTTTGGTTGTGTTTTGAATTATTATCGTTGGTAAACGTAAGAATAAATGTTTTGTTGTTTGGGCAAAACGTAAATAAAGTATGGATAAAGATTTATAAAAGGTAAAAAAGTAATGATAGTTGATTAGACATATGATTTATAAGAGGTGATGACAGTTGATTTAATAGTGGGTCCACATATTCTTTGGGTGGAATAACCTAAGATAACTTTAATTCAAGGGGTTGATTGGAATCCATATACCACTTTATCTGAGTTTGTTCTGACATACTTTATCTGGGGTTATTCGAGGTAAACAAACGGGTGAAAGTTTTTATCCAGGGTTATCCGAGTTTATCCGGGGTCTTTCCCGATCCAAACATGGGCTAACAGTACATACTAGTACAATTTATTCACATTAAACATACTTTTTAACAATGAATAAGTTTATTGAAATAAAGGGAGCCTCAATGTAACATCATTTTGTGGTTGTAGTCTTATTTATAAATCATCAACATAAAATCATTCATTTTGTAATTTTTATTAATAAAAAATTACAAAACCGCATATATTCGGCATGCCGCATATACTCTGTGCGGTAACCCAACCGTATGGAAACCGTATACCGCATATCAAAACACTGTGCTCAACCATGATTTCTTCTCTAATATTATATTTTATAAAGTTTATATACAACCACATTCTCTAAAAAAAATTAATTAAAAAATCTATATTATATCACCGAATCCTCATTAAATTTAAGAAATTTTACAATACACATTTTACATAATTTTTAGATATCAACTACTGAATCCATTCCACAATGAGATTTGTGTGTTGTATAGGCAGCCTACTGAATCAGAAATCTCATTTTAATATGTTAGCTTTCTGGACCAATTTATGGATACTTGACATATATTATTTTTGAAAACTGACAATAAGTGTGAATTAGAATTGTGATTGAAAAAAGATTGCATGCAAGTATTAGGAAAAAGATACACGTAGCCCTATTTGAAGCCCCTCCATCCCGCTTTTCTTTTTTTATAAAATTATACACTCACCCTTTGAAGTATATGCTATTATATAAAATGAAGTATATACTGAGATAGATTAATATATTTTTTCATAATGAAAAAATGAAAAAAATGGAATCGAGTATATACTATGATAGTGTAGTATACACTATGTTAGCGCAGTATATACTACGTTATCAAAACGTATGAGACTGTAAAACAGACTGTAAAATGGACTGCGTGTATCAGCACTTATTTTTATTGTAAAATGGACCAGGCCCACTTATCAAATTATTGTCTCTACGTGCAATGTCGGCCTTTGAAATTGGCCGATTTAACCTTTTTTTTTAAAATTTATTATAATAATATTACAATCGGGCAGAAAAAAGCCATTAAAATCTAATTAAATGTATTTTTCCACAAAAATAAAAGAGTAAAAAAGGTTAAGAAAGAGCTATGGAAATTGATATGTACAGTTTTTTTCGTTTTGTCATTTTGTAGGGGTAGTCAATTAGGATTTTCATGGATAAAATGTTTATATCCATGGATTTATAAATCTTATGTTATTCAATTAAGACATTTGTTCATAGACAAAAAGTACAACATTATTCAATTAAAACATTATTTTGTGGATAAAAAGTACAGCGTCGATTGAGACATTATTTCGTGGACAAAAAATCAAGCGTTATTCAATTAAAACATTATTTCATGGACATAAAATCAATTTTTATTCGATTGAGACATTATTTCATGAACAAAAAGTCTAGCGTTATTTGATTGAAACATTATTTCGTGGACAAAAAATCCAGCGTTATTTGATTGAGACATTATTTCGTGGACAAAAAGTTCAGCGTTATTCGATTGAGACATTATTTAATGGACAAAAAATAGTTGCATTTGATTTTTTTTAATACGTAATTTGACTTTTTCAAATATTCTATGTATTATTAATATTATTTGAAATTTATTTAATAAATATTTTATCTAAATTAAAAATTTTAAAATATTTTTAAAATGTCATATATTTTATTAATTATATTTTAATTATCACGCACATCGTTGGTGAGAAAAGACTAGTTTATACTAGTTTAATAGATTGAGTAGAATAACAAAATTCCAAGGAGACCTAGCATATCAATACCAACTTATTCGAACAAATTGTGACATAGCTATACCCTTTATTCTTAATTTGCATGACAAACAGTTATTTATTTTTATTTTCCTCTATTCCTCCTGTATTCTCCTATCCAAACAAGGGTTTAGGGATTCAAAGAGAATATATATATTTGGTTATTAGGAAATAAATACCTAGACATAATGGATAAAAAATCTAATATCAATTATATTTGGTTAATAAATAAAATATCATCGATCATTGTGTTTGATGTTATTTTTCATTTGGGATTGAATATAAGACTTTGTGTAACAATTTTTTATATAAAAATTATATATCTATTTTAATGAAATATACACTTTTTTAAAGAAAATATAGATGTTGTTACCAGCCTACCACAAAATTAATGATTTTGAAATACAACTCTGAATGAGCTGAAAAGAAATAGAGAAATATACAGTTTTAATAAATCAAATCTACTCGTAGGGATTGTATTGCATGTGGAGTTGTAGGTAACATTTTTTTGCTTTGCTTGATAAATTTGTGGAATCTTAAAATGATTTTTATCTGTGTTACAAATTCAATTATTTCTAAAGGGAAATACCAAATGACATCACCTAGACACAAATATATTAAGGAAAATGTTTGGAATACCCATTAGAGTTTTTTTTATGGTCCCCAGTGTGTTTTAAGTTTTTAAATGCATATGTTTGTAATGAAATAATAATCAAGTACATACTACAATAAATTAAACTTTTTCAAACTTTGTTTTTTTTATTTATCATGAAAAGCTAAATGTGGTTTTGATCCCAATTTCGTGTTTCGATCTGTATTTGAGAAATCTTCATTTATTAAAGCAGAATCCGCCTAAACGGGATCTAAACGGTGCTCCAGTTCCCTTTCCTTCATAAATATCAAAGAGTGTCCATCCACTAGCATATGCGGACATGAAGTTTCAAACATATAATCACTTCATAAACTATTAATTGCAATACAAGGAGAGACATCTTGGATGTGTCCTTTATTCTTACAATATCACCCTTTATTTTTATAATAATCTCATGCCAGTATACCTTATCTTCTATTCGGAATTGATATAAGTGACACCTCACAGGTCTAGTACATGAGGTTTATAGTATTTCTAATCATGTTCCAGTTCTTCACATTAAGAATCTGATGAGATCTGACTAGATTCCATCTATACGAGCTACGTCAACCATGGCCTGGATATCCGCCCCCGTATCCAGGGGGAGTAGTCGGATAGGGAGTGGGGAGGGGCCCAGTAGGGTTAGGGTTATAGTCGTCACCATAGACTCCCTCAATAGTATGTCTGTTCTTCTCTGCATTTAAAACAAAAAACATGTACAATTTGTGTGTCAATTAAGATTTATTTCACTTATAATAAGCTTAACAAATCCATAATTATCATATGCATGCATGTATAGCTTATCGTGAAACACATAAAACATGTATGTATTTGAAAATGAAAAATGATATCCAGCCCAGTTTACAGCCTTGTCATTTGTCTCCAACAATTTTGATTTTTTTTAAGTACATGTACATTCTCGCCTAATGTAGTACATAGTATTATGAAAAATAAAGTATAAACTAGATAAACTAATACATAAAAAGGGGAAAAAAATGATCATACACTGCATGCACTATTGAAAATATATACAGCACCAAGATAGTTTAAACTACCACCGGAGTGTATAGTCGATTGGAGACCATCTCTAAATTGCAGACGAGACTATGTGTAACAACCCTCGATTACACACACACACACTATAGGGCAATTTTCACTTTTAACCCCCAAACAAATTTAATTTAACGTTTTGCCCCATGCCAATTTAATTGCAAAAATGGACCTGGGTCAGTTTGACCAAGTCAATGCTATCACATCCGCGTTGATTTGAACTATTTTTCTTTTTTACATAAAAGACGTGATTTCTCTTGAGAGACATGATTACAAATCACAAGTTTCATATGAATACATTTTTTTTTTAAATGTTCTTCAACTTCAATTTCTAAATTTATTGATAAATTTGATGGATTCACCATGAATTTTTTCTTGTTTTCCATAAAATCTTTATCAAATCTATTAGTCAAATATATCAATAGGAAAATTTAAAATTTTAATATTCAAGATTCAAAATTAGATAAAATAAAAATAAAAAATTACATAAGATTAAATTCAAATCAAATTTAAAATTAAATCTTATTAAACAACAATTTAAATTTTAAATTTTTAAAAAATATGAAAATAGATTTTTATATCAGATGTTATCAGAAATCAAGTTCTAAGGAGACGTGATATGTAAATGTAGGGAAAAAAATTCCAGGTTAGCGCTGAGAAGACAAAGCTGACTTGGTCAAAATTGATCCAGGGCCAGTTTTATAATAAAAAATTGGATCATGGAAATTAAAATATAAAGTAGGGTTAAAAATAAAAATTGCCCTACTATATATATTTCAACAGAATGATGGATGCATACGAGACTATATATGATGAGGCTGTAAATGGAACTGTACGTAACAACACCAAAAAAAAAAATGAAGAAAAAAAGACTCACTGGCATGGTCCGGCACCGAAGTCTCTGTGAGCTCACGCGCGGCCGATTTTGAAGAGAAGAGGAGAGATGATGAAAGGAGGACTAACAAAACAAGGATGGCCTTTGAAGACATTTTTTTTTGTTATTGTTTCACTCAAAGAAGATATGAAGTGTGAGATGTAGTCTACAATGTCTGCCCACTTTATAGCCAAATTTTTTAGTCATGCAAACTATATAGTATGTTGTTTAGGACTATGGAAATTTAGTTGGATAGGTGATGTTTTGAACGTATTATGCTGTGAGTCAAGATGGGGAGGAAGACTCGTGACACTCACCTACCAAAAACAAAAGAAAAACAAAAATATGGAAGACACACAGAAGTTAAGTTGAGGTGAATAACTTATTGTTTCTCCACACGAATAGTGCAAGGAGCTATAGTGACGTTATGAACAAATCCATTTATGATATATAGCTGTATGACGAGATACATATATTTTTAGCCTCTTGGGTATCGATATAAGTTATTATGTAATTGATAACTATTATAATATAAATAAAGAATATATCGTTTTTTATTTTTTTGTTTTTAATTATTCTCATTTAGAAATAAAATAATTAATAAAGTTTTTGTTAAGGGTTGATAATGAATAAGTTGTGGACAAAAAGTGAATAAAATGTGAATAAGGATTTTTAAAAGGAAAAATTACATTTGGTCCCCCTAAGTCTTTCAAACCTGCAGAAGCACCCCCTGAAATTTTAAAACATGCACTTATACCCCCTGCCGTTATATTTTCCGTTAAAATGGAACAAATATACGATTTTACCCTTTTTAATTAAATAATTATCATATGTACACCTTTTAATTTACTATTGTGTGAGTTAATTCTTACAGTAAATATCCCAAATGCATTTGAAGATTTGATTATTGTATTAATTAATATTTGCAAAACATATCCAAAGCTAATTTGGCTCTTTTTTGAGTATTTGCAAAATTAATTAAAAGATAAAACAGTAATTTTAAAGTATTTTTGTTCCATCTTAACCGAAAATTTAACCATAGACTGTGCAAATGCATGTTTTTGAACTTCAGGAGGTGCTTCTGCAAGTTTCAAAATTTTCAAGGGGTTCAAATGCATTTTATCCTTTTTAAAATGTAAAAAATTGATTTGACATGTGAGTCTCATGATTTAATAAAGGTTATGATGGATGCTTAGATATGTGAGCCTCTTTTATACCAGTTGAACATAATAGGTGGAATAACACAATTCCACGGGTGACCTGGAATACCAATACCAAGTTATCATCACATTTTTTGCATAGCTATACCTCTTATTCCTTGCAAACAAGGGCTTAGAGATTTAGAGTGTGTGTGTGTACACGTGTGGTTACCAGAAAATAAGTACCTAGACATAATGGATAAAAAATCAAATATCAATTATATTTGGTTAATAAATAAATATCATTGACCATTGTGTTTGATGTTATTTTTTTTATTTGGGATTGAAAAAAAAACTGTGTGTAACAATGATATTTTTTATAAAAATTATATATCTTTTTTTAATGAAATATACACTTTTAATGAATCAAATCACATAGGGACTGTATTGCATGTGGAGTAGTAGGTAATATTTTATTGCTTTGCTTGATAAATTTGTGGGTGCAATCTTAAATTGATTTTTATCTGCGTTACAAATACAATGATTTCTAGAGGAAAGCATCAAACGACATCAACACAAATATATTAAGGAAAATATTTGGAATACCCATTCTTTGAGTCTTTTTTATGGTCCTCAGCGTGTTTTAATTTTTTAAATGTATATGTTTGTAATGAAGTAAAAATAAAGTACAGACTAGAATAAATTGAATATGTCTTTTTGTAGTTTTGTAATTAATATACACTAGCTTACTAATAATGAATAATGTGTGCATGAAGCAGCTAGTTGGATGACATAAAAACTTTAATTCATATTTTTTTCACTCATTAAAGTATGTTCTTCTATGTATATAGGGTGGTATAATGTTTTCAAATAACAAATCTCAAAGCCTAGGGCATCATAATAATAAATAATAAATAATAATAAAGCATGTGTTTATCACACAGGGTATGAATCTCAGCTCCTAGGGCATCATTAATGGGTGAAAATGCAGGAGACATGAAACATAAGATTTGTTCATTTTATCAGCATGACTTATCTGTCTTGATTTGCATGAAAATGAAGGATACGTGACAAACAGAAATGTTATAAGATCAAATTTACTGTTTCTTGTTGCATTATTGTAATTAATTCAATACAAATAAAAACAAAGTTATAGTGATTGCGAGTGGTACTAAAGATAAGATATAAGATATTGGAGGAAAACCAAAACTATTTATAGATTGTTAAAAAAGTTGCCCTATAAAATATGTGGAGGGATAAAAGGTTTGATCTGGCCTCTCATAAAGTAGATCCGGGAAGAAGTGATGATTAAGTTTCACGATCGTCGTTCTTCAGTCTCTCTCATGGTCTTATACCAGTCCGATGTCAGTTAATGAACCTCCCACATTTAAGTTAGTAGGAGATTCCAATAATCAAGAAAGAATCTGAAACTAAGCGAGATTTTTGAGAAAAGATGTGCATACCTCTCAGAGGGGGGCACCCCTCTATTGCTGACATATGGCTGACATGAGAGAATTTTCCATGTGGCCCAATAGTAAATTGACATGTAAGTTGCTCATTATGTTTTTGACTGAGTCAATTGATGACCTGACGCTGACTGGCTCGAGCTAGCTCATTCTTGCGGATGTGCGGACATACTTTAATGGGCTCCCTAATTTCACTAAGGCTATCGGGATACACGTGGCTCCCCGGTCTCCCTTGATCCTTGGATATAAGGCTTAACACCTCGCACACCTAAGCAGACCTGAAGAGGTTGGACGCCTGCCTTCGGACATTCGGAGTCTGCTAATGGTTTGATCTGAGGTGGGAGCTCGGGTTAGTCTGAGGCGATTATCTACCGTCGAAATGATCGTTTATGCCGAGGTGGGATTCACTGGTTCTTATTGTGACTGTTCCTTATTCTTTATTGATTCTGGTGCTCATTCCTTATTCAATCAAGGTAAATTTTATCAGCTACAAAATATATTTTAGGTTTCATAATAATCTAGCATATTGTTAGAGTTTTGTTAGGGTGAATTATTTAAATTAATTTGTTAATATTCCCCTTGTCACCAACATAATATGTATTCAAAATTCTGAGATTTATTTATTATTTAGCTTCCAATTTCTAATCTTACATCGATATTATATGAATTTTAAAAATTATTCCATTGATGGTAAAAGGTCTAGATATTTGTAAAATCTTATTTTAAGCTTATTATAACAGTAGAGAGTTTCTGGCTGATATATTTTAATTAATTTTGTCCTAAAGCTTATAATTTCTAATAATGTCAATAGTTTCTTTTTATTTTAAAAAATAAAAATTTCTTGTCATCCAACCATTTGTATTGTTCTTAATAATTAAATTACATAATTTTGTGTAAAGTTTGGTGAGAGATTTTTTCTCAAGATAAATATTGGAACACAAGAAACAGTTATTCAGGTGAGACAGTAAATTATGAAAGCAAAACATTATCCATGCAATTGAAAGTGCTTAAAGTGGGTTAATCCATGATCATAATCAAATTTAAATTAATGTCTCCTTCGACTAAGGCATTATGTGGAGGAGATCACAATTGCGATCAGACCAGTGTTGTCCGAATAATGATTAAGGCTAGTCGACCAGACTAGCTACTCATACCCAATACAATCGTTGGGTCGTCCCCAAATCTGATCATCATGACCTAGGTTCGAACCCGGTCTTAATCAAGTGCTTTTATCTGATTAGCAATCAAGCTTTTAGGGGGACAATTTAAATAATTCTTTCAACAATTTCTTAATTAAAATAATAGCTAGAGATTGTAAACGTTGAAGCCGTTGGTTTTTTTATTGGTATGTAAGTAAAATATTCATATTAATAAACCAATTTATTTAATAAATAATTCTATAAGATTTACTTTTCCACGGCCGGCTCGATATATTATGAGACCTAAGGCAATTAAATAATATTTATTTTAATTTTAAATTATTAATTTTTTACTTAAAAATCATTCTTCTAGTTTTTTGAGATGCAAAATTACTAATTAAATTTTTATATATAAGCTTTTATTTGATTCAAATAAAAGAAGACATTGTTCTTTGTTGCCTACACCACAATTTTAGGAAGTCTAGACAAATTTTTTTATATAAAGAAGAAATAAAGTGAGAAGAAGTTTTTTTTTTAAATAAAGAAAAAAAAGATTGAAAATAATAAAAGAAGAGAGTGAAAAACAATAACACTTTTTTAGGCATTGCGGTTTTATATTCCCATTTTTTGGGGATTTAAAAAAACATTTAAATCCTATTGGTCATGTAAATTTTTTTTTCTATTATTAAGTATCATAAAATGTTGTCAAACTTTTTATTTGTTACTTTTTAACTATATCAAAATGACTATTAATTTTTTTAAAAATAAATATTTTTTTGTAATGTGTTAAACTATTATTGGTCAACATCTGGACCTACTTATAAATAAATAAAAAAAAAGCCTCTGTGTATCTGGGAGACTTAGACAATTGTTTTAGTTGTCTAATAAAAGAGCTAGCCTTATATATACTCAACATTTATCAGTCTATAAAAGGTAACCCTAGGGTTTGAGGGAGAGTTAGATTTGTCACAAAATCTGTAATTTAGAATAATTAGTGAAAAATTCTTGTCGAATCACAATTCTTTGTCGTGTTATGTGAAAAAATTAGTGAAAATGCATGAGTATATATGTATGCATTTATCATGATAAAATAAAACATTAAAATTTTAGTTCATCTTGAAAACATGAACTTATATGCCATGATTTTATGAAAAATGCATGATATGTGACAAATAGACATTTTAAAATCAATTCATTCTTCTCGCGTGCCTCTATACATCCTATGATGTGCAACTTGATGTACAAAGACATTATAAAAGTGATCTTGTTCTAGATATTGAATTTAACATGAATGCAAATCATGAGTGCTAAAGATTTCAAGATATTGGAGGAAAAACTAAATAATTGTAGACTATAATAAATCATCGATAACATTTTATAAAGAAACACAACAGATTGAAATTTTCCAACAAGACATTAAGGGCAATTCTTAAAATGAAGGGGATCGATAACATTTTATAAAGAAGCAAAACAAATATAATTTTTTCAACCAACAGTTTTATAACATTCTATAAAAAGAATTTGTGTACGTAATCAGTTATTTGGACTTTTCTCAAAATTAAGTGGGCAGCTATGTATGGGTTGTGCTAATACTCCTTTGCTCTTTTGAGATTTTATTTCATCTGCTTTTCTTCTACTAGTCTCTAATATAATAACAATTCTGTTTGATTCGAGTCGTTTTTTTTCTGGAATTACTTCATCAAGAATCAGTTTATTATAAATTATTTTACCAAGAATCATAATTCCATCGGACTGTTTGATTTGCTAATGGATTTCTTTAAAGAATTATTTTCAAGTGTTTAGTACATAAATGGAAAATGATAATGCATTTGATTTAAATGTCTAAAACACTCTTATTATGATATATATACATACTTGCAAAATTTATTTCTTTACTATCATTATAATAAAAAAAAGAGTAATTTTTTTATAAATATTTTTATAAATATTTAATGAATGCAAATAAATAAAAATAATTAATTATATAATTAAACATATAATAATAGTAATCTTCCTAAATCAATTGAATATTATGAACTCCCCTAAAAATTAAATAACCAATTTTATTAATTACGGATTATGAGGTATTACTTTAGGCTTAAACCCACATCACATATCACATATTATACCAATTATAATAATATTTAAACTCATCTACAAAAATAAAAATTAAATTTATCATCTATTAACTAAACGAAAAATGTATAAAATATTCATCATCTATTAACAAAATTTTTATTCTGGGGGTTATTTGGATTTATTAGGTGTTATCAGGGGGTTATATAAATTTTAAGAAAAATCAGGGGCTTACATAGATTTTAGTCAGATTTCAGGGGGTTTTATGGATTTTTTCCTAAAAATAATAATCATGGTTAACACAGTATATGAATCTCAACATCCAGGGTATCAATTATAGAAAAAGAAATACATGACAATCATAAAAAAATTTAGTTCATTTTAACAACGTGACTTATCTGTCTTGATTTACATGAAAAATGAAAATGTAGGAGACGTGACTAACAAACATGTTATAAGTTCAAATTCATTGTTTCTCCAGAATTACATCCTGTGAAGCGTAAATTAATAAATAAAAATAAAATGATATAATAGTGATCTTGAGCAACTAATGTATAAGATATTGGAGGAAAGCCAAAGCTGCTAACATGTAAATTAAATGTGGACTGATGTGTTGAATATGAAATGTATATGCTGAATGTGAAGTGTTACATATTTTAGTACGTGTTGTTGATGTGCTGAAACATGGCCATGCTACACCAACAGATAAATGTATAACAAACGTTGCAAACTATTAAGCCCTGATAGCCGTTGATAATCTCAAACATCATATCATATGTATAAAAGCCCTACATTCCTACTATAATTGTCATAAATTGCAACCAAGCAATGTCTGATCGATTTTTTGTATTATTTCATCATACTATGATAATGGATACCAAAAATAAAAATAATAGAAAAGAAATTTTTTTACTTTGATTTTTTTGAAGGGTCTCTATGTAGAAGATGATAATGGAGACGTGATAACAAAGAGGGGGAGGTATAGAGATGGATGGTTTTCATAGTGGAGGAGAGCGTTTGAGATATTGTGGGATTTGAGGAGTCATCTGCAATTGCAGCAATGAATGAAAATGCTACTGCAATTAATGTGCATATTTGATGCGCTTATTATTCAATAAACAACCATATTTATTTTTTCTCATTTTTGGGGATTGGATTAGATCCAATATCACAATTTAATTATCCAATGCGTGTTGGACAGTTATATCTAAACCCATTAAAATTGATATAATAAAATTCATTAAAATTGAGATATTTGATAATTAAAACTTTAAAATTAAATTTAACATTTAATTACATTCAAATTTTTTCTTTTAAAAAACTCCTCAATTTCCTCCCTATCTCCTCCTCCCATACTCTCCTAAAACCAGCATGATATGCATAATTTCGCCCAAGAATATTATAAGGGCTATTCGGATTACTTTTAGTTTACATAGACTTATTTCACTACCATAATTTTTTACACTAATCATGATTGTTTTGATCACGTTTGTAAAACCCATGATCGTTTTATTTATGATTATAGGTTTTTCAACCATGATTATTTAAAAATATATGATCATAACTTTTAATAAAGCGTGATCGTTTTACTCCTAAACATCACGATTAATTTAAAACTATGATCATGTAATAGATATTTAATCACAGTTTATTTATAACGTTATTATTTCATAAATAAAAATATTATTTTACATCTTTTCTACTATAAAAGAACAAAAAAATATAATACTGAGCATTCAGCGTGGACCCCACCCAAATACCCGACCCACCATCTCCTCGCCGCCCGGGACGACGCAGCTGCAGCCGTCGGCACAGTCGCGACGGCCGCCCCTTCCTTCTGCCGACGCAGTCGCAGACGCCGCCCCATCCTCTCTCACGTGTAAGTCTCTCTCCCTCCCTCCTCCTCTTCTTCCTCCTCCAGATCAGCCATGGCCGATCTCTCTCCCCGCATCAGATCTGCACCCCCCCTCCTCCTCCTCCTCCTCATTCTCTCTCCCGCATAGAAATCTTCAATCATCTCTCTCTCTCTCTCGATTTTCGTCTTGTCATAATTTGGGGGATTTCATTTGATTTTGTGGATTTTGGGTTTGAATGGAGAATACGTCTTTGTGGATCGTGTTTTGTTTGTTGTATCGATTGATT
Organism: Acorus calamus; assembly: GCA_030737845.1. Taxonomy (NCBI): domain Eukaryota; kingdom Viridiplantae; phylum Streptophyta; class Magnoliopsida; order Acorales; family Acoraceae; genus Acorus; species Acorus calamus. The sequence goes on along the minus strand of CM060858.1, from coordinate 6,234,771 downwards.
TAAAGTTAGAGATGGTAGGTTTTTGAAAATTGGATATCTGTATCTGATTTGCGAAATTGGTCAATGTTTACATGATCAAACTTTGGGGACTGGTTGGAAAAAAATAATAATGTTTATTCATGATGGATATCACATCTTATTATAAATTAACGGGAGGTAGTCAGAGTCTATATAGAAGTGGGTGTTTAAATATGTGTGTGTGTGTGTCTTTTCATCATACACAATTTATTCATGCTTCATTTGAATGGTATATTAGGAGGATTATATTGGCTGTGTGATTGACATAAAAAATAAAAAAAAATGTTGGCTTTGTGGGGGCCTCCCAAAATTCAACGCATGGTCTTTTGAGTGTTTTTGTTTGGTACATTTTATTTGACATTGATATTATTTTATATAATTTTTTATTAGAAATTGAGATTATTCATGGACTCTCCTCGATGTCATGAATAAAAGAAAAGGAAGAGGTACAACAATCCTTCCACATGTTGCAAAATGTAGGGTAGTTGAAAAACGATAGATAAAATACAACGAGAGGGGACAACACAAAGGAAAGGCGTCTCCGGCATTATCCAGCTATTTGGGTGTGTTTTAGCTCGCTTCATGGTCTTTATCAAATATGCAAATTGGCATAGGGTGCCAACATGCTGTAAAAAAAAAAGGGTTATTTAGTTTCCACCCCTCCTAAAACAGGTAAATTATTAAAAACCCCCTCCAAAACACAATATTATTATAAACCCCCTTTAAATGTTAACTGGATTAGTAGAAAACCCAAATGAGTTATTTTTGACGGAATACGTTATCAAATGATTACCCTTACTAAAAAAAATCCTAAATCGATGGAAAAAAACCATTCATTAACCTAAACCCCTTTCCGTAAAATTTTTTTGGTGCAACCAATCCGTTCATCTTCTCCGACCAGTCCGTTCACCTTTGGCGAGCGTTTCTCCTACCAGTCGATCCGTTCACCTTCGACAAGCCCTTCTTTGACCAGTCCGTTCACTTTTGTCGAGTGCTTCTCTGACAAATCCGTTCACCTCCGACGAGTGCATTCAACGGGTATGTAAAAACAGCATACATATTGTCATTTATTTTTAAAGCTCATTTAAAAATCATCATTACAATGCCAATGAATCAATGTGCCTCTGTTATAGAATAGTTAGAGAGAGTGCCATTTTCAATGTAATTAGGCTTCGATTGAGTTTTAAGTTAAATTGGCTGGTTCACTTTTAATATAGTTAGGCTGTGACTTTTTTTTTAGTGAGGAGTGACATTTCTTGAGTAACATAATTTACCTGTCTATATTGATATTATTTGTGCATTTTAGGTAATCAGTGATGGATGAGGAGCCTCTATGGAGAATCACTCTAGTGCATGGTGGATATTGGAAGCTTGTGAAATCAAAGTACAAGATGAAATATATGTATGGGCGAAGTAAGACAATTCCAGTTGAGAGAGATAAATGTTCAATTTTATCTATTTTAGAAGATTTTACAACCATGTTAAAGTGGGCAGCTAATCAAACATTATTGTTGTCATACATGGTGCCAAATTCAATCCCTCGACAAGTACGGACAATTACAAGGGACTATGAGTTGATGAGTCTATTTGGTTTACACGAGAACACCCGAAAATTTACATTGCACGTTGAAGTGGAACAGAGTACTGCACTACTCGTTTATAGAGGTGGCCAGTTGAATGATGATGATGATGTAGAAGTTGATCAAGCAGATGAGGTAGAGGGTAATGAGGAAGTTTGTGAAGGTGGGGTAGTGGTTAATGAGGAGGATAGTAGTGATGATCATGATAACTGCATATTAGAAGATGAGTACAGGAGTATAATTTCTGATTCAGATGACTCAGTTAGTGATTATGAAGGTGGAGGAGATTTTGTGAAGGTAGTGGTTGTCAGATGGAATAACATTTTCCATTAAAACATTGAATCCCACACATACATGCACTTCAATCAATAGAGTGGAAAATGAAATGGCTGATGGCAATTGGATTGCTTCTAGGATCATTCCAATCCTAAAAAAAACCCGAGTATGGAGCTGCAAAATTGAGAAAGGAGTTGAAGACTCATTATAACTTGGACATCCCTTATCACAGGGTTTGGGATAGAAGAGAGAAGGCTATAAGACAAATTTATGGTGACCCTAAGGATAGTTTCCTTCTTGTTCCTGAGCTACAGGAAGAAATTAAAAAGAGCAATCCTGGGAGCATTGTCCATTATGTATTACATGATGATAATTCATTTAAAAGAATTTTTGTTTGTCTTAATGCATGTATACAAGGTTTTTTTAATGGGTTGTAGGCCATTCATTGGTCTGGATGCATGTCATTTGAAGGAAAATATGGTGGCGTACTTGCTGCTGCTACTGCATTGGATGGAATAATGGATTGTTCCCAATTGCATATGCTGTTTTGGAGGGTGAGTCTGGTGACAGTTGGAGGTGGTTTTTGGAGAATTTAAAGGAAGGAATTGGATGTGTGTCAGGGCTGACTTTTATGTCAGATATGGATAAAGGACTAGAATCTGCAATGCCTATTGTGTATCCTGGAGTTGTTTCCCGGAGAATATTTTGAGGGACTTGTTTGGTCCGCTGCAAGGGCATACACACAGATAGTATTTGAGGGTTGTGTAAGTGTTCTCAGGGAATGTGATAGAGGTGCAACTGCTTGGTTGGATGGTGTGAACTCCATGGTTTGGAGTCGATGTAAGTTTGGCACAACTGCCAACTATCACTACCTTACAAACAATTTATCTGAATCTTTCAATGCGTGGGTTAGTGATATAAGAGGTTGTCAGTTAATCGATTTGGTTGATGGCCTAAGATTGAAGCTCATGGTTAGAATGGATCAACGAAGACACCAAGCTAGCAGATGGAAAGGACAACTTGTTCCACATGTGAGGAGATATTTACAGGATATTTCAAAGGACCTTGGTGCATATATTGTGAGAAGGTCTACTGATACGAGGGCAGAAGTTACAGGAACTGAGTTTCGATGTGATGTAAATCTGGAAGAAAGAACTTGCAGTTGTAGACAGTGGCAAGTGCTGGGGGGATTGGATATCCAGGACTTTGTAGATGGGTGTTTCACAATTGATAAGTATAGAGCTGCATATTCAGTTGGTATTATGCTTGTCAAAAAACTAGACTTGCCATATCAAGTCAATCCTCCTCTATTCAAGAGAGGTAGAGGTAGGCCTAAGAAGAAGAGGATCCGGGATCCTAATGAGAAAAAAAGAAAAAAATTGCATAGATGTGGAAAATGTCACCAATATGGACATCACAAAAATAAATGCTCCAATGAAGGTATCACACACACTCAAGGGAGCTCAAATACTCAGGGGAGCACATATACTCAAGGGAGCACATCTATGGAGACTGGCCAAGGTCAAGGTGGAGATACCTCCAACTACAGCAAATTCTAGGCAAATTTTCAGGTTAGAATTTTAGTTACATATTTATGTCCAAGACAAATTTCATGTAAATGTACCATGACTGAATATTTTCATATCTTGTAATAGGCGACCTAGATTTGCCGATCCAAACTTTACTGGTGGAACTACTTTCGAATCATTTAGTATAGGGCAAGGAAGAGGCAACAGGGGAAGGAGGGGTAATAGAGGGACAAGAAGCAGTATTGCAACTACCAAATGAAGCATTATGTGGTTTCTTTTTTGGGTGTAATGCTGAATTTCAAATTAAACTTCTTTTTTTTTGTTCTTTTGGGGTTGGTGAAATATTGTAGTTTGGGAGTACTAATTTCTTTTTGTTTTGTTAACTGTTGGGTTTATTACAAATCCAGTTAACATTTAAAGGAGGTTTATAATGATATTGTGTTTTATAGGGTTTTTTAAATAATTTTCCTGTTTTAGGAGGGGTAGAAACTGAATAACATTTATTTTCCATCAATTTAGGATTTTTTTTAGTAAGGGTATTATTGTCAATCAATCATTTAATAATGCATCCCATCAAAAAATAACTCATTTGAGTTTTTTTATAAATCCAGCTAGCATTTAAAGGGGGTTTATAATAATATTGTGTTTTGGAAGGGGTTTTTAATAATTTGTCTATTTTAGGAGGGGTGGAAACTAAATAATCTCAATCAAGAATTTAATAACGCATTCCGTCAAAAATAACTCATTTGGGTTTTTTACAAATCCAGTTAGTATTTAAAGGGGATTATAATAATATTGTGTTTTGGAGGGGTTTTTAATAATTTACCTGTTTTAGAAGGGGTGGATACTAAATAACCCAAAAAAAATATGGACGGTTTTAATGGTAAGCTTTATTTTTATATTTGGTTACATTTAGTTTATATTCACTATCTTATAATTTTATTTTCTTGTTTTATCCAATTTCAAATATGAAATTGAAGTTTCTTTCAAACAAAAAGTTGTGAAAACAGTAGGCCAAAAGTGGAGGGCTTTTAAAAAAGATTTGAACAAAAATTACATTTGTCCAGTGAAAGGTAATCAAGATTTACTCAAACAACCACCAAGTAAGTACAATTTCATTGAGTGAGCTAATCATTGGGATCAATTTGTTCGCACTCGAGTAACTAAAGAATTCCACTTATGTATAGTTGTGTTTTTTTTATTGTGATATTCTAGTATAATCATGTATTTTCAATCTTATATTTTTTTTATGCATTTCATATAAGATTAACAAAGTGAGATATAAGCAATGAATATATACTCCCACCGCATAAGTCGAACAGGCTATGCCAACCTTCACGAGGAATTGGTAAGTATTACTTTTAACATATAACACTGTTATATAATATCTTTGCAGACTTGTGTACTTATTATATATCGCTATTATTTTGAAAGTGTTCATTGAGCTCAATTGAAGAGATTGATCGACAATAAAAATACAAAGATAATTAAACTGGTTGTTAAACTGGTTGTGAATGTATATCAGGCCAATAGACACAAGAGGTATCCAATCGCCAAAATTGTCAAACATGACTATAAAATCAACCAACAAATTGAGTTCATCCGCAGAATAATCTAGTGCCTCAACATAAACAAATTGGCATGGCACTACTTTACAAATTCAAAAGCAATGTGAAGGAGAGAGTTAAAATCTACAATGTGCTTATCCATCATCCATGTCATGCCCAGCAAATAGAAAACTGCTTGTTCATTGAAATCGTCAAGTAGAGAGAGCTCAATAGCAGGGACGAGGTCTAGTGTTGGCCAAGATGGTCTTGTCAAATGATTTAAACAAAAAAAAAAATTATATAAAAATTCATATGCTAGGATAAATTAACATTAACATATATTCTAGGTTAAAAAAAGTGAGGGCTACAAATGGGGCTGCCAGAAGGACTGATACACAGTACCCCATTATATAAGCTTATGCTTTACACAAAAAAAATCTTAAACCACCATATTGTCTATTTTGATGATGACATTTAATTTAGTATGATTTATATAAAAGTTTACTTAGTATTTGTTTATCAATATAAAGGCAAGATTTTAACAAAAATTAGTTTAGCTCACCCCAAAAATAAAATTCCAGCTCCGCTCCCGCTCAAGAGAAAAATCACACATCACAAGTCACAAAATCAAACTTGAAGACAACAGAGGCATTATCAGATTCTGATTACCAAATTATTATCTTTTGATTAAAGACAATTATTTCTATCAAAGGAAGTCCAAACAAAGCACAAAAACCAGCCTTTTTTTTTAACAGATATCAGATTCCTTCAGTTGTGTAAAAATCATAACTTTTCACTCCCCAAAATAAAAATGAAACTTAAATCTCATCTACCCAAAACTAATGAATCAATTTCTTCAAAACAATAAAATATGCCAAAATTAATAAGCTATAAAAAAAAAACCCAATTAAAGATTCAGAAATTCAAAAAAAATTATAGAAAAGAAATAAAACCCACTGTGATAAATAGTCTTAAACAAAGATGAGAACTCAAATTTTTTTTCCTTCTCTGATTTTCTTTTAGCATATATTGGTGAACACCAAAACCACTATTTCAAAAGAAAAAAATATGACCAAGAACCCTAAAAACCAATTCAGAAATTCAAAAAAATAAAAAAAATAAAATTAAACCACTTGTATTAAAATAGTCTAAAACAAGGACGAGAACTTTAAAAAAAATTCCCTTTTATGTTTTTCTTTCACCGTATACATTGGTGAAACCCAAAACCCTTATTTTCAAAAATAAAAAGTAAGACCAAAAACCCTAAAAATTGAAAAAAAAAAACAAAGGAGATTGAAATCCAATAAATTGTGTGTGTGGGTGTGTGAGAGAGAGAGAGAGAGAGAGAGAGATGACGATGTACAGCAGCAGAGCGAGAGCTCTCGCCCTCAAAACCATGGCGAAGTTTGGATCGACTCACCCAATCCGTAGATTCTGTTCTACTCCCGTTCCATCTCATATAGGGGTACCTCTCTTTTCAATTTTTTTTTGTTTTGTATTGATTGATTTGTTTTCATGATCTATTGTCGATTGGACTTGTTTTGTTCTGATACAGAAAGTCGGATTCATAGGGCTTGGAAACATGGGCTCTCACATGGCGAATAACCTGATCGATGCGGGTTTCGATATCGCCGTCCATGACATGTATGAAATTTGTCACTCTTTCCAAGCTTTTATTTATTTATTTATTTTTGAAAAATTACGTGATTTTTTTTTTAGTTTCTATAAAGTTCCCTAGTGCCCATGTTTGGTTGGGGAAGGGGGTGGAATAAATGGGGATAATGTGGAATAGTGATAAAATGGGTGTTTGGAAGGCTGAAATAAATGAGAAATTGTATGCCAGAATTAACTGGTACAAAGTAGTATAATTATTCCTATTGTCCCCTGGAATTAAGTTCGAAATTTGTAATAAAATCAGTCATGCCTGGAAAGGAAAGAGTGGTAAAATTTGAAATATGAACTTCCATTTTGAGTTGATGGTACAGTAAATTTTAGAGAATTAGTAAGACAATGGAGCTAAAATTTAAAGTGGAGGGACAGAGGAACATTGTATACGCTTGAAGAAAATTTAGCTTTCTGATATGTTTAATGTTTCTGGACTGTCAGAGAGGAAGCTGAGAGAAAGTGGATGGTGCCTCCTCTGGAGGTGGGGATGATGTTTATGTATAATAATAAATAATGGTTGCTGTCATACTCGCACTGATGTGGTGGATCCCATCAGAACTATGGAGTTAAGCATGCTTGGGTGAGAGTACTTTAGCATGAGTGACCTATTGGGAAGTCCCTGTGTTGCTCCAACGAAATTCTCCTTTTTTCCCTTGTTCTTTTCCCTATTTTACATCAATACTCTGCTTTAGAGGGTGGCCCCAGCATGAGTGACTTCTTGCAAGATTGCGTTGGCATGCCTTTTTGGCCTTCTGGTAGCTAATGAACATGGCCTCACGTCATACGGCAGCTCAGGATGGAGCATAAACTTCCTATGGATGTTAGCCAAATCTCAACTGAAACTGTGGTTGCATGTTGCTGCAATATTTCTGATACCATCTCTATTTCACCTTGGTTTGTACTCCAAGTTTCCAATTTTGACCGAGTTTGGTTTGGGCTGATCCTACTTGCAACACCCTTTAAATTTTAGCGATAATAGATGACAGACAATTTAAGAAAATTGAGTGACATATGGCATATGATTAAAAAAAAAATTGTCATATTTCAGATTTTTATTGTTATTATCTGGGTGATGAAGAACCCCAACGTTGGTTGGGAAAACTCCAAATGCTTACAATCATCAACAACCCATGGTTCTAACTATTGAAGTTATTATAGTGGAATAGGCCTGTTGGGTTTTTTGTCTCATGGGTTTTTTTGCCTTTTTCTATTTTTAGGGTTTTGTACATCTTGTATCTATATAAGAGACCTTTCGGCCTCCGTTTTTGAATATGACATTATTCCATTAGTTTCTTCTCTAACCAAAGTGCCAACCCCTTGGTGGTTCATACTGCACATTGTTAAAAAAACGATGATATCCAACACTCCATCAATGTGGAAGCCATTAGATATAAGGAGAATCCAAGTGATCTTGTTGTAGACTCTTATGTATAAGTTTTGAGTCGGATCAAACCACCCTAGTTGTAGATAACTGGACTTCAGGAATGCTATTTCGGAGCACTGAATATTGGACTGATAATAATGATGAATGACTAGCCCTGTTCCTACTTGAATGATTTATATTTGCATTTCAAGGCCTGAGAAAAATTGACTTTCAATTTTCATGGTCAGAAGGAAATACAGTATGAGTTTCTTTTGATTATAACATAACGTTCTCTCTCTTTTGGTGTATTTAGTTTCACAATTTTTGTACTCAGTGATGATAGTCAAGACTTTTGGATGGTTTTCAGTAATGTGAGGCCATGAAGAAGTTTGTGGAGAAGGGAATTCCTACTAAAGAAACACCTTTACTGCTTGCTGAATCCAGTGATGTTGTAATTACAATGCTACCGTCATCTTCCCATGTGAGCTTTCATTTTTTTATTTGGTTTTTATTAAGTTTAATTTGTGTAATGTACTTTCCATTCTCTGTAACTACTTTCCAGCACCAGCCTGCTTGTTGCTTTAGGTCCAATGCATGTACCGATTTTATTGCTCTTTGGATGGTCAGTGTTATTTCATGGAATGCTCAGCAACAGACTGTTTGCCAGTCTGTATTTTGTTGTTCCCATTTCAGTGAACAGCTCTTTGTTTAATGTTTATAGTTTTAAAAACCACAAAAACCCACATAACTCATTAATGAAATGTGGTTATCTACCTTTGTGCAAAAAGAGATGCTTTTTATGTCTGTAAAGCATGTATTATTATACCTACAACTATGCCCATGGTTCATAAAGCGGTAAACTACATCAATCCTTGACTTTATTTTCCCATTCCCATTGCTGTTTGATCCATGAGTGGTTCATTACATTACACACCCGATGTAGAATCTTACTATCCTTGCAGGTTTTGGATTTCTACACTGGATCGATTGGAGTAGTCTTCTAAGGTCATGGTAATTTATAGATCCTCTTGTTGGAGTTCTGACATCATGAAGTCTATTCACATCTGCTTACAAATATATCCTTACAGTCCTTTTCTCTTATGGTGTTTAAAAATTAATCACTTATGGTCCTTTTCTCCTAAATTTGGTATTAACATACAATTTATTCAGCTCAACCAGAAATTTTGTGTTATGGATAATGTATTGTTTTATACACTAATGAGGGTTTCTATCATTAACAACCACATGGTAAAGATAGCTATAAGTAATTGTGATGATTTATAAGATATCTATATTTCTACAGGTCTTGGATGTGTACACTGGACCGAATGGTTTGCTTCATGGGGGTCCTTCTCTGAGGCCATGGTTATTTATAGATTCTTCAACAATTGACCCTCAGACATCAAGAAGCCTGTCTGCCACTATTTCTAAATGTACCCTTACAAAAATAAAAGGTTGTGTACAATGGATTTTAAGTCATTTTTTGTTCTTTTTCTTCTTGAACTGGTATTAGCTCTAATTTGTGTGCTTCTCATATGATATTCTCATCTAAACCATAATATATCATTAATATACTATATTCTAATGAAGCCATCCCATCACATAGCAAAATAGCAAAGACTGCATGACATAATTTGCTGAATAATATGTAACCAGAAACCTAAATCCAACTAAAAAGGTAACAAGTTTAGCCATCTAATATCTAATAGCTATCATATACAAACAACAATAAACCATTTTTCAACATTGCAGAACTCAGTAGTATTATTGATTATGAATTACTCCAAAGCCCAAGAAATGTTCATAAAGATCTGGAGATAAAACAATCGGTTTTGTTGATGTCAGTCTCAATAATTGAAAGGATATATTTTGTCAAATAATCCCGGTTGCTTGAATTGGGTAGCTCTTGTTAAAAATTTAAATTGAAGTTTTCACAGTTTGTGCACAAGTCCTGCAATTCTTACTGTCATACATATTCCCTAGGTTCCATTGACACTCCAGTCATGCTGGATGCTCCTGTCTCTGGAGGTGTTCCTGGAGCAGAAGCAGGGACCCTTACTTTCATGGTATGGATTGCTAGGTGTTGACAAACATTATTATTCTCGTCATAATCACTTTTTGAATGGAAAACTTCATCATGAAGCATGGATATTTGCTTATTTGTATCATCAATAGGGCTTCGATTCTAAAATAAGCGAGTAATGAATAGTTTCTAGCCAGTTTTGACAGGGTCTTATTTGTTTTATATAATGTATTCTTATAAATGCAGGCTGTTTTTTTTTGTGCAGGTTGGGGGTCTAGAGGAGGCTTATCTAGCTGCAAAGCCCCTGTTTCATTCAATGGGGAAATGTGCAACCTATTGTGGTAGATCTGGCAATGGTGCCGTAAGTTTGCCATTTCGATTGTACCTCTTTTATTCTTATCTTAATTGTGAAAGCTAATTAATTGTGAAAGCTAACATTACCTTTTCTGATAAAAGTTTCTTGCTGGCCATCTCCTTTTAATAAAGTGTGTCCTCTAAATATAGAAATTATGATTTGTTTTATTTGATCTCCCTTTAACCTTAAACTTCTTTATATCCATGACCAGGACAATGGAGATAAACAGGGTTTATGATATAAAATAATGATGTGGCCATTGTTTGGGTGGCAGTGTAACAAGACTGGTATGAATAGATTAGGATGTTTGGAAGTAATCTAACACCATGCATATATTTCGGGGAGCATAAGAATTTGAGGTTCTGGAAGCTCAAGCAGCCACAACTAGGATAGAACAATATAGAAATAATTTGATTTGAATGTATATGTGCACAATGTAATATGGATATATCACCGGTGGAAGGATTAGCTATATTCACAGTTTTAAGAAGTGGGGTGGTTTTGAAATTGTAACATAGACACACATATTATGTATCATATGGTGTATGAGTGCTCCTGAACCATTAATGCATCAGTGAGGAATACTGAATGAATGACACCGTTGTCATGTATGCAATACAGGCAGCAAAGATTTGCAATAATATGGCCATGGCTGTAAGTATGGCTGGAGTGTCTGAGGCTCTTGCTCTTGGTCAGAATTTGGGGATCTCTGCGACCGTGTTAACAAAAATTTTCAACTCGTCAAGCGCACGCTGTTGGAGCAGGTACTACGTGCTTTTCCACATACTACCATATCCTGCATTCTCTGTTCCATTTCTTTTGTGTTCTTACCTGCATGATTTTGAATGCTTACACCTTTTTATATTCCAAATTTAAGGGTTCCACCTGTCTAGCTGCCTATCTGGTTTAGGAATGAGGTCATTTCAATTTATATATCCCAAAACAATCCTAAGGATTATTCCTTTTGGACAAAAATGAAATTTATTTCAACATGTAGCTGCCTATCTGGTTTGGGGTTGAAGTTAATTTGATCCAGTTAGATTTGCAGGTTTTCACATGAACCAAAATCAAAACAGCAAAACTTCAACCCAACCCAAGCCAAAGTTGTTTTTTTTGTAGTTGCAAATTTTGTTGTGAACCATTGAGGGCTTCTACCTTGAACAAAAGTTGGTTTGAGTCAATCCAATTTTGGTTTTAACATATCCAATTGCACTCCAAATTGGTATCATGCACCAAATTCGGCATCCTGCAAATGTCTCTCTCTCAACTAGTATTCACATTCTGCTCATTGTTGAGATTGATGGTATAGTTTGATCATTTGTACTTGATCCTGTTATATGTGATTCATCTTTCAAAAATGTGACAGTGACAGTTACAACCCAGTTCCTGGAGTGATGAAAGGGGTGCCTTCTTCAAAAAACTATGAGGGCGGATTCTCATCTAAGCTCATGGTTTGTAATTCTCTTTCTGCACTTCACAAGTACCTTTTTTGAATGCATAAAATCAAGAGAAACATTAACATCAATGATCTTTGAGTCTGATTTTAGTGAGCACGTGCTTTAAAATTCAAATTTGGCATCCCACAAAGAGTAATATTTGTAACTACAAGTATCATGCATTTATATCTCTGCCAATTCTCTTGTCTAGAAAAATTCTTTTCCAGAGGCCGACTCACCATTATTATGAACCAATAAAAGAGAACTGTCCTTAATTCTTATATTTCTAGTGAGTTTTGTTCAATGCCTCACAGGCACACACTGGTACAATTCTGCATGATTGTTTGCATGTTCCACATTAGTAATCGATAGACATGAATATGAAAAGGACATAGTATGGAAACCTTTTTAGGAACATAGTATGAGAACCTTTTTAGTTAAGAACTTATTATCATATACTATATGCCTGTTTAGAAGTTCATGCTTTTCAGCTGATTCATTTTGTCCAATGCAGGCTAAAGATTTAGATCTGGCCACAGCATCAGCAGAACAAGTTGGACACAAGTATCCCCTAGCATCCCAAGCACTGGACATGTAAGCCTTCTCCCTCCCATTGTGATTACGAAAATAAGATGGATGAATTCTTATTAGAATTTTGAAGCCCTTATCATATTTAATGCAAAGCTTAAACTCGAAATCATTGAAAATGCAGATACAAGGAGCTTTGTGAAGGAGGACATGAGTCGAAGGACTTCTCTAGTGTTTTCCGCCACTATTATTCAGGCAAGGATGAAAATTAGATAGTTATATCAGCTTCTTATTTCTGATGATTCACTGTGGATCTTGCTTTTATATTTACACATCAAAGATGAGCTTGTTTATAAATTGCATTAAATTGTGTAAAAAGTCATTTGGAATGTTCTTCCAAATAATATTTTAATATACATTCAATGTTTTTTTCATCTCAGGCTTAATTATTGTCGGCTTATAAATTATGTAAAGATATTTATTTTGAAAAAAAAAAAAAACAACGAAACGCAGATTGAAGATTACTTTTCTTAACACATGGAATTTTCATGTACAAAAAATACATCCATCCATCAACATCTACCTTTGTTGACATGTCGTTGGTAGAGGTCCCTCTCTCTCTTTGTTGACCGTCGCCGCCCTTTCTATCCACCACCAACAATTAGAGGTTTAAAACGGGCCGTGCCAGTATGATACGAAGCATAACACATTAAGAAACAAGTACGGCACAACATGACATGTTAAGATTTATGGGTCGTGTCAAGCTAGTCTTGTGACATGTGGGCTGTTTTCGACAAGGCATGTTAATGAGTACAACATGATAGGCACAGGCACGACACGACAATTCACGACAATATGTTTAAATGTCTTATCTTATTGTTTTATCAAGTATATATAATGTTTTTGTGTGTATATATGTATATGTAATACATTAATATAATATTTGTGTGTATAATATTAAGAAAAGTAAAGTTTACCATTAAAAAAAATTAAAAAATCTATTTTTTAAAAATCATGGGCTGGCCCGCTAGGTCTATGGGCTGCTGTTGGCCCGGCGGGCTAGGCACGGCATAGCACGGCCCGCTAACATGTTAGCCTGCCTCCTAAATGTAAGCCCGACCCGTTTTACACCTCTACCAACAACCCTCACTTTCTCCTCTCTCGCTTTTCCTCGATCTCTCTTCCTGATTTTTTTTTCGTGGGTGGGATTGAATGATTGATAACCCGAGGGGGGAGAGATAGCCTCCCCTACCATATTCATAGATGGAAAAGAATAATAATAAAAATTTACCTACCCATAAAAAGGTTTTTTCATTCATTATCTAATCTTAGGGGTTGTTTGATTCAGCGGAAAACTTATTTTAAAGTCCTGATTTATAAGTGCAGATTGTATAAGTTCTAATAAGTTTTAATCAATTCAGAAGAAAAAGCGTTTGGTTCAGCGGAAATTATAAGCACTTATGAAGATAAGTGTGTTTGGTTCACCACTGAACAATAGAGCTTATTAGAAGGATATTTTGGTCCATTTAATAAGTGCTGAATGTTTTTTGATGTTTGGTTGAAAACTGAATCTTTTATATTTACTTGACTATTAATTATTAAAACAAAATTTATTTTATTTTGAATTTATATAATCCAATAAAAAATCTTATCCAATTTAAACTAGATTTTATATTTAAAAATATAATAAAATTAGAGATAATTTATATTTATTTGATTATTAATTATTCGGCCCAGCCCACGATGAGCCCAGCCCAACCACTCCACCATCTCCCCCAACCTTGATGACGACATCCCCAACCGGAACAGCAGCGCCTCCGCCACCGCCAGCCCCGGCAACGGTTACTATTCCAGCGACAGCTCCCCCCTACAACATGTCACCCTGGAACGTCGGCTCCCCCTTCATCAAGTCCCCCTGGTCCCACTCCACCCCCCTCATGAACCCCTTCTCCGATGACTCCTTCACCTCCACCACCACCCCAAACCCACACATACCCAACTCCTCTACACGGGCTCCGACAACAAGAACATCCGCGTGTGGAGGCATCGAAAAGAGTACTCGGGTTTCAAGTCCAACAGCGGCCTAGTCAAAGCCATCGTCATCTCCGGCGAGCGCATCTTCACCGGCCACCAAGACGGGAAGATCCGGGTCTGGCGCGTCTCCTCCAAGAACCCCTCCGTCGGCGCTGCTTGAAGAGGATTCGGGGTGGTTTGTTTTTAGGGTTTCGAAAGGGGGAAATCGGCGCATACATGAAAAGTGAGGAGAGAGAGGAGGCCGTTCGGTTGAAAGAGGGTTTAAATACCCTATGTAAAAATCATAAAAAGTGAGGGGCACTTTGGTATTTTCATTCCGGGGACGAATCGCTGATCTCTGAAGGTGAATCCAATAAGTGACGAATCGTGGGCTTAAAAATTACTGAAAAAATTGTCTGAACGAGGAAAGGAATATGAGCTTAATTGACACTTAGACTCTTCCCTTAACCTATAATGTGCAACATAGTAGTCTCTCTATGGTCCATTTTAATGAATTAAATGTAGGATTCCTCATCAAAAGAATGAACAATTGAACCCAAGGTCTCATGGTTATTTAATTATCAACCATGTGAGTCACGGGTCCAAACCAAAAAAAAGGAAAGAAAGTTTTTTTTTTTTTTTTTTATGGGTAAAAAGGAAAGAAAGATTGATTTGTCATCACTAGATATTTTATTTCACATAATTATCCATTTTTTCAAACAAGATAAAATTGATTGGATTATCCATATAATGAATATGTGTATGTATAATTTATAATTTGTATCACTATAAAACTAAACATTTAAAATAAATAAACATATCCAAATGCTGTTCAGATAGCTCATATAATTTTTTTTTTTTTTGAAAATTGGATACTAGTAATCATCCATCTCTTTGGATCGGATTTAAATAATTTTTGTATCGTTCATATTAGTGTTGATGTTACTCATTTCATTCTTCTTCTTTTTTTTTCATTTTTTTTATATTCCCTTGTTAAAGGTCAAGACAATGAAGACATTGGACACTGTGATGTGCAATAAATGATTGAAACATGTGGTTTTAATTTCGTGTCATCGTCCACATGAGCTAGACTCTTACAAGCCCTTGAATCATATATATGAAAAAAAAATGAGAAAATGAAGGGTGTTCATTCAGTCATTCATGCAGTATTTTTTACATATTCGTAGATATAGATATGAATTTACTACATTCAAGTATACATGTTTTCAAAAACATTTCAAAAGTCAAGTAAGAATTTTGCAAGGTGCCCATGATTCAATTGACTCATCTAGGTAAACATTAATGGTCATAGGAAAATGATATGTCAGACTCCATATGTAGCCTTCACCTGTGTTTTTTTTAAATATATAATCTCATCCATTGAACTACATATTGTTATAAAAAGTGAATTATACGTGAAGATACATTATTATAATTATTTTTAAAAAAACTGAAAAAATAATAATTTGCATACATTTGTATTATTGTAATGTATATATAGCTAGTGTACATTACATTATTGTAGTGTATATATAGCTAAAGGATTGCTTCTACATTGCTTAAAAACAGAGGCATCTACACTCATATTTATATCATGATAACATGACAAGAATTTTTTTACTGGTGCAGATCCAGAATTATTTCCCCAAGAAAAACATTAATTGAATTAAATGTGGGTTGGTAGTTAATATAGTATTAAAAACTATAGCTGGTCAAACAGTAAATGGTCTCCAGAGCCCAGAACAGAATCCCTGACAAAAAGAACTTTTTGTTTTTTTCCATCTGTTCCTGTTTTAATTTAAACATGGCCACCGTAAACCTCAAAAACAGAAATACATATTTTTACTTGAATGTATATCTTCTAGCAGTACATACTCAACAAACAAACATAGACTCTATTCCCTTGTTTGGGTAGTGGAATAGGTGAGGAAAAGAGTGGAATAGGAATGAATTAGCCTAAAAATCAGTTTGTAAGAAATAGATGGATATAAACTATTTTAAAATGTGAGAAAAAAATATTTTAGATACCTTAGATTTAATCCACGTATCAAATCACACCTCTTATGAATCAAGGTATTCACACGTCAAACCATTTATTCACATTTTATAATTCTTTATTCATATCTTATTCACCTTTTATCCAAAATTTATTTATATTCAACCAAGCTATAAAAAAATTTCATTGTTACATTTTTTAACAAAAATAATTGAGAACACAACCAAACATAAAATTCAAACCGCGATGCTTAGATTTTTCATTTACTGGGTTAGGAATCTAGGAATAAGCGAGCATAACTGAAGACCAAAGTGAATCAGAAAGTGAGAAAAAAGAATGGACTTGAGAGGAGTCCATCACCTGCATTTCTTGCTTTCCTTCCCCCACATAAACAGACCAATCCAACCGAAAACAATTGGAGGGAAAAAAAACAAACAAAATACAAAACAAAAAAAAAACAGAACAAACAAAAACACAAACACATACAGAGTGAACCAGAGGTCCACCTGAAACTCATATAGATGACAGATCTTCATAGACAGACTTGATCCCCGGCCGCTCCGACACCGGCCGGATACACCTCAACCCAATCCCGAGCACCTCCTTCATCCCCCTCGCCACCGCGGGCCCTCCCCCTACCTCCCCGGCGAGCTCCGGGTCGAAGCAGTCCGACCCACGGCCCTCCGCGACCCGCAGCCGCACCCAATCCGTTAAATCCACCCCGCCCTCTCCACCCGACACCACGTCCCCCGCGCACCGCCCCGTGAGAAGCTCGAGCACGATCACCCCGAACGCGTACACGTCCGACTTGAATGACGGCTGAGGCTTCTTTCGAGGCGGCCAGCTCGGGCGCGCGGTACCCAAGAACGCCCGCGTCGAGGATCTGCTCGGCCGTGCCCGCCTGGGTCATGAGGCGGTGGAGGCAGTAGTCGGAGACGCGGGCATTGAGGCCCGGCCCGTCTAAGAGGATGTTGGTGGCCTTGAGGTTGCCGTGGGGGACGGCCCGGTCGAAGTGGAGGTAGTTCAGCCCGCGGGCCACGTCCACTGCCGTCTTCAGACGCTGGGCCCATGTCAGAGGGGGTCCTCTCCGGCCGGGCCGATCTGGAGAATTGATTGGCATAAATGTATGATGAAATGTGATTGATTTTATGCATAAGTTAGTTATGCTTGCTTCAGTCATTTCTATCTTGTGAAGAACAAATAACAGGATTTAAGAGGTTCCAATTTAGTTTAGTTTTTCAAATTTTTCATTAAAATTGAAATCTTTAGATTCCTTGTACAATCAATATTTTCTCAATGTAATCCCATTCATTGAATGAAGGTTACTATTCGCATCTTGGGTACCACTTGGAACCAATTTTCAAAAATTGCTTATGTTCTGAAGTGATTAAAATAATTGATTCTGGAAAAGCTATTATCAACTAGCTTTTTCATAAAATTGAAGTTCAAAATACCCGTTTTAAACCGATTAGTGATTTGCAAAGCAAAATCAGTTTGATGGTTCCAAATGGGGCCTAAGTAGTAGTAGCCATTCATCCTAAATTTTACAATTTGAAAACAGGTTTTGGATGATTTTACTTTTGTAGATATATACTTAAACCAAACATGCTCCCCCCCTAAGTTGCCCAAGTTTTGAAGAAAGGAAAGAAAAAAAAAAGATTTTAGCTATAAACAACGGAAAAAAAAACAGTTTTGAATCGAATAATAGTATGCTTTCTGCAAAACTGATTTAAAAAACTGCTTTAAGTGAAAATCTCATTTTCAAAACTATTTCCAAACACTACCTAAGATGACAAAAATTGACATTTAAAAATAAGAGAGAGAAAAGGGGGATGAGAGACAATACCATATAGAAAGCTTGCAAGACTTCCCGGTGAAATGTAGTCTGACAAGATGAGTTTCTCATGCTGGGTAGGTCCCCAATAGTACCCCCTCAGAGTCACCACATTCGGGTGTCTGATATTCGCAAACTTCTTCGCCTCCTTCGCG
Organism: Acorus calamus; assembly: GCA_030737845.1. Classification (NCBI taxonomy): domain Eukaryota; kingdom Viridiplantae; phylum Streptophyta; class Magnoliopsida; order Acorales; family Acoraceae; genus Acorus; species Acorus calamus. The sequence continues at coordinate 6,216,453 of CM060858.1, read as the reverse complement.
AACTCCTTCTTCTGCTTCGCCACGCCTTCTCTCAACCACTTCACAGTTAAAAACATGCCATTGTCAAGCGTCGCCCGGTAAGAAGTCCCATGGCTGCTCCTCCCCAAGACCTCAGCAGGCGCCTTCGAAAGCTCCTCTGGTGAAAGCACCATTGTATCATCCAAGAAGTATAGGTCACCAGCCAATCTGTCAGGCGACCGGACATCAAGCCTCCCCATATTTTCCGGAGTAAGTGAATCACCAGACTCCGGTGACCATGAGACACGACTGTTTTTGGCTGGAGATGCCATTTTTTCATCCGGGCTTATGATTTCGGAAGATCCCTTACGAGGTCCTATGAGTTCATCAGCAGATACAACCATAGCGCTGCCCGCATCTCTGCTTCTCTTGGTGGTGGCACTTTCAGCCAAGCTTTGCCTTCCAATGCCTTTGCTCATGGACCCCTCTGACTGAGAATTCCTTGAAATTCTCTTGTAATGCAATATGATTGCGAGCAGAATCAGAATTACCGCAGCAACCACACATGCTATGATCACTGTGGCTTTTATGACTGTTCTAACAGTTTTTCGGTTAGATTTTGTGGTTGTTGAATTCCCAGAACCAGTAGTAGCATTGGGAAGCGATAGCCTTGAATTTCCAGGATGGAATGAAGAGTCTGGGAATTTTTGTAGATTGGGTGGGACAACTCCGGAGAGATCGTTGTAGGAGGCATTGAAGTTGTTGATGGTCTCAGATAGACTGACGGGTAATGGTCCTGTGAAGAAGTTTTGAGAGATGTCAAGGGTGTTGAGAGCACCTAATTCGGATATGGCCCGTGGGAGAGAACCGGAGAAATTGTTTCCAGAGATGTCAAGAACTTGCAGCCCAACAAATGATCCGAACTCATCGGGAAAAGATCCATTGAAATGGTTGTTGGAGATGTCTAGCACCTGAAGTTGAGATTTCTTTGTTATAGATGGAGGAGAGCTGATTACCCCAAGAAGGAGATTGTTTTGTACATGTAGTTCTTGCAGAGTAGGTGAAAATAGAAGTTCAGGTAGGAGAGGACCATCAAAGTGGTTGAAACTGAGGTCAAGAACAGTGAGTTTGGGATATTGGGCGAGGACTGATGGGAGCGAACCGGTGAGAATGTTGTTTGAGAGATTGAAGTGATTGAGTCGCAAAAATTCAGAGGTTCCTTCAGGAATGGTGCCTGATAACTGATTTTGGCTGAGGTCGACATACTCGATTCCATTTCCCCATTTTGCTAACACTGATAAGTTACCGGTGAGCTGGTTCTTTGATAAATCCAATAAGGTGCAGCTTCCGGTGAGCAATGGAAGATCGCCAGATATTGCATTTGAGGAAAGGTTGAGAACACGTAGAGTAGTTGATGTAATCATGCTGATCCTCCCTATTATATGGTGAAGTGAATGTCAGTTTTAGAAATCAAAAAAAGAATAAGAATTAAACCATGAATCATCATAACTGAAGGTACACGAATGAATTTAACAGCCATCTTCACAGGTCATGCATAATGTTTTGGAAGAACCAAGCCAATAGCTTTTTATGGGGCTTGAAAGATCATTGTTACTTATGTTAAACAACAAGACTTGTAAGAAATTGAAGAAATTGAGAAAATTGTCAATCATCAGATAATTAATATTCTTTTCTTTCTCTGCTAAATCTTGATAGTTATCATCACATGACAACAGATTATTTCATCAGATCACAGCCCCTAGGACATAACAGGAGATAAAAGAGTTGAAAATTGTCAATCATCAGATAATTAATATTCTTCTCTCTGCTAAATCTTGTTAGTTATCATCACATGACAACAGATTATTACATCAGATCACAGCCCCTAGGACATAACAGGAGATAAAAGAGTTGAAAATTCTTGAATCAACAATCACTTCTAATTTGAAAATATGATTGCAAATACATGGGTTGCCACTATGAGTATTAGCCTTTTCAACCCAAATTGATGCTTAACTTTTTATCCTCCAAGGCATTGATAATGTGGTAGTCATCCCATCCAAGTCAACAAACAACAGTATCAAAACCCCAATTCTAGATTTACTATGACACACATTCAACTAACAGTTAACAATACAATGCAATTTACTTCTCTAAAGTAAATTAAAATAGAACAGGACCACTTGGAGAAATATAGTCAAATCAACTAAAAAAATCACATGTTCTAGTCAATCTTATTCTACAAATAATTGATCAGGCAGAAACAAAAATGTTCTTAAAAGTGCAAAATATGCAGGCTTTTTTCTTTACAAATGCATCTCCACCCAACAGATTGCCCACCACAAACAAGAAAACAATCCTCCACTTATGCTTCCATTCACATGATGCATACTTGATATTTTTTAAAATTTATGTACATAATCAATTAGTCAATTTATTCCTTTGCAACCATAAATTCTATCTACGGATTGGATAATAAGTTTGTTACGATTCCATCTACATCAATACTCAAACCAGAACTCAAGCAAACACAAAAAAGATCATTCACTTCATATGATATCGACTGAATTTTTCGTAATAGGAATACCTGTGAGATTGTTGGCGCTGAGATCCAATTCACTTAGAACCAAGTTATCCCCTTTCAAAAGCCCATTTGGCATGAACCCAGTAAACCCATTGCTTCCAAGCCTCAAAACTTCAAGATCATAAACATAATCAAACCCGGGCAGCTCCCCCGTCAACTGGTTATGGCTGAGGTCCAACACCTTCAAGTTCCCAAACGACGAAAGTGCTCCCCCATCGATCAGAGATCCCGTCAACTTGTTATGACTCAAATTCAAATACTTCACTGTATCCGAAATATCCGACAAGAACTTCAACTCCCGAGACCCCAAACTCGTCAATGAATTCCCACTAAGATCAACATAAACCACATTCGACCGGATCAAAAGCTCCCAATCGATGCCCCCATTGAAACGGTTGCCTCTCAGGTCAACCGAAACGAGGCTCGTGATCTGCTCAAGCCCCGTGGGGATCGTCCTGGTGAACCCATTGAACGAGAGGTTCAAAGACACAAGGTTCTTCATTCCCGAAACGGTCGTGGGGACCGAACCGGCAAAGGAGTTCCTGCTCATGTCAAACGACTCTACCGAATCGAGCCCACCGATCAAATCGGGCAATGGCCCCGAGAACTTGTTCCCGGACAAAGACACGTTTTGCAAGCTTTTCAGTCCACCAATGCCGGTCGGGATAGTCCCCGAGAAGAGATTGTCGGACAAATCGAGCGACTTGAGGCTGACAAACTCCCCGATGTTGTCGGGGAGGCGACCGGCCAACGAATTCCTCGAGAGGGAGAGCTGCAAGAGCTTCGTGAGATTGGCGAAGACGCCCAAATCGGCGTCCTCGGACGACAACCCGAGATTGTCGAGGACGACGGCGGCGACCTTCCCGCCATTGCAGACGATGCCGTTCCACGAGGAAGGGCAGCCGTCGAAGTCGATGGACTCCTCGTTCCACGAATCGAGGATGAACCCGGTCGGGTCGTGCTTGATCGACTTCTTGAACTCGAGGAGGGCGAGTATGTCCTGCGACGGAAGCTGCGAAGTCGCAGAGACGACCCAAACACACAATGCGACGACCACTCTCAACAACAGTTTCATATTTTGGGGTTGGTTTGTAAGTCTTCACAAGCTTTTCAGAAGCCAAAAGCGGGGATCTTTACATCAAAATCTTGAAATGCCGTTGTTGAAAGGGAAAACAAAGAAGACCCACTTCGATTTCACCCACATTTTCAACCAAAGATTGAAGCTTTCGCGGGTTTTCTCCTTCATTAAAGGTGAACAACAACTCCACCGAAGGAGAAGAAGCTCAATCTATACATGCCGTACATTGAATGATTTCGGGGTCCACACCACGAAGAGGAGAGAAGCTCTTGAAGAGGGGGGCTTCAATGGCGAGTGAGGGACCACAAAAGAAAGAGAGGGTGAAATGGATGGAAACCCTAACCCTAAAAAGGGGGGAGAGACCGTACAAAGAAGAGTGGTTTCAGAGAAGTGAAGAGAGAGAGGGAGAGAGAGACACTGTGGATCTCGTGTTGTTTTTTTTTTGTTCTGTGTTTTTGTTTTTTTGTTTTGTTTTTGTTTTTTTTTTATTTTTATGTTTTGTTTACGCGCCAAAAAAAAAGAAATAAAAGGTGAATTTTTTATTTTTTATTTATTTTGGGTCGGGTGCCTCGCGGACGTCAGATATGGACAATTAAATGCAGCTTATAAAAAAAATTTCACGGGTTCACGATACAGTCAGGTGAAAGTGTGAAAATATAAAAAGGGAAACATCCATATAACCCCCCTGTAAACTGGCCGAAATCCATACAACTCCCTGACTCTTCTTGAAGTCCATATAACCCCTTAGGAACACGTGTGTAAATCAAAATAGTCCCATAAATTAAATTTTGATTGACATATTAAAAATATTATGTGAATATTCTGTCTGATCAACCTTGACTGATAAAAAACCCAAAAACATCATATAATGTATTAAAAATACAAAAAAATAATTTATAAATGACGATTTTACTCCTCTGAAAGGGTTTTATGATCTATCCAGATAAATTAAATCATCATTTACAGAATTTTTTTCATTTTTAACAAATTGTAGGGGTTTTGGTATATTGTATTTTCAGTTAGGGTTAACCAAACAGAATATTCACATAATATTTATCATTCATTAACGGAATTAAAATTTGACTGAGGGGGTTATTTAGATTTACATAAGTGTTTTCAATTGATTATATGGATTTTATGAAAATTCAGGGAGTTCTATGGATTTCAGGTAGTTTACAGGGGGTTAGTTGAATTTTTCCCTAAAAAAAAAACTAAGTATTGCCTATATGGCTGCGGGGACCACTTTTTAACTCACTATTGGGAGCTTTGACCGGTTGCCCATGTATTTTACGAAGATACACTCAATCCTATTTAACACAGATTCTTTGTCAGGTTAGGTGGAGATTCAATGATCCCACTCGAAATTGATTTTTTTTTTTTAATTTTATATAAAAGATAGATCTTGCTAATGCTATTTTTATAAATTCAAATTGAAGTTATAAGTTTGAATTAGGGGTGAGGGGAAATAGAGAATAAAACTGAAAGGAGCTCGAGGTTAAGGGGTAGTAGGGGTTTATTTGTGATCGGATGTCTATTGAATACTGATAGACCCCATCCCTCCCCTTCCCCTTGTTGCGCATTAGTCAGTAAGCTCTATACGACCTTGAAACATTGAGATATCCCTTGCTCCAGCTATGTTGTGTCCTCATCTGCTTGCCCTCCCCTTGACACTACTGCCTCTTTCTCTTTCTCTCCCCCTCCTCCTCCCGCCACCCACTTATGACCGATGCCACCTCCCGCTGCCACCGCCCCCTCCTGTGCCTCCCTCCTCTCTCTTTCCACTTTTCTCTTATCCCAATCTCATCCCAAAAAATAGGGTGGCATTCCAACCTTAAGAGGTGGGAGAAGAGCTATATACAATTATATATATGACTAATCATCATTCTTAAAACTTATAAGAGATTAGAAGCTCTAATTTTGACCCACAATTTTTCTACTTGAACTCATAATTAACATGTCACGAGAGTTTCCATATTTAAATATGCCATTATTTTAAAATATTCATTCTAAATTTAAAAAGATTGAATTTATAATGGGTTATGTAGTTTTCACCCCTCCTAAAACAGTTAAATTATTATAAAAAAAACCCCTCTAAAACATAATATTATTGTAAAACCCTTAAAGTATTACTTGACTTTATAAAAAACCTAATAGCCAACAAACTAAGAATGTTAGGGGAATATTCAATCTCCACATATCTATATTGATATTTTACCCTCTCATTAGTATAAAAAAGGTCTTAAATACCCTTCTTCAAGCTCTTGAAATCTCTTTTTAGAGTTTTTTTCCCATCAAATTAGGTGAATGTGCATTGTTGTTTTAAGTCTTAAAAACCCAATAGTCAACAAACCTCTTGAAATCGCGAAATGAGTTTAGCTTAATGAAAGGGTATTTTCCCATCAAATTAGGGTTTTTTTAGTCAGGTTATTATTCTCAATCCACCATTTCATAATGCATTCACATAATACTCATTTGGGTTTATTACAAAGCTAGGTAACATTTTAAGGGGGCTTATAATAAATATTGTGTTTTGGAGGGGGTTTTCAATAATTTGCTCGTTTTAGGGTAGAAACTAAATAACCCATTTATAATATATGTATATATAAAATATTTACTGACACCCAAACTTTTTCCCTCTTTGGCGGTTTAATTCAAATCAAATTTAAATTTTGTGTTAATAGGGTTTCCAGTCTCTGTTTTTTGTTTGTGTTTTTTTTTTTGTTTACTGAACGAGTGAGTCCAGACTGAGAGTGCCCGTGCAATGCTTTTGTACAGTTTTGTTTGGGATTTAATACTTTAATGACACTTTTAATGGTAAGGGATCTTCTCCATAAATATACACCTTTTCCAATAAAATTATGTTTTATATGTTATTATATATATAATAAAGCACATCGAATACAGTAATAATAAAGACTAAACTTTAATTACTACAAGGCATTTTGTCCTGGACCCTGAAGCCTGAAGAAAGTTTTGTTGTCAGGTACTTTATTGCAAATTGGACAAACTTTATTTCAAAATGTTGAGATTAGGGTATTTAAAAAGTTTAAAAGCTAATCTTTATTCCATGAAGATGCAAATTTATACAAACTTATAATCTAAACATGACAAATTAGGGTTTTGTCATAGGCTGGATTGGGAAAGTGATAAAATTTTAAGAATAAGTTATCATAGTTTTAATAAATAAAAATTGTATTAATTTTATTATGTAATTACATATTTAAAAATTGGGAATATTAATTAGGGGTCCTTGTGGTAACCCATCTATTATTTTTAGATCCCTAGGATTTTCAAATTTTTTAAAGGTCCCTAAACTTGTGAAAGATTATCTTTACGTCCCTCCAGCCGGTTGCTTTTCAAAAATGACCCCCACACAATTATTTTAGTACACAGTTAACACTTCTCAGTACGTTGTTAACATTTGCATAAAATGCCCCCCGTCCAATTATTTCAGTATGTTGTAAACACTTTCCAATACATTGTTAAGTATCACCAATACACTATTAAAACTTCCAGTATATTGTTGACATTCACATAATTGAGCAAGGGCATTTTTGATATTTTTAAACAACATATGGCTAGAGGGACCTAAAAATAATTTTTAACATTTTAGGGACCTTAAAAAAACTTAAAAATTTCTGGGGAACTAAAAATAATAAATGAGTGATTACAGGGACCGCTAATTAATTTTTCCTTAAAAATTTGGACAAAAAGAATAGATAAATGTTGTTTTAATATTTAAGTGGAACATATAAATGTACATTTGTCAACTTGTTAAATTATATACTTTTGATAACAAACATGATAAATTGTTCCTCAATAACTTATCACCTAATTTATCCATTATTCGACCATTTATCAACATGTCAAAAGAGATTTATGAGAATTCGTTACCATTAAATAATCAAGAGTATGAGATACAATTGGTTTGGAAACAAATCTAGGATTTTTTATTCCACAAAATCTGATAATTAAAAGGTGAATTTTTGCTAATTTTGCAGAGGGATTCATAGCCATTGATTCCATCCTCACCCCATTGGCCATGCAATTGGAATTTAATTATACTCTCACAAGTTAAACAACTTTATTCAATGTGATAAATAAGCACCATGAAACATAATAATTGTACCAACTAAGATTTACATTTTTTTTTGTCATAAAATGGTAAGTCCAATCCTTCTTACAGGTCACACATATTTTGATGTTGTTAAATGTACATTCATTTATGAAATATTGGACACCACCCCATTTACAGCTCCGCTTGCTATCTACATTGATTTGGATTTTTTTTAACTAGAATACATTATCTAATGATGTATGTACTTCTATAAAACATAAAATATATAGAATTTATGGATCCACATATAAAAATGTGAAAAAGTTGCTATACATCGTTGGCCAATTATTGAGATATATATGAGATTGTAGATGATGTTGTAATGGAGACAACATGACAATGCTCTTTATAACAATAGAATGTGTACATATTCGCATAAATTGAGTGTATATATTTTCACATCTTTTATAGAGTACAATTGACTTAATGTATATGTTGTGTCAGATGAAGTGACAATTATAAATGTCGATGTAAGAAAAAACTAAGTGTAATGGCGTTTTTTTCCCCCATGAGAACATGAAACTAGGGATTCAAGATCCGGTCAGGCTTAGGTTCTATTAGTATCAAACTGTACTGCTAATTAATCGAATTACACAATCAATTATTAGGTATAATGTAACTCTTTGCGCAATTCAATAATTAGATTGTGTAGTTCGATTAATTGGCACTGCAGTTCGATATTGATGGTATAAATGGTACCCGACGAGTCTGGATCTAGACTCAAAACTATGATAATAATAAAAATAAAGGGTAATTAGCACTTTTAACCCCACCAAAATGAATATTTGCAAAAATAGCCCCGACCCTTGAATATTAGCAAAAACTAGCCACGTTGATCCGGTCAGCGCTGGCCTTTTTTTAAAAAATTTATACAGGAGACGGCGTATATATATGCCATCTCCTTGAGACGGCATATATATGTGCCGTCACCTTTAAACGGCATATATATATGCCGCCCCTTTTAGATTTTTCCTTTTTTTTTTTTGTTCAAACATAATCCTGCATTTGATATAGTATATAATCCTGATTGAACATAAAAACATATGAAAATGCTGCTGGAATGAAATAAAACAACCTAAAAGAAATAAAATAGAAGTTCTATAAATTACAATCACTTCATTAGTGTTTATGCATGAAAGTACAATAAACATACATTGTGTCTCATATATACAGTCATCCAAAAAACTTCAGGAACCCTTTCTTTTTTGCTTTCCATGGAGCAGGAGGTGCTGATGAAGAGGGTACATCTGTGGTTGTAGAAGATGGTGCAGCTGATTGAGACAGAGTGGTAAATGGTTCACCCGATCTCTGACTGGAAGTAGTAGAAGTGCACCAAATCCTGCGTGGCCCACGAACGTATGTCTGGAGTGTCATCTGTGGAGCTTGATCTGAAACTGGAGCTGGTTGTGGTGGATGCTCATCCAATTCTGGCTCCAGTCGTACATCACCAAAGAACTCGTCAATAGTAAATTCAATATCTTCTCCCACTCCAAATGCACTATCATCTATGACATCTCTGGAGTAATCACCATCATCTGTGTCTGCACTGGCGGTACTCATTGACCTCATCATCGCCTCTGCATAATTACGTGCCACAGCAATTATACGTCCCCACTCATCATAATTGAGGTACAACACCAACCCCCTTGCAAGCACCTCAGTCTGCCCATGTTATTCTCTTGTATGACAGGGCCTTCGAAGATCACATTTGTTCCTGGATTAGACCTCCTTAGGGCATCAACATATAAAGGCAACTCAGCATATGACTCCTCCCAATTTTCAAATATCCTCTCCATAGATTTCCATTTGGCACGGTGTGCCTTTGAATATGATATTGTATAGTGACGATCAACACGTATCCTATCCATTATCTCATGTGGACTGATTCTGAAATTGTGACGAATCGTTGGCATAATTAGCTGAGAGATATAATCAGAACTAAATTGTCTGTGATTTGAGCTGAGCAGAGGATTCAGGCATGTATGAAGAACTCTCAGAGTTGAAATCTTGAACATTTCTGAACCATCGACCCTCCTTGCATATAATCTCCTATTACATCCATCATTTATACACTAAACGACGTATTTTTCTGCATTTGATTTCACCACATGACATTGTACACATTTCTTTATGCTCCATGTTCGGATATCATTAATGAGTGACTTCTTATTCATGAAAAGCTGACCAACCTCAAGCTCATTACATGAAGAAGATCCGATTTCATAAATGCATGGATGAACATTTTCTGCCACCGCTTGTTCCATAAGAATATGTGTAGGAGACATTCGAGGAACACCTTGTTCATGGATGGCAACTGTCTCCGTATGATCGTCTTCCTCAGTATCAGGTCCTTCAACCCAGTAATCTTCACGATCCTCTTCTCCTTCTTCAGTATCTTCTCCCACTTCCTCTTTTTTTTCTCCTCCTTCTTGATCTTCTTCTTCTTCATTATTTACTTCAATTCCCTCATGAATATCATTCTAATCCATGTCAACAAATGGGGACCTACAAATGTAAACATATTATTATTAAACATATGAATACACCCACTAACCCGATCCTATAAACCCTTGATACTTACAAATGTGGTATAGTGACACTCCCATGTGCATTGGTTGGTGTTGCATCAATCAAATCTTCTTGGGTACATGGAACAAACGACGATGATGAAAGTTGATATGGATCACGAACAATGGAGGGATATGAATCTTCTACATTATAATTCCTCTCACCAAAGCCTCTTTGTATGATCTCTTCTATCTCTATCCATAATTGAATGACATGCACGTGCTTTGGGTACAACATTATCATCACTTTCACACCCATATCATCTTCAAGAGGGGCACCCAAACTCTTTCCGTCGTGAGTGGGATGCACAGCACTCATAGACAATTTGTAACGTCTTGGATCAGTTCTCGTCAAATGGTACATCAATTGGAGTAAATCCATATAAGAGATCTTCTTATTTATGATGGTGGTTTTTCTGATACCACCTTCATAAAATGAAGTATCTTCATGTTGAACAATCATCTCGTTAAAAGAGTACATTAACGAGACATCGGATTTCTCTACCATCTAAACCATAAATTATTCAACTTAGTAAATATATTTCTACATTGATAATAAAAATTCCATCCAACACATACATCTTAAACATTATAACATTCATGCAACACATACAAAGTAAATTTCTTCAATGGCCAAATAATTTTTTAAAATGTTTCCTAAGAGGGCACATTGAATCTTATCCTAAGGCCTTTGAATTTTTTAAAATGTTTCCTAAGAGGCCACATTGAATTTTCTAAGGCCTTTGAATTTTTCAAAAAGTATTTATACATGACAATCAAATTTTTTAAATTTCTTTTAAGATTTAAAAGTTATCTTCACAAATAGGAAATTTTAGGGGAACCAAAAACAAAATAAAATTAACAATTAACGTAACAAAATATCATACATTCCACATGTCAATAATAAATAAATAAATTGAACATTCAACATTTAGGGTTTTGATTAAAAAACAAAAGTTTAAACAATAAAATCAAAAGAATTGATAAATAGGATAAATAAATTTAAGAACATTTAGAGTTTTTATGTTTACCTTTGGATTAAAAGTAGTTTATGATGATCTTTTGGGCTAGACAACGGCTGGGTGGGCGAAAGAAGGAGAAAGGGGGACCAAAAAGGGGTGAAAGCGGCTCTGCAGCGGGGACGGGGATGATATATCCCGCGACCGCGACATGCCGTCTCGCATGAGACGGTATATATATATGCCATCTCGAATTCAAACCCCATCCCACTCCCACTTTGTTTGGCTAACATGGGAGACGGAATAATCTCTTACTGGAACTAGTTTTTCTAATATTCGACGGACAGGGCTATTTTTACAATTTTTTAAATTTCAGGGGCTCAAAGTGCTAATTGCCCAAAAATAAAAAATTTAGTACCCACCCACATGCCAATATCTCGCGCTTGTGTTCTACAAAAAGCTCATAAGTGAGTGTTTTTGAGCACCAAATGTTGCCTCCAGTAATTTAGTTAGAGGAATATATAACATTGATAATTATAAAATTTAAAAAAATGGACCCATTGATTTTTTTAACACATAAACTCATGATTGTGACGAATGTAAATCGTTTGCCTTTTCCTGTATGCAAACTGTTTGGATGATATTCTTCTTCTTAAAAATATTTGAATGATTTATTGGTTTGAATATATATTCATGCAAAACTTTACTTTTCATTTTTTACTTGGTAACGTTGAACACCTATTTTTACCACCTAAATTTATAATGTAATTATAAACCAGTACAATTTTAAATTAATTTTAATCTTACTTTTTGTTTGAGGTCATATATATACATTTAGATGAGAATTTTTTTTTACCATCATCCAAATAAATGCATATGACCCGGAAGCTAATTAAGAGTTAAGTTATTTTAAGATCAAGGGTATCAAAGCTCATGTTAGTATATGATTTTTTTTGTGTATACATTTCATTAGATATACTTTATTTTGTAAAATTCATGTTTCATTAGATGAAATATATACTTTTACAAATTCAAAACACGTGGACCTATTTTTCCTTGTAAATTTAAGGAGAGACAAGTGTAATTTAACGGTATACATATTATAACAATATATAAAAGGCCTTGTTAGTTACTTCCCATTTAAAAAAATAAAAATAAAGATAAAATTAAACCCCTTTGAATGGAGGAATAAAGGTTGGATAAGATAAGAATTGCCAAAAAAAACATGTTTGATTAGAAATAAATCACAGTAGCTATATTCAGATAAATTAACATAAACATTGATAGTAAATGCAGAGGGGTTGGTAACTTATACAACTCAGAATAACACTAAAATAAGAAATATACAACCATATAAAAACATGTCTCATCCCAAAAGAGGACTTAAGATTTAAATGAAATTTCCACTTTCTATAAAGGTCCCAATAACAATGCCTCACCTACATCTCTTTAAAATCTACTCATATTAATAACCCCATATAGTTTTGAAACCAAGAGAAAGGAAAGAAAAAAAAATCACACACCAACAACAAAATGAAAGGTCCAAATCAAATCCCTACATAGTCAGAAAAAAGAGATAATGTTTAGGTTCCCACCACATCCACACCCAACCACACAGAACCCTCCACGTGGCACAACCAATTTCTCCTCCTCTAGTTTCATATATGCCACATCTCCTCCCACAGAAGAAAAGCTTGTGTGTTGTGTTTGTGAAGAATCACAGAAAGAGTAAGAGACACGAAGAGAGAGATGGCAACTTCAGTGGTGGCATCACTGACTCTGAAACCAGCACTCCCATCACCATTGGAGAGGTCAGCTGTGAAGGGACTTCCATCACTTGCAAGGCCATCCACCTCACTCAGAGTTGCTGCTAGTGGTGGCAAGAAGATCAAGACTGACACCCCCTATGGTTAGTAATAATACACACAAAAACACACACATGCACATGCATACATGTGACTTGAGTAATCTTAATTCTCTAATTATTCATACTTTGTATTTTTCTATATACAAGTGAACATGAGAAGAGAATGTTATATTTATAAATAAATGCAAAGGCATAAGAGTGGAATGCAATCCACAGAAGGTTGGGGTTGGAGGAACAAATCTACTATTGAACTATTACTTATGCATGATGTTGCTTCCTCTGTTTGTTGTTGCTTATCTGAAAAGAAAGAAAGAAAGACAATCAATCATGGTCATGAGTCATTTAATTATTAAAATTGTTTTGTTAATGTATTATGAATGGACATTTTGACTTCCTTTGCATGAATGAATGAATGATATATTGAAAAAGTTATATTATTTTAATTATATTAGTTTTTTTCATCAATACAATTTATTCATATTTTTATTATTTTGATTAAATCTCAATCATTCATCTTATTTTAATCTCAACCGTTCATAATAAATAAGTCAAGTTCATGATCTATCTATTATAACTAGACGAACTAAGCAATAATTAGATGTATGTATGACCCAAACATTTGCCTAACAAACAAGCTGGCAGATTGGTATTTAGGCGTCTCTCAGACAACTACGTTTTTTTATAGGTTGTCAAAACTCAAAAGCGTCCCCTTCTTCACCAAGGGGTCATGTTCTCATGTCTTACTCTAATTGATAGAATAAGACTTAATCAGTAAATATAATGATATACAAATCATACTTGGAAAAGAGAACTTTATCGAGAATTTTGAGGGATTTTTATTTCTCTTTTGATAGGTCCAGGAGGTGGGATGAACCTGAGGAATGGTCTTGATGCTTCGGGGAGGAAGCCTAAGGTGAGTAGCATCATCTCTCTTTATATTTATGTGTGTATGTATGTATATATGTAGGTATAAAATTACCTATGCATATTTTTGTAGGTAAGTGAGTGTATTTTTTTTCTGCATGCAGGGGAAGGGTGTGTACCAATTCACTGACAAATACGGTGCGAACGTCGATGGCTACAGGTGGGGATTTTACTTTTGTAGGAATCAAAAATCGTCAAATATGTTTTCAAATGTCCACGATTGAATGGAAAGTTAAGCCCAATTTATTTTAGTTATAAATGTCATTTCAAAACTTATTTTTTCATAAAATATAAAAAGAATATTTCCTGAGAATCAATTTTTCAAAAATGAATGAAAAATGTATGATTGCTGATGACTAATCCGTGTTCTCAAACGCGATCTAAGCTGATAGGCGATCTAAAATTATTTCAATATTGATATGACCTGCTCTTTATTTCTTTATTGATAGGAATGATATATGATTTATATGACTTAATGAGTCTCGTCTTTGATTTGCAGTCCCATCTACAACGAAGATGAATGGTCACCGAGCGGCGACGTCTATGTTGGAGGTGATTAAATTATGAAATAAAAAATCCTTCTTCATTTCACATTCATATTTGATTGATAATATAATCCAAATCAAGTGTATGCGAAAAAAGTATATAAATAAAAAGACAATTAAAATCAATAGTAGATTAATATCAATGGGTGCCCTTGGAAACAAGTTCAAAATAAAACTTTTATTTAAACTTGCTTTTGAAAACAATTTGCCAATAAGCACCTTTTGGGCGAATTTTTGCTTTTGCATAAATAAAAAACTCAAATGCGTTTACAAAAAGTTATGTAAAAATATGTTTAATTGAAAAAAAATCAACTTTTGATACAAAAAATATGTTTTTTTAAAACAAATACAGTGAAATTTTTTACAATTACTTTATAAAAAATCATACTTTTAAAACGAGTTCCAAAATGACCCCTTATATTTAAAAAAACAACTGTTTTTTTTAATGATTGAAAGTTGTTTTTCATTTGAATCAAGTATGATTGTGCAATAACCAAACTTTTAAAAGTTGTTCAACCCCATTTGCTACCTAGGTGTGTCTAAAAGAAGACCCTCCCATTTGTGAATATGGCATTTCATTCATATAATGGGTATAATTTTCCCTAAAAAATGTTGAATTGCAGGAACCACTGGTCTTCTGATATGGGCAGTCACTCTTGGTGGAATTCTGCTTGGGGGAGCTCTTCTTGTCTACAACACCAGTGCCTTGTCCCAGTAAAAATATTATGTGTATTCCTAGGTCCCATGCAAAGCCAAAAATATTTATTGGATACCCCTCTCAAGTGTGCTCCAAAGCATACTTTTTATGATACTTTGGAATGTGTTTTTTTTAGTTTATTATGAAAAACTTGTTATCTTGCCCATATAATTCAACGTTGTTTAATTAAGTTTTACTCTACTGTCACCCTTAGACCACATAAAAAGTGATGACATATTGGCCTTAACCCAAAGCAGATGATTATTCATTGGCTCCTAGAAGAAATAATCAAATAACTTATTGAGGAATCTCACAAGATCTACATATCCATTCTTTTTCCCCTAGTGATACAATAATTAAAATAAAACATAAAAAAAATGTGATATCTCAGGTTTACACAACAAGATATGTCTATCATGTTAAAATGTCTTGGTGCCCAAAAATTGTATTATATAAACACAAACTATCCTCCTTAAAGATGGCACCATTTCGAAACGGGTTTGCACATATTATGCTTTTGTAAGAACATAGGACATGACATCCATTTTGCAGCCCGCCACATCATAGAATGCAGTATATGAAATTGTCTAATGTTAACATGTTGTTTATACTACACTAGAAAAATGAAAAAAAATACACATTCAAATCATGAGTACATCATTTTCATAGTAGAATGTACTTCATATGTACTTCATTGGATAAATATATGCTACGGGAAAAAAAAAACTAGTTTAGAGATGGGGTTAGACATTATATTTAGGAAGCATAATCTCCAAACTCGTTTCATTCTCTGACAGCTTTTGTATGAGTTCATACTTATCTTTTTCCATAAAACTCAGCTTTTCAGGAATATGAAAAATGCAACTCCCTACAAAAACAATTTGAAACCCATTTTTTTAAGAAAAACTTAAATCTTATTTCCGTTTTCAAACAACACCTAAATCATGACTCTGGCCTCACCTCACATGGGCCTTGTATTGTTGGACTTTGGCCTAGCCCAAGACAATTGTGCATATTACGAAATGGGTGGACTCATCCATTTTACAGTCCTATTTGCATTCAACACATAATTAGAATCACCAAACACATGTACTCACTATCTCACTATTTACTCCATTAAGAAAAAGGTAATACGTTAATTCATGAGAGAGTGTCATAACAGTGTCATAATTAAAATCTAAACGTGTGTGCAGACTGCAAACGTTGCTTATCCTATTTCATCACTACATGGGATGTGATGTGGTTCCATGGGATGAACCAGATATTAACAGTTAAATGACAAACAAAAATTCATATATTAATTTTATTTAATATACTCTGCAACGACATGAACAAGTGGGATACAATCACATCCTGACCTGCATTGAATGTTTGACAGAGAAGACTAGAATAACTGCCCAGTGAGTAAGCTAAGGATCAACCATGATGAATTCAAATAATTTATTCACTCACATGCTCTAAGAAAAAACAATTATTTAATAGATAATGTTATGTAATGTTTTGTTTTCAGCCTCAATTTCAATCTACACAAGTTTTTAATTTTTTAAAAATATTATACATCATCTAATGAAGTACGTGTTTTTATAAAAAATGAAATATATGAACAAATGAATTACATAAAAGGATTTATAGAAAATGTTCAAATTTTCTATCGGTCCATATGCCTCATTTAATTTTTAATCTAACGCTTATAAAACTGAAATTGAGGCTATATAAAAAAAAAAGGTGTAACAGTACTCTTAATATATTCTGCAATGACAAACAAGTGGGGATACAATTACATCCTGATCTGCATTGAATGTTTGACAGAGAAGACTAGAATAACTGTCCAGTGAGTAAGCTAAGGATCAACCATGATGATTCCAAACAATTTATTGTCACTCATATGACCCAAGAAAAAAATAAACCCAACTTGTTCATCCCTCTTAAATAATGTCCAGTAGAATCCAAGGCGTACAAACATACGAGACAAAACTGTTCAGTTTGTATGGTCTAAGTGATGGAACATGTTGAACAATTATTGATCACAAGCATCCACTATATGAAACAGACAAATTTGGTTGCTATGCTGGGATAGATAGTTATCTAGGTAGTTTCATTTTCATTACATTTTTCTTTTTTAGTGTTTTTAATTTTTTTGGGCTGTTCCAACCCCCTCAGAATTACTATCAAAACCTATGATGATTTATCCAAGCTTAGCTATTGGATTTTATCCATACTAAACAAACATGCTTTTTGGATCCCGTAATATCAAGTCCTTATTCCAAATCCGGGGGCAAACTTGTTGTATTATGGGGGCAAGAGTTTGTAATAAGTGAGCCAAAGAAATCTTGTTGCATTCAAATTATTATGTGCATGAGTCTATAGAAATCCTTTCAAGTCTACACTTAGTTTCTTGTTTGTAGTTTCTTGATGCTTGCTTTATATCATGGGTATATTTGATATTGTCTATTACTTGCTAACATTTTTTTGGTATTCTTATCTCCAAAGAAATCATATACGTGTTGGGTGACAACCAGACAAAACATTGTTCAAATAATGCTAAAAAGATTTAATTAAACGAGAGACAGTAAATTGACATTGTTACACATACTTTAAATAAAGCCCCTAAAGGAGTAGCATTGGACTATATATATTTATTTGTATATATATATATTTAAAAGAGAGAGAGTAGATTATTCAATAAAGGACACTGTTACACAGAGTCTTTATATAATATAGCCCCAATAAATGAGTCAGTTTATTTTTATTTTTTTTGTAAAAAGTATATCTTGTAACATATATCAAAAATAAAAATAAAATAAAATTTTTCTTCACCAAAACACAGAGTGAAATTGAGGAGACACCCATAATTAAATGAAAATTTTTATTGGACAAAGGTCAGTGAACTTTAGAAGGGGATGGAACAACATCAATTCCTCGAAACACTACATTTACACTACAAAACATTTGGCATCTAAGACTACACAAAATCTAATGAAAATTGTTTGTCCTGACTCTGCTGAAAAAGCAGTATTACAAATGGGGAAATTGTAAACCCTAAAACACTTTTAAAATGGGGTTTCATGCAATCCATTACAATCATTAACTGCTTAGCTAAGTAAAACTGCATGAAAACATTATATATGAATTACCTACACCACGTAAAATAATGAAAACCTAAGCGTTTAGCAGCAACAACAATGAAAATTTTCAATTGAGAGGGAAGATTCACCTCAACAGAGATCAGATCACTTCTTCCCAACCCCTGAGACATTGAACTTGAAGAATATTATATCCCCATCTTGAACTACATAAGTTTTGCCTTCCTGCTTGTATTTCCCGGCAGCCTGCACAAAGGACAAGAAAAGGTCAAAATATTCCACCATCAAGTCATATGCAATATGCTTATCAAACCTATGCCAATTAGAGCCAAAATTTTGTTTTATGATTCAATTATATAACTTCCAAGTAAAATCATCAATGTAATAGTGTACCTTCACTGCGGATTCACTCCCCAGTTCTTTGAGCTCATTGAATTTCATAACCTGGAGGCAACATTCATCATTAGATTAAAAAATGAAAAAGAAATAAAACAACGGTCGATTGGATCTTGCGAGAGCTTTTGGTGTTCTCGGATAGTAGAAGATTTTGTCTTCAAATCGAAACCAATAAATATCCAGAAACAATTATCATAAGCATAGGCAAAAAAGAATAGGTGTTTCCAGTCATTCTTTTCACAACTTGAACATCTTTCATGAGGCCTAGAAAACAAGAAAAACATATATTGTCCCAACAGTCTACATCAATTACAACAACATACAAAGAAGTAGATGCTTAATTTTTCATTAACCTTTGATCTCCTCAAAGTTCACGGTGGTTTAAAAATTGGAAAAAGCTACAGGTGAACTTTTGCACGACTTGAAAAATCAAAAGACATCATCATCAACCTATTATCATGAATTATGGATTACTTCTGATTATGCTGAAAATTTTAAACCAATAAACATCAGTTGAATTTTCAAAACATATGAAGTTATTCAGATAATTCGTGGGGATGAATCTGTTGCATATAGTTGGCTTATCAAGATTGCCATCTCACAAGACAATAGAAAGGGAAAGAATCTAGATGTAAGTATTGCATCTGTTCGACAAAAGAATGCATCCAATGGGATCAGATGAAGCAAGCAGAGAATTCACCTCAGCACATATAAAACCTTTCTCAAAATCAGTATGGATAGCACCAGCAGCTTGAGGAGCTTTTGTTTGCTGTCTTATCTGCCAGCATTTTACCTGTAACAGTTCAGACAAATAATAGATCTGAAGCAAATGATTTGTCTTAAATCATACAGCTGCGAACTACTGCATTCAAATTAAGGCATTATGCATCATGCATCTCATTTATGACCAACTAAAGAAAGAAGTTTATAGTTTCTGTAATCCTTCAGTATAGTTTCTGTGATCCTTCAGAAAAAAAGTTTAGTGAATTATAGCAAGTCACTTGAGTGCCAGCAAATCGCTTTACTAGTAGAATATAGTTGATTTTGTAAACATCTCCCCCCCGTATGGCATGAAGAATTAGGCCAGAATAAGGAAGAATACAGGAGAATAGTAAAAAAAAGTTGTTTGTTTTGACAGAATAAACCCCGATAATTATGTCTGGATAAGTTAGGATAAGGCCTGATAACTATTCTAAAGAAATGTTGGAATTGCTTATCAGACCTTATCTATGCAAATGGATAAAAATACCCTTCTCTGTCATTTTAAAAAATTTATCTCACTTAACAGTCTCACACAGATTTCAAAAACTGTCACATCTATCAAATCAATCATATATTTCTCACACTATTCCCAGGGGTATAGTTGTCATTTAAAAAGTTATAAATTTTTATTCATCCCTTATCAACCATTTATCATCACTTTATCCAAGATTAACCAAACAACAAAAAAAGCATTTTTACGTTTTCCAATGAGAATAACAAAAAATGCAACCAAACAAAAAATTGCTTATTCAGTCTGAATTGTCATCTATCCTAGTATAGCTATCAGGAGCGAATAACTCAATGTCACACCCCATACGGGGGGCTCGTGTCATTAAAATAGTTTGAAGTTATCCAACTGATGCAAAAGTAGAGCTTATCTGACAACTACAATTTTCATTAGGAATAAGCTTCAAAAATTTTCAGTCCAAAGAATGATCTGGATGGAAATAAATACACGTCAAAGCAATCCATGCCCAGCATATAGACTTTACATCTTATTAACTAGCACATACATAATCATGCCCAATTATTGAAAGGATAGTTATAATCTTTGTTGAAACCAAACCAAAAGCCTTCCCCTCTCCCCTACATGATGTAAGTTGATGAAAAAATAAAGAAGGGTTGAACAAGAATCCAGTCATAAGTTCCTAGCCAACTAAAATATATGGAAAACAAATGATAATCCAGAAATGGCAATGCCTCATCTGTAAAAATATTACCTCATCTGGGCCAGCAGTGAAAAAATATATAAGATTAATTGCAGAAAATCCAGTCTTTATAATCTTCGGTAGAGCACTACACCAATATGAAACCAAATTGATTATCAGCTTTTTACCACAACAAATAATCAGGTCAACATGAACATCAAACACAAACATGATAATTTGTATTGCAATGGGTATGGTCAATGCCTAAACTCTTCTACTGGTAAAATTACATAGGAAAATTTAGCAAAATGTTCAGTTAAAACACTCATTTGTATTAAACAAAAGTTAAATGGTTCTGATTGCAATTTTAAAAGGTAGTTAACACTTCATTTACATGATTAATTGATGTTAAGAGGCATATGGTAATAAATTCAAACAAGAAATGGAGACAATTGCCTAGCTTTATGTAACAAGGATATCCCTTACCTAGGGCTAGAGCTGTGTCAGACAATATAAACATGTTATGCCCAACAAGAAGACACATCTCCTACATCATAGAGTCAAGCATTTTGTATATGTTACATTCAAATTCCCATTCTGCCTGAAGCTGAAACTTGTGTCAGACAATTTATTCATCTTACCCAACGCTCAACAAGAAGATGCATTTGCCAGAATTTCATTAACCCCCCGTTTGGGGTGAAGAATAAACCAAGAATTGGGGAGAATAGAGTAGAATAAGCCCCAAACAGTTGTTTGTTTGACAAGAATAAACCTTGATAGTTATGTCTGGATAAGCTAGGATAAGGCCTGATAACTATTCTAAGAAAATGATGGAATTGATTATCTGGGGTTATCTATGCCAATGGATAAAAATACCCTTCTCTGTCATTTTAAAATATTTATCTCACCTAACACTCTCTGCACACATTCCAAAAACTGTCACATCTATCATATCACACTCATATCTCTTATACTTATTCCCAAACACAAATAATTTATGCAGGGGTATAATTGTTATTTAAAAATCATAAACTCTTATTCATCTCTTATCTACCATTTATCCTTACTTTATTCAAGGTGAACCAAACAATAAAAAAATCAATTTTACGTTTCCCAATGAGAATAACAGAAAAGACAACCAAACAAAAATTTACCTATTCAATATGGATTGTTATCTATTCCAGTATAGCTATCAAGGACGAATAACCTTATGTCATACCCCAAACGAGCCCTAATAGAATATTGTCACAAACTCCAGGTAAAACATAGTGGGCCAGAGATCTACCAGACCACAAACAAAAGAAAATTGGCAGTTCAAGCTCCATCCAGTTTCCCTTCCTTTTAGATGCTTATAAATTCTACACCGATATAATTATCCCCCAAACTTCCAGCCATCATGATGTTCTCCAAGTATTCTCAATGTAAAGTCTACACCCTGTGAAGACACCCTCATTCCTTGATAACCAAACGCTCCAAAAATACCTCCTTCCTCGTTAACCATCCAACATAGAACATGGGGAATTATTTGAGAAAATTTGGCTTTAATTCATATACTGCTTAATGATTAACCTTAGCAATTAATATGTAGAAAATATAGACATATCCAACCAATTAAGTTGACCACCCAGATCATGCATCCAATTTTTAAAAAAAATCAGGATGAGCCACTATATAAAGATTAACCTACCTCTGCACCTTGTTCTCTTCACAATACTTGGCAGCTTCATCCTCGGGCATATCCCCAAGATTCTTCTCCAGGACACAGCTAAAAGGAATGATAGGTTCACCTCCATGCTCTTGAACCCTGCAAGTCATTCAACTCACAAATAAAAGATAAAAAGGAAAATTATCATGATAAAAGCCAAAAAAAGGCAAGAACAAGGACTCTCCACAATGCAAATCTAGAAAATAAATAAAGTTTACGACTAACCCACAAAAGTAAGAAAAATATGCACCAATCAGTCAACATAATGTTATAGATTTTATATAATGGGATAATGAATATGGAAAAATACAGTATATTTACAGCTATGAGAAAGATCGATCAAGATCTAAAAGCAAGCACACTAGTAATTGCTGACACACCACCCACTCTGCATGATGCAATCAACATGACAGGACAATGAAACGCTTTGTGAGAAGGGGTTCAATGATAGTCACCTGGAAATGATTTCTTTGGACAGGGAAAATCTGAGTCCGAGTTTCAGAGCCATATCAGACACTCCCAATTCATGTTAAGTTGTTAACACAAACACCCATTTCAATTAACTTGTCATGATACAAATCACTATACATGTGCCATATTCAATCTCTTGTGTCCGAATTCCACATGACATGTACCCGTTTTTACATAAATGAGAATGCATTCAGGTAATATTTTTTGGATGAAAAGACATATTCATCACCTGAATTCTATTAACAACAACAAAAGCTCTTCGACCCAAACTCTGAACTCCAAAAATATTGTTACGTTTTTTGAAATAGAGTATATACGGAGTATCAACTGCATTAAGTGATTTCCTATTTTGCCTTAGGGTCCGTTTGGAAACACATATTGAAAAGTAGATTTTAGAATAAAGCTGTTTTTTAAGATGATTTTTAGACCTTTGACTTTTTGAGGATGTTTTTTTTTATCAGGAATCAATATTTGGAAGGAATTTAATGTTTGGTAGAGTTGTCGATTCCGACCAAAAAGCGTTCTTTTTGAGATTTTAAAAACACGGATTTCGAGAGAGAAATTAAAAGGAATTCAAGAATGATTTGCCTATTTAAAAAGCGGAATGCAAATGGATTAGTGAAGTGATGTCTACATGAATGGCTGCAAAAGTCCTTTTCCAAAAAAAAAAAAAATGATTTAATAAAAAAAGTTATGAAAAAGGTGCACTCGTCAGAAAGAAAGTAAAGCAAGAAAAACAATTCAAACAATTGGGTGGCCTTAAAATTGATGAGTGATGTCCAACAGACCCCACACATGCAAACCAAAGAAAGGAAGGACAGAAAACACGACGAATAAAAAAAGGCCTTTAATTTGCAAAACAGGGAAATCAAAGCTTCCAAATAACGGAATAACAATTTCTCATCGTTTCACATACAAATGCAACCACGAAACAGAATCAACTCATAATCATCAGCCAAGACCATCGGAATTCGGGGGGGGGGGGGGGGGGGACCTTCACTGGTTCGGGTTTTTCGGTTTGTCGGACAATAATGGAGCCGGTAGTGGAGAGAGAGAGAGAGCGCGCGGCGTCTGTGTTTCATTTTTTAGTCTAAAATATAGTTTCATATACTGAGATGTATACATAGTTTATTAAAAAAAATTATATTTTTTATAAATAATATCATTAAATTCATTATAATATATATTTCATTTTTTATAGAAATACATATTTAATGATATATATGATTTTTTAAAATAAAATATATGCGGTGTGCATTTTAGATTGTAAAATAAACTTGAGATTCAACTGGTTTGATAACAGGTTCGGGGTGCTTTAAATTCGCAAAAAGCCGAAGTTTCGGTGCCCATTTTTAAATAGAAAAAACTACAATTTACTTAAAAGATGCGAATATATTTTATAAAAAAATAAAACTAAAAGCTAGTATATTTAAAATCTATGGAGATAGTGCTCCTCCAAACTTTGTTTAAGACGTAGCTTCGGAAAAAAGTTAATGTCTAAACTCATTTCCAAATATGATCTCAAACCAATTCAATGATTAAGGTTCGACAATTTAGCCTGTGGACCCAAGTCAACCCAGATTATGCAGTCTCGGTTGAAAAATATTACATTGAATTTTTTTTTTAAATACATTTTACAATCTTAAAATATTTTGGAAACAAGGCAACTCACGATGTTGCTGGAGAGGCTTGGGCGGCACACCCTACAGGAGGCAGAGGAGGATCAGTGTAGATGTAGGTTCAAGCGGTCACAAACTTGGCGGCCAAAGATCCCTCTAAAGATAAAGATCTTTGTGTGATTCTTTTTCTTAGAACGTCTATTAACGAAGGCGTATCGGGCTAGATAGGCTCCCAAAGACTCAATGGTGTGCGCACTTTACTCGGGGGCTACGGAAATCGTCGAACACCTGTCTTGTACATGCGAAGTTGCTCGGGAGTTTTGGGAGTTGGTGGGGAGGTTCACGGGTCTTCAAACCTCATTCCAAACGGTGGAGGAGCTATGGGCGGCGGGGAAAGCAATGAAGCAAGCAGAAGATAACTCTTTGGCCACGGTGGTGTCGCAATCCATTGTACCAATGGAGGCATAGACGATTTGGAAGACGCGCAATGAAGCTGTGTTTAAAGGGACGAGAGTGTATCAAGAAAGCATGTGGGACATGTTTCAAAGGTGTATGTCGGATTGGGGTCGACATATTGTGAGAGCAGGGGATGTATAGTTTCGAGAAGGGGTTATGCGCATCACAGGGTGACACGATGGGCAATGGCTTCGCTTGGTCGGTTAGATATCTCTTCTAACCCAAGACACGAGTTCATTATTTTCCTTATGTGTTTCTTTCTTGTCTTTTTACTCTTTTCTCCCCCATTCAGAATTTATAATTCGAGTTTAAAAATGAAATCAGGTAGCAAACATCTACCTTTTCTTAAAAATATCTCAAAATATTTTATTTTTTTATAAAAAATAAAAAATAAAATATATACCCAAAAAAACTAATCGCGAGGTTAGATTTAAAAGGCTATACATGTTATGTCCCTCCACAAGAGAAATATATGTTCAACTGAAATGAATATATTAGATTTTTACAAAAAAAAAAAAAAAAATTCATAACCTAAATACTGGATTAGTTTTTTTTTTTTTTTGGTATTAGAAGGCCCTCAAAGAAAGCAAACAAAGGAGATATTACAGAACTTATAAAATATTAAAAGCACTCCCCTGAGCCATCTGCACTGATGGATGCTATCAACATAAGGAGAAATAGCAGATCGGATGCTTTCATTCTCCAAAAATGAAACATACAGGCGGACCATCACCCGGTCAGTGGATGGCGTTGATAATGAGTTGTGCATTAACACACACAACAACCTTTGTTACACCTAATGCATGTATACTGGATTAGTTGAATAGTGGACTACAAAAAAACACAGAATAAATTTGACATTTTTCTTCATCATGACCATTTCCATCATTTCGTTCTGGTTTCAGTTGTGATTTATAATCCACAATCCTTATTTGCAGTATCATTGGCCATTTATTTAAAACAATTCTTATCTAATAAAATACATGTCATCACAAAAATGAAGTACATGATAACAAGTAGAATGCACTCCATTTCTACTAAAAAAACAAATATGTTGCCTGAAAATACATACTTGTAGAACTAACCAATACAATAGAACACCTAGTCAAAAACAGTGATGGATAAACAATGTGATCATCAATTCATTCACATCAACATTATTTGTAGAATGATATACAGAGCATTCAGCATCAAATAGATGCTCCCAGCTCCCCCAATGCAATAAAGCATGGAAAGTAGTTTCCAAATCTTTGGAGTTTTTTTTATTATACAAACTTCTCCACACAAGCACACAAACTGAATAATGAAGTTTCAGAAGCACTTTTCGATGTCTAATGTGCAATGAAATACTACCATAAGATTGCGTATATACTTCTGTGCATATGGTCATCTTTGATCCTAACAAGGAATCTTATCGGCAATGCCGCAAAAGAGCTTCTTCAGAACTTCAAAGCCCCTGTCATCAATTGAAGCAGAAACCATGCATTTCACAACAGCCTCCTCCGAGGCCCGATCGAAATCATGTCTGGACTTGAAAATAAAATGACCCCCACATTCCCAGGCAAACAGAATTCTCCCAGCAGCCAGATCAGACACCTGATTTATTTCATCCAAAATTCAACTTGTTATAATATAATCATGATAGAGAATCAAAGCAACACGAGTATACATTTTTAATAAGCATTTCCAAAATTTACATTATATCAAAGCATCGTTGTTTGGGCGATGCCTAGGCGGCTAGGCAATCTATATGGGAGTGGGACAAGGCATCCGTCCACCTAACCAGCTTGTTCATTAGGAGGTCCTGTATAAGTGTCTAGACGGACACTTAATGGACTTGGAACAATTTATATAGAAGGGTGAGATTGAAACAATAGCTAATCAAAACAACAAAAACATAAATAGCTAAACTAATTGTTTTTTTTTAATAAAAAACCTAACTACAAAAATTAACTTTTTTGAATAAATCATACATTGACTTACAACAGAGAAAGTCAAAATGTCCATTAAAGTACTTTGATCGAACAATTTTAATACACATGGGTCACGACCATCAGGGTATTGATTTCTCTCTCTTTTTTTTTTAGCGTCTGACCAGCAAACATCTAAGTAGCAACTCAGGAGTAAATTTGCACCCCTCCCCCCAATCCTCTAGGTTGTATTCCCACCTTATCTTTTCATTTATATATAACATTCTCATCTCAGAGAAAAAAATGAAGCATGAATAGTTAGAGAATTAAATATTAATAAAATCACCATTTTAAAAAATACATGTGTAATTAAGTGCCGGAAGCTCGCCTGGCCACCTAGACAACTATGCGTCAAAGGTTTTCTGAAATGGAACTATGTATCAGAGGTTAAGCATGTAGATATATGGGTTTGTAAATAATGGGTCAAAGCAGCATAATTGCACCCAAATCACCCAAACAAGAATTACTGTGAATTCCCGGGACAATTGCTACAATATGGATGGAATGGGTTTAGCATTGGACATTCCTACAAATATTTCATTGGAAGAGATGGAGTAGACTCACTTGAAGAAACAAAAAGATCTTCCTGCCGCAATCGGTGATGAGCAAATTAAATGGAATGCTCTGGTCCTGTAGATAAGAGCATATCTCTGTGACCACTTTAACAAACACTTTCAGACTCTGCCCAGCCTCAAACACCAAAGCCTTCATGGGATAATTTGCAACCTCGCTGATGCGTACTCCCTTCTCTGGGAAGTGGTCATAGACAGATACAATTGGCAAAAATTCCACAGGCAACAGGTTTGCAAAGTAGCAGGCCTACAAACAACCACACATATTTTCAGACCACAATGATTAAATGCAAAAAGGAGGCCAATGAAGAACCCAATCAATGATGTAATATTTTCAGTTTATACAAATTAACTTCCTTAGATTATTCTTTCATAAAAAATCATTTCGTACCCCCTTCTCTATCTTTTGTTTTCCTTCTAGAACAAATTGATAATCTGCAGAAACTCTATTAGGGCTAGTTTGGCAAGGAAAAAGTCCAGTAAGACGTGTTGTACATTTGGCTTTGGTTTAAATTGAAAATATGTCAGCAGAAGTTACACAGAAATTATCATATTTATGAAGTAAATTTTAAATAACGAGAACATGTGATGATATCTTTATCATAAAGGTCTTCCAAATTCAAACAGAAAGAATCTCTTACCCCTCATATGCATTAGTTTTAAATGAAATGAAGATTAGTATTGGGACTTGAATGTGTCTCGTCTCACACATTCACACTAGAGCAATACAAAATGCATACTCCACGTCTTCATCTCACCTCTACTATGGTCAATTATAAGACGTAATGTCCAATATGAATCGGTTACACGAAAAAACAGTGAAAGAAAAATCACTTTGGTTGATTATTGATAAGCACATTGAAAGCATGCCAATGTAGAAGGATTTGATGAAGAAACTAGCAAGCAAATACCTGAAAATGTACTTTATCCACGCACAAAGATGCAGGGTGGTCATAAAAGACATGGAAACAGTTGTTGTTTACTTCAACTGATATTCTCAAAATCATCTCTAAGGATCTATCATCCAGATTCTGAGGCCAGTTACTCAAGGGCACCAAAAAGACATGACCATACTCGATTGGGTTTCTCTGTATCAAAAAAGAATATCCTGTAATGAGAAAACCGCAAAGCTCACGGGGCTTGGACCCATAGCTCAGTGGTTGTAAAAAATGTTTGCAACCAACAGTTCATGGGTTCAAGTCCCAGCATTTACCTACCAAAAAAAAAATCGAAGCTCAACACTAAATATTACAAGAAGAAAAAAAAACCAATTTTGAAACTTACATTAACAAAACCATTACAGCATCATCAGGAACTGCAGCTGAAGGAATGAATTCAGAGTTTGCATTCTCCCGACTTGAAACGCAGAAAAGTATGTGCTCACAATGAGTCAAGTAGTTAAAATTGGATGAGTTCAGTGGTCGGAATTTGCTCTTCTCAATCTCTGTAAAAGAGCTCAGATCCCAACCCTCATTTAACTGAGCAATTAACTCTCTCTCACCATCAATGATCTGTGTGGGCATAAGAGATAAAATTATAGATTCGGGCTATCAATACCTCTACTGCACTATACTTAACAATATCAATAGAAGTCGGGCAGTGGCTACCTTAGTTTCACAGGCAGTAACATCGTATTTGAGCAGACCTTTCCAAGCACGATCTTCCCACTGGAAATTTTAACCAAAAATTAGAAACACAAACAGGGTATGACATTTACAACATTACTTATAGTGGGTTACCTGAGCAAGTAGAAGAGGATCCATTAGAGTGCTCTCTTGCTCAGAAGCACAAATGAGCCCTCTCTCACCATCATTTTCGCTCACGCATCGAATCTCACCAATCAGGTAAAGAGGAAACTTAAATTTTGACAAATTACCTATACATCCAAGAAATTTGATGAATGAATAGTCTAGAAGACAGGGAATTAGAGAAATTAAAGCAAAAATCTAATGAAGGCATATCATGCTGCAAGATCCACTTTGCATTGAAAAAGCAATTTAAAAAGACAGTAGACACATTATGCTAAAAATAATGTAACTGCTATCATAAGATAGCATGTCAAAATATACAAAGAACTAGATAAGAAAGAAAAATTAAAAATTTAGTTCCACTTTCATTACAATATCCAGATTACTAAACAGTTTCATTACAGAATCTTGTTCTCAAACGGGGTAGCTTCCTAAGAGGAATACCATTACATGATGCATTTAGCTTGTTAAAATCTCCATCAATCAACACTATTTTCTTAACAAATGCAAGCATAAAATGACTATTTTCTGATAACAGAAAAAATATGAAGCTTGCATGGCACTGAACAAATGATGGCTCTGCAGCCACTTATTTTCAAAAAGCAATCTTACTGCTGGAAAAAATAAGGAATAGCACATGGCAATATGATAGTGCAAAATGGCCCCATCCATCAGCCCATAGGTTAAGACATGAAGCAATCTAACAAATAGTCACTCCAAAATTTAAGGGCACCCATAATCCATCAACTATCAACTAACATTTAAAAATGGCTTACGGTATACACTTGTGAGAAATAGAACCATAAAAACACAGAATTGATCAAAATTAAGATTTTAATAATTATATATAATCATTATTTGGCAAATAATCAAGTCAGATGCATTTTGAACCTAGATCACTTTCGTAGATGCTAATGCACATCCATCAATTAATGAAGCATACACAAACATTGAGTAGCCATGCTAATTGGCCTCATAAAACATATAAACTGATCCAACTAGATTTCATATTCCCCAAATTAACTTGAATCTGGAAAAAAAATTTATGAACTACTATATTTCACCATTGCATTATAGCTTTATCAGATCAATCTTGAGTGATTTTCATCAGATAATGAATAACACTATTTATACATTATTAAGAATTTCTGCATGACTTGGATAAAGGGTACAGGAAAAAAAATGAACTGTAGATCTTCAAAACATTTGTAACATTGTAGCAGTACCATAAGAAGTAGTAGATTGGAAAATATATGCAACACCCATGCTAGACAACTCATAAAGGTAGTTGTGAAAATATCACTTCATAAATATTTGAAACAACCAAATTGCAGTTATGCATAGGAAATAATCAAGATTCAAGAACATAAATATTAAACATAGAATACAGAAACAAAACAAAGAAATGAGCAAAATTCACTACTGAGCAAAAAGAAATATATAATTTGACGTATTTCCCTAAAAAGGAACAAGCTGAAATATACACAGACCTCTTAAAGGGACTGAAATGCTTCTGAAATGCTCAAGACCACCATTCTGATTCAGCGGGGAATATTCATCTTCAAATGCATTGACCGAAACCATTTTGACAACCTATATGTAATCTCACAAAGGAAAAAGAAAACCTAAGCAACGAAGTGAACTCTAAGCAGATATCAGTGCCCCCCACCGGCAAGGCAAGTCAAATCTGCTGGATGCCCACCCGCCGAAGGAAGGGCACCCCGACCACCGTGAAAAGAAGGGGAAGCAAGCAAAAAATTAGGAAAGCCTTCTGAGCATTTTTCTCCCCTTCTTATTTTGATGTGGGCTTCTTTGCTTGGAGCCGTGGTTGAATTTTCAATACCAGCCCTAATTGGACCAGTGACTGTTGTAGATTTTCGCTCAAGTCTTGAGCAACTAATACAGAATAAATCGAGGATTCATAGATCATCCAACCTATGAAATGTTTGTCTCAATAAAGAACTTGTAAGCAGATGGGTAAAGATGCTGGTGACTGATATCTGCAAATCAGCAGACAAAAAAGAAAATCTGATCAGGAACAAGAACGAATTTCTTCATGCAATGAAATTTTGTTGATCAAACAAATCAAATCAGCTTCAGCTCAAACAAAACCAGAATTTCCTTTCGGGCCACACACAATCAATTTCGGAATCACCCATTCAACACGCAACCATTTCAATGGAAGCCGCATAATATTTAAGGCCAGATTTTCTTTGCACAAAAAGAAACCTAGTCAAATTGGAATAAAGAATTGGTTTGTGGAATCATGTAGCATTCAAAGATGAACAAAAAAAATCATAATCGCAAGACGACAATACAGGTCCTCATGAAGTTTTCAATAGGTTAATTGTAACACAGGATTTGTAAAACGCGGCTTTTTTTTTTACGAAATGATAGGCATCAGGTCTCGATTTTATTAAAAGGAAGAGAATTCCCAAAACATACAAATAATAAAAGAAGAAAACAAGTTTATGGTTGGTCCACAGTAGAACAGATATCTACTGTACGGTCAACCCCTATAGTGTCCCCCCCCCCCCATAGTGTTTTTCTTTTTAAAATTTTAAATATTTTTCTTTGGGCTATAGTGCTTCAGTATCATATAGCATTGATCAAGTAATAACCAACACTTTAAGTCTGAAATGTTATCAACTTATCACAATAATTCATCTAACACAAATCATTATAGAGAAAACTATTTCAGTTCGTCATGAATTGTTATGCCTTGAAACATCTTAGTTTTCATCAAAATCAACATAACTGGTCAAGAAATTCAACAAAGTCAAACTTTACTTCAAAACATGGGCCCTTTCATGCATACAATGGATCACAAAATATTCATAAATATTGCACATTCTCAAAGGACAATATCAGCAAATCCACTTATTTCACAAGCAAACCTTTATAAAGCAGAACCCAAAACAAATAACATAATTCAGAACTTACAATATCAAATTCTATCTCATATTCCTCAATTTCACAAAAAAATAAAAATAAATACAATCACAATAATAAAAAATCCAATTCAGAAGATATCCTAAACAAATGCCAGGCCCACATCGCAGCAATACCATAAAAAAAATCCCTTCACAACGCATCTAACCCAAAAATTCACCAATCCAACACAATCGAAATGGAATCAACCAAATAATCCGTAAAACAACCGATTCCGATCCGTATAAACCCCTCCCAAAAACAAAAACCAGATCAAACGAAGAGAATCCAAAAAATAAAATAAAAAAACCTAATTATCCAGTCAAATCTTCATCGATTCAATTCAAACAAAACAAACATAGTAAAAAAAACCGAAAGAAACCAAAAAAATTGTGTGTGAGAGAGATCACCTGCGAGAGAGAGAGAGAGAGATTTGCAGATGTTTTGGGATTTCTGGTCTCTGGATAGCTTTTCGAGTTTTCTATGGCTTTGGTGATTCTTCGGAGGAGATTATATCGCACGTGGTCCTCCAAGAGAGACAATCCTGACCGTCCACTCACCAAAACATTGTGATACGAACGGTTAGATTTTTTTTTCCCGTCTAATTTCGTATTGGCGGCGGCTGGACCTCAACGCGTATGTAATGCAAATAATTTTTTTTGAAGTATGTAATGCAAATAATGACTTTGCAATTTTGCACCCAGAAAAATATATTATATTATTGTATATATAAGAAGCTTGATGTGAAATTTGTCTTTTATATATATATATATAATGCATATAAAAATATATTATTTTATACAAAAAAAATATATATATTACCTTTGTGGAAAACGTGCAAGAGGAGGTAAAGGGTTTTTTTTTCGAAGCTGGGGTCAACATATTGCAAGCATGGAAGCTTTTGCCCATGTGAGGGTGCCCAACATTCTAGGGCAGTCGTCGTGCGGTTTGGACCTGGGGCATGAGGGGGGCGCGGGACGATGACTAGGCTGACTTCTCACTCACTTGGTGTTGGTCAACCTCCCCGGCTTCCTAGTCTCCCCCTCTAGTCTCTAGGCCGATGATTTTTTTCGCTTTTTATCTGCATATATATGTTTGAATTAGATATTGTACTACGACATTAATACCATTCGTGATAGCATCATCTATCTTTCCCTAAAAAAAATTTCAATTATTCATCCCACAAAAAATCTGGATGAGATGTATGAGAGGGGGAAAAGAGGTAGAGAGAGAGAAAGAGAGATTACATTGGGCAACGAACGATTCAGTCACGAGAACTCAGTGGTTTGAGAGAAGCTCTACTTCATTTAGTCGATAGGTGAGATGTGACATTTATCCTTTTTTTGGAGTTTGTTTGTCAATGGATGCATTTCATCACTCAGCATTTGATGGAAACATTCTATTGAATAAGATTCAAGCGCCATCTTCATCACTCAACTTTTATCCTTTTAGTTTTTTTTTCTTTCTAGAATATGACTTCACTTCCTTCTTCATCACTTTTGTGTAACCATCAAACTATAGCCCTCTCAGGGGTTCCTTAAGGACCAGTCCACTCCACTTTACGTAGATTTACTAAATACAGAAAACTTTGAACTAGTTGGCAATCATGTTTTCACATGATTTGTTAGTTACTTGTATTAGCATTCTCACTTTTAATATCTCCAGGTCTTGTCACAAAAAACCTTCTATGAAAATGTTTCGCTACTTACACAGACATTGCTGACATTTTTGGTGCAATCGAGCTAGATAAAGGGCATATGGTAGATGGTGGGCATCAAAGGAGGTTGGAGGGAGGAGACCAGGAGAGAGAGAGAGGGGCAACGATGGTGCTAGGGGATGGTGGCACTTGGTATGGGAGAGAGAAAGAGACAGAGAGAGAGAGAGAGGATGGTCAGCCAACCACCCACCCCTGCCCCCTTTTGCCGCCCTCCCTCTCTCTCTCTCTTCCCTTTTTTTTGGAAAATGTTACATACAGACATACGATTCCTTTTTCAGCCCCTTTTTGAATCCTAACATTTGATTTTTTAAACAACAGCACCATGCATAACTCCACAATATCTGGGCATGCAAGATGGAGGTTGGGGATGGATGTCGTGGGTTGGGAAATTTTGGACATTTTTTCCAACCATCATACAATTAAATAACAAGTTTTGTAGCAAAATCTTCAATGTGTAATTTATCTTTAGTTAGTAATGTAACAAGTTTATCAAATTTTTTAATTTATAACTTTTAATGTGTGAGTGTACATGCAGTTGCAAGACTCTATTGATGCAGAATTTTATTCATCTAGATATGAGCATTCTAAATGTAATATTTATTTCAGCAATTCTTTGTTACAAGTCTATTAGTGGATATTGAATGTGAAACCTGCTTTTCAAATACACTTGTGAAAATTGTTGTTCAAATCATATGTTTGCATTGATTGAACTGTAACAAACAAACATACTCATCTCTTGATATAACCCCTGTAAACATATTTAATTCATTCTTATAGTGGAAGAGAATAACAAATTGGTTTCAAGTACATTTTTTTATTTTTCTCTATAATCTTTTTTTTTTCTTTGTTTTTTTTTTGGGGGTGGGGGCGTCTCCAAGAAAACTTTCAAACAAAATTAGGGACAACAAAGATCAAACATTAAATATTACTGTAAATTTTACGGATCAAATCCATCAAAAAACTCTAATACGTTCAGATTTTATATTGCGGGCATGGGGGCTCCTGCCCGGGGGGGGGGGGGGGGTATTCTCCCGCGGTAGTCGTCATGCGGTTTGGGGTGTGAGGGGGGCAAGGGACAATGACTAGGCCGATGTCTCACTTACTTGGAGTTGTCCCTCCCTCTAGTCTTTGGGCCTATGATTTTTTGCTCTTTATTTTCTTATGTATGTTTAAATTGGACATTGTACTATGACATTAATATAATTCGTGGTATCATCATCTACTTTTTCCTCAAAAAAAAAATAGATAGATTTTAGAACATAATGAAATTTACAATAAGATCATGTGAACTTTGTAATAATGACTTTCAAGTTCATTTAAATTAGTCTTTGGTAAAGTTCTTCTACACTCCGACCCTTCTAGTTTGGCTATTTGCTTTGTACTACCAACATTTAAAAGAGGAGAACCTTTCCAACCGCGTGATGAGATGTATGGGAGGGGGGGGGGGAATTAATTCGTGAGGAGATGTATGGGAGGGGAAAGAAAGAGATAGAGAGAGAGAGAGAGAGAGTATGTTGGGCAATGAGCGACTCAGTCACGAGAACTCATTTATCCTTTTCTTGGAGTTCGTTTGTCAGTGGATGCATGTCATCACTCAACATTTGATGGAAAGACTCCATTGAGTAAAAGATTCAAGGGCCTAGGTCAATTTTAGTTTATTTTTTCTTTCTAGAAGATGACTTCACTTCCCTCATCATTTTCGTGTAACCATCAAACTATAGCCCTCTCAGGGGTTCCTTAGGGACCGATTCACTATGAGCTGATTTACTAAACGCATAAAGCTTTAAACTGGTAGGCTATCTGGGTATGGGAGAGAGAGAGATAGATAGAGAGAGAGAGAGAGGGAGAGAGGACGGTCAGCCAACCATCCACCTCTGCTCCTCTATGCCGCCCTCCCTCTCTCTCTCTCTCTCTCTCTCTCTCCCCTTTTTTACTTGGAAAATGTTACATACAGACATACAGTCCCTTTTTCAGCCCATTTTTCATATATTTGATTTTTTAAGCATAGTTATATCATCTAATAAGAAATATCATTTTATAAAAAAATAAAATTTATACTCCAATTGCATATACTAAATTGTAAAAAATAAAATTTTTTAATGATATATATATCTCACTAATGTGAGTATATGTTGCTAACAAGGTATAAATGACTGAAATTGGAGGTAAAATTAAGACTATGTGTAACAAGTATGCAGGAGTGGAATTGGAGCTAGAAAAACATCCACATTCAATCCAATGTATCTGATCCATTAACAGGCTGACCATGAAAACAATTTGAAACAATATATACCACATAATAATCTTCTATTTAATGGTCCAATTTAACAAAATCCGTGGAGCTTCCCAACAAACAGTAATCACAAAACACAAACACACATCAGAACATCATATCAGCAGATCATAAACCCTAAACCCCCATACAAAATCAATCAATAAATGAATCCAATCCCAAAAAAAAAACCCACCCCTTACAACACACCCAGCATCTGCTGCTGATCCTACAATCCTCCCCCAGCTAATCTAACTACAACCCCCCGCTGCCCAATGCCGCCACCACCTCCTCCTCCGCCTTCACAAATGCCTCCCCGTCCCCGCTCCTCGCGTACGCCTCGTGCAACTGCAGCGCGTACTCCAGGTGCCAAAGCACCTCCCCCATTGTCGGCCGGTTCCTCCCCTCGTCCGCCAAACACTTGCGCGCGATCTCCCCAAACTTCCTCAGCGACTCGTTCGAGCACTCGATCCTCGGGTCCGCGATCGCCCTCAGCCCCCCTGCCTCTCCCACCGCACCGCCCACTCCGCCAAATTCACCTGGTCCTTCGGCAGCGACGGGTCAATCACGGGCCTCGCACACACCACCTCGAACAGCACCACCCCGAACGAGTACACGTCAGACTTCTGCGTCAGCTGCTGCAGCCTGAAGTACTCCGGGTCGAGGTACCCAAAGCTCCCCTTCACCGCCGTGCTCACGTGCGTCTGGTCCCACCCCGGCCCCGCCTTCGAGAGCCCAAAATCCGCCACCTTCGCCACGAATTCCGAATCGAGCAAGATGTTCGTCGTTTTTACGTCGCGGTGTATGATCCCCCCGTCCCCCGCACCCGTGTGCAGGTAATGCAGCCCGCGGGCCGCGCCTATGCACGCCTCCAGCCGCTGCTTCCAATCGAGCGCGGGCCCGCCGCCCAGCCCTCCCGGTCCGCCGAAGAGGCGGCCCCGCAACGTCCCATTCGACATGTACTCATACACGAGTATCATCTCGCCCTGCTCGTCACAGTACCCGATCATCGCCACCAAGTGGCGGTGGCGGAGCTTTGAGAGCATCTCGATCTCTGTCTCGAACTCCGCCACCCCCTGCTGCGACTGCGGGTGCGCGCGCTTCACCGCCACCGCCACCCCCTCTTCGATCTCCCCCTTGTACACCTTCCCGAACCCGCCCGTCCCGATCACCAGCGCCTCGTCGAAGTTCCTCGTCGCCTGCCTTATCTCCGATATTGCAAACCGCCTCCCCCCCATCGTCCGATTCCCCGCGAATGCGCCCTGCGCGCGCGAGACGGAGGCCTCGACCGTGCTGAGCGAGCGCCACTTCGCGCTGGCCGCCACCACCATTTTCTTTCGGCGGCCTCGAACGGCCCCCACGACGACCACCACCACCGCCGCGGATGCCACGGCGGAGGCGATCACCCCGTACAAAACGAGGCTCTTCGACGCGCGCCCGGGGGATGAATTGGCGCCCGATCCAAACCTCGAAGACGGGCGAGCAAGGTTCCCATTCTTGCCGAGCTTGAAGACCTCGAGCCCGTTGAGTATCGCGTCAGTCCCGGCCGCGCTCGCCGACAATTCGGGCCCCAATTGGACCCAAAGCGTGTCGATTTGGGTCTCGACAGCGTCAGCGTAGTCGACGTGGTAGGCCTTCCCCTTCCCGCCCGCACGAGCGAACACATCGAACCCCTCAGCGGCGGTGCGGTTGTTCACAAAGATCCTGAACACACGCTGGTCGGCGCGGTCGAAGGCGAGCTCGCAAAAGTGAAGCCTCACGAGGTACTCGAACCCGCCCGGGTCGACGTCGAACTTCCATGACATGTTGAACCGCTTCTCCAACACCTCCGTGTCGGACATCGCGCGCGCCGTCTCGTACACCTCGAGCGGCGCCGCGCGCGTGTCGTTCACCGACGCGTAGTCGACTCTCGATGTGTTCGAGACTAGGGACCCCGCGTCGGCGATCAGCATGTACCGGTCGTCCGGCTCCCAGTCCCTGAAGAGGCCGCGGTCGCCGCCGGGACTGATGCGCGGACCGCCCACGTTGAGGCGGAACATCGTCTCTAGAGCCCGGTCGATGGAATTCGCCGCGAAGAGACCGAATTGGTCGTCGACCGGGACGAGCTCGATCGCGTTGACGAAGGCGAACGATGCGGCTGTCGACGGCGCGAGCTCGAGCGCGAGCGCGCGCGAGGTGACGCGGATGGCGTACTCCTTCACGAGGGACGTCGCGTTCGCGCGCGCGAGCGCGTTGGAGACGTTGAACTGCGAGAGGAGGCGGAGATTATTCGCAGTGACGCCGAATAAGGAGTTGTTGACGTCGAGAGCTCCGAAGTGGAGGCGGACGAAGTAGGTGCCGGAGACGGCGACGGAGAAGGTGTAGTTTGAGGTGGTGTTGAAGATCCGGGCCGTTGAATAGAGAGGGCCGTGGTCGGCGCCGGTGGAAGAGGTGATGATGAGTCCCGGAGAGGTGAGTGTGAGGTTGTCGGCGGCGGAATCGCCGACCCATTGACGGCCGGAGATGGTGGTGGTCGAATTGGTGCCGCAGTTGATGAAGATTGGCTTTGAATCCAACTGGGGATCGCTTGATCCGATCAGAAGAAACACAGATCCCACACAAAACATGAACAAGAGCTTCTCCATTGTTTACAATTGGTGATAAAAATCCAAAATTGAAGTGCCCATCAATGCTGAGATCTTAATCAAACATACCCACATTGCAACATCTCCTGCAAAAACAAAAAAGTAGATTTGGGTCAAGAAAAGCTTCCATTTTTATCATCAAATCATACACAAAAAGCTTATACTTTCAGAGAAAAACTCAACCCAGATCAAAAAAACAGCACACCCAAAATCAACCACACCAGGATCTTGAGATGGGAAGAATGGAGTATAGTTTACCTGGATTTCAATGAAAGCAAAACCAGTCATTCATTCACAAAGGTGTCAAATTTTTGTGAGGGGAAAATGCAGATTTGGTAAAGTTTGTCTCTTTCTCTCCCTGTGAATAGCTTTGTTTCATCAGCACATTTTGAGGGAAAGGTTGGGCAATTAATATTTCAGACAACCAAATCAAGCATCAGGAGATGGGTTCAGATTCTCTCCCTCAAAAAATCAATAATATAAAGGGCCCTGTTTCAAACAGATCCGGTTCTTGTCTTAATTTTAGTTTTATACGTATAGATAAAAAATTAATTACTCATATGTTCACGTTAACAAGATATATGTTTTAAAATAATTTTTTTATATTTTATATAAACGTATTCATGCAATTTATTAAAATATATACTTCATTTTTATAAAAATCATATACTTTATTAGATAAAATATACTATTTTTAAAAAATTCAAAACACATATAAAATGAAATTGATGCTGAAAATGAAGTTGAATTTAACATTATTCTAAAATAAAACAACATAACACGATACATTTTTTATAATAAAGGGGGTTGGGGGGGGGGGGAGTGAGCCAGTGAGGTGGTTGCAAATGTTGGCAGAAGAGAGAGAGAGAGAGAGAGAGTCCATTATTTGGGAGGGGGTTTGGTTTGGAGGGCAGTGGGCACATGCTCTTGTCCCCAAGTTTCTACTTCCAACCTAAGCAAGTATATATGTTTTTATTTCATTGAATGCCCTTGTAATTTTCTTCCAATGACACCACTAAATCCATGAAAATTTTCATATAAGTGCATATCCATGAGAAATTTTATAGAATATATCCCTGAAAGGGGCTTTCTTGTACATATATCCTTGGAAAATTCACATTTTATCAAAATATCCCACGGATTACTATTTTGAAAAATAATATTCAGAAGGTTTTTAAATTGTGTGTGAGGGCTTTTAGGGGGTATTTCTGTAAAACTTATAATATTTATGTTGTGCATGAATACCTCCCGGCAGGGTATTAATGCACAAATTAACATATTTGAGGGGTATTTGTAGTGATAAATTTCAAAAGGAGTATTTTGATAATATAGGATTTTTATGGGTATATATGCAAAATAAAAAACCATAGTAAAGTTCTCCATACATCATCTATCCGTACAGTGATAATTCCATCAATATGCACTAATATAAAGTTTTGAATAAAATGCTTTGAACTCTTTAGGTACGTGGGACATGTAGAAACAGTCTCCTATGCTTTTATATAAAAATACACTTACACCCTCTATTGTTATACATTTAACAAGATGATAATATAAGTGTCATTTTATCCATACAATTCATATTCCACTCTAACTAATTGGTGGGTAAAACAACACTTTCATTTTACTATAGAGAGTTGAATTCATATTGTTAAAGGTTTTGCAACACTTGCATGGTCTAAATGCACTATAAAAAAAAATAAAAAATGTTAAATTCAGTCATTTTTATCAACTAAAATTCAAATCCACACGTGCTTTTATTTTTTTAAAATAGTAAACATATCTAATGAGATACATGCTTTAATAAAAATTGTATGTCACTTCATTTCGAGTTAAATGAACCTATTTTTAGTAAGTGTAAGAAAAAAAATTTAACAAGGTATATCCATCATCTAATGAGATATATGCTTCATTGGATTTCTAACAAAATTTATAAAATTGTATTTTAGATTGTAAAAAAACTGAGTGCAATAGCTCCCAAAAAATTTTTTTTACCAAATCCCACCTCCATTTCGTAGGCCCAGGTGAGCCAATCAATTATCATGTAAGTTATACAAAAAAAAGTCCACACTCGTATGCTACATTACATTAGGGTATATATTCTAATATGGATCAGTAATTAGGTATCAGATTTTGAAAAATATTTGTATTCATAAAACGTTATATTTGTTAAATATTTTATATTTATAGAATATATATCACAAATATGTTTGTTTGAAGAAAAGATATAGTAAAATTCAATAAATGTAATACGTATGATGATTCAAATAATTATCATGTAAGATGATTCAAATATGCATTCGGATATTGACATATTTGTTATGTATATTTGATCCATTGACAGATTTAGATTTTTTTTTTTTTTTGGTGTAAATCCACTGACATATTTAGTTGAACACTAAAATGGACTCCCAACTTAAAATATAAGCTAAAACATTCATGATCAAATTGTGTAAATAATTTTTGCACTGTGTACTTGGACACTATATATAATGTAAAACATTTTTTTATAGAAATTTATGGGCATATCTATTCCAATTAAAATCAAAACAGACAATGTCCAAATAAAGTTACAAAAGATAAATGAAAAGAAAGGAAGGAAGAGGAAAAACAAGGAAAAAAATGGTAGGTGGATGACCCTCATCCCACCATCCAAAACAAGAAACTGGGATCGAGTTAAGACATCAACTCGAACCCCCAATAACCTTCACCGACTCTGTGATAGTCAGAGTCTCCTCGTCCACATGGATGCAAGCTACTCCCGCCATTCCCAATCCCAAGTTGCTAATTGGTTTCATCACCGTATCTCAAAGGTTTTCAAAATGGAATGTTGTGCCTTTAAACACCACAGTGTTACGCACTCTCCAAATGACCCAAATGCATGTTGGGCGCGATCGAGAGTAAAACCCTCCCCGACTTGCTTTTGTCCCCTTTCGTGTCTTCACACACGCCGCCGTTTCCCATAGATCCTATAACAAAAGAAATAAGAAGCTTCAATTTGTGATTCTTGCCAATGGCCGCCATCTGAGAGGTTGAAGGACAAATGCAAAACAAGTGGAACATAGATTCATCCGCGCTATGGTGAAGAAGACACTCCATTGACTCCGAGGGTCTCCATTTTAATCGATAGACTTGGTGACAATTCTCTCCTATAGGACAAGCCACATGAAGCATTCATCTTGAGCGGATCTTCGTCATTCAAACCATATGAGCACGCACAACCAATAATCGATCAATCGTACGGTCTCTATCCCACCGATCATAGCACCATTTTACGAAGAAGGAATACTATGTAGAATGTTAACTATACAGAAAATGACCAAAAGCTCATTAAGAAAAATATCACTTATATCTAGGACAAAATGTTAATACTTTTTGTTTTTCAGCTTTTCATGAGAAAAGCTTTTCTTTTCACAATACATATCTGAAATTGAAAAATAATTTGATTGATTTTTGTTACTTGAACTTCTAATATTGGATTTGTTATAAACTCATAATTAGTGAGTTTTTTTTTTTTGTAATGCACTTGATTGTAAAAGTACTAGAATTTTATGAATAAACTAATTTTTAGAAATTAGTTTATTTAAAATTTTTAGTTTTCAATAGTTAAATAATTTTAAAGATTTTCAATAGATTTAATATGAAATTTTGTATATGAGATTTTATTAAATATTTCTTGGTGAACAGAAAGAGTTTTATTGAAATAATAAAATTTTGTCAAAAATGATGATGATGATGATTGATAGCATAACTTTTTCACTCATGATACCTATGAAAATATATGCTGTATTTTCATAGGTGTACCATGCAATGCTGACTTGATATTTTTATTTAAAAATATCAGACAACTCTATCTACACTCTAGAACATCTTCACCCGTCACTGCATTTTACAGCCAATTCTACCTCAATTTTCATTTTAAATTAAAATATTAACTTAATTAATATGATAATCATATAATAATAAATATAAAATTGATTAAATTAATATCATTTTTTAAAAAAAATTTAATATATAAATAATTAATATAATATAATATTATTAAATTTAGCAATCTTTTTCTGACTTGGGGAGATCTATTTAACCCATCTTAGGGAAAATAAGAAGAAAGTATCATTTGAACAATTCCAATAATTTCTTTCTCAACATAAGATGATCACAGATAAAGATGTTCATTTTACACTTCGAAATGCATTGATTGAACATTTGTGGAAAAGAAACTGATATAATATTTTTTTTTAAATTCAATGCATCAAACCAAGCTTAAATATTTCAATTTCAGTGTGCTTTCAGTTAATCTTTGAATATCATTATGTGATTTAATTAAAATTATAAATTTTTAATGGCATGACTTACTATAATGTCGAGTAGAAGGTATCATTTTGAATTAATTAATTAAAATAAATATTAATCTCATTTTGAAGGTGTCGATGCAACCTTTTATGAATATGGAGTAGATTTAAATTTAACTTAATCTAGTTAATAATTTAATTTATGAAGAGGGTAAGACTTTTTTAAAATGCATTTTAAAGAGATGCATCCGGTTGGAGATGCACTTACCTGTTGGCCAACAATTGTTTTAATTATTTTTTATTTATTAAAAATATATATATAGCATGAGATATATATAATTTTATAAGATTGTAATAATACATATTTCGTTGAACAACTTTTACTTTCATTTTATAGAAAACGCATTGAGGGTATATCCGTCATTTCAGTGGACAGATAAGAGTCCCTCCCTCCATGTATGATTGTATTATGATTCATGTATGATTGTATTATGATTGTATGCTGTGGCCAGATTGAGGTGATCAGAGACTGACAAAAATGCCCCACCTGTCAGTCGGTGGGAGGGGTGTTTCCAGGTCCTCCTAAGAAGGGCAGTGTTGTCATTGCGCAATATGGGTCCCCTGATGCGTTCACGTGCGTAGAATCCGCACCGTCCATTCCATGTGCCTCGCCAGATTCGTGTGGTTCTGTGTGCTTTTGAATGTTAAGCCTCCCCGTGTCCATAGGTGTTGTATGGTTAGAGATATAAGTTATAATGGGTTCAAGACTATTACAGGAATAGATAAGGAATAAGTGAGTTTATGTTTGATTGTATTTTTTGTTATTTTTATTAAAAAACGTAATAATATTTTTTTTTGTTTAAATAAATTATGAATAAAATATAAAAAAAAATCAATAACCCCCAATAAAGAGCTTGTAATCCATGTAACCCCTGATTTTTTCTAAGTCCATATAACTCTCTGAAAATACATATATAAATTTAAATAATCATCTGAGTTAAACTTTCATTGCAGATGGATAATATTATTTGAATATTCAGTTTGGCTAATCTTAACTGAAAACACAATATACAAAAAACCTATTACAATTTGTTAAAAATGCGGAAAACCCTCTCTAATTTATTATTTTACCCCTCCAGATTGATTATAAAACTCTATCCAGATTGATAAAATCATTATTTACATATGATTTTTCTTATTTTTAACACATTGTAAGTAGCCCTGTTAACGGGTCGGGTCCGGGTGGATCCGAACCCGACCCGTGGCAAAACCCGACGGGTCCGAGTCCAATCTAGGACCCAGCGGGTCCGGAGAAATGTGGACCCGGACCCGGATGGTTGGTAAAAAAAAAGAAAAAAAAGAGAAAGAATTCATGTATTTGTTAGCTTTATCATTCTATTTGAAAATTTTTTGTAATAAAACATTATTATTAATAAGACTATGTTTGAACATAATCTTATACAATTCAAAAGAAGTAAATGAATTATTAAACAATATCCAAAACAATAACCACTAACATAAAAAATATATTAACCTAAACAATAAAGATAACTAATTATACAAACATTCAAAACAATATTAACATAAACAACATTCAAAACAATAAACACTAACATATTAACTAAAATAATAAACATAAATCATGCAACAAACTAATTAATTATACAAATTCAAAAGCTAATAAGTTAATTGTCTAAAACAAACCGACGACAA
Organism: Acorus calamus; assembly: GCA_030737845.1. Lineage (NCBI taxonomy): Eukaryota > Viridiplantae > Streptophyta > Magnoliopsida > Acorales > Acoraceae > Acorus > Acorus calamus. The sequence continues at coordinate 6,171,678 of CM060858.1, read as the reverse complement.
TACATTACTAAGTTTATTACATATTAAACAATCAAGTTCTTACAAGTTGCAACATCAACACAACGAAAAAAATGTTATGATTATTATTTATGAATTATGGATACAAACATGAGTTAAGTAAGAAATAAAATTATGTATCAACTAATACTAATAGTCTTATAATATATGAGCATATATTAATAAAATAATCGGGTCTCGGGTCCAACGGGTCGGGGCGGGGTGGACCCGGACCCGACCCATTTGTTTGTTCGGGTCCGCCGGGTCGGGTCCAACTCGGGTCAGGTCCAAATCGGGTCAGGTATATTACACATGTAATCGGGTCCAGGTCGGGTTTAGACCTAAACCCGACCCGTTGACAGGCCTAATTGTAGGGGCATTTGGTATACTATGTTTTCAGCCATGGTTAACCTGATAAAATATATGTAGAATAATCCTAATTTGTCAATAAAAATTTAATTCAACGGACTATTTGGATTTACTAGGTGTTTCCACAGGTTTATATGGACTTCAAAAAAAGTCATAGGATTAGATTTGGATTTCAAGCAGTTTTCAAGGAGTTATATGGATTTTTTCCCCAAAAAATTAACATTCTTCTTCTTCCTGTGGAGACGATGATGCTCCAAATTAAACAACATGGGTGAATAATGGGAAAAAAATTAAGATCTGTGGGGCCCACTTATACAATAGGCTGGATTCCGCTGGAATAAGATAATTCCAAAGGGGAGGTGATATTGCTATACCTCTATCCCTGTTTATTCCAGCCAATACCAGTCATCCAAACAGCATTCCTGGCCTTATTCCATCATATTCTAAGCAATTTCATTCTTTTGTTTGCACCCAAACAGCCCCGTTCAAGTATTTGGTGTTGTTTGGACTTTGGACACAAGCTATAGAGGATATATATAACTATTCTAGGAATTAGTAAATATACTAGTAAAATAAATGATTTTATATTGGATTAAAAACATTCACGTCCTTGTTAACATGGGTAATCCTATATAAGTCATTATCAAAGTTGAGTTACATGTACAAATCCTTGAAAACTCACAAAAATCCATATACATTCATGCTTGTCAAAAGAGGTTAACCCTAACTCAACCTACCATAATTAACCCTAACATATATCATGAAATGACTAAATTGTCCCCAACTTATTTACCCCTCCAACAATGCATAAAATCAGAATGAAGAAATATAAAGTTCTATAACGATAATTTGGTCTTTCGCAAGGCATATTTTATCTTCATAATTGTATATAGAGATTATAATGTGTACATAGTTATATAGTGATGGAATATTATGAAAATATTCTATCAAATTTGGATGAAAATTTAACCCGTGGATAATAATTGAGTTTTTGTGAGTTTTCAGGGGCTTGTACATCTATCTGAACTTTAATAGAGACTTATATGAGATTATTCATGTTTGATGGTTGTTTTTTTAGTTATTTTTATTAAGAAACATAATAATAAATTGTTTGTTATTTGGTTAACCATGAATAAATTTTGGATAAAATGTGAATAAAATGTAGATAAGGATTTATAAAAGATGAAGTGATGACCTGTGGGGCCCTGATTTATTATAAGAGGTGATGATTGTTGATTTGAGATGTAAGCCCCCATTATTCTAGTAAAATAGATTGGGTGGAATAATACAACTATGACATACAAATATCAGCTTGTTCTCACATATTTTTGTATATATATACTAATCTATTCCTTCCAAACAAACAGTTCTTTTAGACTTGTTCTTCTCCTATTTCATTACCCAAATAACCCCTTTGAGAATAGATAGCTATTTCATTGTTGATGAAAAATAAATTTTGTATTTTTAGTTATTTTCATTGAAAAATAAAATAATAAAGTTTTGTTGTTTAATTGATCATGAATAAAGTATGAAAAAAGATAAATAATATACAAATAAAGAATTGTAAAAGATAAAAAATAATTTGACATGGAAACACGTTATTTTTCAACCATGGGGTTGAAGTTTTCAAACGCTGTGTCCTACGCTGCAGACTCAAATGGCTCTCGAGTGTAATAGAGTTCTTTCTATACATATAGTACAAACATCTACTTCAATAAATTCAGAATCCAAGTATTTATGTAGGTTTTTTTTTACGACATACATAACATAACTGGACTCATGATCAGTTGTAAGAGGCCTACTAAGACAAATACTCCCACAATGGGTGTACACCGGGATTTGAACCCTGGATAACCACTTAGCTTGCAAATGGTGGTGCAAGTATCTATTTAGGTTGGAAGATTTATGATCTTAAGAATCATGTATTTTAATAGTTAGATTGAGGACATGCAATATGTTGAATTTCCTCAATTGCTATAACATTTGATTGGAGTGACAGAAGGATCAACCATTCAAAATTTTCCCTATTAATTGTTGTAGGGAAACTTTTTTATATTGCTTTGTGTGATCAAGGTAATGGCACCAAACCTATCATTTCTTTTTTTTTTTTTTGAGAGGAGAGGTAGACATTCTACCAACCAAACCCATCACTTGTGATGATGAGTTTGGCATCACAAGTTCCCTGAAAAAAGCTCCGTCAGCTGTACTTTTGTTCTTTTTTGAGAAATTAATTTAAAATGTTTCTCAACCCCATATTTTGTTGTCTCTAGAAATTTGTTTCTTAGCACATGATAAAACAATTTATTCATATTTTGGGTTGCATTTTTCATTATTGGACGGAAGGACTTGAAAAAAATATAACCACTGATAAGAGATGTTGTAATGCTCAAGTTTATACAGCAAGATGCATTTTAAAGTCGTGGGTTTATTTAGGAACAAAATGGATAATTTCTTGTTGTGTAAGTATGAGGCGTTACAGATTGATATAAGAGTGTCAATTTCACGATGGTGGGTATGACTCCACACAAGGATGTGTGGGGGGTGATTGTGATGCCTGGCTCAGGCTCAAGAGTTTCAAAAGGCTCATCGTCTAATGGAAGGAGATAGTCTGTGCTTGTACGTGAGCACAACTCTTATATACCAAAACACGTTTTGAAGCTGTGAGCTCATTTAGAGACAAAACAGACAATTTCTTTATGTGAAAGTCTGGGGTATTACTGATGTTTTGATATGCTAAAAAAGTGAAGGACATAAAAATAACTAATTAAATAATACTTGAAATTAATTTCTTTTATGAATAGACAATCCAGATTCATTCTAAGTGATTGCATTTTTAGATCTATCTTTATTTCCGTTGTTTACCTTATGAAATACATTTTTTACATAAAACATTTTTATGTACAGTATGTATATTGTTAACTTGTACAATATATTCCTCTTGTAAATTGTTATAGCAACCATGTATATTGTTATGCATTTTATGTACACTATTAGTCATCTTTGGTATAATATTAATCATTACAATAATGATTTTTATGCTTCAAAATATAAACTCCATCACAAACCCCATGATTTGGCATATATATATACAATTCCTAGTATACCTCTATGTGATTAATTTGGTTTTTTTCGTTAATTGATCCCCACAAATCGATGAGATGAGGTAGTTACAAATCTTGTTTATTCCATATTTGTAACCGTATTATTTTGAAGTTACACGCACCTGAAACACCAAAGAGCCAATCGATTAAGTTTTTGAAGTTTTTTTTATTACTTCCAATTGATTCGTTTATACACATTATAATTTCAACAATTGAATCATGTATATGTTATAATGTAAATAGCAAATTCAATTTTTTTTTGAGGATCGATTTGATTATAATTCATCAATGTTGGTTGATTCAGGTTTAGACCATGTTTTGTCATTTTTTTCACTGGTATAATCACTTATTGATACATGGCTTTTTTTTGCTGAATATAAAGTTGATATTTGAATCTGGTGTTTGAAATTCAGATACATTTTAAATCTAACTAAATTTCATATGTATTGTACTCAATGTTATTTAATGTGATATCGAACTGCAATTGTTTTTTCACAAGTCAGTTACATTTCAAATGTCTCTGAATTTTATATGCAATATATTTTGAACAATTTTTGTTTGTTGTTTTGAAATTCAGTTACATTTGTTAGATTTATTTTTTTGAAACTGTATCTAAACATTATATGCATTATATTTTTATGCCTTTATGCAATTTATATTTATCATTAAAGTTTTAAAATTCAATTACATTATCAAATGTATTGAATTTTATATGCATTATATTCTTTGTTTTTAATGTGATTTTGAACTGTATTTGTTTGTTGTTTTGAAAATTAGTTATATTTGTTAGATTTATTTTTATGAAAAACGTATATGAACATTATATGCATTATAGTTTTGAAATTTTTTTGTGCCTTTAGGCAATTTATGTTTTTCATTAAAATTAAGTTAAATTCCAAATATATTTAAACTTTATATACAATGTATTTCCTGTTTTATTTGTGTTTATAAACAATGTTTGTTTTTTCTTGAAATTCACTTACATTCCAAACGTATCTGATCTTTATATACATTATGTAGGAAATCAAATTGACTAGGAAATCAAATAAGAGATAAGATAATATAAGTGCAAGGATTGATCAAGGATTAACCCATCTCAATAAATAATATGAGTCTGAGGAGAGAAAAACTCATGGGCCCAAAGCTCTATTATGGCCTGGTCAAGCCCATTATCCTCTCTGATTGGGTAGATAGTCAAGCCCGACTAGACCAAGTCGGGCAAAAGCTATGGCCGACCAGAATAAGTCGGACAGAGCATGTACCTGACTAGGGTAAGACAGTCGCACGATGAAATCTTAAGGACGGGTATCCCCTATTACCCGATCCTAAGTATAAGCTGTCCAGAAGGCAATGTCCGAACTAAAAAGCAGACTGGCCACAAGCCCCCACCTGAAGGAAAATGGTTAATGAAGGGAATAATCTCTGACACCAGAAAATGACAGGACATCAGAAAAATAATTATAGGATAATGATGATCCCTAGGTGACACATGTTTACAGATCCTGAAGCCACATAGAGATTCCATATCATGTTATGGTCACCCCGCGAGACCAAATCCGGCATGCCCCTGCTTAGTATGAAAGGGGGACTTCACCTCTCTATCAAGGTATGCAAATTTTGACTCTCTCTCCTACTGATTCTCAAGCATTCCAAGTTCTTATTCTAAAAAGGAAGAGGAGAAGGTCATTGACTTGAGAGTCGGAGGGGCGTTAGCTGGCATCACACTGATGTGAGTTACAAGAATCCCGAAGGAAGAAGAAGGAAGAGGAAGAAGACAACGATGAGGATCGAAGGCTTAAGACGGATCGTTGCCCAGAAGAGTTCGAGCCCATACCATCCCGGGTCCACATCCAAAGCCTGGATCGGAGGAGATCCAGCCCAAAAGGGGATAGCCAGATTTCACCCCCCACACATTATATTTTATGTTTTTTTTTTTTTTGCTGCCAAACATATTTTGTTTTTCTTTTAAAAGTCGGATATATTTTGAAATGTATCTGGATTTTAAAAAACAAGGTGGAGGTGAGATCAAAGGAGATGGAAGACAATGGAGAGCTTGAAAGGTAACCGAACCATCTCTCATATAATAGAGGGTAACAAAAGATATCCAGGGATGGAGTTGCCATTCGCCAGAGATGAGTAGGCCGGAGATGTTGTATTGGGAGTGAAAAACTCAAATTTAAAAGAATGGTAATATCGTATTTTGTATTTTTAATCTTTTAAAAAAGTCAAACAAACAATCAATAAGTGAATGACACATAATGGAGCTTCTCAATAGAACTTAAATTTTGAAGCCCAAAAAAAGATGTTTTAATGTGAGATTAAAAGGGACCTAAAAATACATAATGGATTAAATAAAAAATTGAAATTAATTCTACCTTTCTTCCCCTGTTTTTTCAATATAGACTTCATTGATGAATCTTATTAGCGCAGAGGAGGATGCAAATATATAAATTGTGAAGAATTATAATGCTTCACCGAATCACCAAAGAAAATATTATGGGCACTGTTACACCCATATCCATTTCCAGCTCCAATTCAAGCCCTATATGCGTCAATAAACTTCTATCGACGCATATGTTCACGTTAACAAGACATGCTTTGAAATTGTTTTTTTACATTTTCTATAAATGCATCTATACAATTCATTAGAGTATATATTTCATTTTTTATAAAAACATGTATCTCATTAGAGGAAATATACTATTTTAAAAAAATTCAAAATACATATAGACTGAAATTAAGACTACAAATGAAACTGGATGTAACATTATCTAAATATTATATTCGATGATAATCATTACTTGATCAAGGGGGTTCTGTCACCACATGGAAGCCTTGAGAAAATATTGGGCCATTAAACAACTTTGTTATAAGATTTTTCTCTGTGAATAATTAAAAACACAACAAAATAGAAAATGATTTATTTCTTAACTACACTTAAATAATTATTTATTCTCAAATAGTTTATGCCGCTACCCAAACATAAATAAGTACGAATGTTGCCCATCTTGCAGTGATGGTCAGGGCAAAAGAAACAAAAACTCATTATCAATTTGATTATCTTCAACATATCCACAAATCTACCATAGAAACAGTAAAACCTGATCAGGTTCACCACTAACAGTAAATTTAATTAGATGACATAAATACCATTACCAACCTAATAAATACCCACATGTGAGAATATTAAGCTTCTATTACTCTAAATCAAGGAAAATGGAAGATTGAAGACGCAAAAGCTACCCATTTTTTTCTCTCTTCCTTTTCACTGTTAATGTTCGATGAGACTAAGCATCCTTGGCAGGCTCTTCGAGTAGATCGAACTCATCATGGTAAATGTTCTCCGCCATCTGCCATATCTGGAGGATGTTGTCCTCTGCCACGCTCGCCACTACCCACTCTTCACAAGGGTTCCACGAGAAGTCGGAGATCTTGCTCGTGTGGCCTCCATGGACAAATAGTAGCTCCGGCGGGCCATCAACAGCATCCTCCGGTGACTGCTCGGCATCGATTCTGTATAAGCAAAGCAGAGAATAAATTAGAGAATCAAAATGTGTAAAACAATGGATGTGACCTCATAGGTCTCAAGTTTTAAACCTTCAGCAAGCTTTACCTGATGCATAAAGTTTGTGAGTGATTTTCCCAATAATACTAATGTTGGGGTTTCTCGTCACCAACCAAAAGAAAAATATGTTTGAAGTTTGGTATAATTACTACACCATGCTGGTATGACGGTATTCAGATTCATTATTTGTGATTGCTCCTTAAGAAGTTAGCTTAAGTAGACTAACAATGGGCACAATCAACTTCATCCTTTCCTGAGGCTATCATCATATTTATTGGGATATCACAACATTTTCCTGGGCTTAACTTGAAAATTCCATCCAAAAGCACATGGGAATCCACATATATAGTTTAGATGCTCTCATTCCTACAAATTCTTGTAATGAAAGAAACGATAATCACAGACGGGTGGCCTTTCGCATTCTTAAATCATAGAAATCTGTGCAATTCCTATGAGCACCTATCTATAGGAACCGAAATGAACAGGCCCTGCAGTCTGGTGTAGAACCATATATAATGGTTTGGAGTTTGGAGTTTGGACGGGTTTTTTTTTTTCACATTGAGGTTGGAGCAATCACAAAAATCTACTTAGGTGTTGAGAAAGAAAAATGGCTTATAAGGAGTTAACAGCGATCCAATATTTAAGGTGAAAAGTCTGGATGATCCATATAACTCTGCAAATTGACAATATATTATACTGTGATTCACCTCTCTAAGAACACTATGGTAACCAGAAATTAAGAGGACCAGCCTAAAGTAATTCCAAAATCCAAGTTATCCAATCATACTCACAATATAAACCTGCTTCACACACACACCCCTTTGATTTAAATACCATTGGAAAGTGATTAGGAGAGCAAATCTTCCTTTTCACAAATTTTTTTTTTGTTCATTGTGCATAGTGAATAGTGAAAGGGGGGGGGGGGGGGGTGTGTTCTCAAAAGGCAATATACAGGTTCCAAGGAAGCCATTATAACCTGACTCATTCACAACTCATGACAAAGTGGCTTTGCATATCTGTACCAATGCCTTCTTCATAGAGAAGAGAATAGGTTTCGAGAAAGAAACAACCAGTGGTTTGTAAATTTTCCTTCATCAAGAGGGATGTGTTTTTTGAGAGAATTGGAACTCATCACCAGAAGTGAAGTTCTATTGGCTGAGCAATATCTTTTAATCTTGCACCATCACAATCTTAACTTCTATTGGACATGCATCTACCAGATATCTAAGCACATGCAAATTCTTATTAGTCTAAGCCCTATGATCAATTGATCATGAATCCAAACATCAGCAATAACAGTTAAATCCCATAGAATCGGAAGAGTCAATGTGATATGATGTGGATCCATACGGGTCCAAATCAATTCCACAGTAATAACTCCATGAATTTTTTTCCTTTACTTTTTCCCTCCCAGAATACAGATTACTGAATGAAAGCAATAAGGTAAACAAATATATTTAGTGTTAGGTAAAAACCTGCTGAGGTCCCACACCATAAGTTTCCTGCCAAGACAGCAAGAGGCCAATATTGTCTCGTTCTTCGGATTCCATCCAACTTGGAAAACTTCCTCCCTAGTTGCAGCACCAAATAAACGGTGAGGTTTTAGGAGAAATGGTGAAAAATGCATCCTCGGAATTATTGCAAGTTCCATAGATACCTACAGCATATCTCATAACTGGACAAGAATGCTTACTTGTGACAATCAAAGGTATGAAGTGCAGTGCTCATCTTCCGAAGATCAAACAGCTTAACTGTCTTATCAGTTGAACCCGTTGCTACAACCCACTCGTTAAAAGGGTTAAAAGCCAGGCAATTAACCTGTATACAAAGCATCAGAGAGAGGAATATTACCTCTGTTCAAAGTTTGGCGCACACATATTTTATGATTCTCAATAAAGAAAATAAAGAAAATGAAAAGAAAAAAAAACATTAGGCAGTGGATGAGTAATTAGTATATATGCACAAAACTTTGAAATATAAGTATCTGTTATCCATGCACCATGACTGAAGAAGAAGAGCAGAACAAGAGAAGGGTTTAAATAGCCTTTCAAATTAATCATCAAATAAAACTGAAAAAGTAGCCATATGTTGAACATCAACTTAAATAAATAAAAAAACCCTATAGAGATCTCCAACCAAAATGACAATAGAACTTCTCAACAAATTAAATAAATCCCAACATCTCAATATCCTAATTTTAATAGCCATGGTTGCATCTCACAGACATAAAGCTAAGGGGAATTATAAGAGGGTGATCTTGACACTCACCTCACCTTGATGGGCAACTACAGACTGGACAGGCTTGTTGGCTGCTGGCGTACGGAGATCCCATATAAGCAGGTGGTGATCATCACCACATGAACCAAAAAGATGTTCATGCCTCAAGTGCCATGCAACATCTTCCACAACACCTTCGTGGACCTGTTTTGATTGATAGAAAAGCATGATAGATGTTCAATCGCGCCATTGATAAAGTGTCATAGAATTTTTTTTTATGCATTATCAATCCAAATACAATAACACACTATGCATATGCTAATGAGAAATTTCAAAGAGGGTTAACATGTCTCTATCGTTTTAGGCACAGCAGATCCATGCATATATGATAAATGGATTATCATATGATATGATAATTATATAATTTTTGCTATCAATGCTTGTCTAAGTGGGGACCTTGTGGGTTTTAAAGTGCTGTTGGCTTTTCATAGGCGTTTCCTCGCTACTTATTTAAATAATAGATCTTGTTTTTAATCATCCATCTCTTTTGGATACACCCCTTGTTTCAAGGCCAGTATGGGTATATCTGTTCACAATCACTCCAAGAAGACAAAAACACTGCTTATTCAATAGCCAAATAAAAGAACCCGCCAACTCCAGAAATTTCAAATCTCAACAAGGAGAACACTGTTTTACTTTAAACATTTTTAGGTCTTCCCTAGCAAACATTTATAGATAATTAATATTTAGATCAGTGCAACTTAAAGAAAAATGTTGATCTAGACTGCATCTATTAATTTTTTCTTGATAAGATCAAGAAATAAATTTCTAACATGCATAACTGCTTCAAAAAGTCACCATTCATTTCATAAATATTACTCAGTTTTCCCTTGGTTCCCCTTATTGACAAACATGTTGCCAAGGTGAATCGAAACAAGTGGGCAAATGATGGAAAGATGTTATATGGATTATGTAATGAACAAGAAGAAACCTCTCCTATGCGGCAACTGGCTATGGAATAGATCAGGGGAAACCACTGGGAATCAGTGCTCATTTCGAAATGTGAGTGGTCTGTGGAGATGTTTCAATGCTAAAAAAAGGAAGATAAAATTGTTAAAAAAAAATCCAAAATTTTATGTATACCTCATGTAGTTTGTTTAGGAATTTGGTTAACAAGGAATAAAAGTAATGTTTCAAACTAGAAAAGCTTCATAGGATAACACAAGGACATGCATTCAATATCTTCTTCAGGATTGAGGGAACACATATTAAGGGCTGAAGATATGGAAAATTGTGGTGAGAGGATTACTACTGAAATAACCAGCATGTCACGAGATTTTGGCCTTTGTGCCCCATGTAATTTATTTTGTTGTTTTGTTTTACTTAAATGGGCATCCTCCATCTCCTATGTACAAGGGGAATATTTTCATTGCATCCATGATATATTACCAAATCTTTATAATAAAAAATTTACAAAAATCTGATATCTGCGATAATAAAAAAACCCAACTAAAGTCCACATCGCAGTCTCATAACATCACCAAAAGATATAAAAGAAAACTTATAAAGAACATGATTGCTTACCTTAAAAATCTGTTGTGCGTCAAGAACTTTGTTCTTACCATCGGCGCCTGCTCTAATGTCCCAAAGGCATATCTGAGCGTCATCTGAGCCACTCAATAGGTAACCTTCCCTGAATGGGCTCCAAGATAATCCATATCCTTCAGTGGTATGACCCCTCAACCTCAAGTCAGGATTGCAAGTACCATCTAAAGAAGGCTTTGATGGGTGCTTGCTGTAATCGAAAACAAACACCTCTGCACTAACAGTTTTTGTCGCAATGACGAATGGATTTTGGGGCATGTAACGGGCCCGATTAACCTCTCCTTCATGATTTATCTGTTGCATTATTTGCACCTGCAAACATAGAGAGGAAGAAAAGACAAAAGTGGGCATATCATACATTAACATAAAACATCCACATAAGTAGGGCAATCTGCAACTACACAATTCTTTAGCCAAGCCCAGATAATTATTACATCTAAAATTCTCCCTTAAACTTCCCAAAGTGAACTTTGGGTGGTATGAGGGGTTAACATTCTCTTCCTATTTTCTTTCTTTTCTAGTTCTTTGCTTGTATTGGTAAATTTCTCTTCTACTATCTTCTATTGGAGATCAACCCCGAGTGAAAGGTTAAAACACTTCACAACATCAACCAAGGTTTTTTGACCAAAGAAATTTACTCATATCTCAGACAAATACGACAAACCCTACCCTCTGCTTATGTATAAGAGAAAGCATAAACTGAATTGGGAATATTTCCTGCCAGTTACTTTGAGATATCATAAAGCTTCTCTATGAGGCAAGTATCCAAGACATATATCACTAATCTATGCAGTGAAAACATTATACTCCCATGCCTAAAACCGTTCATCATCATAAGATTCAATATTTGCATCTTTTTTATTTGCTTCCAATGGTTCCTCTTCTCTTTCACTTAACAACCTCAACAAAGAGAATAGAGAGCACCTCTATTACATGTTTGTGATCCAAACACAAAGGTAATCATGACATGCAATCACACCCGCGTTTTTCTGCAAAAGATAAATCTCTCAAAGCATAGGCTGCGTAAACACTCAAAATGGGGCAGCAAAAAAATAAACACTAAACTAATACCCAATTCAAAATATAAACAAACCCCAAAACCCCCAAAACAAACAAAAACCAAAAACCAATGATCAATTCAAAACATAAAAGAAAAACCCAATTCCCCATAAAAAAAACTTCTTTTATGAGAAGTTGGGGTTTTAACAATAACATATTAAACAAACCCTAAAATTTCCAAAAAGAAAATAACCATTTCAAGATCAAACCCACCTAGTCAATCCCCTTACTAAAGAACACAACAAACCCTAATCAAACAGCATACATACAAACAAAAATAAACAGAGAACGGAAGACCCACCAACATCTACTACTCGATTCGAAACACAGGAAACCATAATGCCCCAATGAAACGAAAAACATCCTTTATGAGGCGTTAGGATTTCAACAACCTTCTTCCATACCATAAAAGACCACCCTTTTCGAGATCCAAACAAAACCCTAGACAAACCAACCGTCCCAATCAATCAAATACCACAATAGAGAAACTTTGTCTCCAATTCAAAGACGGAGGAAACCATAATACCCCCATCAAAAACAATTTAAAAAGACCCCAACCTTTTCAAGAGCCAACCAAAGCCCTAACAAACCCAAAGACCCCAATCAATCAAAGATTCACAAGAGATAGAGACAAAGAGACAAACTTTGCCGGTTGAGCAGCCAAAGCTGCCGAAGTCGGACCGCTCGTCGTCGAAGTGACGGACGTCCTTCTCGTAGTCGTCGACGGGGAGGTGGACCTGGGCGAGCATGAGATAGTTGGGCTCGTTTTCCGAGGTGTGGGTGCCGAGGATGAGCTTCTGGACGGAGGAGTCCCGTCCGGGGATCTCCTCCCGGTCGGGGAGCCACTGTACAGTGAGGGACGGCCATTCCAAGGCGTGGGTTATGACGAGGTCGTAGAGGAACGGCGTGTTCTTCTTCCAGATCTTGTACTCCTCGTTTATCACCCTCTCCTCTATCTCCCCCCGCATCTCCTCCGACTCCTCCGCCATTTCTTCTTAGGGTTTCGGAAGATCTTCTTTTCGCTCCGATCGATCGATCGATCGATTTATTTTTTTTTGTGTTGGTCTCTCTCTCTCTCTCTCTCTCTCTTTGTGCGTCTGTGTTTTTGGCGGGTGAGAAAATAAGGGTTTTTGTTGTGGTGCTCTCGCACGTGTGGTGGAGATTGGACACACACGTGAGATTGATGACGTAAGATTGATAACTATTTCAGTGGATAATTATATTAGTTTTAGTTATTGTTGTTAAAAATGTAATAATAAAATTTCTGTTGCTTAGTTGAATATGGATATATTGGGGATAAAAGGTGTATAGATTACAGATAATGATTTATAGATTGTGAAAAATCATTTGATGTTTGAGCCTATGATTTTATAATAGGTTATAATAGATGATTTAATATGTTGTCCCACCTTACATCAATATAATAAGTTGGGTGAAATAAAAGAATTCATAAAGAACTTGTATATTTGGGTATGATCAAATTTGGTCTGATCATTGGATTAAAATATCTTATCGTGTTATTTTTAAAACAATATTTCATTTATAACTCTCACACGGTACATCCTAAAATCATGTTGCATGAATTATTAAAATAACAGAAAAAACAATCAAATAAAAATTTATTTATCATGTATGAATTGTTATTTATGTCAATATAGCTATTGAGTATACGTAATACTTGAAAAAAATAACTTTTAATTAAAAAAATACAACAATTTACTTTAAAAATCATACATGTTCATCTTAAATGATTTTGTACCATGTGTATAAATTCTAATGGTACAATACCCAAATATCTCTACAATATTCAAATATTGTAGTGGATCTCACCCTCCTCAGCACACTTTTATTGTTAAAAATTAGTCATCATACATAACAAAGATGAAAAATGTTAAGTCGGCCCAGTGTTCAACCCTAAGTGTAGTCTCCATACTTTTTTATTTTTTAAAAACTATATACTTCATACAAAGATATACATATTTTTATAAAAAAATAAAACTAATGCACAAATGAATTGTATGAACTCATTTCTAAAATATCTTTTTTTTTTCTAATGAAATATATATCTTATTATATTACATTATATTGAGTGTAGACTAACGAGTTAGATATTAGCATGTAAAAAACCCCAACAACATGGACCATTCTATGAGAAACAATAAATTCAAGGACTCCATTGTAATTATTCCAAAAAAACCCGACATTTTTTTAATTAATCTTCGATGGACTCCCTTTTGGTTTTCTTCACCAACCAATTCAACACTTCTCCTTTTGTCACCACTGCCGTCTGAATCGCCCCAAGAACCCTTAAATTCTCTCTCTCTCAGTCAGTCCCTTTCGCCATTGCAGAGTTACTGTAGGAGGAGGAAGAGGAGGAGATGAAGAGGTACAGGAACGGAGAGGTATGGGACTTCGAGCACGAGAACCCTCTGAGCAGGGACGGCTCCGACGTCATTCTCGGCCTCGACGGGGGCACCACCTCCACCGTTTGTATATGCATGGCAATGCCCGCCGCCTCACGTGACGGTGTTCCAGACCCCCTCCCTGTCCTCGCCCGCGCCGTCGCCGGTTGCTCCAACCACAACAGCGTCGGAGGTCCACCCATCTCTCTGTCTCTGTCTCTCTCACTCTCTCTCTGTATTGATGATGGTGTCAAAAATTGGTTTTTTTGGGGGTTTCTGTTTCACGTTTGGATAATTGGGTTCTTGATACGATTGATGATTTCAAATGGGTTTTTGTTTTTAGTCTGTCTCTCCCTCTTCTCTTTTTATGCCTTTGCATTGGTGATTGTTTACAAAGCTAGGATATTTTGGGTTTCTATTTCACGTTTGGCTAATTGGGTACTTGATTTGATGGATGAAATGGATCGTCCTAGTTTTTGTTTTGCTGTCTCGCTCTCCCTCCCTCTGTTTTTGCCTTTGCATTGGTGATTGGTTTTTCAAAGAACGTTTTTTGGGTTACATGTTATATTTGAATTATTGGGTATTTGATTTGATGGGTCACCGCAAATGGCTCTTAATAGTTTTTGTGTTTCACTCTCAATTCCATTTAATGATGTTTTTTTTTCCATCCATGTTTGGCTATTTCAGTCTTTCATAGGAGGGTGTCTCTGTGTGTGTGTGTTGGGGGGGGGGGGGGGGGGGTTTGGAATTTTGGGTTTTTATCTTGGTTTTGGCTTATTGGGACTTCAATTTGATGAATTGCAGCAAATGGCTCCTCTTAATTTTTGTATTTCAGTCTCTCTCTCTATTTCATATGATAGTGATGTGTTGGTTTTTTTGTTTGTGGTTCTTCTTTATGTTTGTCTACTTGGGTCCTTGATTTGAGGTGTTATTCTAATGGGTTGTCTTAGATTTTTGTCTTATATCACCTCCCTCTCCCTCCTTGTATTGGTAATGAATTCGCTGGGAATTCTTGGTTTTTCCCTTAAATTTGGGTTTTTGGATTTGTTCCAAATGAATTTTGGTTTTGTTGTTATCTTTTTGGTTTTTTATTTGGCTTCTTTCTTTCTTTGTGTGATTTGTTCTTTCAGATGGATAGGTGCTTTTGGTTTCTAGTATTGCATGCTCTCCAAATGGAGCATTTTGTTTTTGTTCTATCTCATCTGGTCATCCACATATTCTTCTATGATAGGGTGCTTCAATTGGTTGGATCTGTCACATTGGTCCCGAGCTTTTGTTTACATTGTTTTATTGACATGATGATTTGAAATTTTGAATTAGTTTTATATATGAATTATTCGATTCTTTAAATCTACAAACATTATCATTTTATTTTAGTTGTTTTTTCATCATGTTTTTATTTATTTTCTTGCACTTTTGCTGGATATTTTAACTCTATGAGAGATGAATTGACCTAACTTATGAAATGGGTGATCTGGATGGTCTTGTCACTTAATTTTTTTTTTTTTACATTTTTAATAACTATTTTTACTTGATTTCACTGTGTGTTGGATAAAGAGCTTTCTTTTTTCACTTACAGCTGGTATTAGTTGTATGAAATGAACCTTTGAATTTGCTTAATTTTGATTTTATCTACTAGTGATCTGTCATGCTAGTTTTTTTATGATCCTTGGAACATGAAAGGGAAGGAACACACACTTAGTTGGGTGTCTGTTTCCTGTTTATTTGCTGGTATCTTTGCCATATTTGCTATTATCATAATCTGGTATTGGCCTCTAATCTATATTTGCATTTTCCTAAAACATAATCTGATACGAATCATTTTGGATTTTGACATTATCATCTTTTCTAAGAACTCAATGGAATATTTATTGGGTTACATATTACATTCTGGTGATTGGACACCAAGAAAGAACTGTGCACAAAGGAGTTCTTTACACTCCCTGGCTGGGGGGTTGGGGGGGAGGGGAAGAGGCCACAACCCGATTTATCTTGTGCACGTGTAATGATAGTTTTGTAATTTATGTGTTATGTGGGGGCATTATGGTAATGCATATGGGCTTTATACACTCTTTTATGAGCAAGGGTTTCTCATACATTTGAGGAAGTATGTACGACCGGGGTTTGAGATGATGCCCGTGGACGTAGGCAATCCTATTATGAACCATGTCAATTTCGTGTATGATAGAGTGTGTGTGTGTGTTTTTTTTTCTTTTTTTTCTACTTTGATTCGCGCCCCTATTTTTCAATGTTATTTGGGATTATTAATAACCATGTTTGAATTTATGCAGAAATTGCTGCAAGGGAAACCCTAGAGCAAGTCATGGCAGATGCCCTATCCAAGTCTGGCTCTAACCGTGCAGCCGTTGGAGCTGTCTGCTTAGCAGTATCTGGTGTCAACCATCCTACAGATCAACAACGGATATTGGACTGGCTCAAGTTTGTTTTCTCACTCTGTTGCATAAGTTTTGAGATCCGTGATTGTCCAAACTAATCCGTTGCACATGTTTTCTGTCATTCAGAGGTGTTCCAAGTCCCCATTTAGTTGCACATGTAGAAAACTTGGTTCTTCATCTTTACTATTTTTTATGGTAACCAGATTATCTTTCATGAGCAAGATTTTGGCCTTGATTGCACTTAGTTAATGAAGGAAACAACTAATTTGTCATGATAAACATCTCCTATTAGCATATTATTAAAAAATAAATAGATTATAGTCAATGTGTAGACTTTGATGTTGATAGCTATGATCACCATAATGTGTACATGTTTAACATTCTTTTAATTATGATGAAGCACTGTTCAATGCTAGCTAATGAAATATTCTGTTTTATTTAGGATAGCTGCATTCTGGACTGGCTACTAGGAATGTTGCTAGGCATTTATGCATCAATATTGTCTTCTTTCCTTTCCCCAATTTGATATAGACCATTTTGTATTCCAGTTCTGGTACACAGTATACATCTTCTAGGAAACAAGATCACTGTTGTGTGTGTTCTACCGTTGGACATGCATGCCAAACTTTGGGCATGACACCTGTGACCTTCATGAGTGTTTGCGTTAATACTGGTATATAATTCTATTCAAATTTAAAAAATATAGAATAAATGAAATATGGCTGAGAATGTGTAACTAGACATGTATGACATACACTTTGAAATAGTACTAGAAGTTAAATATGTATTTTATCTATAACTTTGTCCATGCGTACTGAGATACATTTTGCTTCTGTCATGCATCTTCAGTGCTTAACACAATGGAAACTTCAATTTACATTAATTGAGAGACTTATAGGACTAATGAGAGACTTATAGGAAACATATTATATCTAATATCAGAAACTCTAGAGTTACTGAATTGAATGACGAAGTTTGCTTTACATATATGTACATGAAACCATTTAGTTAGCATCTTCTTTAACATGCCATCTTGTATCTTCATGAATGATTGGGTTGACCGTTGATTTAATGGGTCGGATCTATTATATCATGTCTGATGTTTACAAATGCATATTTGGAATCTCTTCACAAGAAAAAAAATTGAATGAAATAACCCTTCAATAGCTTCTTGGGTTGTCTCTGAATCTCCTGGGTCCTTCTTGGTTTTGTCAGAGATATGTTTCCAAGTCATGTCAAACTATTTGTTCAAAATGATGCCGTCGCAGCTCTGGCTAGTGGCACGTTGGGAAGGCTGCACGGCTGTGTACTCATTGCTGGTACAGGGACAATAGCTTATGGTTTCACAGAAGATGGAAGAGAAGCTCGAGCTGCCGGTGCAGGGCCTGTCTTGGGTGATTGGGGAAGGTAAGACTATTGTTCTGACTTGTGAGATGGACATATATTCATGAGATACCATCACAGCTCATCTATTGGGACCTTAATTTGTTTGTAGTTTGTTGAGTATTTTCAAATGTTTTCATTGTAAGCAAAAGAATGACTAAAGAACAAATATTCGATTGTTTGAAAAAAAATATTATGCACTCTTTTCTGAGGGATGAACATAAGTGCACTAAATCAGAGGATTGCCAAAATAACACTATCAACTAGTAAGCTGTGGGTTCATCATCTACATTTTTCAAATGATAGTTACTATCCTATGGACAAAGAAAGAATAACTTTTCTTCCCGTCTTTCTTTCCATCAATTAAGCCACAATTAGAGGATGATGAAGAAACATATGCCTTTGATGTTAATGGTGATTTACCATTCAAGTTTTAGAAAGAACATTTTTTTATTGCTCAAGAAACAAAGGTTCTAACTAAAATAATATTATCTTCTTTTTCTTCCTCTCCCCTCTTTTTATTCCTCCTGTTCCCTCTTGAGGTCTGTATATGTTACGTACATTACACAAGTAGCAACCCTTGCCTGGGGTTTAAAACCCACCACCCACCAGTGTGTGTGTGTGTGTGTATTTTTTTTTATCTCTATATATTTTCCTTTTTTTTTGGGGGGGGGGATGTAAAAGGATAAGTTATATATACAGGTCTGTTTAAAAAGATAAATGAAATATGAAAAGCTTAAATTTGCAGGTATCTGAACTTTGGCTGGTTTTTCATTTAGCTAAACATTTGAATCTAATTTATGGTAATGAAAAGGCATGTAAAATGTTTTTTGGGGACATGACAAAAAAGTAAAATAAAAATAAAGAACCAAAATACCCAAATCAGCCCCTATTGGTCATACCCAAAAAATCCACTTCGAATCTTTATTCTTGCTTAGAATGATTTTGACAAATAACTAACTAAAGAGTTTAATATCTAAAAAGCCCACCTTATCTCACATTTACTCAATAGTCAATACTGAAACTGATATTGTTAGAAATGACATGTCTGAGATGTGGGAAAGAAAAAATGAGAGAATAAGTGTATTTTAGTGCAGCAGTACAAGTTTAGTTTTTATTTCAACAGTGACCCTTTTTTTTTACAGAAGCACTATTGTTGGTTATGAATTAAGTACTGTGATTTCTGGGGGTTACAGCATACATGAACCACCATATAGCAACATTGATCAAGTATGCCGAAAACAAAAAAAATGATGAAGGAGAGATACTTATGAAAGCTGGATTTTGATGGAATTGGAGGTAGTTACTCTAGATATTGAGCTTTTTAGGGGATTAAACAAAATTGGTTTGAGGAACATGCATGGAATTCTTGAAGGGGCAATTTGAACATTCTAAGCAACAAAGGGATAGGGAAGGCTTTTTTGGTATAATTTTTAAAAGTGGATGATTTGGACATTTTGGTTCTTTAGGTGACTTTCCTTTTGGTGTCCTTTTTTTTTATATTTTGGTTGGTAAGATATTATGTTGAACTTATTGACAGGAAGTATAAAATCTACACAAAAAGAGTAGCAATTACAAAATAGGTTAAACTGGGTAAAAACCCATCTAACTCCATATCCTAATTCTTTGGCATCCTCCTCAACAATATCTAACAAAGTAAATATATATATATGGACTATGGAGGTTCCTAACTGTGCTTCCCATTGTCACATGCAGACTATCCAATAAATCTGCTGCCTTACTTCTCTCCATGCCGATGTGGGAGAGTTGCCACTCTGCAAGTGTTTGCAACCCAGTTGACGCATTGTCTCTAATCTCCTGGTTTTCCAAGGCACTTTCTTGCTTCTAGAGATCCAATCAATCATGGTGGCAGGATTAGATTCTACCCAACTTTTTGATAAAATAAAATGCGTATGGTTTTTTATGACTGAAGTAACAAAATTTCAACCTCTAAATAATTGCTAAATACATGGGAGAGCATTCTTAAAAAATTTGAGAGCACGATGCAAATACAATTTGGGTGTTTCAATACTAATTCTGAATTCCGATTATCTGAATATCTATTGCGCTGGTTCCTCTTTTTCTCCTCTTCATTATCTCTCTCTCTTTCTTTGTTTTCCTTAGAATTGTACCACAAGTTTTTCAATATAATTTGATGGATGCCTACTATTCTTTCAAACAAAAATTCTGAATAGAGATGGGTATGGAAGAGGAGGAGTTGGGTATAATTTTTTATTTATTTATTTTTTTTAATTTTTTTTACTTCTGGGGATATATCTTCCCCCTTTTGTGGCCTTATCTCCCTCATGTAGTGATGAGCTCTTACCTTTCTTCACACACAAAAAGGAACAGTTAGTTTTTTTTGTTTCATAATTTGATTAAATTTAAATGGTGAATTGCTTCTGTTTGAACAATAGTTATTCATAAATTTATGATTATAACAACCATGTGCATCTCTCAGAGTTTGTAATTCGAAATCAGAAATGAAATCGGGTAGCAAATTTCTACCTTTATTCAGAAAAAAAACAACCATGTGCATCATGCTTATAGACAATGCTGCACATGTCAAATATATCTGAAGTTACATCAGTCATTTGACTTGTTTAGATAGGTAATCCACACTTCCACATTATCAGAATTGCATGCTCGCAACGAACTTGGCATATTTGTTCAGTATGAATTGGAGTTTTTTACCTTTTGGAAATTTTGCACATTCTGACTCACTTAAAATGATTATCTCTGCACTCTGCAGCGGTTATGGTATCGCTTCACAAGCATTGACAGCAGTGGTCCGGGCTCATGATGGTCGTGGTCCTCAGACGATGCTAACTCATAGTATTTTGCGAAGGCTTAGTCTTCCTTCTCCAGATGAATTGATCGGGTACATCGTGCCTGTAATGCATTGCCCTTTTTATTATGAAGCTGATTTATCAATTTTATTCTCTCATCGAATGCTTGCATGTTGCAAAAATAATTTCTCATCTATTGCTCTTCTGATCCATATACAAGAGTGTTGTTCTATTATAATTAATTATTCTCGTTCCATGTCTTGAAAAATTTTGTTGTGTAAGTTGAAGTGATGGAAAATAATTGAAGGATTTAAGATCAATAAATCAATGCACTGCAAGGGAAGTTCACATTATTTCTTCTTATGTCGCTACATTTCCATAAGAATTCAGATCAACTTGAATTTCTAATACTGACAAAGTGCAAGAAAAATCTTAAGATTACAAATATTTCCTTGCTCGTGTCATTTGACTTCCATGGATTTAAACTAGAATTGCTTGAGAGGTCAATGGAGAGAGAGAGAGAGAGAGAGAGAGTGTGTGTGTGTTTGACTTAAGAATGAAACAATTCATTAGGAGAAAACTGTCCCTTGAACAACCAAGGGATCTCCGATTATGAAAAAAGAAAATACAAAAGAAGCAAAACGGCTGACAGTCGGGCCACTCAAAGCTCTACTGCATCCCTTGATAAAGAAATTTCAAATCTACTCTCCTTTCCAATTACAACCCATAATCATCGACTTATTGCACACTTTTGATAATTATCACCCATGAGCTAAGATTTGCCAAAATGACTTTTATGTTTGAAGAGGCAGAAATTTTGTGCAAGCCATATCCCTCTTTTCACTTATATTCCGCTTTTCTTTTTATTTTATTTACCACTCCACCCCTGCATGTATCCATGTCCTGAATTTCATAAATACAAGTCACTCCTGCACCATGCATCATAATTTACGGAGTAAATTCTAGAGCTTTCAATTTATCTGAAATTGTTCCACTCATATATCTGGGTCTTCTGTTTCAATCACCAACTCCATTTTGAAGAGTTTGCTGCTTCTCTGAGCTGGGGCTTTCCCAGATGTCCTTTTCTAGTTATGTATTATTTTTAAGTATAGCAGAAACCTCAGATTAAGGATGAAAGTAACAAATTGATTCTGATATGACTAAAATATCCCAGCACATTTTCGCACCGTTTAGAACCAATCTTTGAAAATCGTTTATGCTCTAAATTGATTAAAATAATCAATTCTAAAACAGCTAATCTCAACCGATTTTTTAGAAAAGTAGTTTTGTTGACATTTATCATGAAAACTAAATTTTAAACAAAAAACTGAAGTTCAAAAATACCCTTCTGGAACTAATTATCTAAAATCCGATTTTGCAAAATTGGTTCCAAACAGGATCTTTGTCGAGTTCATGTAAAAGCAAAATCGGTTTGACAATTGCTTCCAGACCGAACCTTTTTTTTTATTGGAAGACGGAACCTTAATTGAGTTCAATGAAATCGTTTTGTAACTCATATAGCCCCTTCCTAGTTCCCTTTTGAGATCCCATGTAGTATTATCTTTTTCTTTTTATGTGCTTAGTTATTTTTATTTCTATTGGCAATTCTTTCAGTTCATGTGTCCTAGCTTTCCTATGATATGTTTCCTGGATTCCATGATTTTTCATTAATATATCCCCACCCCAAAAGAAAAGAAAAGAAAATACCCTGAAATGGATGGGAAGCATGCTCACCTATGGCTCTTACTTGTGCTTTATCTGTATTCATGCATGTGGAAGGCTTGATGAGTTAAAATCCATCTTTAAACGAGCAGTGGATGCATCATCGCTTCGTTTCTTTACTTTTTTCTTTTTAATTAAGGTCGGGTTTCATTTTATTTTTTATTGGTAATAGGTGGACATACGCAGATCCTTCTTGGGCTCGTATTGCAGCACTTGTTCCTGTTGTTGTTTCTTGTGCTGAAGCTGGCGATCAAGTTGCAAATAAAATCTTACAAGACTCTGTGAAAGAGTTAGCTGCGAGTGTGAAAGCTGTTGTGCAAAAGCTCAGCTTATCTGGGGAAGGTGATATATGACATGAAAAACAATATATCTTTCAAAAGGACTACACCTCTACCATGCTGTCTTCCAAATGTGTGATTTTTTTGTCATGCAAGTGCATATATATTGCAGATGGAAGGGGTCGTTTCCCACTCGTTATGGTTGGTGGCGTCTTGGAAGCTAATAAGGGATGGGATATTGGAAAAGAGGTTGTGAATTGCATATTGAAGGACTACCCTGGGGCTCATCCAATTAGACCAAAGGTTAGATTTTAAGTCTGGTCATTTGAAGAAGGAAAATGTTGCACTCATTCATTTCTGCAATCACTTTTGTAGATTGAACACATTTTGAGTTTTTTTTAAGCATATACTTGTCAAATGAAGTACTAGCTTTCATAAAAGTGAAGTACATACTCATAGAAATTGAATGCATGCATTTTTTTTTATATATTCCATAATAGAGAGTATATACTCTATGAGGGTTTTAGTATACTGCATTAGAAGTGTCCGTGTGTATCAGCGATCATTTGAAGAATGTTGATTTCCATAAAAAAATCCATCCTATCAATGCTGAAAAGCCAACCATTATAGTGTTTGCATGGTCACAACACAATCACAGAATAATAGAATAGACTCATAAGAAAATGCAAATTGAGGAAGCGCAAATAATTTTGCACATATTGTTCCCTTCCATTGCTTTGCCCTTTGTATCAGATTGTTAAGGTCAAATGCGCAAGCTTTATGCTGGTTTAATGTTTAGATAAATGGTCATCCGGTGAAACCAAATTCAAGAAATCTACATGTTATTAATTCATGGAAAATGTTACACTTATGTATGCAGACACTTTTGTAGATAGAACACATTTCAAGTGTTGTTTTTGAAGTATATACTTGTCTAATGAAGTATATGTTTTTCGAAAAAAGTTAAAAGTATATACTCGAATGAATTGAATGCATATATTTTTTTTCTTTTTCATACTAGAGTACATACTCTATTAAAGATCTCATATAGACGTGACATCTGCAAAAGTGTCTAAGTGTATCATAACCCTTAATCTATAGTAGGACTTTGATAAGCTTAATTGTTTTTGTTTTTGTTTGGGCAGGTGGAGCCTGCCATTGGGGCTGCACTCCTGGCGTGGAATTTCTACTTGGGAGAATCAGAAAATCATTTTGACAATATCTGAATTCATCGCATTCCAATAGCGTGATTCACTTTGTACAGTATGGCGCTCCAAAATCTTAAAACACAAGAAAAACTAATGCAAGTGAAATAAGAAGGTATTTTTTTTTTGTGATTAGCTCAGTTTGTTCCCTAAATCAAATTCTAGGGTTGCAACCCAATTTTAAAAGGATTTGTAATTGGTTGTTCCATATTATTTATGTTTTTTTGGGTTCAATACATGTGACTTGTGATGGCTTTTTATTGAAGGTCTTGAAGACGTACAAGTCATCATAAGAAGGAAAAGTTTCTGTTGCTTGATATTTCTCAGTTTCTTTGCATTGTTCTTCACTTCTTCCTCAACATTTTCCCTCCATGTATCAAGTTCACCCACAGGTATCCCTTGGGATGTTAAAGGTCTGCCCAGCCTTCTCATAAATTGGTACATGACATCATCAATTACCCATTGCTCAGGATCACTGAGTGATTTTGTACATCCAGGGTTTTCTTGACATTTAGGGAAAAATTATGCTAGAATTTCTTTCACAAAAAAAAAATCCATTAAACGTGTTTCAGATTGGTTGTGCGATTGTAAAACTGATTCTGTAGAAATATGCGATTGCAAAACTGATTCTGTAGGAATCTGCGATTGCAAATCTGCGATTGCAAAACTGATTCTGCAGGAAGCTCACTTTCTCAGCTTTTTGAAATCGCAGTTTTTTTGCACTATTTGCCTGAAATCTGTGTGCAGGAAGCTGTTACAGTAAAACTGTTTGGTTGCACGATTGCAAACGCAGCTTCCTGCAATCGCAATCGCGCAACCAAATGCACCCGCTTTGTTTGGGTAGAAAAATAGATGTGAAATAGGGTGGAATACGAGTGAATAAGCCAAAAAATTCTTGTTTGCAAATAATCATGGGTATAGGTGGGAATGAACTGATATAGGTAAGATTCTATTGGAATTGTGTTGTTCTATTCAATTTATTTTATTGGTACAAGGGCTTGTGTTAAATTATTTGTCATTTCTTTTTATAAATCAATGTGTTTCACATGTTAAATCGTTTCACCTTTTATAAACATAATGCAGTGAAGAAAAGGCATAGGCAAAGAGAGGGATATGACAAATACAAGACATTTTTAATTTGCATCAAAATACTCATCCACACTTTTTAAATTTGTTTTTATCAACAACCTATTCATGGTCAACCAAACAATAAAAACATTTTTTTTTTGTTTGCCAACGAGAAAAAATTACAACCAAATTAAAAATGCTTATTCTATTAGTATTGTAGAGGGAAAATCCTGATGAGTTCTGGGCATAACACGTGTCCCTCGTAAATGGGTCAACAGATCCCTTGATCTGTCTTGGTGACCTGGGGATTAGATCTTCTTCGGGAGGGGGATAGCTTGTACAACCTTCCAAGTAGGGGATAAAGATCAGGTTGGTTGTGGCACAAGGTGCCCAAAGGATAGTCCCGAGTTTGATCCCCAAGGATAGTGTTACTAGCATCTCCCTCAAGCAGGGCGGTTATACCCTAACCTGAGCACATTTGTAGAAGGTTGGGGCTCACTTTATCTAGTATAGCTGCCAAGGCGCATGCTCAGCTTGTCAAAATCTTGCGTGGCTCGCTTGATATAGCGCCATGTGGCCATGTTTTGCAATGGATCATCCAGCACCACATCTCGATGAATCTTCCCTGACGCATAATATATTGCCGAATCAAGAGGAACAATTACACTGAGCTTTGTCATCATCTCCAATAAATAAATAGGGGAAGAAGGGGGAGAGAAGGTATGCAATCTTGATCAATCACACTTGATTAGTTCATTTCAAAAAATCATAAACCGATACTAACTTGAGTGTCGCAGTCATTTTGGCCGACATCACATTGGTTGAAGGGATCATACCCCTTCAAGTATAGTTTTTTATATTGGTATATTTATCCGTATCAAAATAGCTTATATTGTTATCCAGACGATGGTCTAGAGTTTTAATGGGTTGTTTTATAATTCAACATTATTTTCTTGTTTCAGTTGATTGGTCAAACCTTGAATTAATTTTAAATCCAAAATTTTAAGGCCAACCCAAACATAACCCGTCCCTAAATCTGAACCCAACCCATTAAATTTAATTTCCCATTAGATTTAATTTAAATTTGGGTTTGATATGGGTTGAATTTAAGTTGGCTTTCGAGGAAAAATCAGGGAAGTGTGAGATTCTAAGGTAAATATAAATTGTACAATTTCATCTCATATGTTTGAAATTAAACTCTGTTTAAAATTTATGACTCATGGACCACCATCACCAATCTAAATCTAACCTAAATTGAATTTAAGCTTAAACACAACTCCACTTGGATTTAGATTAAACCCAACCGCTACAATCACAACCCAAACTCACCCAAAAATTAGATTGAGACAAGTTCAAGCTGTTTAAGTTGTACCCCTAATATAAATGTAACTGAATAATCGTTTGAAAACCCATTTGAAAGGGTTTTGCTTTTGTAGAAATAAAAAAAAGTCAGAACATGTTTCCAAATGATTCTAGAAAAACATGTTTAGTTAAAAAAATGTGATTCAACTTTTAATACAAAAAATATGTTTTCTAAAAATCGAGTATTCTAAATTTCCTTGTACGCAGTCATAATTTTGAAATGGATTTTCAAACGGTCCTGAGTTTTGAAACTGAAATCTTGTCCATTGATTGCTACCATACTGCCAACAGTTTTTAATATCAGTACAAAGATAACATGTAACAAGGCATAATATTGTGTAGGTGATGTGAATAAGGTATACTGCTAAAACCTGACATTCCATGATGATGAACACTTGGAACCAAATAGTGAACAAAAAGAGGGGCAAAATTAATCAATCAAACCCAAACTACAATTCAACTGCAAAACTGAGAAAATATTAACAACTCTGTGCCAGACTGACTTCCCAAGAACACACTGCAAAATAAAATAAAATCAAATAATGCAATCCTCAAATACAAAGAAGATATTCTGTAACCTATGTTGAAGGCATTCCATTCATTTCACCTAACCTTATGAAAGGCAACAAAACTAATCAAGGATTACATTATAATGAGAAACAAATAAAGAAAAAAAAAGATGTACAACACGACATGTACACGTGTCTCGTGAGATTGATCTGTACAACATTTGTATCTGATCAGCAGCAATCATTTGGCTCCACTGTGTTTTCTTTGTCAAACAAAAAGGAAAGGCAACTGTGCATTCAAATCTCCCACACTAATAAGATTCAAAGTATCTGTTGAAAACTGGAGACAATAATAAAAGTGATGGTGGTCATGTATCTCATAATTTGTGGAAAAATAAACAGAAATATAAGACAAGGAGTTTTACCAAATAAGGAAAAAGCTCCCCTCTCAATTTGTTTGATGAAACAGGGAGGGGATCCACCTTCTTTCTTCTATTTTTACATTAGGAGGCCGTTTTAACCAGCTTGTTTCTTCATCCCCAAATATGTAATTGGCTAGCTAAAAAAAAGGCATAAAATGAATGTATAAGAAAAATAAAAGGAGCTACACATACAGAGATTTGAACAGATGTAAGTTGCCTATGTTTTTTGTTGGATTGCAAGAGAAATGACCAATGATGACACAAATTTGATCAAAATCAATTGAGGATGCTGAAACAATCTTTAAGGAAGACCTTGAATGCAAATAATTTATAGGATTTTAGAATATTGTATTACATTGCACTTTATGGTAAAAAAACTTGGTGGGTGGAATCTGACATGGTTCATATATATAGTAAAGCATGTAGTATGCCTTTTCCTATCAAATTCCTAACATGCTTTTCAAGATTAACCATCTGTGTAACATTGTAATTATATGTAACAGTTCATGTGCAAGTATTTTTTTCATAGGCATCAAATATAGAACAAGGGGAATGAGAAAATAACTTTCAGCACAGATTGATTACCGTGCAAAACAATCGCTTAAACTGGCCTGGCAGTTTCGCCTCTTAGTTCTCGTCGAACTAACTTCAAAATCTCCATAATCTGCAACAAGGAAAAGCTCAATAAAAGGAGAGGGTGTAAATGCTATTGCTTAATAGCATAGGAGGATATATCAAATTATTTTTTCCTCAAAATCAATATAGGTTAGAACAGATACTCCTTTTGAAGAGGGAAAATGTTAGAACAAACACTAGATGGTAATATAACGTACTTTATGACATGTAAAATGGTGCTTAAGCTCCAACAACGAATACCAATAACCATTAAATTGGTAGTATTTAATTCAAAAGATGGTACAAACCCAAAATTCATCTAACTATATTTACTTAAGTTTCTTAGGAAACAAAAACCTGAATGACAGGAATCCATAACAGGGACAGAACCAGTTTCTTTGCCAGACTGAAGTCCAATCAATTCAACTGACATCTTAGACAGATAAGATCCTAATATAATCATGCAAATAATTACTGATTTTATATAACTAATGCCTGCGAGTAAAGAAAATAAACTTATGCATGATCTTATTTCAGGATCAAACAAGAGGGTTTGCATCAGGTTCCTTCTAATTTAATAACTTATTTTCTGGACAGGCTAATTCTTAAAAGGAACGAGATTATAAGCTTTCATGGATGTCAATGGCACACCTACACACCCAGAAGTCTATTAACTTTTCATATTATTGGACCAATTATATATTGTAAGGTGACAATTAGTAAGCTCAAAAACCTGGATGTCACATCAACAAATTACCACTCAACATGACAAAAATTGTTCCGAGATATCACTTTTCCTTAAATGCCATTACCATGACAAGAAAGGCAATCTCATGTCAACAAATTGATCCTAAACTTTATTTAGAGAAACAAAGAAAATCTCATGATATATCAAATTATATTTAGCCAGTTTCCAGGGAGTTACAGAATCTGAGCACCAAAGACAGCAGCAAGAACTTTCATTTGCAGAAAGAAAGAAAAAAGTATTTATAAAAGTGATTTCTCTTACCCCAGGATAATGTTGCAATACATGAGAATAATGATCAAGCGCTATGTACACTTTTTCAAGGACACTTAAAAGAGCATCAACTTCATCTCCCAGTACATCAACCTGAATTAGAAGCACAAATCAGAAGTAAGAACAAGCCTAAACATTCTTCTAAGCATGATGTGAAGAATAGATCTACACAGCCAACTAAGCAAACATTCTGCATTGACAAGCCACATCATCACGACAAATAAATGTCATGTTAATATTACATGGAAACTAGATTAACAGAGCACAACTAAACAGAAAATCCCTTCATACAGTATGCCTCTCTTAGGTTTGGGGATAAGCCTCCAGGTAGGAAAGGGAGATGGATAAACTAGAAAATTACTTGATCTGTTGGTATGAAAATGACCGAATAAGGTACATCCAAATCCCGGTCAACACTGGTTATTCCTGGATAGCTGTTCGAGGGAAAGCCTCAAATTCACTTATCTGCATTTTTTTTGGTTGTGAGAGAGATCTCTACTTATATGAAGATCCTATCCAAACAACTAAACAAAAGGCCAAATATTTCATCTCTACTTGTATGAAGAATCTATAGTTGACAACCAAACAAAACTCAGAATATCTTTCCTATTCTATCCTAATAATCACCTGTTTCTGCCAGGCCTCAGCCCCATCCATGAGCCAACAAGGGGCTATAAATTCCGTGATGACACATCTTGTGATCAGAGATGAGACGATCAACAAGTAGACCAAATACAAATAAATGATCTTCTGAAACATGAGATATGCAACTAACAACATGGCAGAAGAAAATGCAACATAGGAGACTTTGGGGGAGATATAAAGATATAGTATTTAAATCAGAGGATCTGAAAAAGATGATATGTTGGGAAAACATGTTCGAGGAAAGGAAACCTACTTCTAACATAATATGTGGTGAGCACACACAAAAGATTAACAGCTAACCAAGCTAATTAGTTTGTTTATCTCAACAAGACCCAATTATTACAATAGAATCAAACATAAATCTACAAGTAACAAAATAAATAACAAGTGGTCCTTCTAAACCATGATTTCAGAAGTGAATGAAATAAAAGAACTGTAATTCAAAAAATTTCCTCCAAATTAAAAAGCTATAAGACGGCAGCAACCCCACCTCATATTCAGCTTTCTCATGGTCAGAACATTTTCTGTCGAACCTCTGTTTGTACAACAATGCCTTCTTCTTAAGAAGATCAGCTCGCTTAACAAGGGGTTGGCATTGGTACGTCAAATTCTCTAACCTGTAGACATAATAACATGACAACGGAGTGTCATTTTGGGATGAATATTCATAAAAAATTTGAGAACTAATTTGTCAGCATAAACAACAAATTGTAGTGGTACAATTGATATTATCTAACATTACAGCTAACACTCAACAGAATTTCCTATATCAACTATCAAGTTAATGGATTCAACTCCTATTCCATTATATAGTAACCAAGGTAATAAGATATCTATTACACAGATCATATAAATGGAAGGGTGATCTTTACATTTTGTTTTCTACCATTCACACAGAATGTTCTATGCAAGCCAATATCTTCCTCAACCCCTGCATCTATCCCTTTCTATAAGCAGTGGAAAAAAGGAAACTGGCACATCTGATGAGTGAAAGATAATTGCCTTTCTTAAGTTTTCATTCCTCTTCAGAAAGACCATAATTTTTTTCTATATAAAGTTGCAATGCCTCTCCAGGAACCTTTCCAGAATATATCCTTCCACCAACTAGGGATGATATAAAACACATCATAGCACTTTGGAGAATTTTAGCGCATGGGATAAACACAAATTGGAGGCTCCCACAATCCAATGAATAGGACAGATAAATCTGGGTGCAAGATGGTCTTCTTCTTTTGTAATTTTCTTGGGCTGTTTTTCCTTCTTTTTTTTCGGTTTGGGTGTTGGGAGGAGAACGATCAGATATGGTATCAATTAAGTATGTTTGGCACTAGAGAAGAACAGAAGATAAGCTACAGTCACAAGACAATAACAATCAAGTAAAATGCAGAGAAAATTTTGCATATCAAAAATTTCTGGCTCTTATGCAAGCTTGTGGTATAGAAATTGTGTTGAAGGGACACACTTTAATTTAAAGATATTATTTAAGTAGCACCCATAAGAAACAATGATATTAACTAGAACCACAGGAATTGCAAAGCTGCCTTCCTCAATCATAATATGGATTATTCCGAGAAAAAAGAATATCTGATAAGTATAATTTTTAATAGTGAAGAAAACAAATCAAGCATGAGAGACAATAACAAAGTGTCACCTAAAAAAATCAGAAATTCAACCGTATCAACCTGATAAATGCCCATAGGTGATTTGAGATAAAGGGTAATGCAAGGTACCCCCCTCTTACCCACAAAAAAGTCCACAGTTTTTTGACAAAAATAAAAATAAAAAGGATAAAACAAAGAAATACCTTGAATCATTTTGTACGATCTTCTTTGTTATGCTGCTTTCCATGTCCATGATTGTCATTGCAAAACCTTGGACACAATTAGTTAAGGACTTAATCTGCTTCCCTTGCTCGTGTTCCTTTACAATGGCTGCAGATATGGTGTTCTGATATTCTTCAATAACAGCCTCCATTTCAGATCTTTGTTTATCTGCCTCCTTCAGGTCATTTAGTACAGTCTCCATATCAGTTCTTTGTTTGTCTGCCTCCTTAAAGACGTTTAGTGCTGCCTCGAGTTTCTGATCTTTTCTGGACATTTCAACTTTATATTGCTGAACTTTCTCTAAAGCCTCATTCAAATCACCACTAATCATTTCCAGTTCCTCCTGTTTCTTCATCATAAGTTTTTCCTGTATGCCTGCCTGATCTCGTAGCATATTAAGTTCTTCACAAACCAGATCATAAGCCACTTTCAGTTGATTCCATTCGGACATTGCTTCTGAAGACAATCGATCTTTCTCTTGCAGCAAGAGAGAGAGCGATGATAATTCTTGCCTTAACTCCTCTTTTTCTTTGATCTCAGAAGCTAAAGCTTGTTCATTTTCCAAAAGTATTGCTTCATGGCGATTCTTTTCCCTGTCATGCTCCATCACCAACAAATTGATGGTTTCTTCAGCACCTATTACAGTGTTTGAGACAATGACATTGTAAATATCTTGCATCACGAGAGTTTCAATGACCAAATCATCCAACTCACATCTTTGGCCATTGATTGCGTGACTTAAAACAAACTGATAGATATCCTCCCTGATTAAATCTTCCAACTTCAGATCCTCCACAACACATTTTTGCTTCTCTATTTGTTTTTCAAGACTCACCTCAGCTACTGACTGACATTGCATCTGGTTCACTGCATCTGAAACCCGAGAAGAGAGTGACTCAACCACCTTCCTCTCATTTGCAAGCAACTCCATTAACTTCTGATTTTCATGTACCAATATGTCATTTCGGTTCTTCAAAGTCAGCACATCCTCAAAAGTTTCCAGGGCCACAGGCAATTTCTTACTCTCAATGAGTATGTCATCAAATTTTGAAACAACCTCTGCTATCTTCTTCTTCATCAACTCTGACTCCTTATCCTTCTTGAAGGGCGACGAATTCCTCTCCTTGGTGTAATCCCTCCAGAGGCTGAAGTACTCTTCAGTGATCTCATGAATTTGGGACTCATGGTTCCTCTTCATTTCAGAAATTTCTTTTTTGAAATGGCTGATGAGGTCCTCTTTTGTCATATGCTTTAAATGTGCGGACTCATCAAGCGCTGTTATTTTAGTTTCATCATGTTTTTCTGAAGTCCCATTCCCATCATGATGGTTACCAAACGCCATGAGATGAGCTTTTCGATGAAAAACATCTCTCCTTTTAGAGAAACTCAAATCTTCTAGACTCTCATGGGACCCATAGGATGACAGGTGCCCTGATTCAGAGCTGAAAATAGAATCCAATTCATGGCGAAGGCTAGTGAGCTTGTCCACTTTCACCAACCAGTTCTTGTTCAGCTCACAAAAGAGAAGGTCCTTTTTCTCCCGTGACTTCATTTCCTCAGCAGACATCTTTTTATTGCGCGCTTCGAGAATGGCTTTCAAGTTGCCTATGCTTTCATCCATTTCTACCAGTTTGTTGGATATTCTTTCCAACTCGGAATTCACCCCATTGAACAAACTAGAGCACTTGATTTCCTTGATCCCCTTCTGGAGTCTTTGAAGCTGCTCTTCAGCAAATCCATCAATCCATTCAGAAAACTTGGATCCTCCATGTGCCATACCCGCCTCGTAAAGGTGCAACCTTTCCTTCAGAGAAGCCACCTCTGCCTCCTTGGAGGCCATCATCTTGGCCACCTCTTTGACCTTGTCCCTGATGACAGTGTCACTCACCATCGTCGAGACGATCAGGCGAGCGCTGATCTCGTCTAACATATCATCCATATCGTGGATGATGAAATCCTCCCTCCCCAGGGGGAGGTCCGAATTCTCCATGGAAGAACTCAAAAAACCCTTAGATAAATTCAAAACCTCGAATCAAATGACACCAATTGCACTTCTAAAACCTGAAATCAATAGCTCAGACATCAAAATTAGACGAATTGCAGACCAAACAGTCGGATTTCCAAATCAAAACAAGTCAAACAACCATTTCAATGGAAAATCTGATGACCCAATAAAAAAAATCACAACTACCACAAAAATCCATGAAAAGAAAAACAGAAACATGAGAAGCCATGTCTTCCCTCCCAATGGGGAGATCCTATTCTCCATGGGAGAACTCAAACAACAAATAAGTGCAAACCTTGAATCGAACAACCCCAATTGCACTTCTTAAACCTAAAATTGATAGCTCAAACATCAATATAAGGACTCTGAAAGACGAAGATTGCAAACCAAACAGTCAACAATTCCAACTCAAAACAAGTCAAACCAACCATTTCAAATTTTCAATGGAAGAAAATCTGATGACCCTTTTTTTTTAATTTTTTTTTGCAACCAACATGACAATCCATGAAAAAAGAGTCAGGAACCATGAATTCCCTCCCCAAAGGGAGGTCCAAATTCTCCATGGAACTCAAAACAGCCCCGCAAAAAAGTTCAAAACCTTCAATCAAATGACCCCAATTGCATTTATTAAACCTGAAATCGGTAGCTCAAACATCAACATAAAGACTTCGAAAGATTGCACAGTTAATAATTTCCAAATCAAAACAAGTCAAATAACCATTTCAATAAAAAAAATGATGACTCTTTCTTAAAAACAATTACAACAACACAAAAATCCATGAAAAGAACTCAAACAATCCCTAAATAATTTGAAAACCCACCAATCAAACAACCCCAATTGCACTTCATAAACCAAAAATCGATAGCAATAACATTAATATAAAGAATTTGAATTGCAAACCAAAAAGTCAAAATTTCCAAATCAAAACAAGTCAAAACAACCTTTTTTTTAAAAAAAATAATAAAAAAATAACACAAAATCCATTTTAAAAATAAAAAATTCGTCATGAATCATGGGAGGTCCGAATTCTCAATGGAAGAACTCAAACAACCCCTAAATAAGTTCAAAACCCTTCCATTAAACGACCCCAACTTCACTTCTTAAACCTCAAATCAATAACTCAAACATCAACATAAAGATTTTGAAGGATTGCAAACCAAAAAAATAACAACTTCCAAATCAAACAAGTCAAACAACCAAATTTAACGGAAATTATAATAACCCATTTTTGAAAATAAAAATCCATGAATTTAACAACAAAAAAAAAATCAGATTTCAAACCTCCAAATAAAAACCCAGAATCAAAAGCCGAAACCAAATCTGTTCACGACGAGAAATCGAGCTTCTTCAAAATATAAACAATCAATCAAAAGCCATAACAGAAGATTCAGAAGAGACGGACAGAGAGACACACGTGACCGTTTTTTGAAATTCCCGCCACCACTGTTGAATTCTTTCCCGCCAAAATTTCGGTTCAGCTTTTTGTGAAGTTTGTGAGATTTTGTTTTTAGGGTTTATGTGTTTCAGAGGGGGGGGGGGAAAGAGGGGGGGGGGAGAGTGAGAGGGAGTCAAAGGGGAAGAAAAGTCGTTGCGAGGACCAAATTGTAATAAAGAAAAACCGAAAAGAATATACGTGACGTGTCGTGTATAACCGACCAAATTTAAAAGTTTGTTTTATTTATGCTTCGGTGACTGGGACTTTCGGAAAGTCGTATTTGAGGACAAAATTGCATTATAGAAAGATTGATTGGAAAGGATAGAATAACGGACACGAGTATGCGAAGGACCCTTTTTTTAATATTTCGGTGGGTGTGAGGGGTCACACAGTAAGAAAAGTTGTGTCCGAGGACCCATTTTCAATTAAAGTGAGGAATAAATCAAGAATTGGAGAGAATACAGTAGAATAAGCTCCAAACAGCTATTTGTTTGACAAGAATAAACCTTGATAGCTATGTCTGGATAAGCTAGGATAAGGCCTGATAACTATTTTAAAAAAATGGTGGAATTGTTTATCAGGGCTTATCTATGCCAATGGATAAAAATACCCTTCTCTGTCATTTTAAAATATTTATCTCACCTAACATTCTCTGCACACATTCCAAAAACTGTCACATCTATCATATCACACTCATATCTCTTATATTTATTCCCAAACACAAATAATTTATGCAGGGGTATAATTGTCATTTAAAAATCATAAACTCTTATCCATCTCTTATCTACCACTTATCCTTACTTTATTCAAGGTGAACCAAACAACAAAAAGATCAATTTTACGTTTCTCAATGAGAATAACAGAAAAGACAACCAAACAAAAATTTACCTATTCAACATGGATTGTTATCTATCCCAGTATAGCTATCAAGGGCGAATAACCTTATGTCGCACCCCAAACGGACCCTTAAGACTTAAGAGCTTTTTTTTAATAGAATATTTCGTTAAATTTTTTTTAGGAATTCGTGAATGATTTCATTCAATTAAAAATAATAAAAACATGCATAATTTTAAAAAAATAAAAAAATGTGTAGATTGTAAAATAGGTTAAATGTAACATTTTCCCTTTGTTGATCCAGATTGTGTATTGAAATGAGCCACGTCAATCAGATCGACCTTGATCAGGTTCATTATTGATGATTGTTCACTGCTAAGCCCAATAAAGAAAATATCATGTACAATTTTTTTACATCCTCATGTTATAGTCAACATGTGTTTTAAATTTTTAAAATTATATATTTGACAATTAATAATATTATTTTATCAAAGAAATCATACATATGTATGGATTGAACGAATACTTTTTAATATATTTTTTGTGAAAGAGTATATAATGTCGTAGTGAAGTATATATATAACATTAAACGATTTTATATACTATGTTAATAACACGAGTACTGTAAATGAAATTGAAAAAAAAAGACTGAGTTAGTACACCCAATAATGATGAGGGCAAATTTATAAGCGTGCTATTATATGCAATCATTGTATATGACTTCAATTATATTTACATGTTTCTAAGGAGATATTGCTTTCATTAAGTAAAAAAGTGTAATTTTTTTATATAAAGAAATAAATTCATTGAAGTATATATTTTATTTTTATAAAATTATAACTTAAAAAATCCTGGAAGACTACATATAAATCTACATATAACATGATTAAGTTGGAAGTATAGTATCTTTTTTTACCCTAATTCTAGTTCGCTCATGTTTTGATTTTTTTTAGAAATAGTATACATCATCTAAAGAAGCATATATTTTTATAAAACATGAAACATATATTTTAATAAATTGTATTGATCCACATATAAAAAATGTGAAAAATTTCTGAAAATGTCTAAATCTCCTTATAATATGAATGTATGACGTTAATGAGGTATACGAAACTATAATTTTTATATTTTTGAAAAAAATATGAAACTGAAATTGGTGCTAAAAATTAAATTTGACTGGGTAATGGCCCTCCATTCAGTTTATAATGAAGCTAAACACAGACAACATGATGCATCCAAGTGCCTAGTGATGATGAAGGACATAAGAAAGGCCTTACCCCAGACAATAATGAATTTTTTGCAGGCTATATCAATTCGAATGAAAGGTAAATAAAGATACATAATTGAATACAAATTGTACTATTATTTTTGAAGTAAGGAAATGTAGAACTCAGGAGACTTAGCTTGTAGATGATTCAAAAAATGTTATTATCAATCATTTGTGTATATCTTGGGTAAGCATCAATTTGGATCAGGGTGTGGTCCTATTCTATGAAATTTACAAAAAAAAGATATATCACTTTATCATATAAATAATAAAAAAGAATTGATAGGTTACTGTTGGACACATTTTATTTTACAATCTAATTTGTATATATTTCATTAATGAAAATTTTTATTTTTATTTCACTTCAATTTTTATTTTCGTACCATTGTTAAACAACTTTAAGTTTGAGAAAAAGAGTTAAATTTATTAATAATGTTAAGTCCAGCCTCATTTTCAGCCTCAATTCTAATCTACATGTGTTTCAAATTTTTTAGAAATAATATACCTCATATAATGAGGTACATGTTTTTTATAAAAAATGAAACATATACTCTAATAAATTGCATGAATACATTTATAGAAAATGTAAAAAAAATTCTTTCGAAATATATGCCTTGTTAACGTGAGCATATGCGTTGTTAATTTTTTATCGACACACATAAGACTGAAATTAAAACTGAAAATGAATTTAGGTGTAACAGTACCCTAAATTTATAGGCCCCATCATACAGAGATTATAATCCAAATAAATAATAAAAAATTCTCTCTTCTTCCATAGGCTTTTAGTCAATCTTTGCCAAAAGCTTTCCTTTTCATCTAAATACAAAGTAAATATTCAACATCGAGCAATTAATGTCTTTCATATGATAGAGAAGGGGTGAAAGCTCATGTTGAATATTTATTATTTCGATGTTGAACCAAAGGCAAAGTTTCGCAGCAGTGAATATCCCATTTTTAGGCTGCATTTAAATGTGCTTTTGAAACATTGAGATTTTTAAAATCTCGTGTTTTAATCCCAATTTTTTTTATAAGTTTTCAATCAATTGAGTTTTTTTTGCCTGAAGAAGTTAGAGTAGGGTTTGAAAAGTCAATGTATTTGAATCCGCATTTGGAATATTTCTCTTTTTAAATGTGGAATCCGCTCAAATACACATCTAAACGGAGCGCTTGAGGCGGAGGATCTTGTAGAGTTTCGTAAGTGCTCCATTTTCTTCCAACTGGAGTGCTATCTTGATTTGGCATTGTGATAAGGAATTGGGATAAGAAAATAATTTAGTTAAATCACATGTTATCTCATATGTAAGAAAAAAATGGGATAAAATATAAACAATTGTCTGTATTTTGAGAGAAAAATGAGGATATTTTGTTCTAAGTAAAAGATATAATAGACTTTATCCCCATTTTTTAACATTATTTTGTGAAACATGAACAATATTTATAACTGCCCTTCCTAAAAAAATAAAAGAAAAAAACCTTATAAAATCAAAATCAACAATATTAATGCCCCTTTAATGGAAATGGTAGACTTGGTATTTTTACTTTTTTTAAAGTTATTCCATATTTACATTATGTGATCCAAATGTAAAATTAAGGATAAGAACACAAAAAAATGGGGATAACAAAATGCATTACCAAATGTAAATATGAATAAAAATAATAGTCTTTTATTCTCATAAATTAAGTTAACTTATCTTAAATATTTATCCCTTTACCAAACTAGGCCGAAGAGTTGACTCTCTCTCCCTCAGTCTTGAATTGGTAGTCAATTCAGCTATTCTTATTTTTAAAAAGATCCACATTTATACAAGTTATCATCTACCAAAAGAAAAAAAAGAACCATCAGTGTCTAACATCCAATTAGCCACACAAAAGAGATTGGAATTGAGACTGGAATAAAAACTCTGTGTAACAGCACTCTTTTAAAATTGTACGTCTACGAGTAAAGCGAATAATATTACACGTGTAAACTTGAGACGTTACACATACCATAATGTACAAATGTCTGATAAATATAAATTTAACTACATTTATAGTTCTATCACATCTAGGGATGTAAGAAAATAAATATTATTTACAATTGGATTGTGTTTCCAATTTTGTTTTAATAAAATGATGTTTTGATTATCCACCAATCTTTTTACATCAACTAGACATGTGAGATAGTTGATAAAAAAAACTTCAATTGTAAAATACTCTTGATAAAATCACTTATTTGAACATGAAACTATTGTTTTAACATATTTTATCCAAGTGGTCATCTTGATAAATAAAAAACACACATTTCACATTTACAATCATCGTTTTATCATTTGTTCTTATTAATGCATTTTATAATGTGGAACAAGTTTTATGTGTGACCCTTTAATTACAACTCACATAAAGTTACATGTTATTCCTTTTTTTTTTTTTTTTTTGGTGA
Organism: Acorus calamus; assembly: GCA_030737845.1. NCBI lineage: Eukaryota > Viridiplantae > Streptophyta > Magnoliopsida > Acorales > Acoraceae > Acorus > Acorus calamus. Next base: position 6,132,167 of record CM060858.1, on the reverse strand, counting down.
ATGTTATTCTTGGCCATGCATGTGTGCCCACATATAAATTTTTTATATACTTCTTTCATATTTCCATCTCCCATCCTATTTTACTAGTATAATCGACAAGTATTTTTCATTAAAATGAGTGCTAACATCTATGTTAAAAGCATAAAATATTGGAACAAATTGATTATCATTATTATTCACTGTTGACATGGAAATAGTACTGATGTGATTTAAAACGAAACATGAGAGATAAGTATGAAAAGTGGGGAAGTAATATATCTAGACAGGCTATCAAAATCAAGGATGTTGAAGTACAGTCTTTCCTTTGAAAAGAGATTGTCTGTTGTTTTGGCACGCCCAGAGAATAGTTTATGATAATGTCAATTTGATGATACTTTGATAAAGAAATGTCGCTCCCCAATCTCGTGTGTTGAAGATCAATTTAGTTATGTCAAATCGATGTTATAATAAAATTAGTAGATGTTAGAGGCACTTAAACAAAAAGAAAGGTTGAAAATAATGAAATCGCTTAAAATGCAAAATCAATTTTATATGATTTGTATCTGTTTTTTAAATAAAAAATTGTATTATTGCAGTATATTAATCTATTATAAAAAAAACTTAGATATGTTCATTGTATTGATATTTGCATTAGAGAATGTTTCTTGGATGAACACTTGACACATTAAGTATATATAGCTTATTTACTTTCTATTTCTCTTATCATTTATTCTTATAGTACAGTTAATTATAACTATATTAAGTAATGCTGATTATTTATTTGTTATTCATAAGTATTAAACTGAAAAATGAGATACCGGAGAAGATTGATTTTCATTCATTTTATATTATTAGCATCAAAATATGTCATAATTTTTCAAATTCTTATTGAAAATGTTTGGGTTGTGCAGTTAGAAATAGGGATATATGCAGTTAGAAATAGGGATATATACACATTTTCGGTGTCAATTATTTAACTTAGCTTCCTCACGTAAGTAATTATTTTAAATCTATTATTTTTTGAAGTCCCTCAACTTTTTTAGCATTATAAAAATATTCTCCCGTAAGAGGTTATATGTTTTTCAGTCCTTCTGTCCAACATTATCTGTAGGAGATACATAATGATATAACATATTGAGAATTGATAAAAGTGTTATGAGTTACATAGCCTATATTAAATATTTCAATAATGATTTTTAGACCCCCATTGATAGACCCCATTTCAAACCCCATGAGGTGGCAAAATTAAATTATCCATTTTACCCTTCATATTTAATTTCAATCCCTTGAATCTCGAGGTGGTTATGATTTTGGTTTTTTTCAAATCAATAAAAATAAATATTTCAGCCCATTCAATGAGCGTCTTTACTTTCTAAAAAAAAATCTTTCATCACATTCATCGCATTCAATGTTCACAACTCTTCCATACATACGACCAACACACATTGTTTAGTCTTTGTTGGACGAGTAGCCAAGTGACAACGTTCGACCAGTGGAATTTCCATTGACAGAGTTTGTTGTTTTTCATTCCTAACTTTTTTTAGTCGGTTATTGCCAAGCGAATTAAACGAGGTGACCACACACGATCGAAGGGAGGGCGTGTGATAAACGATCGGAAAGTAATGCATGATGAGATCTGAACCCCACGTACGAGAGGTCATTTTAATATTATTTTACTTTTACACGAAGTGGTTTACAAATCCATGGTTGGGATTAGAGAGGAAGAGAAAAATTACTTAATTCATTTTTTTTATTTACGATTTGATTGTAGTGCAAACAATAGTAATCTTATGTTTTTTTCGATCTGAATAAAACACATTTATCTGAGTCGTGAATGAAAAACTTTTACATTTATCTTTGAATACTCATATACATTTTTTAGATCGGATTTTTAATTTAAATTCAGATACATGACCATTATATTTGGATTTTATTTGCACTTTGTGTTTAAGTACAATTTATATAATCATTTTTGTTATTGTATATGTGTATAATTATGCATATTGAGTAATTCAACATTTTTTTAGCCTTGTATGATTATTTTTCAACTTGTTCAAATTCCAGATACATATTTATCTAATATAAAATTGTTAATTCAAATTCTAGATACACGTGTATCTGAATTATTTACCTAACTCAATTTGTTGTTTGTTATTTTACTTTGATGGATTTGATTAATGTGTATCTGAATAATATTTAATTAGTTTTTATCATCTATATTTAAAGAATTTTATTAATCATCTATGCAATGCCTCATTAGCATGTAAACCATAATTGTTTCATTTTAAAACTTATTTAAATTCCAGATACACTTATATATATTGTAAAGTTGTTAATTTAGATAGCAGATATATGTGTATCTGAATAATTTATCTAGCCCAATTTGTTGTTTGTTATGTTGGTTCTGATGGATTTAATTAATGTGTATTTGAATAATATTTAATTGTTTTTATCAAGTATATTTAAAGATTTTTATTAATCATATAAGCAATGCCTCATTAGCATGTAGACCATTATTGTTTCTTATTGATTTCAGGTAAATAACTCTATCTTAATATTATATCTGATGAAATTTGTATTCGAAATTAATTCTTAAGATAATATTTGAATTTTAAAATTCAGAATTGTTAAAATTTATAATAAGATTGAGGCTGCGTTTGGTTGCATGATTGTAAAATTGATTTTGAGCAAAAACTGAGTTTAAATATGATTGTGTAAGAAGTTATCTATCCACAACTTCTGAAAAACTCAAGTTTTGTGCACTATTTCACAAAAATATGTCTGTAACTTTTTGCCTCATTTTTTTTTGTTTGAAATTGAGTTTAAAAAAATAGTTTTCTACAAACCCAAAAGCTGCTCAAACCTGTTTCTAAACGGGCTGGAGTTCGATTTGATTTATTAGATTGAGATCCATTTTATAATGATACTATTTGATTTGTTATTAATTTATTAGGTTGATATCTAGCTTGTTAGGAATATATTATATATATAAAATATAATTTATTTAATATAAAATATAAATATTATAATTTATATCATCAAATAATTAAAAAAAATACAGCCCGACCCAGCCAACTCATATGTCCGCCTCTAATTAAAATACGTGTTAGAAAACCAAATCTATTTTTCAATATGTAATTCCAAACGCAGCCTTATGATAAGAAATTGTCAAAATCATATCTTTTGATTGGTGATATCATTGAAAAGGCATTTTTAATATGTATGCCATTATTAGTAAGAGTATTATATATATATATATAGAGGGGTGATTACGTGCGGCGAACAGCGGGTGCGACCGCGATCACGGGTCCATCGCATCCGATGGTGATGAACGATTCACATCGGACCGTCGGATGCGATGGACCCATGATCGGATGGCCCATGTCACGGCCGCACCTGCCGTCCACTGCACGTAATCATTTCACTATATATATATATATATATATATATATATATATATATATATATATAAATCAAGTTCAATAAAAAGATTTCTAGATAAGAATAGATTGAAAATCAATTCAAAATAATGCATAAATAATATCTCATGTTAGTGATTTTTAAAATGTATTTTATTCGTCTTATAAGTTTGTGTCTTGTTGGGTTTTAGTCGCACATTGAAAAAAGAAAAGTCATGTGGACTATGTAAAATGGAGTGTATATAAAGTATATGAAATTGAAGTCTCCGTCCTATTCACAATATCTTCACCAACATCACAATATAAAGTATATGAAATTTAGTTGTGCTAAATTTGCTCTAGATATCTCTCATAGTCTCCGTAACAAATACCATGTTTAAATAAAAATATTTTATAAATTTTTCAAATAAAATTTTAAGGATTTTATATATAAAAAAAAATTACTTACCTTTAAGAAACCGGTTGTGGTTGTAACTTGTAAATACATCCATAAGACTGAATATGTACACATCAGATATTAGTTCTAATGTCAATATATAATTATATAAATCACTCTATCAATGATAGAATTGTTTTCCATTTAAAAATAATAAAATAATGTGAAACGGTTTATTTTTAACTATGAAGTATGAACTACTATAAACTAACTTAATTAAAACCCTGTGTGTTAACTTTTCAAAAATGTGGGGTTAGACTTTTCCATCATCTTTAATTATGAGCTTGTGTTGCTACTGTTTACACAGACTTTTAACAGGCTTTGAAAATTTTTGGATTCCATTTGAATTTTGTCTTGGACCAAATCAAAACTGCATTTTATGTCATTTTCTCCTCTCAAAAGTCATAAACGCGGCAACAAAGGATGACCGTCCATTCGCATAAACCTCCTTTAAAACTCTTCCTTTTGATCATTTCCATGCACCCGAGCACAAGTAAATTTAAATTTATATATCTTTGTATTTTATACAATTAAAATTCAAATTTCTTGAATGGATGTATAAATTTTAAAAATTTAAATCTAGGTCAGCCTTTATCTTCTAGGTCTCTTTGTTCCATCATCTGACTTATATAATTATATTCTTTATATTACGAATAACTTTATGAAATTCCGTTTATATTTAACATATTACATATAATATATAAGACTTCTATTTTTTCTTGAGGAGATCCTTATAACTACTGTTGTTTAGTTTTCAAGTTGTCTCTTATTAACCATCAAATTAAATGTAAATAATCTGTCCTCTCTTTGTAAACAACTTACAATGTCACAAGTGCATAACAATTTTCATGGTGTGAGTGACATAAAAAGAGACTGAAATACCATAAAAAAAAATATAACTGCTAACTTAAGAATTTTGTTTTTGTTTTGTTAGAAAAGTCCAAAAGGCCTAAAATATTATTATAGGTTGAAAAATTATTTTAGAATAAATTTTCCCAATAAAATATAAGTTTGTATAAAAAAAGATGAAAGTGCTCTCTTCCTGAATGCAATTACGAGATTTGGTATACACAAGAAATTGCAGTCACTCCATGTGAAATTTTTATTATTAGTCTGTACATTAATAAGTGATATAAATTTAAAAAAAAAACATACAAACAACTGGGATTATAATATAATCTTAAAAAAAAATTAAAAAAAAAGATATATTGACATTGTATGATGATGCTTTACTCCTTCAACTGACCAATTTAAATAGGAAAATGATAGGTACAACCATTTTTTCATTTCTTGTCCATACATTTTGATTTTTTTTTAAAATGACATCATCTAATAAGATGTACATGCTTTTATTAAAGATGGAATATATATATTTCAATGAATTGTGTGAATCCATTTATAGAAAATGTAATTTTTTCTTAACGAGATGCATACCTTATTAATATAAGTATATGCGGCTAACGAAGTATATAAGACTAGAAAGAGATAATGGCGTGTAACAACCTTCTTTAAAAAGTACATTAAATGGATGCACATGTTCATAGCAGATGTTCTTTATAAATTTTTGGTAGGAAAAACTCTTTATACAAATCACTCATCTCGATATAGCCAAGAGCCCAAAAAAGATAATAATGGACCACATATATAATGTTTACCATATGAGGCTTGGATCAACGGATGCCGTGAACCAGCTTAAGAGTCATCATTTAGCCCGAAGCTTGAAAACTTGGCTTGAGCCTCATTCTGGAGCTCAGGCCTGACTCACAACCCCACCTGAACTAGGCCCGTTTGGTCCAGTCCGTAGGCCAGGGGGGATGTGGTGTAAGGGGACCACATGTAATTTTGCATAATTTTTATTTGATTGTGGTGGAGTTATACAAATGATTGATATGTATGTAAGTGTCAACATAGTTGGAATACAAAGGAAAATGATTGATAAGCCCCAATTCATAAGCCCCACATAGGCCTTAGAGATGTCAGAAGTGTTAATACATATTTTCCATTTTTGCATTGTCCGATAATTACTCTCCTTAATCAAGGAGTTTGATGATGTAGCATGATTTTTTAAATTTTGTAAAGGATCATATCCCATAATTTTTTGCAATTAATAGTCTTCTCTTTTTGCTTTATAAGATGAAATATTTGCCAACAAATATCCATTTGCAAATGGATGGCCAAGTGCATGATAAAGATTATCACAACTCTAATTTTATTATATGTGAGGGCAATGTTGATGGAGATCACCTAAATAATACAAATGTCATCCAAGCAAAGGGATTAAAGAAGAAATAAAACTCTCATCGAGAAATGCGAAGAATTAAAAGTAGTTTGGAAAAAACTTTAGCAAAGAACAAGAAGAGATCCAATCTTCGATCATTAGAGGTAAAAAAAAAACTTACAAGTAATTTTTTTGAATTAAGTTAATGTCATTCTATTTAATTCAAATGACGTCTATTCATTTGACTTTAAAACGAAACAGAGTACCAATATTTTCACACATAATAGTGCCATGGGTGTTTATCCTCCACCGCCCTCACAGCCCATTGAGGTAATATACATTTAAATTTTTTAAATTAAATTTATATATAATGTTGAATTAAATTTAAAATTGACTGATTTATTTACTTAAAATAATGTACATGGCGTACAAATACCTCCTCACATGCTATATATGGGTGGTAATAGCCAATGTCTTCCATTGATATACAATACATATCCTGTAAATATTTTTTAAATATTTTTATGTATTCATAGATATTATATTGGTAACTGAATATGTTTATTGTATAATTACAAGGAAATAGTATGCCTAATTTATCACCATGGGTGTGTTATGAAGAACCACAACATACAAGCTTCTAGTCTTTACTTCAACAAAACTTAGTAACTCAACATATTGACTCCACATATCATGACCCACAAGCCTTGAATAGCATTGATGTTAAAGATCATAGACAAAGTAATGCATTAGCAGATTATAAAACACCAGTATAAATGCTTTTAATTATAATTTGATGTTTTGCTATTTTTGCAATGTAGATTGTAAAGAAAATGAAGACGGTTGATGTCCTTCCTTCGTTGAAATCCCAAATACTTCTTTTCAAACATCAACATGGTCCTGGGATTTCATTAGTTTGAGTGGCACAGGTTGGATGCTATATTTATTTTGATGGAGACAAAAGGACAAACTATTAATGAGAGTGTTATTCTGTAACTGACAATGTTAACCAAGTTCATTTGCTCTTATGTGTGGTTTTAGTTAAATTTCTTGTGAAATGATTGGTATAAAATGAAGTGGTTGATTAAATGACAGGCGCTTATGTGAAACTATTAGGATAACAGTAAAAAACAAATCACTAAATATGTTTGAGAAACTGTTGGGACAATGTAAAAAAAAAAACACTAACTTGCCACATTAATATATTAAATATTACTTTATCCTGGAAATATGTTTATGTGTTTATATATCATACATTATGTATCATGCACTACCATGTGCCCCGTGGAGATTTAAAAAAAAAATCAAGTTGTGTTGACAAAAGATAAAAGCAAAAAAATGGGCCCCACTGAGTAAATCTAAACTATTAAAAATAAAATTTAAGACGTGGCAGCATTTGGTGTTGATCAAAAGAATAAAAGTAAAAAGTGAGACCCACTATATAAATCTCAACCATTGAAAACTAAAGCCAGCTACGTGGCATTCTCTAACAAAAAGTATTGCAGATCCTAGCACACAAAATCCTAGTAGAGGCCCTGCCAAAAAAAATCCAATATATATGACATTAAATGTGATAATATAATGTGACCATTTTTTTTGTTAAAATTTAATTTCATATCAATGGTGCAATGGATAATTAGAGTTTTCTCAATTAAGTTTCTTAATTCACTCTCTTAAATTTGAAAGATTTTATGTGAGAATGGAACAAACAAACAAAGGTAGCCTACCAGCTTAGCCATAAAGTTAGCAACGGAAGGTCCCTCTGTCATAAATATATAAAAAAAAGTTTCTCGTGTCCCCCATTGAGAAAAATCATGGAGCTGCCAATGCATGCACACGCCGCATGTGTATAATTAGATAATTATTGGATGTTTGTGGGTGCATTAAAATTCACTCCACTCAGGTAATGTCATGTGAAATCATTATAGTGATTTTATTCATGTTTCACAAGCTTGATCCTATTCTACTAATATTTTTAGAGAATAAAAAAATACAATAAATAGATATAAAAATAGGTAAAATCAGGTTGGAGATCTTATTATTTTTAATATTACTAACTTCGTTATTGAAAAATCTACATCAATGTACTATTGCCTTCTCCAATTGAAGAAAATTCAAAGAGTAGAAGGTAATGAAACTTCCTCCCTCCGGTCGCCTCACTTTCATTCACAAAATTCAGATCATAGTCAATGCGATGCTTCTACTTGGATTGAGTAGGTTGTTTCACGCAATTCCCGAGTAAAATCGTGATAGTCGTTTGTAAACGCGAAAGACATTCGGGTGCGTTTGGTTGCGCGATTGGACAACGTTTGCGATTGCAAGAAACTGCGTTTACAATCGTGCAACCAAACAGTTTTGCAATTGCAGTTTTAAATCCAGCGATTGTAGACAAATAATATCCAAAAGCTGCGATTTCAAAAAGCTGAGAAAGTGAGTTTCCTGCAAAATCAATTTTGCAATCGCAGATTCCTGCAGAATCAGTTTTGCAATCGCGCAATCAAACGCACCCGAAGGTGACCATAGGTGATCGAAGGTACCACCAATTACATTTATAATACTTAAATTAAATGCAATTTCTAAAAGTTAAAGAAGAAAAAATACAATAAATAGAAATAAAAAATATGTAAAATCAGGTTGGAGATCTTTTTTGAGGAAAAGATCTTCATCAATTAATACTTATTAGTTTTAATATTACTAACTTGATCATTGAAGTCTTCATCAACTACACTGTTGCCTTTCTCCAATTGGAACAAATTCAAATACAATACTAATAACTTTGAATGGAAGTAAACATCACTAATTCCATTTAATATTTACAATGCAATTTGTGAAAAATTGAAGTACTAGACCTCGAAAATATAAAAGATAGATTTCAGATATGTCAACTAAAAACTTATCTTTATAGCGGATTAAGTTACATTCTATATTATTATAGCAAAGTTGTATATTTTTTTTCTATTGTTATTAATTGAATTTTCCCATTACAATTATCTTTGAAATTTTAATATTTACTGAAGGATATCATCATTTTTAATATTGGTGGAAAATCAATTCGCTCCAATAACCTATTATTCCCTTTAATTTTACACCTCATTAATAACAACAACAAAAAATTATCACCTCTAACTTATTCAGTGAATAACAATAAAGATAAGCAAGAGAGGAAAAACCTATAACTTATTCAAATCATGGAATATGTCAAGTGCTCAATAAATATATTTCATTCATAGAAGGGATGTGGTCAAGCACATCAAGTGTATATAGCAAAGTGTATATAGGACATTCACTTAGGACTTGTTTACTGTTCATTCTCATTCTTATTCGGTTGAAACACCAAAAAAAAATTATATTTGAAAATTTTCATTAATTATCAATTTTTCTTTTCACTTATTCTATCATAATTAAATTCATAGGAATGAGGAATTCTAATTCTTAACTAGAGTTATCAAATTGACATTTAATCTTGAACATTTTTTCTATTAAATTATTCAAGAATAACCCATAGATGTTATAAATTAAAGGGGATTAAACAAAGTATATATATATATATATATATATATATATATATATATATATATATATATATTGAACTGATTAGGTGCGGCGAACGGCGGGTGCGGCAGCGATCACGGGCCGTCGATCACGGGTCCATCGCATCGGACGGTCGGGTGCGATTCACGTCGACCGTTGGATGCGATGGACCCGCGATTGGACAGCCCACGTCGCGGTCGCACCTGCCGTTCGCCGCACCTAATCGCGAGTGTGTGTGTGTATATATATATATATATATATATATATATATATATATATATATTCAAGGGGGTGTTTCTTCCAAATAGTTTTGTATTCTATTGTCACGAAGGGCAACCTAAATTCAACCAACAGTCCTCCATCCATATCAATTGTTAAACTGATTTGTCAACATAAAACGTACTCCACCTCACTATATTATACCTTCTCATTTCATTATTATAATTAAAGCTTTCATTCATACAAGCCTTCAACAACTAAAGTTGGTCCTACAAACAACAAGTGTGAATGCTCAACCAAACCTATTAGTAGTTCCAAGTTCCAAACAAATCTTCTCTCAAGAATGGTAGGTATCATATATTCCTTCACATACATATATATGTATGTAACATGGTGTTTAATTTGAAGATAGCAACCACTAATACTGCTATCACACACTCACTAACACACATCACACTAATCACAGTCATGGGAGACCACGGCAGCCACCGATCGGACGAGCCACTCCTCCCCGGGGCGCCTCTCGGGGTCATAGACATCGACGAGACGTCGAGGGAGGCCGAGGAGACGCTCGGGAGCGGTCCGGTCACGGTCAAGGTGTTCTGGCGGGTGGCGTGGTGGGAGTCGAAGAACCTATGGAGGCTCTCGTGGGCGTCCGTCATCATCTCGGTCTTCAATTTCATGCTAAGCCTGGCCACGCAGATGTTCGTCGGCCACCTCGGCGCGCTCGAGCTCGCCGGAGCGTCCATCGCCAATGTTGGCATCCAGGGCCTCGCATACGGTATAATGGTACGTTAAGTGAACATTATTGATGTAGTGTATGTGGGCCCATAATTCCAAAATTTTCATAGAATTTCAATATCTTCGTACTCCACCTAATTTTGCACGTATTTTTATTAAAAGAATAAAACTCTTATCGAATATATGTCATACACAAACTTTGTCATCACGTCTTGACCTGTCCGGTCGCGCAGTTGGGGATGGCACAATTACACGTATTTTCATTAGAAAAATGAAACTTTTATGAAATATTTGTCATACACGAACTTTGTTATCAAGTCCTGACCCGCCCGGTCGCGTAGCTGGGGATGGCCACAGCCGTGCAGACAGTGTGCGGCCAGGCGTACGGGGCGAAGAAGTACCGCGCAATGGGTGTGGTGTGCCAGAAGGCGATGATCCTCCACCTGGGCGTGGTGGTGCCCCTCGGGCTCCTCTACTGGTACTCGGGCCCGTTCCTGCGCGCGATTGGGCAGGCGGACGACATCGCCTCGTCGGGCCAATCCTACGCGCGGGGGCTCCTCCCGCAGCTCGTCGCGTACGCGCTCTACCTCCCGATGCAGCGGTTCCTCCAGGCGCAGAACATCGTGAACCCGGTCGCCGCGCTGTCGGTCGCCGTGTTCGGGGTTCACGTGCTGATGACGTGGGCGGTGGTGTATAAGCTCCGGCTGGGGTTGGTGGGGGCGGCGCTCACGCTCAGCCTGTCGTGGTGGTTGTTGACGGTGGCGACGTGGATTTATATTTTGCGGAGCGCGTCGTGTAGGGAGACGTGGACGGGGCTCTCGCGCAAGGCGTTTAAGGGGCTCTGGCCGTATTTCAAGCTCACTTTGGCGTCCGCGGTCATGCTTTGGTGAGTGTTTGGGTTTTGTGTATGTGTCATGATCTGGTTTCGGATGATCATGTCAGTATCAAACACGTACAATCTCTGAATTGAACTTTACAGTCAATTGTTTGATATATATTCACTCTTCTATTGGATATGGATGATAATTAGGATCCATATTTTATCCAATAGCTAACTATATCCAATAAAAGAGTGGAATATGTATTCAATGATCGGATGTGTTGTTCGATTAATGAATTGTGCAATTTAGTACTGATGGAACTGACCGAATCCAGTCTGGACTCTTTGCATATATTATGATTATGATATTGGATTATATGTTTATGTGTTGATTTTTATGTGAAGCTTGGAGATTTGGTACAATCAAGGGCTTGTGCTCATATCCGGACTGCTATCGAACCCCGAGATCTCTCTCGATGCCATTTCTATTTGGTAAGTTTTTTTTTATAGAAGATTCGGTCTTTTTTACTGTCTTACATGCAGTTTTATATACCTTGTTATTCTTGTCTGCTCATTGTATTGAGATATTTACATTGTTAGAAAAAAAATTTACATTTTATATAAATAATATCATTCAATTCATTAAAGAATATATTTCACATTTTATAAAAATATATATTTTATTAGATGATGTATATAATTTCTAAAAAAATAAAAACATGTATGATCTGTGTTTTGGACTGTAAAATGGATTGTGTGTAATATTTTTCTTCTTAGAATGAGTTTTTCACTTAGTCCCATTTGCAGCCCCATCCACTCTCCAAAGGCGGTCCCCGATTGAGTATGCACTTTATTAGTGGAGGACGTGGTTGATTAATTTTTTTTCATTTTTCATGAAAAAATAAAAATAAGTATTTGTAAATCAAAACATATATTGAACTTTTCACGGTATTATGTTTTACTAGGTGAGCGTATACTTGAAAAAAAAAAAAAAACTAAAACGATAGTAAACGAGACTGCAAATGGGATTGAACATATCAACTTTCTTTCATAGTAATGCCAAATGTAGTTTGATTATATGTATGTACTTGATAATATGAATTTTTTTAAGAAATTGAAAAAAAAAACTCAAATAATTCCAATTTTTTTGAAAAAAATTATATTTGATCAACCAAGATATATATATTCACAAAAAAAAATACAAAATATAACATATAAAGCATTTGCTACCAATTATTTGATGATTTTGAAAGCATCATATTAACATTTGTAAAAAAAATTAAAAATTGACTAGGTAGAAAGATTCAACACCAACAATTAAGGTCATTGGCTCAATTTAAGTTCTGTTTCCTAAGAACAACAAATCTGCTTCCACTTCTAAAAATTGTTTACGTATATATTTAGTATAGCTAGTTGTTCATGATATCTACATATGGATAGTGGATGCATTTCAAAAGTTTGGTGGAAAAATCTATCTCTTATTTGATGATGTTTAGCTCAAAAGTTATGTAATGAAGCTCGATCTATGTATGTATCCTTTCTGACCAAACTATATATTATTGTTTCTCCATTGCTTTGGGCAGTGCCAACTACTTGAGTATGAACATGATGGTCATGCTAGGCATCAGCAATGCAGCCAGGTTTGTTTCTTTACATTTAATTGATTATTATTAGAATTGGAATTCTAATATGAAAATGTCAACATGCATGAGACTCGCATGCATTATATACATACATTATCCTGAGGATATTCTCCCAAGATAGTAATTATACCAAGATAAGAAATAATATATACATAATATTATTTGTTTGATTTTTTTTTGTTATTCACGGTGGAAAAACATATATATATATATATATATATATATATATATATGGAGCCGATTCAGTGCGGGAATGCGGTCGTGCGGGAAGCGATCACGGGTCCATCGCATCGGATGGTCGGGTGCGATTCATCTCGACCGTTGGATGCGATGAACTCGCGATCAAACGATCGACGTCGTTTCCCGCATTCCCGCACTGAATCGCTCGCGTATATATATATATATATTTGTTGTTTGGCAATAGGGGAAAGATAATAGAATGTAACTTTTTATATGATGATTTCATCATTATATTAGTTTTTTTAAAATGTACCGAGAGATGTGTATGAGAAACATAACTGATGACATGTTTTGGGACGTGTGTAAGAGTGCCGAGTAAGAGATGATTATTTTTAGTTAAAAAAATTAACATAAAACAGTATAGAGCATTTTAAATATACTTCCAAGTACATACTTGTTTGAATAATAGTTAAAACACCTGCAAAAATAAAAATAATATGAATAAATCATATGATATGTTTTTTTTTTTTAATAATATAAGATATTGAATAAAATACGTGGACCCTGCCCGCATCCCTATGCCCCCGTTTGGAACGTGGATAATTTTTATTCTAGGGTATAAATTTATCCAAGTATAAATGAGTATAAATAAGGATAAAATGATTTTGTATTTGGCTGTATTTTGAATTATTTTCATTGGTAAACGTAAGAATAAATGTTTTGTTGTTTGGGTAAAATGTGAATAAAGTATGGATAAGGATTTATAAAAGGTAAAAAAGTAATGATAGTTTATTTGACAGGTGATTTATAAGAGGTGATGACAGTTGATTTGACAGTGGGCCCACATATTCTTTAGGTGGAATAACCTATGATAATTTTTATTCTAGTGGTCCTATACCACTTTATCAAGGTTTATTCTGGCATAATTTATCTGGGATTATCCGGGGTAAACAAACACCTCCAAATACTTATCTGGGGTTATCCGGGGGGTTATTCTCGTTCCAAACGGGGGGTACAAGTCCATAACAGGAATGAGATAGAATTGGTCTCCATCTTTTTATACAATAACCATAAGTAAATGTGAAGAAGTTGAAACAGTTTATGAATGAATCGCTTTTTGGTTAGTAATATAGATTGACATGATTTTGATTGGTTTCAGCATCCGAGTGGGGAACGAGTTGGGGGCGGCGCACCCAAGGGTGGCGAGGTTTGCAGTGATCGTGGTGGTGAGCACGTGCATCGTCATCAGCATCATCTTGAGTGGCATAGTTCTCCTGTTTCGGGAGCCGTTGAGCAAACTCTACACGAGCAGCCAAGACGTCATTGATATGGTCGTCAAGCTCATGCCTTTGCTCGCCATCTCCGTTTTTTTGAACGGCATTCAACCCATCCTTTCTGGTAACAGACGCTCATTTGAGACAGTATTTAGGATGGTAAAATAGACTTTCATAATAAAGTGTTAAGACGTGGGCAACACCTTTTTTTTTATTTAGATGTGGTCACATCATTTAAGTTTGATTAAATGGATTTTCATCTTAAAAAAAAATATAAGCCCATAATAATGAGCCATATCTCTTTCTCCAACACATCATCCTCTCTTTTTTTTTCTCTTCACATGAAGTCGCCCTCTCTTTTAAAAATATTAAGTGTTTATTAACCATCTCATCATCGTCTGATTGAATGGATCGCAATCACACGGTGATTAATAGACGATCCACATATAAAAAATGGGATATCATTAATTTTAAATAATGTTTCAGCAAATCACTTGTTAAGATTCCTCACTCTTTACTCAAGGATTATGTGTTTGAATTTTATTACTGTTGATAAGATAATATTTATAGAAATGGATTTTGAGAAAATAAGAATCCCAAGACTTTGGAATGAGAGTGATATATGAAATGTGAAATGCAGGTGTGGCTATTGGGAGTGGATGGCAAGCAATTGTAGCTTATGTTAATGTGGGTGCCTATTACTTCATTGGTCTCACTGTGGCTTGTGTTCTTGGCTTCAAAACCAGCCTTGGTGTCTATGTGAGAACTCTCTCTCTCTCTCTCTCTCTCTCTCTCTCTCTCATAAATATATACAAATATATATTTGTGTTTGTTGTGAGTTATCTGAAGATTATGATTTACTATATATTGTGTTACAGGGGCTATGGTGGGGTCTAATTCTTGGAGTGTTTGTTCAGACAATTGTGCTCATTGTCATAACAGCTAGAACAAACTGGAACAAACAGGTATATTTGATTATTATTATTTTTGTTACTTTTTTAATAAAAATTCTAATATTAGCTTTAAAAATATTTAATATTATACATAATCACTCACAAATCTTGTGCATTAAATCTAAGAAGTCAATCTTAACTTAACTAAACTTAATTTTGATTTTAATAATTATTATTATTGTGCAGGTTGACAATGCAGCTGATCGGTTAAAAAGGGAAGCCGCAGACGAAGGTCCATCGGACTTGATCGACGACGTCTGAGAGACTCTTTGAGATGTGTCGCTGATGTGACATGCAAATTTTTAATGAGGAATCATTAGGTGGTATCAACCCTTGAACCTCCATTAAACACTATGATTTTGTTTTTGTTTTTTTTTTTTTTGTGTTTTTTTTTTAGTAAATGTATTTTCGTTGTGTTTGGAGAGATTATAATTATCAGATGAATATATGATGTGGTCATCGCATCACGACCTGTTTTGTTTGATTAGTTTTTTGCCTAATTTACAATGGATGCTCATATACTTAGTTTGTTCGTAGTCTGTGGCTTTTTAGAGGCAGTCCCCAAGTAGTGTTTTTTTTTTTTTTTTTTTTTTTGGTGATCACAGGCCCATGAAGGGCAGGTACAACCGGACTTGAAGTCCTTAAACCTAACAACTAACAACACCCCACATAAGGGGTTCGGCAGAGATCGATCCCTGGTCTACCGCATAAAGCGGGTACACAACCACCACCTCGCTAGCGAGGGATCGATCCCAAGTTGCCACATGTACACTCAAACTCATAAGATGCTCATGGGGGGGTCAATGTCCCAAATGACTTAATGTTAGAGATAGTCTCACATGAAGTCTACACATGTTTTAATTTTATTTAAATAATTTTATGATTTTATAAATATTCTTGATATATTGTATTAGATACTTCACCTAAAAAGTAAATACCTAGCTGAATGACTATCAAGATATATGAACTATACATAGAACTATGACAAACTACGTGTAATAGCGCTCTTTATAGAAACTTTTCAACAACTAAAGTTGTTCCGCAGTCATCTCTATATGTATTTTAACTCAAAAATCTCCACCCATTAAAACCTGCTGGTCTTTCCAAACATTCTTAATTGAAGAAAGGTAGATATCAGATGCTCCTTTATTCAAATCCAACAATCTTTACATATCCATGAGCATGAGTTTATATATTGCTGCTATTTCTACTACTATAGTCACAAAGTACTCTCAACATTTCCTAGCTGGCAATTGGATACCTCCTGGACCCATTAGCAAAACATATTTTTGTACATACTAATAACCAGAGGATCTAAAAATTGTTTTAATTCATACATGTTTTGTATGTACTTTTTTCATATGACTTATGAATGTACATGTAATAACAAACCAGACTGAATTTCCTTTTAATATACTAATGACCATCTCATTCAAGTCAACAAAGTCCAGCAGACTTACAGAAATCACAGCGAAGGGTTCATGTAAAGTCACAACTTTTCCCAAATCATTTGTTTGTAATAATTACTACAGTAGGGATTGAACCCCAGTGTTGACAAAAAAAAATTACAATCTGAGTCTTCATGGGTTCAAGTTCCAATAACATTTTTTCTTGGGAAATTTTCAAAAATAACCCTCCAAAAAAAAAATATCAATTTTGATCCCGAGATCAAACTATTAGCAAAACTGACCCTGAGTCGGTTTGACCCCGGTCAGCGCGCCAACGTGAAGCGCTGACTGGGTGTCACGACGGAGACGTGATCCGGTATCACGTCTCCGTCACGCAAAACCCGCGCGCGCGTCGGCGCGCGCGCGCGGGGGTTCCGCGTGCATGCATGGTCTCCCCTTGGGGGAGACGTGATCCACGATCACGTCTCCCCCATGGGAGGCCCGTGCATGCCGTGGCATGCACGGGCCTCCGCACGCGCGCGCGCGCGTGTGCGGGGTTTAATTAATTTTTTTAAAAAAAAAATAAATTAAATTTCTATAAAATTAACCAAATCATATAGTAAAAATTAAAATTAATTTAATAAGATTTAACTTTGATTTAAAATTAAAATTAAGTTTAAAATTTTAAATTCAAATTAAATTTTAAATTTAATATTCAGATAATATTTAAAATTTGATTCGATAAAACAACCATTTATAAAAAAATAATTCATATCATATTTAACATTTAAAATTCAGATAATATTTTAAATCAAATAAGGAAAGTAATAATAATCAAATATTTATAAAATTAAAGTAATATTTGATTAAGGATCCTTTAATAAAAAGATAAGGTATAAATTTGATTTAAAATTAAAATCAAGTTTAAATTTTAAAATTTCTATAAAATTTATGATTTAATTTTATAAAATTTAATTTTATAACACAACCATTTATATAGAAACAAAAAATAAGAGAAAACAATAATATTTAAATTTTAATTTTGTAAAACAACTATTTATATATATTTGCATACAAACTGAAAATTAAATTTTAATTAATGGTTGTTTTACAAACTTAAAAATCACATGCAAATATATATAAATGGGATTTGCATGTGATTACAATTTTATAGGAATTTTAAATATTATCTAAATTTAATTTAAAGATTTAAAATTTAATTTTATAAAACTATCATTTATAAAAAAAAAATTATATATAAATATATATAAGGGTAATTTACAAAATTAAATTTAATGGATAAGCTGACTGAGAGATATACATGTACTATACAACCAAAAACACATTATAAAATACTGAGAAATTCACATCATTTGGAGTAATAACTTAATGGTAGGGTCAACCAAAAACACATTATAAAATACTGATAAATTTTAAAATTCCTATAAAATTGTAATCACATGCAAATATTATTGTTTTCTCTTATTTTTTGTTTCTATATAAATGATTGTGTTATGAAATTAAATTTTATAAAATTAAATCATAAATTTTATAGGAATTTTAAATTTTAAACTTGATTTTAATTTTAAATCAAATTTATACCTTATCTTTTTATTAAACGATCCTTAATCAAATATTACTTTAATTTTATAGATAATTGATTATCATTACTTTCCTTATTTGATTTAAAATATTATCTGAATTTTAAATGTTAAATATGATATGAATTATTTTTTTATAAATGGATGTTTTATCGAATCAAATTTTAAATATTATTTGAATATTAAATTTAAAATTTAATTTGAATTTAAAATTTTAAACTTAATTTTAATTTTAAATCAAAGTTAAATCTTATTAAATCAATTTTAATTTTCATTATATGATTTGGTTAATTTTATAGAAATTTAATTTAATTTTTTTTAAAAAAATTAATCAAACCCCCGACGCGCGCGTTGCGCACGCGAGCGTGCGGAGGCCCGTGCATGCCACAGCATGCACGGGCCGGGGGAGACGTGATCGTGGATCACGTCTCCCCCAAGGGGAGACCATGCATGCACGCGGAACCCCCGCGCGCGTGCGCCGACGCGCGCGCGGGTTCCGCGTGACGGAGACGTGATACCGGATCATGTCTCCGTCGTGGCGCCCAGTCAGCGCTCCACGTTGGCGCGCTGACCGGGGTCAAACCGACTCTCAGTTTTGCTAATAGTTTGATCTCGGGGTCAAAATTGAAATTCTTTTTTTTTGGAGGGTTATTTTTGAAAATTTCCCTTTTTTCTTCCCCCTTTTTTTATTGAAAGCTACAAATAACATGTACCAATGAATCTTTTGTTTCCAGATTTCACACTACCTATAAATAACCATTCCTCAATTCATCTGGCCTTCACCCTCCTCTCTCACTTTTCTCATCTTCTTCACTGCCGGTGAGAGTGATCAAATGGGTGCTCTTACATGTGGTCTCGTTTACAGTCACACCTGTAGTCTCATATATCTCGATAGTTGTCCAACAAGCTATATATATCTGCTCAGACGAGTTACATACCCAGTTAGAAATTTTTCACACTTTCTATAACCGAGTACATAAAATTTGTTAGAGTATATACTTAGATGAGGTATAGAAATTTAAAAAAAGAAATCAAAACATATACAGACTGCAGATGATGCTGTAAATGGATGTGTTAACATGTTCTAATAAAAGCAGCGTCAGATTTGTCAATGGTACAGTTAAAAGAAAAATGGAATAACTGAAAGACCCCCTTTGACAGTGCTATATGGCTGATTGATAATGGTATACAGATTTTAATATCATTTGAAAACAATGGCATTGGTGACATCTCTGGCATTAGAATACTGTTTTTTATCCTTAAACATTGGTTTAACTAGCCCATCTGGATGGGATAGAATTTATATCATTTTTCTATCCCTTCATCCACTAGTACAGATAAGTAAATACCATTACATGAAGTATTGATTTTAAAAGAAATAGTAGCATCAATCACCAATTATCCCTCTCTTATTACCACACGTTTTTGCTTTAGTGTAGATTTGGTATTTAAAAAAAGATGTACAAATCATACCAAAGACCAATAATAGATAAATGTGGTTTACATAAAAAAAATTAACCCGTTCAGATAAAAATGGGTTGCATTCATGGATGCTACAATACTCTATTTTACATATATTTAGCCAAAAAAATCTTAACCCACTGCCAAAGGGACCAAAAAGAAAAGTCTTCATGCTCAAATTTATTTTCCAGGATCACAAAATACATTCAAAAAGAGTAAAATGCATATAACCCCCTCACCAATTTGCGATATCCATATTAACCCCTTACAAATCAGTATGAATCAATAATTTAATGACAAAGTAAATTTAATGGATATATTGAGTTATAAGGGGCTTATATGGATATCATGAAATTATGAGGGGGTTATATACATTTAATAAATTTGTGATTTCTGTGTATGAATTTTGCTTTTCAACAAAGAAAACAATGTCTGTGTGCTTAATGAGTGCACCTTATAATGTTCTCTCACGATGCATTGTAACTGAGCCTGTGAGGCATAATTCTATTAATCATAGGTTCTTCAAAAAGATACTATCAAATAGACAGATAAGAATTCTAAATGCAACTTCTTTTTTCTTCTTTTTTTTTCCTTTTTAAATCTCTGTCAAAGGTAAGCAAGAAGAATTCATGAACGCTTATCACATCAGATGAAGAATGCTATAAGACTTACAGTCTCTATTGCTTTGCTGAGTTGATGCTGGTCTTCCTTTTTCTGTCTTTCACGAATTTCAAACCTGTCTTGTGCCGCTTTGGCGCTCTCGACTCCATCAACTCTTGTAGTTTCTCCAAAGCTTCAAAATTTACCCCACACAAAAAGTTGACAACAATAAACTTGAAGGCCTAGGCTGGATAAGTGGTTAAAGAACAATTTATCATGTTCGCTAAAAAAAGAGTGGGATAAAACGCAGACAATTATCTTTGATTTGAATAGAAAATGGGTTTTTTTTTGTGTGTGTGTGTGTTGGGGGGGGGGGGGTTCCGCTTACTAGAATACCATTGTGTCGCCACACATATGAATAGGAACACAACTAGTAGACTTTTTGTTCCACAAAATAGGATAACTTATCCTCAAATATTATCCCCTTGCCAAACAACGCTAAAGCGCTGAAGTATAACTCAAAAGGACTATCTAAATGCATTGTAAATACTAGCACAGCAACAATCTGACTCATCACCATGCTAACATTCTTCATGCAACATAAGCCAGGACAGATCTAATTTAACATGTTGATATACGAGCATGGTTGTTTAGCTATTTCTCAAAAAATGAAAGCATACAACTCAAAATCTCAATCAATGAAAAGACAGAAGATAAAACATGTTTACCAGAAGAATAAATAGGTCGAAGGCGTTCCACTGCATCAGCAGATACGCTGTGAACACTGCAAGTGTCAATGCCAACCTTCTGTAAAAGCTTCTTGAAAGGTTTAACCTACAGAAAACACAGCATCATCAAATCAAAGATGTGGTAAACTCAAAACAAGGTTCACTGTCTCTCTCCAATTTCATATAAAAGCAGATTGTTCGTCCCAATTAGTCTTCAAAGGATCATTCCAGTACCATTCTCAATGTTATTGTGCTCTGATAGTCTGATCTTTTCCAATTTCCAAAAATTGATGAAACTATATTACGATATGCATTCTCTAGCTCGGCAGAGATGAATTAGGATAAAAAATAATAATAACTTATCCACCCAGATCCACATTATGCCCATTGACATTCAAAACCAAAAAGATACAGCTCCGCTCCTATGATATTTAAATTCTTGTAAATATCTATAAAATTTTCTATTTGCTCATATTTTACCTATCTTAAATATACAAATCTTCCTAAATTTCCCACATTTTCACCTAACTCATGGGAAATCAAACACAGCATGGAAATCACGTGTTCATATTAACATGCATATCTGAAAAGGCATATGCTCTGCGTTGCTTATAGATAAGCATATTCAACAAAGCAACCTTGCATTAAATTAAATGACAAGGTAATGGCTTCTCTCAATGCTTATCATTACATTAAACTGCTGTAGACATGAAAGGAGAGCCCAGGAATGAAATAATGGACCGAATAACAAGCAAGTCAAGAGGTTTTTCAATTTTGGATCGAACTGTATTTAGCCAAACTAATAATGGGTCATAAAAATATCTAACTAACTGGAGCAAGGCATTCGATATATTAAGGGCTAAATCTATGTTATGCAACACAAAGACAGGGTGCCCCATTATTTTCTTGCATCAGAATTATCCCCAATAAAAATTATATTTACCTGATCATTTCGAAGCAAGGTGAAGCAACGCCCACCCTGACCAGCCCTTGCAGTGCGGCCAGCTCGATGAATATATTTCTTAATGTAAACTGGCATATCATAATTGACAACATTCCTCACCCCTTCAACATCCATCCCACGAGTCATTGCATCTGTAGCAACAAGCACTTGTATTTTTCCTTCTCTAAAGCCCTTCAACATCTTGCTGCAGAACAAATATATTTTTATCAGTATGCCATGCAACAATTTATACAAAAGCACATGTACATGTGATTTCAAGGGTATAAACAAAGATATGAAATGATTTTAAAAAGAAAAGGATCAGAGCATTCTTATTAATACAAGATAGAAAAAACACCCCTTGATATACAGAGATGAGGGATCTCCAAAATTAAAAAAGAAAGCTAACAAAAAGTCAAAAAGATAAAGAAACACAACCTCAGGATAGAAACACCCCACAGTGGCCCATACAAGGGAATAAAATGATTTATTCACATCTTCTGGTTCAAAAACATGTGTATATAAATTATGAAAAATGAAATGTCTAGCATGATCTATTTATTTACTTTCCAAATAAAGTCCATGAAATGCAGAAAGCACAAAGTCATTTACCTTCGAACTGATTGGGGCTGTCTACCTGAATATTCACTTATTTTAAATGGCAACCCAAATAGATTCAACACGGTGCTGAGTCTATGAGTTGAGTCGACAGATGAGGTAAACACAATGCACTTCTCCCCTTGCAATCCTTCCAGAAGAGCAACCAAATACAGGGGTTTGAGCTTAGATTCACAAATCTGCACAAGCAGCCAAAATAGTGTGAGTTATGAATCGCTCTAAAAAATAACAGTCATAGCTAGTGAGAGGAACATTTTTTAAAAGATTTTTTTTTATTTAATTCATTCGAGTCTTCCGAAAACTGACATAGAAGTAAATCAAATCAAAGTTTCAAAATTTGATGCCATCTTTAGTCACTGAGGCTCTTAGCAAAATGTTTAAATGGAAGTTCACAAAGATATACCAATTTGTAAGATTCAAGTTTGTCAGGCAGCTTATATCGTGTTTCACCAGTGGCCAAAAATAAAGGGTGATGCAGATCAAGTTGGAAGAGCTTGCTCGGATCCTGTGTCAGCGTGGCAGATACAATCATCTTCACGAGCCTTGGGAATACTTTATCCTTGAAACCCCTTTCTACACCACTGCAACGTATTGAGATTTAATATAATTAACATGATTAAATGATATATACAAAACAAACAGGAGCATCGTTGTCAATAGAAATTTTGTCAAATTGGGGCTTCACGATGCCCACATCTTACTCGGTGCATTTAATAAATATAATAAAAGTTGATTCACAGAGTTGATCAGAAGTTAATAAAACAATTACAAAATGAAAAGTGGTAAGAACAGAATGCAGAGGGAGCAACAGAGAAATAGACAAACAAACAGAGAATTTGGAGCCATTGAAAGACTGAACTTAAATTAGGTTTGAGCAATGATGATATTGAAATGGAACCATGTTACACCAGCTTGGAATATGGAATATGTTATACCAGTTTGGAATATGGACAAGGGGTAGGCAATTTAAAAAAAAAATGATCCCTAAAAGTGGTAAACATGAAATGTGGAAAAAACTTGGTATCAATTGGGAAACCTGGTGAGAAACTATGTATGGAAGGGTCATTACTCTTTGCCACATTTATAAACTATCTCCACTATTGACTAGCACATTGATACTCAATTGATTAATTTTTGTTTTAAAAAAAACGAACATATTGGACCAATGTAAGAAAGAAGAATGGTCCTAATGATAGTTTTGAACAAAGCAGACCGATAGTGGATAAAATTTCTTTATAATGTTTATAGTGGTTTATTTTTTATGTTTTGAAGTAGTATTCTTCCCATTTCATGCACACTACAAGGGAACAACTGTAAAACAGTTTTATTGCGTACAAGACCAGTTCTGGAACCGGTTTTCAGGAAATCATTTTCCTACTTCTGATGAATGTTTCTGGCAACCATGAATGGAACAATCATTCAAATCAAGATTTTTTTTTTAATCATGGTGGCTAGTCTACTTTTCTCTCAATAACTTTACCATTCAAATAAAAAAAATAATTTCTTTGCTAGTGCAAATGAGCGTATGAATTAGGATATAAAAACCTAAAAAAAAGTTTCTCACATGAAAAGATCTATGTCAATGAGCTTTAAAATAATAACAGATAATTTTGAGCTTGATGTTGAGGATTTGATGCAATTTGATCTACTGGGTGCTTTATATCTCGAACAGGAGTAAAATGTATAGTAGGATTTACCATCTCCTTATGGTAGTTAAGGAACCCAGCGGAGAAAGTACAGGAGCTTTTGCATATGCAATCATGCTTTGTGCGTTTAAACTGGTTAGTTGAAGCACCATTGGCAACCAGGACTGATAAGCCTCCCTAAGCAATCGATCTGTCTCATCAACTACCTGAAATCACCACCAGTTAAGTAGTTGCAAAAAAATTACTGAAGCATGCAATGAGTATGCATAATGATTTCAGGGAAATAGAGTAACATTATATCCTATCAACCAGGGACAACATTAAGCAGCTCCACTTCTCATAGAGTAAAAATTTGTAACACAAAAGCCATGCAATCATGATAATTGCATAGACAAAATTCAAATCATATTACAGACTGATGACTGTTCATATCTGGATATAACCTGAGCATTGACGTTCATGAAAATTCTAGACAATTAACAGGTATATAAACAAAGTTCAACTAATTGGAAATTTGTGTGCATTGATAAGATGACATAATGACTTGTTAAATAGAGCCCTGATGGACCAAACTATTACGATAATGGTATACAAGCAGATCAACTAAATCTTAACCATGAGAGCATATAAATGGCTAAAACATAAACTGTTCTAAAGTATCAATAGCGTCAACAATATGGACACTTGAGGATGCTTCAAGTTTATGACCACTGGAAAATATAGGTTCCATCTGCCAATATGGAGATATTATTTAAATTTTTTTATTATATTTTTATTTATTTATTATTTATTATTTTGAATGAAAGTTGGGACTCCCCTGATTACATTACATTAAATAAAATGAAAGTCCCTCAAACAACGAAGATGAGGGATCTCCATACATTGAAACAAAGAAAAACAAAATAACAAAAAAGGAAAACAAACAAAAGAGGCTCCAATAACTGAGAATGACAAAGCACTGTACACCCACTTCTAATCCTCTCCTATAATGCTAGGGAACTGGTCCAACCCCAAAATAAACTTCACTCCATCTTGCATTAAAGAGATGATGCTCACCCAAATTTTCTCAATGTACACCATTTTACCCCTTGATACTACACTCATTATGCATCAGCAATATACTCCTCCAGACCATGTGTGGGAAAAAAGCTAGAAATTTAACTTTTTCACTTTGATCCCCTTTTTCCCTCTTCTTCGAACCCTTCCACATTGTATCACCAACCTCAATGTCGTCACGTGTATTCAAAGCTGATAACCATGTCCCCAATATGAAGATATTATTTATTAATTTATTTTGAATGAAAGTTGGGACTCCCCTGATAAAACAAATCATATAGAAGGTCATTCCAGTTTGACCTGGGAACCAGATAGCTACCAGGAATAGCTATCCTGTTTTGCACCAGGAATAGGATAACTATTCCTCTTTGCAACAGCACCACTTAACCTGAGCTGTAAGCATTGAATACCCAAGGGTATGTTGTGTTTGTGATGCCCTAGATGCTTATATTTGGCTCTTTTTGTAACAAACTACCATGAATAAGAGCACGATAGTTAGCCGCCAAACATGAAATTCCAACTGCTAATTCCAGCCCAATCATTTTATTTAAGACTTGGGATTTGAATCCCTTTCATTTCTTCAATCATTGGCATTAATGGGTACTGGAAAGAACAGTACAGTAGCACTAAATGAGAGAATATTTACTTCCATTTCCATATAACCTCTTTTTTATATCTATTGATCATATAGAACGACTGTAAAAGATCTAACAGTACTAATCAATTGGGTATGTAATGGTAATCATTATATAGAAACTAATATAAAGTAATAGTATTTTTATTTAGATTAAATTAATAAAAGAGTTTAATGTCACCTCATCGCTGTTTATTGTATCTAGATTGTTAGATTCCCATGACTTTTTCTTTCGAGTAATCTTCCTACAGGCTTCCAGTATTCATAAGGTTGTTGTATTTGTAAAACCCTATTGAAAGCAAGATTTTGATGGTCTTCTGGTCTAGCATATCATAACCCATGAAAAACGTAAGATTTACTGCTATTATGCTGGAAAAGTAGCAACCAGGGAGTACACATAAGATAATTGATCTCAGCATTCCTGGGTCCCAATAACCATAAAATTGAAAAATAATATTAAATGCAACAATTAGATCATATTTTCATACAAGATGAAGACTAAAAATCTGATGCGAAAGAACAAGGAAAAAGAAATGATGGTAGTGGGTCAATATAATGCCAAAGGAAAAGAGGCAAATACTCATTAAAGATAACATGACACACTTAAACTTGGAGGAGACATTAAATTAACAAATCATAATCAAATATATCAAACTGAATGAACAGAAAACGAAATAGTTTCACAACAAAAAGAAACTACTAGACTATACCACCTTACCAGATAACAAAGATGCTCGAGAGTAAAACCCTTAGTAGTATTAATATGATCCATCAACCTCCCAGGCGTCGCCACTAGTATGTCCACAGAACTTTGAAACTCAAATGCCCTATCTTCCGGATCACTAGGCACACGCATTTCAAGATATGGCCTCTTAATCAGCTCCGAAATTTCATCTGCTATTGAAGACTGGCCCACTGCCAAACCTACACGCAATCCCACTGCAGGTGCAATAGCAGCAAAGACTTCCTTAACCTGAACTGAAGTATCGTAAATATTTGAACAAATAGAAAAAGGATCCATTACCGCATCGAATAGGTAAAATTATGCAGAAATTTACATTGTTTAAAATGTTGTGGAATCACTTTATCCTTCTTTTTTTTCAATTTGCTGGTGTTGATCTTGCATATTATATATAGAAAGAACATCCAAAAACCTAGGCTCATTTAAAGGACAAATAAAATTAAACTAAATTATGAATACAATATTGGACTATCAAAATGTTCTGATTTTAAAACAACCACAACTGTCAGGGCGGTCACCTAGCCAACTTTGGGCGCTCAAAATCTTCCGACTTTACAACAAAACTATTGGACTCGCGTGAGCAAAGGAGAAAAATCTAATGATTGAAAACCGACCTGCAATGCCAGATCACGGGTGGGAAGAACCACTAGAGCACGAAGACATCTTATTTTACGAGTTGAGAGAGCTTGCACAATCGGCAACGCATAAGACAGAGTCTTCCCGCTTCCTGTAGGTGAGTTTATGCAGAGATCTCGTTCAAAACCTCCAGGACCAATTGTCTCTTGCCACACGGCTAATTGCACCGGGAAAAGCGAACTCACACCCATCTTTTGCAGAGCCTCCTCTAATCTAACAAAATAACCAAACAAAGTACTCTTTCAGCTGAATGTCCATTCATAGAACAACAGGATAAAGCCACTCAGTGATATCAAAAATTTTGCAATGAAAATAAAACACCTATGTTCATGAGAGTCATTCTGATAGCAAAAAAGTTTGAACTAAGTAACCACTCATTAAATGTATATAACAAAAATAACAGATCATATAAAATTTTATCTTTAGTTTAATAAAAATACACCCTATTAAAAAGCAAACACTACTCTGGACTCAAGAAGAGCCTAGGGATGCAGGTAGGATTTTAGTTAAGCAGGGGCTTCTAGTTAGGGGGGGTTCGAATGTACTATTGCCATTATTTCCTTATTTTATTCAATACTACTTTACTTTATCTATTTCAAAACAATCAAAAATAGGTGTGCAACTTGGGCAGGATGAACCCGACCCAACCTGACATTTGAGCGGGTTTGGGTTGGGATTTTAGCGTTCAGGTTTATCTTAAACCCAAACCCAAGCAACCCGAACCTAACTGAGATTGGGTTTGGGTTGAGGATTCGGGTAACCCAACACCCAACCCAAACTTGAGATAGGGAGTGATAAATTTATAAGTTAATATTAATTTTTAATTTTTAATTTGTGAGATAAAATTTGAATTGTCGAATCTATCACTTTTATAATTTCATTTCTTTATTTTCTAAATAAAAGAGTTCTTCATTTTCATCTTTCTTATTTTTATTCATGCAAAGCATTGACTCTTGCAAAGTTCTACTTGTTTAAAATGACACATTTTTTAACTCAAACCCAACCCAAGTTGAAGCAACCCTGAATCCAACTAGAACATGAACCAAACCCAATGGGTTGAGATTGGGTGGGATTTGTGTTTGGTTTGGCTTCCTCCAACTTCAGGTTGGGTTCAGTTGAGCTCCAATCGTTACGAGTTGCACCCCTAATCGAAACATGTAATCAATTTTTTTAAATATATATTGCTTGAAAAGATGATTAAGAAATGTCATTCAATTAGATTTTTTTTTTTTGGTGGTATCTTGTCCTAGAGAGCTGAGTTCTGGAGGAGAAGAGATAAGTCTTTGTCCTTAGAAGAGAATTCTGAAACTTCGGACACTAGGAAGCACATAGAGAATCTAGTAGATTAAAAAAACATTTATTTATATAGTAACTAGGTATTAAACTACTACTAACATTATTCAACGACACCCTTTTGTTGTTCAAAAATTCAAGCCAGGGCTTGAGCCCCCCTTGCCTCTTATCGCCTCCGCCCCTAAAAGAACCTCCTTTCCTCCCACCTTTCCCTTCAAAACCTCCCTAATCTCACATAAAACCCCAACGAAAAACAGAGGTCTTGAAAATCTTCCCTTTCACCACCACCTCCCCAGTTCGGAACAGATTCAAATAACCTCTAATCCCCATCTAATCAACATTCCTCTATCACCAACAACATCCATTCAATTTTGTGAGAGAGAGAGAGAGAGGGAGACCTGGGATCGAGAGATGGGAGGAGAGAGAGGGGGCATTCATCGAATTCGTCGACGTCAACGGGGCTCCGCATCCATGGCAGTATCGGCACGTTCTTCTTCCCCTTCGATTCCGCCATTTTTTCTCCTCTTTTTCTTTGGGGAGAGGGAGGGTTTTGTAGGGTTTTATGGAGCCTTTATTTCCACCCCTTAAGCTATTCTACCCACCCCTTAAAATTCAGAATTCTAATTTTATTACTGAGAGGAACCCACTCCATCGACAACTTGAGTGGTCACAACGACCGCCTCGCCTGCGCCTTCAGCTTTCAAGCCCTACGGACCGAATTAAATTTAAACACAAGATTATTTTTATTTAATATTTATTTAGATCGTTGTTTTTTTATATTAAAAACTATATTATTGTTATACTATTAATATTTATAAAAAATAAATACGGTAATTTATACTATAAATTTTAACATTTTGATGTAAAGTTGTAAATTAGTCCAAGAAAATCAACCCAATTGATAGGAAGAAATAAAAAATTAGGTATATATATGTTTATCTTGTAACAGTTCAGATTAAAATTTGGTTCAATTTGAGTTTGTAAAAAATCGAATCAAACCAACTAAATTGCACCCATAAATAAACCCCCCCTATAATAATGTGTTTGGAGAAACTTGCAAAAAAATGAAAAGCAAGTGTAAATAAAGTTTTTTTTTTTTTGTTACATTTTGTCCTTTTCACAATCCAAAATACAGTCTCATATACATCATTAGAAATACAACAAAGCATATGCATAATTAGACGTTGTATATATACCTTTTGTTTTAAAAAAATTATATTACTAAAAATGGATTTACTTAACTCGAAATAGAATGATATACATTTTTCATCAAAATATATAACTCGTTAATTGATATTTACTATTTAAAGAAAAATATATATTGTCTGCATTTTGAACGGTAAAAAGGATCGAGTATTTCTTTCTTTTTCTTTTTTTTCTATTTAGACAGCGTATTAGAGTCTGAGTGAACAAGCATTACACTCATTCAATTTTATAATCTTATTTGTAGTCTCATATAAATCATTAGTCACATGCACTTATCATATTACACTCAACACATTTTTCAGTCTCACATAAGGGTTTCATGGGATGTTCAAGATTGCTATTATGTGCACCCCAGTTGTTAATATGTATACCCTTCTACAATAATGTGTTGGTTTCATTGGAGATGTGTGCAAAAAAAGTATCAGGGGAGCAAATAAGGAATCCCAATTTTTTTTTGTTGTTGTTGTTGTTGAGCATTGTAGTATTAGCTTATGAAGTGAGGGAGCATGTTACACTCAACCCATTTGTCCCTTGCACTATATAGTACGTCAGTTTTTTTTTTACGAATTTTATAGTCACAATTCATTGGAATATAAACTTTATTTTTTATATAAAAGTACATATTTCATTAAATGAGATATATTATTTTTTAAAACAATCATTTTCCTATATAAAAAAAGCCTCATATGCCTCGTGAGCAATTACACTCACTGCAATAAGATATATATCTTGATAGAAATTTTTTTACATGTTCTCATTGGAATACATGCATCTTTTTTACAAAAATATATACTTCATCAAACAAGTTATATTTTTTCAAAAATAAAAAAGATGTGGACTACATTTAGGGATGAAAATGGGGTTGAGTTTAATATTTTTCTAAAAAAAGCCTCATATACCTTATTAGCAATTACATTCACTGTAATGAAATATATATTTCATTAGAAAAATTTACACATTCTCATTGGAATATATACATCAAGTTTTATAAAAATACATACTTCGTTAGATGAATTATATAGGGTGTATTATTTTTTTTTAAATCAGAAAAAGTGTGTTACATTTGCGGTTGAAAACCGGACTTAGTCTAACATTTTTCTAATGCCCGGTTTGGGAAGCGGAATAGGCGGGTATAAGAGTGGTATAAGAATGGATAAGAAAAATGGTTGTTTGTTTGTAGAGTATAACTTGGTATTACTAAGCCAGTTTAAACGAGTATAAGAGAGTATAATCATTCTAAGTAATATCTAGGATAAGTTATACTCACTTTATCTATTCTCATGGGTCCACATGTCAAATCAACTTTTTACATCTTATCACATCAAATCACCTATCAACACCTCTTATACATCAAAGAGCTCACATGTCAAATCAACTTTTTTACATTTTATTTATATTTTATTCTTTATCAATCAAACAACTCAACCTTTATTCTTACGTTTTCTAATGAGAATAAAAAAACACAACCAAACAGAAAATCTCTTATTTATGTAGATTTGTTATCTATACTAGCATAATTATCTATCCAGAATAACTCAATTCCGCTATCCAAACGGAGACTAAGCCCCCGTTTGGAATGAGTATAACCCCCCGGATAACTCCGGATAAGTATTTTGGGATGTTTGTTTACCCCGAATAACCCCAGATAAATTATGTCAGAATAAACTTGATAAAGTGATATAGGGATTCCAATCAACCCCTAGAATAAAAGTTATCCTAGGTTATTCCACCTAAAGAATATGTGGGCCCACTGTCAAATCAACTGTCATCACCTCTTATAAATCATCTGTTAAATCAACTATCATTACTTTTTTACCTTTATAAATCATTATCCATACTTTATTCACATTTTACCCAAACAACAAAACATTTATTCTTACGTTTACCAACGAGAATAATTCAAAATACAACCAAACACAAAATCATTTTGTCCTTATTTATACTCACTTATGCTTGGATAAATCTATACCCTAGAATAAAATCTATCCCCATTCCAAACGGGGGCTAAATGATCAGGTTCAGGCCCATGAGTGGGCTATCCAATCCCACATTGAAAATGTTAGACAGAGCCTTTTTGTTATGGTTTCGCCTGCTGTCTACACCCATTTTGAATTTATTTAAATAGTAATTGAGATATGTAGAACTGCAAAAGAATTACAAGGGGGAGAAGGAAGAGAGCAACTGAAATATACACTTCGTTACAGTTAGTGGAGAGGCCTAACAAGGTATTGCGACTATATTTTGATACTATAAAAAAAAACTGAGTGTAACAAACTCTCTTTATTTATTTAAAGGAACAGGGAAGGGGAAAAAGTTGGTTGGTTGCTTTGGACAGCAGCAGCAAAGGAAGGAAGAGAGGAAAGAGAGGGTTATTCTCTTCCGTTTCTGTAGTCTATTCTGATATCAATTAAGGTGTTCTTCTGCAGATTATTTGAAATTTTCGAAATGAAAAGATTTAAAGATATTATTATTGTTAGGGAATCATGTATTTCTCTTTCATATTTATATTATATATTATTTTTGTTTTTTTTGGCAAGACTTAGAGATGAACAATGTTGTCATTATATTTTGAGATAGTGTATTTTTGTTGGTTTGCCTAGTGTTTTTGTAATTAAAAAGCAATACAAACGCAGCATGATAATGCTTAACACTCGTTATATCAAATGATAGACATGTCATTTGTCATCATCAAAGTTTTGCTTCCATCCCCTCAGTCGAGAGAAAAAAATCAATCAATTTGGTGACCTAAGAGTAGGCCTGTCAACCGGTCAGGCAGGGTCGGGTCGGGTCGGGGTAGACCCGGACCCGACCCGTTTGATTGTCTGGTCCTTCGGGTCGGGTCTACATTGGATCTCGGGTCGGATCGACCCATTAACAAAAGTAGGTTAGACAAATAGAGATTGATAAACTTCTTAAAGGCATACAATGACTTCATTTTTATTTCTTTTTAATATAGTGTAATATATTATAAATAGTTTTTCACTATTTTGATTTTTTAATGTTTAATAAGATGACATTTGGAATACGGTTTAGATTATTACGCTTTTACATGACGTCAAAAGATTGTAAAAATATTTCAAATGCTTAAAATTTTAAATGAGTATTCAATATTTAGTTATAAATATTTGGTTGGATCATAAATATTGGGTTGGATCATAAATAAAAAAAATCACAAAGTATTTGGGTTGGGTCAATCGGGTCCATCGGGTCCATAGGATCGGGTCGGGGTGGACCCAGACCCGACCCGTTTTCATTGTTGGGTCTTTCAGGTCGGGTATTTATGCCTTCTATCGGGTCGGGTCCAGGTTGGGTCCGGGTCGACCCACGACCCGTTGACAGGCCTACCTAAGAGCATCTCCAATCACACTCTCTAAAAATTTCTTATATTTAATAGCCAATAAAGATAAGAGGTGGAGTGTATTCTCCAATCTTGCTCCCTCAATGACTCCTTACACAATATTTTATTAATAAAGTGTGATGTAGAGCCCACTGAATCCACCAAAAGAGTTGTTGGGAGCATTTAATTCATAAAGTGTGATGTGAGACCCACGCAATAGGGAGCCAAATTTTACTCCTAAATCTGTAGAGACTTCCTCACTGAAAAATGCTAATGTTAAATATAGGGAGCCCATTGGAGCCTCTTTTTTATAACTTTCTCCCCAAATTTAACTTAATTAACCACCAACTTGTTAAATATATATATATATTAGGGTTATGGGTATATTAGTCTTTTCCTCTCTTTCCCTTTTGTACTATATATATTGGGTGTAAACCCTAATGAGATCTTGATTCATTCTCTTATTTTTTATTCTAACACACAACACTGGTAGCATTGGAGACGCCCTAAGTTTATGTATATCAATCACAAAAGCAACAACACATGTACTAGAAAAATAATAAGATGGTAAATCATAATCGATCATTTTTTGTCACTAGATTAGAACCATTCACAAAATAAATAACACGGAGGAATTTGAATATCACTAAAATAAAATCCATGTGGAGTACAGTCTTTTTTTCAATCTCAATTCTAGTTCCCACATAATATGCTTTATCTAATGAGGTATATGCTCTTATAAAAAAAATGAAACATATATTTTAAAAGACTACCTTAAGACAATAAGTTATTCATATTTAGATTTCACTGGATGTCCAGATGATTTGCAATTTACTTTAGGCCCTCTTTAGTTCTGAGTTTAAGTAGATTATGTGTTTGAAGAGCTAAAAATTCTCGAAAGCGGATCCAAACACATTTTTAGTGTTTAGTTTTTTAAACCACCATTTTTTTGAAGCCATAAAATCTTGTAGTTGAAAAACTAATAAAAAATATTTTTCAAAAGCCGAGTTTGAAACACAAGAATCTAAAAATCTTAATTTTTCAACCTCACATCTAAACGCTGCCTTAGGCTACATTTTTATAATGGTTGGAAGAGCCATTTCTTGGAAGAGTTTCAAACCAACTCTTGTTGCATTCTCTACCATGCAAGCAGAGCTTGTATAGCATGCTATGCAGCTACAATACAAACAGATTAATTATCGATAATCTATGCCAATCACCATATTTGTAATAACAGTGCATATATCCTCTTTGCAAAGAATAATAACAGTTCAAGCAGTTCCAAGTATATTGATGCTATTCATGATAACAACATCAACCGTTCACTTTGTATCAAATCATACAAGTCTCATGTATCATCTTCGAACTTTTTGTCACCCACTTTGTAACATTAACAATGATAATAAGACAATAAAATAATATACAACAAAACACTTTTACTAACCTTTACTTTAAGCCCCTATCTATGATGTGGAATAAGAGTTCAATATTTTGATAGGATAGGAATAATCAAGCATTGAACAACATATCCATATCTTATCACTCAAAAAGTATATCAAAGACAGAAAAAATAATGACATTCTTTGTATCAAAAGACAAGCTAATATAAATTTATGTCTGAAAATAACATGTTCACATTTTATACACCCAAACCAAAAATACAATAAATATAATAATAATAATAATAATTACATAATACAAAACTAGAATCAAATGATAATTGTCTTCACAGATATTAATCTCATGATACTAATTTGTCTCTAATAAAGCAAACCCAAACGTGGACTACAAGTCATAAAAAACCAACTCACTCTTCTTGTCTTATTAGGGCCCCCCTCCCATCGCATCTCGACCGTCCGATCCAGATCTAACGGCACCCGCCGCTCGACGACCCCAACCTCGCCTCCCGTCCCCTTCCCCACCGCCGGTCCCCGACCGCGTACACCACCGCCGCCGCCACCGCCACCGCGACCCCGGCGACCCCGCAAGCGACGCCGGCGACGAGCAGTCCGAACCTCGCTCGATCCCAACTGTCCACGTGTCCCCTGCCAGATCCGGTGGCGTTCCTCGCCTCCGGCATCGCCACCACGACGGAGGCGGCGGCGGCCGTGGTCGTCTTCATCGTCTCCCCCTTGAAGAACCTCTCCGTCGAAGCCGAGGAGGTGATCGGGTTCTTCTCGAACGCGAGTCCGTGATCCGACGGTGTCAGGTCGCGGGATTCGGATCGGACGGTCCAGATCGAGAGGAGGCACAGCGCCGTAGCCCAGATCGGGACACCACCATTCTTCATCGTGAGTCCTCCTGATTTTCTAAAATCACAATTCGCTCCTCGATTTCTTTTTACACGTTTTTTTTCAAGGACTCGTAAGCAAATAAAAACATAAAAAAGAGAGGTCTCTCTCACCTTTGAATATAATTTTTATCTTCTTCGGATCTGTCTGTGTGTCTCTCTTTCAATCTCTTTCAGTGGTTCTTTCTTCTGCTCATCAAAAAGTGCATCACATCTTCTTCAATTCTCTCTCCCTATTTTTATTTTTAATTTTGTTGTTTATGAATTGATGATTGGAGTGTACTATAGACCTACCTGTCGGTCACTCGCTGATAATTTGTCTGAAATGTCCCTTGCAAAATAATTTTATTCTTCACGGGGGAAAAAATGTCGAAGTCATGTAATATCGGTTGTCATGTAGCTGAGGTGGGAGGCGTTTATCATCGACTTAGGGTCCGTTTGGCAAGATGGACAGGGAAGCTGCGTCGGTGAAAGCGAGCATGCGTTAGGGAATCTATGTTTTGAGGCGTTGGGGAAGCGAGCAACAAATACACATTAACCGCACAAACTCAGGGCAAACGCAGAAGCTGCGAATTCCGTTTGTTTGAGCGTCTGCGTCTGCGGGCGTCCACCACCACCAACGCGGGTGGGACGCGGATCCAAACGGTACCTTAATCAAAATTTAATTCATAGTATTTATTTGAAAATTAATTCAAAGTATTTATTTAATTCATAGTTTTTCAGGTACCTCATTTTTTTGGCATATAAAAACAGTTGCTGTATATGTAGCCCTGTCAACGGTCACGGACTTGACCTAATAAAAGAGCGTAAATACTCGATCCGATGGATCCAACAATCAAAATGGGTCAGGTCTGGATCCACCCCGATCCGATCATATGGACCCGATTCACTCAACCCAAATATTATGTCATTTTTTTAATTTATGATACAACTTGACAATCTTGATTCAATCAAACATTTATAAGTAAATATTGAATAATCATTTAAATTTTTAAACATTTACAATATTTTTACCACCTTTTGACTTCATATAAAGTATAATAATTCAAACTGTATTCCAAATGTTCCATCATAAAACATTTAAAAATCAAAATAGTGAAAAACTATTTATAATACAATATACTCTATCAAAAAGAAAAAAAATGAAATCATTGTATGTCCCTAAGAAGTTCTTCAACTTCTCTTCATCTGGTTTGAGCTTATTAATGGGTCGATCCGACCCGATCCGAGACCCGAGAGTCAAACAGGTCGGGTCCGGGTTTACCCCGACCCGACCTGTTGACAGACCTATATAGATGTTAGTGTGTGTGTGTGTATTTTTTGAGTATTTTCATCCCCAACACTGTCCATATATACAAGTTAGTTTACAATATACGAGGGATGATTAAAAATGTATGAGATTTAATAATATAAAAGAATAACAATATACACTATGTACATGCATTTCACATGCTAAACAACAAAAAGATATGGAAAGGCCTAGAAAAATGCTAAAAACATAGAGACATCTAAACAAGAAGTTGAAAAAGGGTGTTGATACACTTATACATCCTCGAGCCAGTCCCCTAAGTCGCCTATGTACTAGTGTATGAAAAATAAATTCTTTTCATTTTTTAAGAAAAATATGTACCATTTTATCTAAACATATAATTCACATTTCATAATGATATAAGATGAGCATATACTTTTAAAAAAAATCAAAATGATTGAAAACTACATACGAGACTACACATGAGGCTGAATGTATCATTCCTTATTGAAAAATACTTGGAATTAATTTTTCCAAGTACAATTGATACTTGAAATTAATATAATCTATTCATGATAAGGGTGTTATTACAATTTTTATTTGTAGCCATGTGTAGTCCCATATGGAAAGGGGTACATGCCTTGTTAAACGAATCATGTAAATTTTCATCTTCTCAAAAAAGAGACCTTGGAATATTTTCAACTAAAGTGTGTTTGGTTGTGCAATTGTAGAAGTGGTTCTGCAAGAATCTAGATTTTAAAACTGATTCTACAAAAAGCTTATCCTCCCTAGCTTTTGGAAATCAAACATTTTAAACACTATTTATCTGAAATCTGTTTGCAGAAAACTGCTAGAGTAAAACTGTTTAGTTGTACGATTGTAAAAACAGTTTTCTGCAAACGCAAAAGCTACATAATCACAGAACCAAACACACCATAAGAGGCTTGTACTCAGAAATGGAGGAATGACTAATTTTAACATTTCCCCAGTTTTTATAGTGAACAAGATAATGCAGTGGCAAAGAAGTTGGTTTTTTTTTCTCACGACAGAAGATGAAAAAAGAATTACCTTGGTCTATTTACAAGCAAGTGCCTTCCTTATTTTTCCTTGCCTTTCTCTCTTCTTCCATCCCTCCCAAAACAAATTATGTCATTTGATCTTGTCTGCATTCATGGGGACCTCCACCTATGTTTATAGGATTTCATCTGGGTTAACTTGAAGGGGTTCCAACTCTTCCGGCAATGTTTGGTCACATCGGAGAAGTAGTAGCCCGAGGCGATGAGCTGCTGAAACCACACCTCTGAATTGTCTTCCTTTTCTTCCTCCATCATCTGCGCTTTCAGTTCCCACGCGAATCTCAAGGCGCCGGACCTCTGCGTGTTCTCCCCCAGACTCACCCTGCTTACTTTGAAGGTCGGCCAGTGGGCGTTCGGCTTGCATGTCATGCCCTTCATGAGAGAAAAATGTGACATAGATGTACATAATACAATGTCAGAATGACTGATACAGCTATGATTCAATGGGTTCAGATCCACCAATTTGCGGGGAGGGGGGGGGGGGGGGGGAGATTTTGAGCATACATACAGGACTGATGTAAACACACCTGACAAATCACCCACTCAGAAACATCGAAGATCATTTTCTCTGCACAAACAAAGGCCCGCGGTATGGCCACCTGAAAGATATTTGAGGGTCATCAACATTCAGAGAGAACAATTAACAAATCACAAATCAATTATCGTATTTTTCCAAACAAAAAAATGTAAGATATATAACATTCTTCTATAAAAAATACCTTCTCAGATGCACAGAAGCCCGATGAGGAACCAATTTCAACCCAGCCATCTCCATCTGTGGCGTGGTGAAATTGACAGCAATCCTGAATCCACAAATTGATTGTCATGTCTTCATAAGATTTGATAAAACGAGTGTACATTTATCAATAATCCAGTAATTAGTATCCAAGTAGACTAACCTGACACCACCTAGCATTGGCTCTAGTTCTCTGGGTGCATATCCATATATGTGAATTGCCACATTTTGTACACTCTATTATACGGGATTCATCAGAGCGATAACCCAGTCCATCCTGATGAATGTAGAAGAGCAAATCAGACAGACTAAAGACCCTCCACAACATATCCAGTTCAGAAGACGGAGCAATGTTAGAACTGGCACATGAATCTACGTAACATCTACTTCTCAAATTTTAACAAAGTAAGATCACACAGACTCAAACAGTGAACTGCATCTAGAGAAAAAAAATTGTATTTCAAGGGCCCTGTTTGTTTCACGAATAAGAAGGATGAGGGAAGAACAGGATTAATCCTAAAAAAGTATATTTGAATGTTGATAAACTGTAATGCCCTACAACAATCTTATAACAAGACAAACAAAGACAAAAATTTAATCAAACAGAAAATATAGCAACCAAATAGAAAATCATGCAATTCCTCATCCATCCCTGCATAACTATTTGAATAAGCTATATGCGAACCAAATATTTAAAGACTTTACATTTTGATTGCAGGAAGTAAAACCAGAATGATGGACAAAAGAACATATAAAAACTAAAAGGAAGACCATGATAAATTTCAACAATCAAATGCACACTATACCTGTTGAGAACTACTGCTAGAATTCCGGCCAAGAATTTTCGATTCTTCCTTCCTTAACTGCTCATTATAATTTCTTTTCTTTATTGAATCTGAAAGAATCTAAAATCATATAATCACCCATTAAAATAATGCAGATATAATAATATTACCAATGAAAATAACCTTGATCCACTACAGATAAGTCAATGTTTTGTTTACTGCTATATATTATATATAGATGTTCAGCAGACATAGATGACAAACTTGCCTCGTATGCACACAGAAGCCTCTTAAAGGATTCACTAGCCACTGGATTTCCCATATTCTTGTCAGGATGCAGAAGCATGGCCTGTGTTTAAAAAAGAAAAAGAAAAGGCAAAGTGAGTATGCTGAGGACAACAAAAAAAAAGAAGTTTGAACTTGGAGAGTTTATTGGGTATTCTGACACACAATAGAATTTCACACACCTTTTTGTAGTATTCCTTTCTTAGTACCGTCACATCAATGTTATTATATCGTCGGAAACCTAGTGCTTCATAATGATCTTTACTGTCCATGATCCTCTTCATCTCATCCAACGAACTCGAATCATCTTTGACCACCTTGTTCTCAGAAGAGTCATTCTGCACATTCACAATATTTGGCACGCTAGAAGTATTACAGAATGATTCACACGATGAAGTATTTTCAGCTTCCGTGGATGGAGGTGAGCCACAATCTCTAGAAAAGTCTTCTACAAAGGATTCTGATTTCATAGGCTCCTCAGAGGGCCTCTCTTCACTGACCCCATCATATCGTTCCATGAAGTGGTTCAAAAGGTCATTTGAAAAGAATGAGAGATTTATTGATAAGAAAACCCCAACCCATCCTACATGTGCCTTGACACAATATACAGCATAAGTGGTTGCCATGAGGATCAACGGTCTTGCATGATTTAGGGAAAACAAATAACCTGCATGGTAAGAGTTTAGAATTAAATATTACAGTGCTAACCTTGAGCATCAGATAGAAAATAAAAGGGTAAAATGCATTTGGACCCCCTCAAGTTTTTGAAACCTACAGAAGCACCCCCTGAGGTTCAAAAACATGCATTTACACCTTCTATCGTTAGATTTTCCATTAAGATAGGACAAAAGTACTTTACATTTACTATTTTAGCCCTTTAATTAATTTTGTAAATACCCAAAAAAGAGTCAAATTAACTTTGAATATGCTTTATAAAATATTAATTGCTACAATAATTAAATCTTCAAATACATTTAGATCAATTCATTGTGAGAATTAACTCACACAACAGTTAATTAAAAAGTGAAAATACAACAATGATTAATTAAAATGGGTAAAATCGTATTTTTGTTCTATTTTAACGAAAAATTTAACGGCAGGGGGTGTAAGTGCATGTTTTGAAACTTCAGGGGGCGCTTTTGCAGGTTTCAAAGACTTTAGGGGGTCTAAACGCAATTTACCCAAAATAAAATCATACAACATTATACCAAATAATGAAGGACATAGTGTATGCTATTGCTACGGATAGAGTAAGAAATGTCACAATTTGGACTTAATGGGAAAAAAGGGGACAGTATA
Organism: Acorus calamus; assembly: GCA_030737845.1. Taxonomy (NCBI): domain Eukaryota; kingdom Viridiplantae; phylum Streptophyta; class Magnoliopsida; order Acorales; family Acoraceae; genus Acorus; species Acorus calamus. The sequence goes on along the minus strand of CM060858.1, from coordinate 6,091,145 downwards.
CCTGCAACTACAAACAGCGTTCCAGTTATCCAAAAATTTCCATACATCCACAAAATCAAAATTGCAAATAGGCCGATGATGAAAAGTCCAGGGGTGTAACCCAAGTAATGGATGGTAGCCCCAGCAGCTCCCTGCAACAAGGATCAAAATATTAGTTGCATTAATTCTCATTGACCAATGTACAAAATACTACAACTCTATTTCCTAGTCTGCTTGTCTGTCTGTCTGTGTTACGTAAATTTGGTCAAAGGAATTCACATTCATGCAACAACTTCTTAAGAGTACAAGAGATTTCTTCCCATTTTGTGTCATCAAAGGCACCACAACCTCTTACTGATCAAACAAATGTGTTTGTGACTGTGTTGTTCGCAACGTTAGTGAAAAACAAGTCTTGTAATGTCCTGTATGAGTCATCAAAATGTAAAAGTCTAGTAGTTCTTAGGATTAAGTGAAGATGAAGATGAAGAACTACGCATCAAAGTTCCTCAACAATGATTAAGTGAAGATGAAGATGAACTACACATCAAAATCATGGTCACGCGCGCAAAATCAGTGGGATCTCTAAGATTCTCGTGTGATCCACAGATTGTGTCATTGAACGGAGGAATGCGCACGGACATAAAACAGTGATGCGTGTGCGTGATGCTTGATGAGTGCACAATGGTGCATATGTGTGTGTAGAATTGATATGGTGTGGTCACCCTACCTCCAACCTTACATGCGATCACCATCTCATCACCATTTGATTAAAATCCATTGAATCAGATGATGAGGAAATGATTCATAAAAAATAACAGGAGAAAAAAGGAGAAATCATGTGGAGACAAAAGTGGTATCACGTTTCATGAAAGAGATGTGGTTCACTGGGTGGGTTTATTTTAACCATTTGTGGAAAATCCATTGACTCGAATGGTGATGAGATGGTGACTACACAAGTATAGGGAGTACGGTGAATGCATCTTATCATTTCACTATATATATATAGGTTGTTCACCACCCCCCCCCCCCCCCAATGAAACCAGGCAGCAGTACTGAATCTTACTTTCAACCAATCTTAAGTCTTCCATGATGGACGTATTTTCAACACTTCATAGTTGCAGGGTCAAATGGTCAGCCAACTGAGCCGCTGGGCGGTCATCTGCTTTTATGCTTTATGTTAAAGTGATGCATGAGAACAATCAACACTGACCCAATGAAGAACTTGATGTAAGAATCATGTGAGTGTGTTGGTTTTCTGCTACACCCAACTCAGATGCGTATCACATAAACCATCTAAAAAACAAATTGAGAGGGGGCCATTAAAATTAGATTTCCACGAAGCACGTTTTTGTTAGATTCCTGGAAAGCTCTCTTTCAGTTCTATAACTAAAACCTGTATTTCTCTTCCTAAGAATATATGAATATTTGGGAAGTTTGGAAACACTGGGAAGTCAATTCCTACAAAAGCAGAATCAACCAAACGCATTTCCAAACACTACCAAACATGTTCAATGTCAATTGATTCATGAAAATATTAAGCATTAACCCAATGGAGAACTTGACATATGAATCATTTGATGAACCCATCAATTTATCACCCACTAAATCACATTAAACCATTAAAAAAAAACACAGATTGAGAGAATGCCTTTCTCTCACCAGAACCAGAAGCACATACACCAGGCACGACATCGATGCCAAGCTCAAGAAACAACGCGACCGGACCGAATCGCACCAGAGACCCGAACCCACGCGCGGCGCAGTCCCTCCACCGCACCATCACCGCCACCACCAACCACCTCCCAAGTCCGATAGCGCCGTTGCGCGCCACCGGCAAGTACGGCATCGCCCAGTCCCTCGCTCGACGAAACGCGCCGCGGGTCCCCGTCAGCGCCCACCGCGCACGCGACCGGAGCCGGAGCCACGCGTCCTCCATGAGAGACGAGAAGGGACGGCTTCGATTTGGGAATCACCGGATCTAATGAGAGGAGAGGTTCGTTGAGTGGGGAGAGTTGGAGGAGGAAATCATTATGGAAACCCTAAAAAAAGGGGGATGAGAGAGTGTTTGGAGGAAATGAAGCTCGTGAAGTAGAAGCAAAAGAAGTGAAAGGAAGGGATGGCTTTGAAAGTGAAAGGAACAGTTTGTCGTTATTCATTAATGGAACTGGGGAAGTGAGATTTTTTTTATACGAACACCTATGAGTTTTCTAAATTAGTTATAAACCCCTGATTATTAATTATAAACAATCTCAGGTTCCTGATAATTTTTTACCTTTTCTAAATCCAGGACCATGCAATTCTTTATAGGGAAGGTTCAGTACACTGTACACCCCTACGGATGAAACACACCGCCTTTCATTTTTGTCTTTTATTAGGTGGGATTTGCATTTTTTTTGAAGTGAGGCTGGGTGACATAATTTTAATAAGAAATTGAATGATTTAAAAAAAAAACAATTTGAAACTGCTAATGAGAATGGTCTGAACTTAGTCTTTTTTATATTCTAAAATGTATTTCATATATTTTGTTAAAAATTCAGTGAATTATATACATCCTTAGATAAAAATATATATATATATATATTTTATATATTACTGAAAATGAAGCCATTCACTTGAAATAAAGCTATGAACATTTTTCATCATCAAAATATATACCTTGTTAGATGACTTACTATTTTTTTAAAATATAAACATATGTGATCTGCCATCAAGGTTTTAGATTGTAAAAAAAGTTGAGTAATATGTTCCTTAGAATTATTTTTACTGAGCGTTGATACACTCAGTCTGTTTTGCAGCCCAGTTTGCAGGTTTATACATGATGATAGCGTAGTAAATATTGTGTTATTATAGTGTACGAGGTTTTATCATATTATATTGCATAATTTTTTTTACAATATCATATTTCAGTATATACTTCATTTAATATAACAGTATGTACTTCAATGAGAAAATGTATAATTTAAAATAAAAAAAGCCTGGTGTGATTTACAATCAGGGATGTAATCAAGGCTGGACATAATACTTTTCCATTTGAGTGTTGATACACACAGTCCATTTTGCAGTCTGTTTTGTAACCCCATACACTATAATAACGTAGTATATACTGCATTATCATTCTATATAAGTCCTATCATAGTATATGACCCAATTTGTTTTTTATTTTTTCACTATGAAAAAAAATACACTAACGTATTTCAGTATATAATTCATTTCATACAATAGTATACGCTTCAAAGGGTGAGTGTATGATTTAAAAAAAAAAAAAAAGATGGCCTACAATTGGGGCTGCGTCTATCCTTTTCCTTTCCATTTTCACTACTGGGCTGGACTCCAACTGGGCCTCTTCAATTGGGCTCTTACCGACCCGATAACAAAAAACGCAACCAGATGACGAACCCGCTCACGCTAAATAAAACATCAACCGTCCGATCATCGTAAAAAATGGAAACCCCCGAAACGGACGGTCAAAACAGAATCCCCTCTTTCAAAACCCTAACCCTCACAACCCCCTCCCCCGTATATAATCACCACACACCGTAACCTCATCCATCTCTCCCTCTCTATAAGCAAAATCTCTCTTGAATTTCAGTTCTGCTGTTTTGTTTTCTTTGATATATATGTATTTGAAAGCCATTGAAGAGCGAATCAACGGCTGGTGATGATTGATCTTGACGAGATCTTAGCGGATTTCAGTGAGTCCTTCGGGCCGATGATCTGACTTTGTTGTTACACACACTGAAGCCTCTGATTCTGTGATTCTTCATCTGAAAACCTTTTATGTGTTTGTTTTCATTTGATTTTTTGTTTGAGCCGATGAGGGTTTTATTTTTTTTCTTCTTTAAAGTTGCGATGATGAGATGAAAATGAACGTGGTGAGGTGATTGGCGAGTTATCGTGACTCGCCGTGAACCAGAAAACCCAAAAAACGACTTCTCTTTCCACTGAGCAACGGATCTTTGGTTTTTTTTATACTGATCCTCTGTTTTAGGTTCGATTATTTGATTTATATGTATATATATATATATATTAACTTTTAAAATCATCAGCTTTGATAATCCATTTTGTAGCCTGTATTTTTATATAGTAGATTGTTTAAAACCTTTTATTGATAGGTTTTTTATATTGATATCTGTAGATTTTTGAGGATGTGCTTCATAGATTTTTAATTATGAGATTCAAACACACGTTTATTTAGGATCATCAATTTGAGAATAAAAAATGAAATATGTGAAAGTCTCGAACAAACTTTTCAACCCCCCCCCCCCCCCCCCCCATCCCTTTTTATACCCTCTTCAAAACCATCTACGCCCACTGTTTCAACCTCTCCTTTCTCTCCGGCTGAGTAAGGCTCCGTTTGAAAACATAAATGGAAAATGGAAAAGTAGATTTTAGAAAAAAATTGTTTTTTAAAATGATTTTAGATTTTGATTTTTTTTAATGATTTTTTTAATTCAGAAATCAATATTTAGAATGAATTTAAAATGTTTGGTAGAAAAAATTGTTTTTCAATTTAAAAAATCGATTTTGATAAAAAAAATTATTGTTTTTAAGATTTTAAAAATACGGATTTCGAGAAAGAAATTAAAAGGAATCTAATTTTTTATTTTGTTAGAATCTGATCCGAATTTAACTTTTGATTTTGTCAGAATTTGATTCGTTATTTTGTGATTTTAACTTTTAAAAAAATGAATCTGTGCAACTAAATGTGTGAGATTATTGTGATAGTAGGAAATTGGTTTTGTAATGATACAATTAAATATTTTTGTAATCGTAATTTTTTTTAAAGATTTTAGATAAATAGTATTTAAAAATTATGACGGGGAGGGGATTCAATTTTTTGTAAAATCTGATAGCAGAAAATCAGTTATAATCGGGTTATTAAATGTCACCTTAGCACGTCATCAAACATTTTATTTTGAATACAGTTCACGAAAAAAAAGAGCCAACACAGAAATATAATTGTGTTCACTGTTCGCCTGGTGTAACAAAAGCAAGACTGGTTCTTATCTCGTCGTGATTATCTTTTTCAAGTGGGCAATCAAATATTTAAATTATAAAAGAAATGTGTTAGAGATCGACAAATATCAAACAAAAACGTACACGCATTTATAATTAAATCTGGCTTTAATGCTTGGATGGTCGCGTATGTCACAAGAGATGTATGCCTAAATGTAATTCTTTCCCCGGTTAAATTATGTTAACCTGCCAATCTTTTATACACCCCATGGAATCTAACCCAAGGAACCCCTTTCAGAATCTGTTCAAAACCAGGATACCGAGATCAATCAGACCTTGAAAATCTTGTATTTGAAATCTAAATTTTGGATTCCATTTGGGTAGAGAAATATGTTATTTTGAGATTTTTAACTATTATAGTTTAAATAAGAATAAAGTGATTTTTTTTGTTTAATTATGTTTGAATTATTGTTGAGAAATATAATAATAAAGTTTTTGTTGTTTAGATAAAATATTAATAAAATATGGATAAATACTTTTTAAAAATAAAAAAATATAATAATTGAGTAATTTGTTGATTTAAAAGGGACGAGTGACTCAAATTTATATATATCATATTCTATCAGTTAATTTTAATTTACATATTTTTATTTATTTCAACAATCAAAATAAGCTTAAATCTCTTATATCTTCTTCCCTTGGATATGTCCTTTGTTCTCTAACAAAACATGTCATTAAGGAAGCATGAGAATATAAAGACAGCGTTTGTTAATGGGATTGTGTAAACTTAGATTTTTTTTCAATGCTGAGTTTTTAGATACATTGAATTGGGGTCCTCGATGACACGGAAATTGTTGATGAGAGGCGTAGGACCTTGGTCTATCTGTTGAATTTGAGCTTGTTCAAACTCGTTCAATTAGATAAATGAGCGAACTTGAATAATTTTTAAAGCTCGATTAGGTTCGGGATTTAGATCGCGTTTCATTTTGTGTTCAAACTTGATTTGTTTGTGTTATAAAAAACTTAGTTAAAACTTGTTTCAATTCTTTTGTAAAATTAAAACATTAAATCAATATAAATTATGTTCGTTTATGCTCATGAACTTGATTTATTTAGGTTAATTTTTTTTTCAACCCCTAATATAACGAACATAATTTGTGGATTGACGGAAAAACAAAAGTAGAAAAAAAAGATGGAAAATCCAAGATCAAAGAATAGTCGCACAAAAAAAAAAAAACAAATAGGCACTGATCAGTTTTTGTTGTAGTTTAAATTTATATATTATAGTTTATAAATTATAAATTTTTTTATACGCTGTTGACATGTTTGTTGTAGCTGTTGAAAAATAGAGAATAAACCATTGTTGATATTTGTTAGAATAATATGTAAAATAATTTTTGGCTGTATTATTGTAAAAAATATTTTTTTTAAAAGTAAAAGTTAAATTTAATATCTCTTGGATAGAAAAAATGTAGTTTTACTTATAAAATTACGATGACCCACTCATCCTCTATTAATATGTAAAATAATTAATGAAATATTGGATTCCATGTTAATTAGAAAAACTAAAACTTGAAAGAAAAAAATATAGAACCTAATCTCTATTAATAAAAAACACAATAAAAATATTCTAGATATAATTTAAATTTTATCCAAGAAAAAAAAAACATTACAATCTAAAATTTTAATCTTACATGAGTTTTCTCAAATTTTTGGAAGAAAAAATATTTAGAGAAGATAAAAAGACTTATTCTTTGTAAATAAAGTGAAGGGTATTAATGTTCAACAGATTTTTTTTAAATAATTCATAATTATAATCTAAAAAGCTCCTTTAATCCAGCTTAAAAATTATGATTTTCTAAAGATGTTTTTTACTCAAATAAATTTAATAAGTTTAAACAAACATGCAATAACTATTTATTATAAGTAAAAAACTATAATATGTAGTTTTTAAGTTTTAACAAACATGTATTATTAAAATGTATTTATTGGAGCAATTAACTCATGGCTGAATTCGTTTGTATTTATTGGAGCAATTTAACTCATATACTAAATTCGTATGTATATGTTGGAACAATTCAACTCAGGGACTAAATTCATTTGTATTTATTAGAGCAATTTAATTCAGAGACTAAATTCGTTAACCATATATATTTTAAGGGGACATGTGACGATTTTTCAATTTTACATGAATTAAAATCGATTTAGATAACTTTTCAGAGAGTTGTATCAATTTTTTTCAAAATTTTATTGAATGGGCGATCAAAACTTCTTCTAAAATAACGTTTGTCAGTTATCCAGGGATAAAGTATGGACAATTGTCCACATTTTAAGATAAAAAATTAGGATAGTTTGTTCTAGGTAAAAGGTGGAACAGACTTTATCTCTATTTTTTATCCTTATTTTGTAAAATTGAAATAATATTTATGACTGTCATTTTCAAAAAAAAAAAAAACAAAAACCAAAAGGAAAAAAGTAGCCAAATAAGAATGTATGCAATGACCAAATCAATTGGAACTGTTTACATAAAAAAAGTAGCCAAAATAAGAATGTATGCAATGACCGCCATTGATTCAATTACTCTGTTCACATAATAAGTTTAGTTTTTTTTTTTTTTTTGGTAAGTAACTGTATTGCTTTCAAAAAAGGTTGGAACAGAAAATAAGCTAAAAGAACCTATTGTATTACATAAGAAAATCAATTTACATGAGGATTTTAGAGCTCACCAATATACGCTCAACAACTCCACATGAAACCTTGTGTGTGTGTGTGTATATATATAAAAACAAACAAACCAACAACACATGAAACAAGAGAGATCCAAACATACCCAGATCAATGCATCTAATTTGGGGTTAACGTATATATGCTATAATTCATTAAAAAGGATTTGGAAGTTTAGATTTCATTAAAATTCATAAATTTTTTAATAATATAAATATATTTGATCAATACAAATATATTTGATATTTTTAAAAATTTTGAAGTTATCCCATATTTGATCCAAATGCAAGATTGTGGATAAGAACACAAAAAATGAAGATAATAAAAAACATTATCAAATATAAATCTAAATAAAAATAGTGATTTTTTTATCTTAAAAAATTGGGCTAACTTATCCTAAATATTTATCTTTTTACCCAATTAGGTCTTAGTAATCATCACCACCAACACAATATATAATATCTCCGCGCAATATAGGCTCCACAATGTCAAAATATAGTAGTACCAAAAAATATAAAAAATAAATAAACACATCAATTAGTTCATATGAATATGTAGTTTATATTAAAATATATTTTATGAACCAAGTATATACTTAGAAATACTTCTGATACACGTCACCGACGCAATATATAAAATCATCATGGATGCACGCAATATAGGCTCCACAATGTCAAAATATAGTAGTACCAAAAAATATAAAAAAAAAATAAACACATCAATTAGTTCATATGAATATGTAGTTTATATTAAAATATATTTTATGAACCAAGTATATACTTAAAAATACTTCTGATACACGTCACCGACGCAATATATAAAATCATCATGGATGCAAAAGCTCCACAATATCAATATATAAATATATAGTCCACTACAAAAAAAAGATAAAAATAAATAAATAAACACACATCAATTAGTACATATGAACATGTACTTTATATTTTGTAAAAAAAATAATTTGTGAACTAGTATATACTTAAAAATACTTCTGATGCAAAAAGAGCTGCAAAAGTTGAGAGGTTAACTTTGAACAGCCTCTTTTTTAGCATTCTTGATTATTTCTTTTTGAATTAATTGTCCAAATAACCCTAGAGCCAACCCCCAATTATTCCTGTGCCCCTACCTTTTCAAAAAAAAATTATATACCCTTGCAGCAAATACTTAATTTTTTTTTTTACCCTCATCCCTTTAATTCACCTAGCCCCACAAAATCTCAGTTTCCCCATGTAAGTGCATATATATTTTATGTAATTTTTAGAACACAAAATATGATTTATGTAAATATTATTTGTAAGTGCATTATTATGCATGTCATGTAAAAATGCTAACTTGTAAAACACTAGAGAAATATATGTTAATGCATAACACCTAAAAATATTTTATCATAATAAAGCACTTGTATTCATCGAATGGTTGCATTCCGATGTTCTTTTCCTACCCTGATGAATTGAGATGTTTTATTTTCTTGGATCATCTTCATGTCATTTTGGTTGAAATCGAATCTACTGTTATACATTCGAGTTAATAAGCGTACATCATTAGGAAGAAATCACCGTTCAAACTATATTAAAGATGCAACAATTAATTAAACACCCAAATAAATCAAACACCAACAAATGTGTACTTTATGATGATAATAAAAACTATATATATATATATATATATATATATATATTATGCATTAATATATGTTTTTTTAATGTTTTGCAAGTTATCATTTTTACATGACATAATAATACATTTACATATAATGTTTACAAAAATTACATTTTATATTATTCAATTTACAGAAAACATATATACACTTACACGAAGGATTACAATTTTATAGGACTGGGTGAATTAAAAGATGAGGGTAAGAAAAAAATATTAAGTGTTTATTTCAGGGGTATAAAATTTTTTTAAAAAAAGTTGAGAGCACAAGAATAACAGGGGGTTGCAGGGATATTTTGGGCAATTCACCCTTCTTTTTTTATGCAGTTGAAAGTCAGAATTCAAATATTCCAAACCCAACCAAAGCAGGCAGTCAAAAAAGAGAGCCAAAAAGAGCAAAACTCTCTCTCTCTCTCTCTCTCTCTCTCTCTCACACACACACACACACACAAGGGGTGCAAAAACAAAAGAGGAGATCCAAATATATCTTTTCTTTCTTGTATCAAAAGACAATACACTGACTACTGTAGCAACAGTTACATGTAGCAGAAAATAAAAAAGACAAAGCATATGGGTCTTCACATAATAATGAGTTCACATTATTCACTTCAGAAATATTAACTGTGTGGACTTATTAAATAGGTGGTGAAGCTATTTTCTTGGATCAGCATCTCATATTGAATTTGATGACCATCTAAAAAGGCTCTCTCTATATTTCTCTCTCTCCCCCTGTCTCTCTGTGCAGCTGCTATGTGAAATTCTACCCATTCGGTTCAGTTGGTGCACATAATTGTATAGGTCTGTGAATGGTGTGCGCGCTGCTTCTCACAAAAAGTTAAAACATATCAATACAATGAGATTTATGGGCCCATGCACGCGCTCCCTTCTGAAAAATAACTGCAAGTCCAGAAATAACCTCTATTAGCTTCTGGCATTAGCATGAACTACACCAAGATGGTAAAAAAAAGGAAAATAAGAATCATCGAAGGGCAAGCCTATGATGAACTATGGTGAATATGAAGAGGTGACATCAACAACTAACAAATAATATAAGATCATAATAAATTAAGATCAGCGGAAGTCATGGAAGCTTTGGTGAGTCATCGGTAGATGAGGTTATACCATACAAGGGCATACATGAATGAGAGCAATCCGGCGATGCAGGAAAAAAACAATTACAATGACAATGACAATAACAATAACAATAAGACAACAAAGAAGAACAAATATATAAAAAAAATAAAAATAAAAGTCAATTGTTTAATATCTCTCGGGTATACATGAATGACAATAACTTCAGGGGAGGATGCATTGATATACAGGAGGAATAATTTCCAACCCCCATGTGTACAACTCAACACATGGGAAGATCACTAATTAACTGAATGACATCTTGGCAGGGGTACTGGATTCAAATGTCACTCTTGTTTCTAGGATATGATTTAACCAAAAAATAAAACAAAAAACATAATATATATATATATATATATATATATATATATATATATATATATATATATATTCAGGCTTTGCAGACTGTAATATTCATACATGCCAGGACTGATTGTTTTATAAGCTGATTCAGGAGAAGCCTTCCACATGCATACATTGATCTGTAAGGAGTCTGATTTGTGTGGAGTCAGGATTCCCGCTCAATATAAGCCCCACTTTCATTCTTTGAAAATACTCACGTCTTCGATTTAGAATAAATGAAATAGTCCTTCTCACTTAATCCACAGCAATTTATGAGCATGTAAAGTATAGGGGTAAGGAGACTCACAGATAATCAACAAGCAGCTAGCTGATTCACCTAATATTAACTCGTCCTATTCTGACCAGGAGAATAAGATGAACTTCCCTCTTGAAGAGGGATCTTAGTTCCTCGTTAGCTTCCATGCCTATCCTCCTGTGTTTGAGAATACATGCACCCAATTACAACAAAAAGCCAGATTCATCTGCAAGAGGGAAACTAAAATGCGTATGTTGAACAAGACAACTGCTGCCACATCATATTGGTAAAATTTACCCATCCTAGAAAAACAAAATGTTGTAAAATAAAATTAAAGAAAGTTTCCGTTTCGATGCAAAGCTGGCTTTCGCTTTTTCCCCTTTCTAGAGAAAAAGAATACCAAATGAACCTCATCCTTGAGGCATTTCACAGACTGCAATGACGCAACAGATTTTTTGTTCTAAGCCAGGCATATAAAGAGATGCCAAATTGGAAGTATACAATGAATTTTGAAGGCATATGAACAAGCAGAAGATAAAGAGGTTGCACAACCAAACCAAACATAATATCATCAGAGGAAACCCATGAAACAGTACCCTATTTTAGATCCCTTCTTCCCAACAAGAATTTGCCGTTGGGATTGCTTCATGGTGATGAAATGTTGCTCTATTCTGAGAGAACCGTCCTTCAATTCATTCCAGTTCATCAATCGATGATCTATAACGTATGGTATTTCCTAAAATGCAAGAATATCAGCCTTAAGTTTTCCGCACAAAAGGAAAGAATTTTCACAAGTAATGGTTTGGTATCATTACCTGATGAATATGATTTAACATTTTTTCTCTAACAACTTCCAGTGATATATTCTTCATCATATCCTCTGACATGACAGTGGGATCTTCATCCCAAGGTTTTTTAACTGCCTAAGCATAAAACAAAATTGGATCGACAAATTAATACTTCACGAAGAATGGAAATTGGCATTTTGAAATCATCTCATAAGATACAAAAATTTGGACTGCTGATAAACAAAATAATGCACTCAAGTTTACATTGTACTTAACCTTTAAAAAAAAAAAATTCACATTGGAAACATTAAACTTCATTCACCATTCTTACAAACCTTAACTGCATGGAAAGGAGCATACAATTCTCAGAAAATTTGGATCAAGAAAGATGACAGCAGAACAAAAACCGATATTGCACTGGAAGAACAAGCATGCATAATTTATAAATTTCATGGTATCCAAGAAAACATGAGCAGAAATCCTCACTTCAACTTGACGAATCGCTTGCTTCATGCACACTTGTTTGCACATAAAATGCAACATCGAATGCTACTTGAATGCAGATGAATACCACTCAAATGCACTCACAATTGCATTTTTACTCAATTCAAGTCAAATTTTTTCACCCTTAACTGAATGAGTCGTGCATCAGAAAAGCACGAAAAAATCATGATCATGATCACTAACCAATATATAAGAAAAAGGAAATTCCTCTGCAAATTTAGCAGAGGCTGGTTCAATGGTTTTATTTTGACACTAGAAATGCAAGATGCCCTTCACCCACAAATAAATGATCCATTTCCAAGCCTTCCAAGGTTAATCTTTTATAGTCACCAGTGAGATGCCTCTCAAGTCAACATCTATCTTCAATCTGTTTCAGCAGATGTCTTACCAAGGTTCACAATATTGTTGTTGATGTCGATGATGATGGCTCCAAGCTCTGATGACATGCCGGTGACATCGGGGAAACTGATTTTTCACTAGATAAATAAAAACAAAATAAAACTAAAAGCATAATTTTAAGTTTGTGATGGATTGCCTTAGATGAAATGATATTAGACATCCTAAATCTCAATTCCCTGTGTGCATTGATGATTAATGAATGAGTGCTAATACACTCGGTCCTGTTTGTAGTCCCATCTGTAGTCCGGAGGTGGTCCCCAAGTTGACTATACACTCCACTAGTGGAGTATATACAATCCCAGTGCAGTATATACTCTACTAGTGCAGTGTATGCTTGACTAAAAAAATTCATATTACAAAAAAATAAAAATGTGTACTAGCTTATCTATGTGTATACTTCACTTTTATAATAGCATGCAAGTATGAGACTGTCAATGAAGAGGATACGAATCACATATGCCCATATCTATATTCGTATTTGAAGTGGATATTTTTTTTCCATATATGATATCCGATAGATATTCAAAATAAGTATCGTATCCGACCTGAAAATCCAGATTTAGATATAAATAATTATCCAAAATATCTGAAAAATCTAAATGGATACTGATATGATTCAAATAACTGAAGATCTGACATCAAAAAATAAAAATCACACATCTATCTTTTGAAGTATGTAAAAATCCAATAATTCCTACTAAAACATAAAATTATAAGTATATACATAAAACATTGCATGGTTTAGAAAAATGATTAAAAAAAATTAATATTAATCCTTAAAATGTAAATATATTAATTTAATAAATGATAACATAATATTAGATACAGATATTTTTGGATCAAATACCATCATATCCATAATTTGATTTGAAATATTTCAGATATGGATTTTCAAATATTAGGTAATTTTTTAAATTTTCAGATACGGATTCTGAACAAATTCATATATTTTTCTGATAATTGAGTCTTACGCTAGTATATACTTTGAATAAAATAAAAAGGTTCAGGACTGTAAATGGGGATGCAAACAGGACTAGACATATCTATTGTCTCCCTTGCACCTCCCATTTGACTGGGTACACCCTGTTTCTTGCCTCCTTCGCACCATTCCAAAGAAATCTTTTTTGAATCCCGTCCATAGAAAAAATAAAGTTAAGAAGATGCATAGTGTACCTTGTTAGATCTATAACCTCACAATCAATGAAATCTCACACCTATATCAAATCCTTCATATAATGTATCACTAGGGAAAAAGAACCCCAAATGCTAGTTCAAATAGAAGTTCAAGGAGGTTTAAATGAACACACAGTATTTTGGCACATTGAACTCCAGCACAATAGCCATTATCCATGGTGAATTAATAATGGTCATCCTTTTTTCGGTCATTGAAATTTTATTAACCAATTGTACAAGTAAGAAAGAGAAGTAATTCCATACCATACAAGTAAGAAAGGGAATCTAACTAGGTAAACCTAATTAGATGCATCCTCTGGAAAGAATTAACCTTTCTAATTACAACTCTTGGGTTACATCTCAATATCAACAAAAGTGTCATCAATATGTACCTCCAGCCTTGGTATTGGTTTTAGCTATCCATAATGGAAAAGCACTAGACATACCATACACGCCAGCACACAATACAACAGACTGCATATCTTTCTCCAATAGTTCCCTTAAGTGCAGATCATTCCCTTGATAGTACCACTAGACATACCATACACGCGAGCATACAACACAACAGACTGCTTATCCTTCACCAATAGTTACCTTAAGTGCGATCATTCCCTTGATAGAACTTATCTTATTCAATCTCTTTTTTATAGCTGGCCAAGTAATCAACTACAGAATTAATCTCATGGTAAATATGCAATATCTGCCACAACGTAAATTTGCTTGAATTTGTCCAGATATTGGCTATACAGCTTCTCAATTCCCAAGGTGGCTTGGATTTTGCAAAGATCCACTTAACACCATTTTTTTAATCAGATTGAATTTGTATATTTCTGGATATTAAGCTGAACTTAATACGGCATGTCAGGAGTAACTATTGATGGTCATCTTAGATATAAAAAAAAACGTGAATACCTAATGCTTAAACAAAACCAACATTCCCTATCCCATCAAAGTGGGATTAGCTAAAAAAAACATCTCAAAGAAATTCAAAAGTTTCCACAACAAAATTGTTGTAGTTCACAACCAGCTAACGTCAACACTCTTGAATTTACCAACTTCTTTGTAACTTGGAGAGGACTAGAACCCTTTGATAGCTTATAGCTAAAAAGGCATATCTGATAGGCAAGCCCTTTATATGCTCTTTGATGGAATGGATGGGGATCTTCATGTAATGATAGTAATCCCAAATGGAACAAAGAAAAAAAAATTACAACTCCTTGCAAAGTATGCCACTCTCTCTCTCAAATGACAGGACAATTGAATAAGCTCTCAACTAGATGACAAAAGATAAAAGCATGGATTTCACAAAATAAATATTGAAATCATGCTATCGGTACTGCAAAGTGTTACTGAACTCACATAAATCATAAATGTTAAACTTGAGGGAACTCATTTCTTCATATTTACATAATATTAATATTAATGGAGAGGTGAATTGACAAAATGTTGGATCAGCATATGTGAAAAACATATTCTTTATTTAATGGTCAATCTAAATCTGAACGATCTATAAAAAAAAATTCAAACTGAAGGAAGAAAATCCCCCAGGTGAAAAAATCATCATTCATACCATACAAGATTTTCAAAGAAATGCATTTCATTAAATAATGTGTATGTGCTCCCATCTTTCATCAACACACTGAAAAACAAATCGGGAAGATTACACATCAACATCTAATTTGTGAATAAAGAGCATTTGTTTGATAACTAACCTGTTCCATCATATATTGTGTAAGGTCTTTTATACCAGAACCCCTGAGCCCAGATATCATGAAGTACCTGAAACAAATGAAGCCTAAGACGCGGAGTTAAATATTAAGCAACCAAAGCATCTGCTTTTCATCAGAATAGAGAACATATAAACCTTTCATATCCTGGGAGATCTTTAAATTGATCGGCAACTTTTAGCAGATCTTTCTTTGCTTCTACAAGATCAATCTTGTTCATGCATAATACACGCTTCTGTTTTTGTTGTTCCTCCTTACCCAAATTCATAACTAATCTTGTAACCCTAGAGTCAGGCCTAAAAGTGAAATTAGATGTCATCAGCTTCTCAAAGTCATATGTCCGTACTACAATCATAAGTCTTCAAATTACACATCTCAAAAGGAAATGAACACGTGAAATAGCACAAACTGACATATTCACCACTAAAATACCTTGTACGGGACATGGAAAAAAGACATCGAAGAAATATCATAAAGTACAAATTTACACGAAAACAAAACCTCAGTATAATAAAAATAATAATTCTCCATAGAGTAAATGAAAAGAGGTCTACATATCCTTCAACCAGGCCTATGGTAACTGTTTTCCGATGTAGTTGTTCTAGCTTCTAGCTATTCTGAGTGTCAACTACCTCCAGCCAGAAAGGAATGGTGTGTGGTAAAATCCATGAGAAACAGGTTCAAGAGAAGGAAAAACTGGGAATACTAAATAAAAGAGAGAGAAAAAAAAAGATGATGATCTCATATTCTGCATCGACTGTTCAATGGGTGAGATTCTGCTTACTTTCGGTTGTTTACAAATCAAGCAGATGTGTTTTCTTTTTGATGAAACAATAGGCATCCAGTCTCATTATATTAAAAGAAGAGAATGCCTAATACATGAAACAGAAGAAACAAAAATCACCAAAAAAGAAAATGGTGTTGCGCTAGAAGAGTCATCTACCCCCTCACAACATAGCATTACTCCTCAATAACATTTTTTTCTCCCAAATACAACACTAGACTTGCCCCTGAACAGAACCTACCCCAATCCTTGATGAACCACACCACGGTCTCCCAAATATTATCTTCATACAATCTTGTCCTCATCAAAATAATTTGATTACGAGTTAACCATGACGCCCAAGCCACCTCCGGCAAAAAGATTGAGAGATTTTGGCTTTCACACTTGTGCCCCCTTTTTCTAAATCTCTTTGGGTTGTTTATGTTGGTATTATCACCTTTTTTTCAAGTATACTTTGGTCTATGTTAAAGTCTGCATGACTTTAGTGACAGGATTCTATTATTCCAGGCCTTAACCAAGAGTTTCACTAAAAGTACCATGAAGAAGAGCAACAAGACATCCACATCGACAATGACACTCACTCCGAATAGTGTGTTGAGGTCAAGTGTCATGGCAACCATAGATATGATACACAACTTGACAAAGTCCTATTCCAGGAGAGTCATAGAGAAGAGAAAATGAACAAAAACAAGCACGACATATTCTATAGCGATGAGTTCTTCTCCTCTCTTCTTCCCTTGTCCTGCATCATAAACCCTCCATTTATATGGAAGGTTATTCACCACATAATATACCATAAAAATAGCACACAATGTAACGTCCTTAATTCTTTGCATCTCCCACTAGTGCTCTTATTTAAAATATTCTCGCTTACTGCAACACCAGCTGCAGAATGCCAAGACCCAACCAGTAATTGTTTTTTAAAGGCTATAATTTACACATTGAGTTATACTGAATCCATGGGTACATTTCATTAAAATAATAAATCAAAATCAATAAAATCAACATGCAATAGAAGCAGTGAATGTGCTCAAAGGTTATGTAATTGCATATTTATGACGAAAATGAAGGTTAACTGCGAAATGAGTCTTTACTTGGTAAGATGCCTGTGAACATCAACAATAACTATTAGCATATCATACAAATTGAGAGAGCCCCAAGCACTTTCTACTCGCACTTTCACGCCTGGTCTGCGGTCACGTTTCGAAATAAGCCCTGGGGTATCAAAAAAGCACTGTGGAAAAAGTAATCAGTTTATGTCACATTAGTAGAACATGGACATATATTCAGTTTTCTGTTCACTATACATATCAAGGAAGAAAATGCTTACTACTTATGTCTGTCAAGCAGCAGAGAACCTATTATGCGAGTGACAAAAAATTGTAGGAAAGATTACAAAGAGAAATTAAATAAGTAAAAGTTGTATGACTCTCTCTACTAGATAAAAGTTTTGTGAAAAGGCAAGCAGCCAAATAGAAACGCTGTGATTTTGTGGAGTTTACCAACTGTTATTTATAAAATCAAAGGTGATGTACTCCCGCCCATCCACTCACCCCCAAAAAAACAATAATAAGCTGAGGATGAAGGAGATGAAATGAAACATGACTAAAGCTGAGGATGAAGGAGATGAAATGAAACATGACTAAAGCTGAGGATGAAGGAGATGAAATGAAACATGACTAAGAAAATATTTTAAGAGAAAAAAATAAAAACATGATCTTAAAAAAGTAAATATACGAGTAGAAGGCATAAAGAACAATTTTATTTCATTTATGAACAGATAAAATGATTTATAACAGACAATATAATGTTGTAATATAATAAAACAAAAACATTGTCCTATATACAGTATACAATGAACCTCAAGCATAATGATAAATGAGTACTCATTGCATTGACATATGGCATAGCTGATCCTGAATTTCTCAACCCTATCCTTCTGATTAGAGCATAAGAAATGTCTAACACTTAGAACATTAATACCTTACAATGATCAGAGCGTTGGTCCATTTCCCTTACCTAATCCACGGGATAACTATGAGATAGATTTTTAATTCAATGGTCAATGACATATATTAAGCAGATTTTTTTGTAGATAGTTTTATTCAATTATCTATAAGCTGATCAACTGAAACCATATATTGGGGCAGTAATTTGGCTAATCCTCCATCCAAAGATTCACACTGAAAAGTAATAAAAGAACAAAACAATACCTCAGGCATATATCATTTTAAATTTAAATAGTACAAAGGTATGCTGAGTCATTCAAAACTCAATGCCTGATTGGAAACTTAAGACATCTTCCACATCAACAAATCCCAACAAAACAAAGTCATAGCTTTCATATAATGTAATTATCAAGGTGTAGAGTGTTTGATATTTGATTTAGATAAGAGTTACAAATTTAAAGTAAAAAAACACTGTATTGCTTTAATAAGAATGATACAACTATGAGACTGAATGAATCAGAGCAATGACGTACAATTTGAGTGTTTCCCTTGGTCATCACCCCCAACATTTCATGAGTAGTTGTGTTCGACTTCCGTGAAACAGCGGAAATTTTCGTTCCAACCTAAACCAATAAATGCATCTAATTGTCAGGATATAAAGCCAAACCCATGAAATGTGCTAAAGAGAAAAAGGATCTAAAAAAACAGCAGTGGAGCACACTTTTAGAGGTATTTGATCATTATGAAATATGTAAAATGCAGAAAAATCAACATGATGCCAATTTTAGAGGTATGTGGTCATTAGAAATATTCCGCATAACAATCAACCCGGATATTTAACATCTACTAGTCTTGGGAACCAAACAGCAAATTTCAATGTCAAAACGTGTATAGTCGCACAAAAATAAGCCAAAACAGGGAGTTTAGACTGTCAAACCATGAAATTCATCAACGCAGACTTCCCAGCATTCGGCGCCCCAACGAGCCCGACCGACAGAGACCTTTGGTGCTCCTCCCTAACCCCAACCGCCTCCACCATCTCCTCCTCGTCGACCTCGTCAGGGTTCGCGAGCGCCGCCCCGAGTAGCGACCTAGCCAGAACCCTCAACCGCTCCTCCTCCTCCTCATGCTCCTCACGCTCTTCCTCCTTCAAAGGCAACCCCGAACCCTTCCCACCAGATAGTTTCTGGTCGGCCCTCGCCCGGTACTTGGCGTCCCATATGGGCTTGCTCGTGGCGAGTTTCGTGTGGGAGATGGAGAAGTCTCTGCTGTCGAAGTCCGCGGGGACCGGGGTTGATGGTTCTTCCTCTTCTTGTAGGGTCTGGGAGGAGCGAAAGCGAGAGAGGGAGACGAAGATGGAGAGATAGGTTGTGTTGTTAGGGTTTGAGAGGGAGGTGGAGGAAGTGAGTCCTCTTTCTAGGGCTCTTCTCCAAACTTGCATTTCTGAAGCTGAAAGGGAATGCCCGAATGGGTTGGGGTTTTGGGGAAGATGAAGCTGAAACTTTCAGTATGTCTAGGGTTTGTCATGGGCTAAGCTATTCCCACTACCTTACTTATTTTCCCACAAACACCACCGATTCCAGTTCTATATGCGTCCATGAAAATTAACAGAGCATATGCTTACATTAATAAGATATATGTTTCGATATTAATTTTTTATATTTTTTATAAATGCATCAATGCAATTTATTGAAGTGTATGCTTTATTTTTTTTATAAAAATGATACATCCAACCGTCATTGCAATTCTATTTGCAGTTCACATTGTTTTTCCATTTTAAAAAAATAATACATTATCTCATTGAAGTACATGCAGTTATATGAAATGATGTATACACTTATATACATTGGTGTATTTTTTTCAATTCACTTTAAAAAAAGGAAAAAAAATAGTCTATATACTATGAATCTATGATAGAAACTCATATATTACAATAATGCAATATTTGTTATGCTATCATAGTGTACATGGCTGCAAAATAAAATCATTTTTTTTATAAGTAGTGTAAGATTGGGTAATGAAACAATAATAAAATGAACAATCCATGGTTCCATTGGGTCTATTGAATCGAGTCGGGATGGATCCAGACCAGTCCTATTTGGATGGTTGGATCTTTTAGGTCGGTCTATATCGGATTTCGGATCCTCTGGATCAGATATTTTTAGCTTTTCATTAGATCAGATCCGGGTTGACCCGTGACCCGTTACCAGGCCTACCCACCACCTAATAAATACATATTCATTCGACACACTATACCCACCACCCCCACATCTTTTAGATCTCTCTCTCCTCCTTCCTTTCTCCCTTGCATTTTGTGCCATCACACGATCTCCACCACGTTGACGGTTCCCATCGCTTGTTGGTCCCCTGCCGCTGTTACATCCTCATTGGTATAATAACAAAGTTTGCTTATGACAAATATTTGGTAAGTATCATGTTACATTCGTAAATCATACAGGATAAATATGAAAAAGTACGTGAATTATTAGACTATTTTCTAGATAATTTAAGCATTAATATGAATTAATAAATTTTATATGTATTATGTTCAATAGGATACGTTTTTGTCTGAAAGATGTCTAATTGAAATACTTTAACAAATATTCAGAAAAATACATGTTAGTATGCTCACCGGTCATTGCTATGACATAATTCTAGTTTGCAGGTTTCCTTAGCAATAAGCCAACTACAGATGGGCTACAAATCTTTAATCATTTAGAATTAGAAAAAGATACACGCAGCCCCTATTGCAGCTCCAATTGCAATTTATCCCGTTTTTTTTTTTTTAAAATCATACACTTACCATTTGAAATGCATGCTGTTGTATGAAATGAAGTATATATCGAGATACACTAGTTTTTTTTTTCATGGTGAAAAAATGAAAAAAAAATTGAGTCATATACTATGATAGGACTCATACACTATGATAATGCAATATATACTACATTATCATAGCGTATGAGATTGCAAAACGGGCTGTAAAAAAGAATGCGTGTATCAACACTCTTCAGAATTTTAATTTTTTTTCTATGGAGGTCAAGTGGGCACTGATTATTAATAATAATAATAATAAAAGAATTTTTATTTTTTCATGAGCAGTGTTAGTAAATTGACCAATGGAGAACAGCTATACCACTGGACTTGGAACCTGATTAGCTATTCCTATTTCTACTTCATTTTCCTTATAGACAATGCCTCATCTCCTTTGTTTCTGCATACTCTGCACCTCTCATTTGAGATTAATAAAATTTCAAGTGTTGCACCACCCCATTTTCAAAAAAGTTGGGAGCTTTGTGTATGATTCCATGTATAAAACCCAGTTAGAGCTATTAAGAGCATCTTCGAGCATCTCCAACCACCCTTCGTATCTCCATATTTGGAGGGTACCACAAAAGCATTAAAATTAGTAAATTA
Source organism: Acorus calamus (assembly GCA_030737845.1). Classification (NCBI taxonomy): domain Eukaryota; kingdom Viridiplantae; phylum Streptophyta; class Magnoliopsida; order Acorales; family Acoraceae; genus Acorus; species Acorus calamus. The sequence goes on along the minus strand of CM060858.1, from coordinate 6,069,363 downwards.
TGTCTTAAACCATGCATATGTATTGAAATAATACATTTTGAAGTAACATATATCCAAGAATATGCATAAAAATTATTCATTATTCAAACAGATTTTCAATCAGGAATTCTAATTTATGAGTGTGTGCGTGTATTTGTAAAGCTACATACTTGATTAGTTAATCATGTATCTTTAAAAAAAATTAAAACATATTAGAGGTGCAAATGGTATTGTGAGGGGGACAACATGTCAACATGTACCAACTAATTATATGATCAAATTAAATTATCTAAACCAACCGTTTGGTAAGCCAAATAAATATGAATCACATCTCACTCTACATTAATAGAGAAGAAATAACCACAGTTCTGCTCAGGAAACTAACAAACAAAGATCAAACTTATGAATAAATTACAATACATGGAAAAAAAATTTAAAACTCAAAATAAAAATCAAAGGTTATTGATTTAAAGCAGTCCATTCAAGTTCCAGTTCGATTTCCCCAGATTCAACATTCTGTAACTTGAGAAAAACCTGTTGTTTAACCTTCCCTTCGACGATGTTGATGGTGCTGTCTTTGATGAGGGCGTTATCGCCGGATTTCAACCACTTCCCTATTTGCATGTCCTCGAGGAGGTTGGGGTCTCCGAAGGCTGTGGCCGATGTGATCATCGGCTGGAGGTCCACCTCCGCTTCTCCCATTATATCGTCAGCCGAGAACATGTCGTAATCGTATACTTGCTGTATAAAAATGAAACAAGACATGTTGACGCGACAAATTTAAAAAAAACTAGGATACAGACACGGTAATGTATATATAAATAGATAAAAATTATATACTTTATATTATGAATATTTGAAAAAAAATCAATGTACTTACATAATATATATATATAGTTGATATAACTATAATGATAAGTATGTTTATGTTGACAGTCTACTTATATTGACAGAAAATGGGAAAAAAATTTGCAATAATGTAGAAGGATAATGTTCCAACAAGTCTCACTTTTAACATTATTTCTCAATCCAGTATGAACAAAATATATCTTTATTTGGAAGATACATAGATTCATGCACCTTCCAAATTAATGCAAACACATGTTGGGTGACGAGAAATGAGATTAAAAGTATGACTGTAGAATAAATATTGATGATATGAAGAGATACATTAGAATAAGGATGGCATATGATAAAAATCAAATTGCAAGGAGATTGGGGATTGAGAAAGCTCACCAATTTCAGGGGCCCAAATCGTTGAGGAACCGACAACGATAACACTTCATTCCAAACTGGATTCAAATTGCTCTTCTTCACAGTGGTCTGAACCTTCTGTGGAGACGAGGGAATAAAAACATGATATCAATTACTGGGAAAATGAATAGTTGGTTTTTGAAGGGAAAGCGAAAAACAACTGACCTGCTGCCCTAAATTCAGGATTACATAAGGATCGCTTGTCAGCATATCTCTGATGGCTAAATTTGTGCCTTTCACTACTTTTACTTTCAATATTCCAATAAACTCCACCATGCCTACCTACCATTAAACTGGAATTATTCTTTGAGAAATATGGAAGCTCCTCAATTCAATAAACTGTTTAATAATTTGCTTGCCAAAAGTACTGTCCAAAAGGAAATGAAATGAAGACAAAATGATGCAACAAACAAGTTAGCCTACCACAAGATGGTTACACATAATGGATTGGAGCCCAGGTTAAAACACTGTTTCTTTTAAAACACAATTATGCCCTCTTTGGCATATTGACTAATATAAACATGCTAAATTTTTTTTTTGGTGGGTAACATAGTATAGAATTGATTGAAATGCTATTTTAATACCATTTGGTAACAAAGATGTTGGGAATACCTCTGTTATTATAATACCATTTTTTTTAATCCTCAAACTAGTCTACCAAAAATTATGGACTATGATTTATGCCATTTAAACTCTAAATAAAAAGCGCATCAATCACTCCTCTCCTATCTTTTAAATTACCATACATTATACATAAGGGTAAATTAGGTGTAAAACTGATATAGAAAAAGTACAGATTATACTAAATGACAGCCAAAGATAAAAATTGTTTATGTAACGATACTAACTTATTAAGCTTCCAAAGACAATAGTCCATGAGTACGACAATACCCCATATTACAATATACTTTAGTCAAAGAATCTTAAACCCTGCCAAAAGGGGCCCTGGATTTTATCCCAAGAGCAAAATAAGGTGACTTTTTATGCATCAAAGATGATAAAATATATTATTTATGATTTAACATCATTAGAATAGCATGAAAAACGAGTACATACTGTTTTCTCGGATATATCTGATTCGAAACCACTGTCAATATCCTTTCCGGAATCACCGGGCTGGAGAAAGCTCTTTGAAGAAGCAAATGAGACAATTCGTAGACTTGGTTTCAGAAATTCTTGCAGCTCATACTTGGATCTATTAGAGAGAGAAAAAAAAAAGCCAAAATGAGACGAAAAGACAATTCTTCATATAATATATATATTAAAAAAAAAGATCCTACAAGTTTACCTGATGAACTTCAAGCGTTGATCATGACCTGTATGCAGGGTGGGCTTTGAGTATCCTTGAGGAAGAAAAGCCTCATAAATTGCATTAGCAGCAGAGTTACCACCAACTTCGATCATTGAGTCAATTTCGTCATCCGACCACTCATCTAATGTCACGGACAGAACCTAAATAATAGGCAGCATTTTCAGTTTTAAAAAAATCATTATCTTGACAAATTTAGCTATTGGAAATTTCAGGTGAAAATCTTTGCAAGAAGCATAGAGGTTAATTATTACCATGTGAATCTACAATATCCTCCCAAATCAATAATATAATTATATAAAAAGGGTAAAACTTGATGCTGAAAGTTTAGGTCAAGCTTGATCGTATATGTACATAAGATGAAGCATGCAATTCTACACAAGAAGATAATATAACAGTTCACAATGCTACCTTTGAGATATGAGTGCCAAGACTTCTGTGAGCACCACTGCATTTTAAGCATATGAAGACTCCAATATTTGTTGATCTGGAAAGGCATTCAAGTAACTCATGATAAATTAATGTAACACAGTATAATAACACATCAATGAACATGAATAAGAAACAGAATCAACTAAACACAGTTTCATATGTTTAACAAGACTTCAACAGACAACTGATTGTGAAGACTGTGGATTCTGTTTGGCCATCCAACAACAGAGTTTTTTTCATTTTGTCAACTCTCTTCAAGCACTACTTTAGCAAATCAAACACCTTAAATACAAGAGATACACTTGCATGATCAAGTTGGAGCAATTAGACATACATCATCAGCGTTTTAGACAATTAATTACTGGCTCTTGATCAATAGAAGGAGAAATCAAATCAGGTTGAAAAGTTAAATTAAGGAGAATTGACGCATATTAGCTATATTTTTATTAGAAAGTTAAAAAGTTGAGTTCCATTGACTGACTAGAACGTTCTAAGAAGTTCATGAGTCATATAAATAGAGTGTGGAGGAGTCACACACACGCGCCCTCTCCATATAACATGATCAAGTTGGAGCAATTAGACATACATCATCAGCGTTTTAGACAATTAATTACTGGCTCTTGATCAATAGAAGGAGAAATCAAATCAGGTTGAAAAGTTAAATTAAGGAGAATTGACGCATATTAGCTATATTTTTATTAGAAAGTTAAAAAGTTGAGTTCCATTGACTGACTAGAACGTTCTAAGAAGTTCATGAGTCATATAAATAGAGTGTGGAGGAGTCACACACACGCGCCCTCTCCATATAACATGATCAATCCCCCCCCCCCCCCCCCCCCCCCCCCCCAAACTCCCCCAAGAGGATGGCCATATGCAACAGCCCGAATAATGTTGTGCTCCAGTCACCATCTGATCCCGCCAAGATGAAGCATGCTATTCCTTGATTTCACGGGGAGGGGATCCTGACTTCGATATGGTCATAAAGGTCATTCAACAAAAGATAGGGACACACAAGACCAGCGGAGTTGATACTTGATACTTAAATGTGAGGCAATTGAGCAACTTGCCTGAGTGAGCCAAAGGACACACGACCAGAGGAGGAATCTCAATTGGGTTTAGTAGTAAGGAAGGGGAGAACTCCATTAAAGAATTGAAAAGAGTCATGACAAGAATAAATATGAAAAATAGACATAAAAATCTGAAAATCACAAAATTTGACACAATGAAAATTTGAATACTAATGGACAATTTCAAGGAGCATATTCTACACTTAAATCAAAATAACAATTAAAAATACAATATATTATTATACATGTATTCTGTAAAACAAAATGGATTTCCTGTAATTAATATAGCGTAATTATTGTGTCTTTTGTTTCATGGAAATAATATGGTTGAAAGACAGTTTACTTACGCCCACTTGGGATCTTCAGCACCACAATCTGCACAAATACGATTTTCACTTTTGTGCAACAGATCTTTCAATCTCCTTGCAGTATCTGTGGGGTCAAAGGGGCAAGTTAGATAATAAAGAGGGAATAAAGTGATGTTATAGTGTACAAAATTCTCAATGTGTTAAAACCATCATGAATATCGAAAGAGCCATATAACACGGAGAACATAAATCGTTATCCTGTATTTCACGTCAACCATATATACTGATAACAGAGAAAAAAATAGGGCTCGAATGGCATATTGGTGACAATAACATATATATATGAGCAGGAAACTGAGATTATATTCTTTGTAAGCTCTAAAAACAAATGGATAATCCCAAATTGGATTTAATTAAGTTGTTCTAATGACACCCCAAATATCCCACATGGAGTTGGCCTTCGAAATTCTCTTCATAGAACAGCATCAACAGAAGCTCATACAGAAAGAGGTAGCCAAATGATAATGGAATCATTTCCTTGTGCTGGAATCAGTTTTAAATTCACTATAAGCTCAATAACAAATACACAAATAATTATATTGAGGTGAATCATTCAAAGAACACGGGTAGTTACATAAAGAAGTCTAACATAAGAAAACAAATTCAACAGTTCTACTAGCTCTAACAACAAACCTGAGGAAGACTTCCTGTTATACTGGAGATTACTCATTTCCCTTACAAGCCTTGATCATTCAAGAGTAAACTCCTTTTACCTATAACATCAAATTAACAAAAACTATCTCATTCAAGACACGCAGATCCAAAATCAGAAGTTTAAACACCAATGAATACGATGATAGTCAAAGAAGGACAGCGAACTGATATATATCTTCTCCAAATAACATAATGAACGACGGTTGGATCAAATGGAGAAGAATTTGGTGAACTGACGGATATTCACTGACCAACAAAAGCCATTCCAAATTCCGCTTTCAAAATTCAATATAAAAAAATTGCATAATCTACAAATCTTGAATTTTTTTTCTTTTCAAAATTCTATTTCAAAATTCTACTAACCAATGGAGGCACCGGTTAGGAGGAGCGAGCCAAACCAAACACAAATGACAACAATAAGGGCCATGTTAACTGTACATGATTCAAAATACATGACCCTCAATAAAATTAAATGACGAAAAACTTATTCATGTAACTGATCCCAACATCAGTTGAAAAAACCCGGAAAAAGGTAAACCCGGGAGTATTCAAAGTCAAGACCTATGGGCAGACAAAGGCTTTGTTGATGTTGTTGTTTTCCATTATTTCTATTTCATAACAAACCCATACCATGCAAACATGAAATAACAATGGAGGTCCCCAACATAAGAGTTGCATATTGGTTGTGGCCCTTAATTTTTTGATAGAATCAATAATATTGATTTGATATAACACAAACATCTCTTCCAATTAACCCACATAAAGTTAGCAGTTTGGCTAGAGTCATAGGTTTGCTCTCCAGAGATCAAGAGTTCAAATCGTCCTTGACTTATCTGGGATGATTCCGTGCATCCAGGGTTTTCCAAACATTAAGAAAAAAAATTAATGTTGGAGTTCCTCTTCACACACACACAAAAAAAAAAAACTTCCACTTTACTTCACGACAAACCACTCATTGATCTCTTATAACAATGCTTCTCTTTTCTTGATCTCTAACAAATCCTTCCAACTCCAATCAAACCACACAAAACCCACATCCAAAATGCATCCAATACAACACCCACAACATGCAGTGGATCATATAAAAAAAACAAATTTTGGACACTTCAAACAGTCACCAATAATTCCCATTTTTTAAAATCTTCTTTTATCAAGGCAGTGATTTGAAATTAAAATGAAAATTTTGAAACCACAAATCTGTTCATAACATACAAACCCAAACATCACTGAAATCACAACCAAAAAGATTACTTAAATCACTGAAAAAAGAAAAACGAAACGAAGAAGGAAATGTAGATCTTCAATTCAACGGAGATCCATTAGTTCTTACCTTTCTTTTTTGGGTGGCGGAAGCGAAATCGAATTAGATCAGATCGAACGAAAAAAATTATATTTTGACTTTTGAATATTTTGAGAGGTTTCGGATGAGATGCTTCGTTTATATATGTTTTTTTTACTCTGAAAGGCCACAGTCGTGTTCGATTTTCACACGTGTCTTTAAAATTCAATTTTTTTTAATAAAAAACGAAAGTCAGGTGTAACTGTTTTTATGTGTAATGATTAAGAATAAAGTTAGTTATAGTCATGGAATAATACACATCATCTCATATCATGATGTATGAATCATTAGATAAAAAATATAAAAATGACAAGTAGCTATCAAGATAAGTGAGTTGTCAATGAGATCAATTGCTTGTCACAGCACTCAAATGATCTCATATATCTACAGGTATCTAACAATACATATTTTATTGAAAATTTTTGTATTCTGTTAAAGATGTAATTATATAATTTGTCAGATTATATGAGCAAAAAAAATGTGAAAATGCTTTTACACTACAAACAAAATTATAAACGTGACTGTATCTAACAATTTTCTTAACCCACCAAAGTGAATCATCATATTTTAAATGGAATTTTTATTTTTAAGTCCATGTAAACTATGTTATTTAATTATCGATCCCCCTCTTCTTCATATTTTTTTTAAGTCCCCAACTTCAACTGTCTATTTTATTTTTAATCTCTCCGTCAAACATATGTTCATATACCGTTAGTTTGTACAATGAGGTTTTTATTTTTAAGTCCATGTAAACTATGTTTTTTAATAATCGATCTCTTTTTTTTTCTTCATATTGCATTTTAAGTCTCTAACTTCAAACGATTTTTTTATTATTAGTCCTTACGTAAAACGTTTGTCTATTTGGGTCTAATGGATAGTTAGTATTTCTAAACTACTCATCTCCTATCCCCTAAACAATTTTCAACATTTTTATAACCAGGATATTGATTTTCTGGTTCAACTTCTATCATTTAATACTTCAAATCAATAAAAATCAATAATTATGTGCAATAGCGTAGCCAATATATTGTAACAGTGCGAGAAAATATCGAATTTTTCATGAATGAGATTTTAAATATAAATAAATAAAAACTAAAATAATACTAGCTTTAAAATAAATAAATAATATAAATATGTTAGATGCTCATAAAATCACGAATCTCTAAATAAAAAGTTTAGAACCATGCAAAATAAATTTTTCATTGACTGGATATAAATTTTTTAGTGGCATCTAAACTTTTTAAATCTAAAATTCTAAACACACTAATGTACTAAATCCCATCAAAACTCTGAAGTTAAGTATGTTTGGGCGAAAGTAGTATTAGGATGAGTGACCTCTTGAGAAGTCCTCGTGTTGCAACGCACCTCCAAATCTAATGACAATGCCTACTTTGCTATATAAAAAAAAAGGATTTTTAGTTTTAAGTCCCCGTAAACTATAGAATTTAGCCATCGATCCCTCACTTCTTCATATTTAGGTTTTAGTCCTTATATTTAAATGATAATTTAGGAATAGGTCCCTTCCAGGGACTAAAAAAAAACTAAATAATTTAGGAATAGGTCCCTCCCAGGGACTAAAAAGGAATATATCATTTAAATGTAGGGACTAAAACCTAAATATTAAGAAGTGATGGATCGATAGCTAAATTCTATAGTTTACGGGGACTAAAAACTAAAAATCCCCCAAAAAAATTAAACACACTCAGGGCTTGCCTTCACACTATTGAGGCGCTAGACTTAACTGAAGAAACTTGGGTTCTCTCGGAGGAGGAGCGGAACGGACGGAGAAGGGCCAATGTAAAGCTCGCGGAAACTACTCACAAGGAAGAAATTGAATGGCGGCAAAGGGCCAAGGCGCTGTGGCTGAAGGCCGGGGACGATAATACTTAGTTCTTTCATAAAGTCGCGAACCAACGGAGATGCCACAATTATATTCATCAGATGGAAATCAATGGGGGTGTAGTGGAGGGCGAGACCGCAATTGGTGCGGCTTTGGTAGAACATTTCAAAGAAGGTTTTCACAAGAATAGAAAATGGAAGCCCGATTGGGGGCTGGTGGAGATGAAGCGAATCCGGGAGGATAGTGCAATATGGGTCGAAGAAAGATTTTCCGAGGAAGAGATCAAGCAAGCTTGTTTCGGCGTCGATGGCGATAAGGCCCCTGGGCCGGACGGTTTTGGTCTCAGGTTCCCCCAACAGTTTTGGAGCACCATGCGGTTGGATATACTTGACTTGTTTGATACATTTTATGATGAAGGGGTTGGCGTGGGATGCATCAACGCATCAAAAATGGATTGAAGACTTCCGACCCATTTGTTTACTAAATGATTGTTACCTGCTCTTGTCCAAGGTTCTAGCAAACCGGTTGCGCAGTACTTGCAGGTAGATCATAGATGATGTGCAGTCCGCGTTTCTGCTGGGGCGTAGTCTCCGATCCTGCATGGCTTTGCGATCACTCAAGAAATTGTGTCTGGGTTGCATGCCGACAATCGAAGTGGGGTGCTGCTAAAACTTGATTTCTCGAAAGCCTACGACCATGTGGATTGGTCTTTCTTGTTACGTTTGATGCGTTTACATGGTTTCAGTGACAGGTGGTGTGGGATGATTGAACGCTGCATCGGTTCGGCAAGGGCTTCGGTGCTGGTCAACGACAATTCATATGGGTTCTTCCCATTGAACAGAGGGTTGAGACGAGGTGGTCCCCTTTCTCCGGTGCTATTCTCCTTGGTCGCCAATGCCTTGTGCCTCATGTGTCGAGAAGCAGCATCGGATGACTGGATCGTGGGCCTAGCCTATTTCCACGGAGTGACTGAAGTCAACATTTCGCGGTATGAGGATGATACCGTTATGTTCAGCACGCCAGACTACTCAGCTGTCGAAGGGCTTAGATTCATCATTGAATGTTTCGGCCTCCTTTCGGGCTTGCACATTAATTATGACAAAAGCGCATTGGTCCTAATTAATATTAGCCCAGGCAAGGCGGCGCGGCTGGCAGGAGTGTTGGGATGCGTCATTCAGAGTCTCCTGATCCGACACCTGGGTCTTACGCTCGTCGCCAATTGGCTACCCTTGCTCGATCGAATGAAAAAAAGGCTGGCAGGATGGAGCGGTCGCATGTTAAGTCTCGGAGGCAAATTGACGTTGCTGCATGCAGTGCTCTCGAGCATTCCAGTCTTCTATTTCTATATTCAGGATCCCAAAGGGAATCCAACGTAAGATCGATGTTGTTCGCCGTCGCTTTTTGTGGAGCGGGCCTGATAGGGAGGTTCGCAAGCCACATTTAGTGAGTTGGGAGATGGCATGTTTGCCCTGGCACGAAGGCGGGTTGGGCATTCGACGTTTGGATGCCATGAACAAGGCATTGTTAGCCAAGTGGGGATGGCAGTGGTTGTCGGTTCCGGAGACTGGATGGGTTCATATCTTGAGTGAACAGTATCGGCCGTAGGAGGGATCACATATGCCTAGTTTGAACCGGTGCGCCTTAGCCTTGGTCAAAGGGTGGTTGCGAGTACTCGACGAATTAGGGGACTCGGTACAATGGGCGATAGGAGACGGCCAGTCCATCATGTTCTGGAAGGATAACTGGTGTGGGGAGAGGTCTCTCATGGATAGGTTCCCTGCTCTATATCAAATCGTTGAGTCCAAGAATTGTCGGGTGAAGGAGCGTTGGGACGCTTGGGAGGAAAACCACGGATGGCGGATTCGGTTCTCCATGTGCATTGGGGAGGCGCAGAACGGGCAAGCGGAGATCCTCCAGGGGATCCTTCGTACGATCTCCCTTTCTGACATGGTCAACAAGATGCAATGGAAAGGACAATCCGGCCGGGACTACACAGCTAAGCAGAGATATGGTTGGTTCATCCGTAATGCTCGAGTCAACAACCTGGTCATTTCCAAACACCTTGACTTTTGGAGACCGAAAGTCCCGCGTAAAATCAAAGTGTTTCTCTGGCTGGCCTACCAAAGAAGAGTGCTCACGAAATGTTACAGAGCTAAATGCGGCATCTGCCTGGTTGACGATGAGACTGCAGACCACTTGTTCTGCAGTTGTCCTGCGGCAAGGATGTTATGGACGGCGTTGGGTCATGTGATAGCGTGCGATATGTCCTTTGTATCCATAGACGAGCTATGGCGGACGACCTCTAGCATGACCAACCGGAAGGATAGATTGGTTGAAGCAGAGGTGAGACGCTATTTGATACCGGCAGGGTTATGGTCGTTATGGGTGACACAAAATGCAGTTTTGTTCTGAGGGCAACACTTCTACTACGATAACCTCTGGGACACGTTCGCAAGTTTAGCTTGTCAGTGGGGCAGAGTGTACGGTGGAGCAAAGCAGATGGAGCTGCCCAGGGATGGCCTACATATTTTGGCGTAAGGGTTGTATAATCGTCATGGCAGGAGGAATAGATGCCTCATCTATGTCTTCGGCGCAATGTTTTATGTTTTTTCGGTCTTTTGTCGCTTCTTGTATCTATTTTGGCCCAAAGTTATACAATTTTAATACAATCGGCGCAACTTTGGTCTACCAGTTTAAAAAAATATATAATATCAACCAAGAAAAAATCATTTAAATCAAAATTAAATAATGAAAAAATCATCAAAATTTGCTTATTTAATAAATCATAATTAGACAGGTAAGGCGAAAAATGAATGCAATCTCACATTGGGTGGGCAATGCATATGCAGAGTTGAATAACATAAAAAATGTCACTCAAAACTTAACAATGCAAATGCAGTTTTGGTTTAGATATTTTACAAAATATTTTGTATACAAGTTTATATCAAAATACTTATAAAATCATACATACATTTTGTCTAGAGACTAATAAGAAAAAGGCGTTTCAAGTTAAGGACTCAAAATAAAATATGAAGAAGTGAGGGATTGATCACTAAATAACATGGTTTACAGGTACTTAAGAATAAAACTATCATTTCACAAACTAACGTGTATGAACGGACGTTTGGCATATGGACTAAAAAGAAATAGACGGTTGAAGTTGAGACTTAAAAAGAAATATGAAAAATGAAGGGATTGATAAAAGAAATATGTAGAATGAAGGGATTGATCACTAAATAATATAGTTTACATATATTTAAAAATAAAAATCTCATTTTAAAATGGGAGGGTCTATCCCCCCCCCCCCCCCAAAAAAAATGATTCAATGGGTAGTGGGTTTGATAAACAAAGAGAGAGGAGGGGGAAGAGAAAGAAGAAGAGGGAGAGGAAGAGAGAGAGAGGGAGGAGACTGTCGGACGGAGACGGCGGTGTAGAGAGAGAAAGAGTAAAAGGGAGAGAAGGAGAGAAAGGGTGAGGGAGAGAAAGAGAGAACCGGGAAGGGGAGGGGGCGGAGAGGGCAGCGAGGCGAAGGCGTGTGCGACTCTTCCTCTCTCTTTCTCTCCCTTTCTCTCTCTACCCTGCCCCCTCTCCGACATCCTTCGCCTTTGCCTCGCCACCCCCTTCGACCGGCACCCTCCTCCACCCTCTTATCTTTCTTTCTCTTTCCTCTCCCCTCTTAATTTTTCGAGTCCACCACCTAATGGATGGTGGGTTTGAAAAATAGCTCATTTCTTTTAAAATATAGCTTGTTAAAGACTTATAATATGATGAGAAGTTATGACATTAGGGTCATTTATTTAAAGAAGCTTATTTCATATAGCAAATCTGATGTGCCCAATTGTGCTATGATATATATAATAAAATTTCAAAATAATAATTTTTTTATATTTCTATTTTTGTTTATACTTATGTATATTTGCTTTCAAAATCTTTTTGTTACCTATCTTTCTACTTATTTTTTATCTGGTAATAAAGTTGTCATTGTAGAATAAATTAACGCAAAATTATATAGATTCTATTTAATCAGATGGTAATAAGATAATGATCGATCATACGTAAATGTGAGAAATGATGTTCTCTGTTTTTATGATGAAGAACCCAACATTTTTTTTTTTCAAAAGTTAAAAATTGTAGGTTAAGTGTGGGACGATTTGAATTCCAACAGTCAATCAGTGACTATGTGTGAAGTCGGCAACAACCAATGCAGATTTTAATTTACATTGTTTATGTTTCTTAATTTATGTCACTGTTAGATTAATTGTGTATTGTATTATTATTGTATTACATGTGTACTCTCTCAGCAGAAGTACACATCAAACATTATTGATCGTGTCACTATATCTGACACTCGCAGCGTTGATATTCCTTTTGAGCTTCATGTAAAGCTCCGTCCTACTGATTGAGAGTTTCTTCCAGATCCTACATGATACAGACAGATCGTGGGTTAGTTAGTGCATCTCTGTATCACCAGACCTGATATTGCTCATGCAGTCTGCATTGTTAGTCAGTTCGTCTCTGCCCCTCGTTCGGTTCGCTATAGTGCTCTCATGAGGATCCTCATATATCTCTGTGGGGCTATTACTAGATCACTTTATCTGTCATCATCCACATCTTTTGTTCTTCGAGCTTACATAAACGCTGACTGGGCGAAAGATCCGACTACTCGTCGATTCACTACTGGTTCTTATATATTTCTTGGAGATTCTCTCATTTCCTGGCGCAGCAAGAAACAAGATGTTGTTTCTCTTTCGAGCATAGAAGCCGAGTGTCAAGCTATGACCATCACGACCAAAGAGATCGTTCATCTTAGACGTCTCTTGGTTGATCTTAAGTTGATGTTACAGGTCCTACTCTACTTTACTATGATAATTGGAGTGCTATTCAGATTGCCAGCAATCCGATTTTTCATGAGAGGACGAAATATATTGAGATTGATTATCATTTTGTCCATTAGCACTTCTTTGCTCAGACACTTATGCTTCCGCACATTTCCTCTGATGAGTAGATCGCGGACTTTTTTACAAAGTCTCATTCAGTTCCTAGATTTCAGTTTCTCATTCGTAAACTCATGTTGTTTGATCCATCTTGAGTTTGAACGGGGGTGTTAGATTACATGTGTACTGTATTATTATTATGTTACATATATATTACTGTGTTACACGTGTATTATGTCTTGTACTATTATATAAAAGGCCCAGTCTGTCTCTTAATGCATTAGATCTCATTATTATTATTATTTTTATCTTATTCTAACAGTCACTTTTGAAAACATAAAGATTAGAGTTTATTCATATCAAATAAATAAATAAATTTATAACATATTATTATATGTTTCTATAAAATAAATCGAGAAAATATTATTTTTAAGAAGAACAAAAACGAATAAAAATTGTTATATTCTTCTTATAGTTATTGACTCCATTATGAAACGAATATGCTTATTTATATTCCCCTGTTATCTTTTTTTTTTGTTGAGATGATGCAATTGATTAAAAGGGTCAACTTTTTAAGAATTGGTAGATTGAATACTCTATCCAAATCACACGATTATTGTGCCTCTCACTTCAAGTATTAATTTTACACACCATGAAAAAAAAGAAAAAGACATCCATGAAGCCAACAAATAGGATGGTGTGTCAAATCATGAGTTAGGTTTTGGTAAGGACATGAAAGGTGACTTATTCAGTTGTGATGAGTGGTGTGTGAATAATAAACATAATCATAATATTAGTTATAACCCCAAATGCAATCTTCATATATTTTATTTTATTTTAAATAGTAAAAAGAGGTATATATGCTTTGATGAAAAATGTATAACACTCCATTTTGAATTAAATGAATTCATTTTTAACAATCACAAAATAATAATAATAATGTATATACCTCGTTGGATGGTTAAAGAGATATATGAGACTGTAAAAAGAACTACGTGTAACAACACCCAATTTATTCCAGCATATACTTGGATAAAATTATAACAATTTAAAAGAGAGCAAACACCAAAACACACCTACAGTGGGGTGCGTTTTGGGATCACAGTTCGATTCTTAGAAATCATATTTTTTAGATTTTCAAAATATTGGTTCTCATGAAACAAATAGTGAATTTGCAATTTTTAGATGTACATGAAAACATAATAATCCAGAAGTATCTATTAGTCAATCAATCAAAATGTGCGTAAAAATGAAATAATATTAATAAATCCTATGATATGCTAAATATATATTTTAATCAATTTACATAAAATACTTATTAAAAATTTCATACAATACAAATTCATATTCAAAATATTATCCAATAGTTTTAAGGGTCATAATTGGTTTTGTAACGTAACTACTCAATCTTATCCAACATTACCAATAAAGAGAAATGAGAAAAAAAAATCTTTCTATAGTGAGGACTAATTGAATTTATTGATACTATCATTTAAGAGCAATTTCGATTTTTGATCCTTGCTGAATTATTCATTAATCACGAACGTCTGATAAGGGCAAGAACATGGGCACTGTTACACCCAGATCCGTGTCTAGCCTTATATGTGTCGATAGAAAATTAACGACGCATATGCTCATATTAACAAGGTATATGCTTCAAAAGAATTTTTTTACATTTTCTATAAATGCATCCATGCAATTTATTAGAGTATATGCTTCATATTTTATAAAAGCATGTACCTCATTAGATGAATTATATTATTTTTAAAAAATTTAAAATATATGTAAACTGGATTTGAGGCTGGAAAAGGGGCTGGACGTAATATTATCCCAAGAGCATATATGAAATCAAGGCAGGCAAAGATTTTTCTTTCATTTTTATTTATTTATGATATGTGGTGTCATACATTAACCTGAATAGTGGATGTGAATGGACTGAATATACATATCAAGTAATCAAAATAAAAAAACCATTGTTCTTTCAAAATAACATCTCTCAATACGCGAAGGTAGCCTACCTAGCTCAACCGAAAGGTCAGCTACGGGAGGCTCTCTGATAAAAATAAATAAATAAATAATAAAAAACTCTCAATACCAAAAAGGAATAGATTAGAGAAACAATTAAATAAAGATATAAAAGATCAAACTATACTTACAAAAATTCAGGCCAGGGGTACTGCCCTAAACCCCTATGGATCAATTGTCATATCCGGCAACCTGAGAAAATAGGCTTGCATCTACTAGAATACGAGACATTTCACAACATGGAATTTCAGTAAGAACAAGAACACTGATATACTCAGTCCTTTTTGCAGCCCCATTTGCACATATCACTAACACAAGATATGAATCGTCTAACAAAGTGTATACTCTACTATGTCAATATATACTCTATCACGAAAAAACATAAATGCATATACATTCAATTCATATGAGTATATACTTCATTTTTTATAAAAGAATGTATTTCAATAACCAAGAATATACTTAAAAAAATCAAAATGTGTGCGAGCTATAAAAAAAGACTTATAGAGTAACATTTTCCTTTCAGTAAACACAGAATTAATCATTTTCAGCATTTCAGACTTCAGTCACTATCTAATGAATTGGAAGCTTATCTGGAGAGCACCTTCTCTAAAACCATTGATAGGCAATCTCGGATTTCATTTGCAAAGTGGGTCACCTGTAGACAACAAAAAGAAAAAATGCCAGCAACTGTTGATTCACAAAAAAGCAATGCAGAATTTCAAATGAACATGAGAGGGAATATAATAATTGCTTTGGTTTTCAACATCAATGGATGTTGCTTTCATTAGCACTACTAGCACAGGTGAAGCCACATTTACCCAATATAATCCAAAGCAGATTAAGACCAAAAGAAACATAAAAGACTCGAAATGAAAGAAAGGAAGCATGTGAAACACATCTACTCAATATAATTCAATGCAGATGTTCATGGAGACCAAAGACAAGAACTTGTGCTGTCTCAACTGGAATTTTTTTTAATGCAACTAATCCAACCTATTTATATATGTCCAAAAGATAAACTGAACTTAGTCTACCAGGCAATCTTCAGTTTGACAAACACAATAACCTGTTCATTGGCCGTAAGAGCAGGTCGCTGTTACAGTCGGACACTTCTGTAGTCATTTCACCTAATGCAATATATAAAATCACCTAAAATGTGTACTCTACTATGTCAGTTAGTGTATACTCTATTACGAAAAATGTAAATAATGTATGCATTTAATTCATTCGAAAACGTAATTCACTTTTTGTGAAACTCGAGACCATGGCAACTTCATTCTTAGAAATTTCTGGAAGCTGTTCTACATACTACTTTAGGAAGATCAAATTGAAGTGATGGGGCATAGAGCGTGCAGAGGGCGAGGATCTCCTGTGTCTGGGGTGTCTTTCCTTACAGTCAGTTCAAAGCAGGAGAATGACTAACTACATCTTGCTGTCCAACAGTTGGCGATTTACAAACAGCCTCCTATCTATGTGAGTGCACTAACTGGTTAGTCCAATCCACGGTTAGTGGGATTTACAAGCATATACTTCATTAGACAAGTATTTAATTAAAAAAATTCAAAGCGTGTTCATTCTGCAAAATTACTAAGTATAACATTTTCCTTCCATTAAGAGCAGGTGATAAATGACTGACTTCCAAAAAGGCCAAAGATACGATAAACGAGGAGATTAACCGAATCAGATATGGAGTATAAAATTCAATTTTAACATATAGGATATGAAGATGATGAACAACTGCTCTATTTTAACATATAGCATAGGATTCAATCTGTTCTCTATGTCCGAAATATAAATTGAGCTTGTTTACCAGACAAACTTCGTTGAACGAAACACAATTACCTGTTTGTTCCCTGTAAGAGCAGGTGATGGATGATTGACTTCCAAAAAGGCCAAAGATACCAAAAATGAGGAGAACATCAGAATCAGATATCAAATATCGATATTTAATTTTAACATACTAAGGTCTGGATACAACAATGAACAACATGCCTTCTCCCTGGCTCTCAATATCACTTATACAATGGTAAACAAGAATAATTTATTCTGATGATGACCTCAAAATCTAAACAAATCGATAAAGATACAACTGACCGCGAGTTCTCATTCACACAAAGCCGTTATTGCCATCAAAATCATCTCATACCAGATAAAACATGTATCCATCAATAGACCTCGACGTGCCACTGCTTATTCTTCTTGAGCTGCTTCAGCTTCTCATCCCAGTCCTCCCCTCTCTGTTCGGCAACCCTCTTGAGAGTCTCCTGGATCCCAGGCATCATCCCCTTCAACCCACAGAAGTAGATGTGGGCCCCACCATCCAAGAGCTTGAAAACCTCATCACTGTATTCCTCAATCTTGTCCTGCACGTACATTTTGCCACCTTTTTTGTTCTTGTGTTCACGGCTCAGGGCCTTGTCGTATCGAAATTGGTTGGGATATTCACGGATGTAGTTCGAGAACTCATCGTCATATAGGAGGCTGTCAGCATTGGCAACACCAAGGAAGAGCCATGCGAGCCCCCCGAAACGTTTGGGGACGGACTCCATGAACATTCGGCGCAGGTAGGCCCTGAATGGGGCCACACCTGTCCCCGTGGCGATCATGATGTGGGTTGCGTTCGGATCGTCTTCAGGTAAGAGCATCACCTTTCCAGATGGGCCTGCAATTATGCAGGGATGAATCTTTAGATGCAGAACTAGTGGTATACACATTCATTACACCTTACATCAACTGTTGTTTTGAACATTGGTCAATAGCCACCAATTCATGATATAATCATTTTACAAACAGAATAATCGGACACGTCACTGTGCACCAGCGATGTAAAACATGCCGGGCTGGGCCAACTAGCTTGGCCTGTTTAAAGAGCATGCTGTGCCATGCTAGGCTGTGTTAGGCAAAGACATGATTGACTAAAACATATATTTTTTGTTTTCTTATTTTCAAATAGCCATATTAAAACAAACTCAGTTGACTAGAGCATGCAGATGCCCAGCAAGCAAGAGGTGCAAATTCATAGAAGTGCTCAAAGCTTGTCTTATCAAAAGCACTAAGTTGACAATGGTGGAAATGCAAGTTGATCCATGAAAAACTAAGCATTTTAAGCTTATATAGGGAAATTTGTCTATCAATGATATCCCATCATTTTGGGGGGCATTTATGGCACCTCAGAAGCAACATCAAGTGAGGATAGCATAGTTATCCAGTGGTTTGGTAGATCATGGATAGAGATAGGCTAGGCTAGAGCCATTAAAAAAAAAGAGTACCATCTTGAATAGCACAGTCACATAACCTCAATGATGTAGCACCATTTTTTCTTTCTTTTAGAAGAGATGAACTATTCCTTGTCATTGTATTTCTAAAAAACAGACAGTTACCTAACACTTTACTAAGGCTATCAACGATTGAAGAATCTGATAAATTTAGGCCTGGAAAAGTGTCTTTTCTGGATAACTTGAAGACTACAACAAAATGACCACTAAAAAATCAATGGGCGAAGTTCACAACCTCATGAAAAATAGAACTTATTCAAGTATAGAATTTGTTGTCATGATCCTCTTAGTTATGATTCAATGTTCTCCATCTGGGATTTTTTTTATACAAGGAAAAAATTGATCCATGAGTCATGCTAAATCTAAAAATTAACTATAAAAAAAGGTTATACGTGGCACTTACTAATGTTAATATCTGAAGACTTCATTTTAGTATGTCTGTTAACAAGACCATTTTCATGTCAGTCTACCAATCTCCCTATATAACAGCACAAAGCATTGTTGAAGACTGACTGAAAACACATGTTAATTTGTTAAATAATCGAGAAAGCCGATATCCCACTTCATATTCAAATATGCTAAAAATGCGTTTATATTTCCGAAATTTGAAGTAGGTCGTAAATCATTTGAAGCAAGGAACATGAGGAGATTGTAGAGATACTAGTGCTTCTTGACTGATTGACAAGGCCTTTGCATGAACTTAAAAACAGGAAGCATTTTACAGTGTTCTGCTGGCATCATGATTTGTTTATATCTTGAGGCTCAAGTAATAATTATAAAACACACAGGGAAGACTGCCTCGTTGATCAAGCTATCTTTATAAACAACCACTAAGTTTGCCAAACTTAATGCATAATTTTGGTTCCAGTGCGGGTAAGAGGGTTAATCATGTCAAGTTGCTTGGAGGAGACGGTGTATAATCAATTAATCATATCATATTATTAATCCAACAGGAAAGATATATAAGATCATCGATGTAATGATTTTTCAAATGATGGCAAATATATGAAATGCACATCCCTTATATAGTTTCTATGAGTCAATGAGATTAATAAAAAGAAGGGTAAAGCTAATTTTTGCGACATTTAATAATTTCTTCAATATTGTGCAGAAATTCAAAATAAGAATATATTTGTCCCATTGGCCTATGACCGAGCAGAAGGGACACTACTCTTAGGCACCCACTCCAGTTGCAATACTTGTGAGATGCTGACAAATAAATGTCACATAGTCCAATTGATTTGGTTCTAGTGGGCTTTGACCCAATTCTAGGCCGATGTTGGCCTAAGTTTGTCTAGTACTAGTAGTGGGTTGTCATCTTGTGTTTGGGACTGTATGTCAATATTTAGGGCTTTGTACCAAAACAAATATTAATAATATATTTTCGTGAGTCATGCTAATCTTCCATTCTGAGAAACAGGCTCTTACCAGTAAGCTGAATTTTGTCTCCTGGCTTTGAATTGCAAAGGTAATTACTGCAGACACCATTCTTTGAACTATCCTCCTTTCCAGTCTCAGGGTCATAGTAAACAGCACGACGAACACATAAACTTGCTGTCTTTCCATCAAAGGAGTCACCATATCTTGTCGATGCAATCGAGTATAGTCGAACATTGTGGGGAGCCCCTGGTTTCTTTGGGTTTTCTCCCTGTAAATTAAAATACAGAAAAGCTCCTTATAAAGGAATCTACTATTGTTCAGTGTTCACTGCTTCAAATACAAGCAATATGGATTCTGAAATGAACAAAAATTTCATCTGTAAACATTCAATTGAGAACATTCTATACAGTAATTAGATGAGAGCATGAAATTTGTCAAACAATCAGTATATCAGTGCTTCGCTAAAAACTGAATTGGTGGAAACAAAGCAAGGGAACTATATGAAATGAATAACATCTCAAGGACGCAAATAACCTCTGGTAAAACAATATATACTAATAGTAATACCTAAAATGAGAGAGATTTGGCATATTTTCAGGGTTACAATGGCTTTGCTATATTGATCGGTTTGTATCTGAGGAACATGTATATTAAGAACAGACGGAATACATATTAAGAGAGAGGATCCTTAAATGGCTAGGTTTTATTTATAAAAATGGTTTTGCCATAAAATGCTTAACAGGAGAGAGCCTTGGCCAATAAAAACAGTTGAACCACATAACAAGGACCCTCTATGCTTTGGAAAATCCGTGTTGCGCATCTGTACACGCAAAATCAACAGACAGACAAACTCTCCTTGGGGCATTTTTTTTATACTGTTCTTCAACTCATTATGGCTATTTATATTCCTCTAATAAAAAATTGGGCACATGTACCAACTATTGGACTTTGTGGGGCACGTTTGTGTCACTTCCACATGCAAACCACAACCACATTATAAATGGTGCACCCTCTGATGCTAGAACGTGAGGTATTGCCCTTTATATCCAACAGATGACATATCAAATTAGCATAAATATCACATTTCATTTAGATGGTTGTAATATAACTTGTAGTAAAAAAGCAATATAGCATTGTATGTCAAAGTTGTGGTTGGCTTTGAAGTGAAGCTTGAACAACAAAAAGGCACAAAGAAATCATTGGTTCAATGTGCTAAAAAAAAGGACAAGATATTGGAGCAAACAGATCGCACGTAATGAGAACATCTCCATAGGAAGAGGGTTTACGAAGAAAACATTTGGGCAGCAATAATGGCATTCCTTCGAGCTTGGGTCATTGTGCCACTTAGAGAAGAATCGATTTCTAAAATTATGGGAGATAAATGGAATGGACTGTAAACTAATAATAAAAGGAGCCAATAAAATAATAATAATAATAAAAGGAGGTTGAAGGCATCTTCAATTACTTTTAATTTTATTTCTTTTCTTTTTTTCATTTATAATATCCCTCATATCCCTTTTGTTCGATGGGCGAAAATACTTAATATGAATTCTCCAACCACATTTTCAAAAAAATGAGGCAATCATCGGTTCATTACAATAAAAATAAACTAGAATACTTACAAAAAAAAATTATGGTGACTTACAGGAGGAATGATACCATAACTTTGTCCTTCCCAATAGGGAACATTGCCTCCATGGTCGATCACAATATGACATGTCTCTCCAGGAGCTTTAGGGCCAACGATCCGCTCAACAGAGACGATTGTTGCGGTGTAGGGTTCCTTGGGACGATACAGGTTAATGGGAGTTTCTTTGGAATCCTCGAGTTCTAATGGCGTAACAGCAACTTTTCTTTTGCCAGCTTGTTGTACAGACATGCAAGCCACCCGACATTGCTTTCTTGAAAGTATTTTATTGGCTCTTAAGTCCAATGATAATGAGGGAACCCATGATTTATCTTGAAAACTCAGATTGCATATCTGCAACAGTACAGCCCAACATGAAGCATGGACGAGAATAGATATTTATCACAAAAATAAAATAAAAAAATTCAGCAACATATTTTAAAGAATAAATCCTGTTATATTTTGCTGGGTTGGATTGAGAAGATGGCACACAATCAATTGTATAAAATCAACCTAATCCTTAAAAAAATCAATGTGGGAAAGCATAAAAAGTCTTGTGGAATACTCAATGGAATGATCAATAAATGTACAGAACTTAAATGGCAGAAAATGAATATTTATAAATTTTCAGATTTCACATTCCTTGAATAAATGATGCTTAATTATTATAAATATGTTTATTCGAAGCATGGTCACAAAGTTCGTTAATAAAAAATATCCGGTAAGGGTTCCATTTGGTATGGTAAACGCACATACATAAATTATACACGATAGGCTCGATAAAGGTACAAAGATAATTAAACTGTTTTCTAGATGCATTTTGATCATTAGTATGAGAAATACATGCAAAAACTCCTATATTGTGTATAAAGGCAACTACGATTATTAGGGGTAGTTTTAAATTATGAAGAATGTAATATATCATCCAAACTACATGCATATTTTGAAGGTACTAAATGCACAATTCGGCAAACAAATGTATGTTCAACCGATGGATATGGAAAGTATCCAATCAGCTATATTAAACTTTTTCCAACCATTTGGAAAAGTTTAGAGTACTTTGTTACTAAGACTCAAAGAGTTCTTTGCAGGCAAAAGAAAAGTCTACATTTCCGCCTTGCACATGAAATGATCACATTTTGACCATTTGTTGCCCAAAATCACATGAAATGGTCACATTTTTCAATGCAAGAGATTTTATATTGAGAATACTTGGGTGGCAATTACTTATCTTCTTAGGAATTGAATCATCTCAATTTTAGGAGTGGAATGTCCTACTACAATTATGGGCAGGTTTGGATGTTTTATGTTGAGGAGTTATCCAACTCGGGAGGGGATTTTTTTGTTTCATTTCCACCCTTCCTTTCTTTTGTACATCTCCATATTGTTTGGGGGTTTCTTTTATTAACAAGATAACTCCAACTTTTTGCAAAAAAATAAATGAAAACCAAAATATTGATATAGCAACACCATATTTTTCAAGAGAGGGTCTTTAGTACATAAACATGATCAATTATCAGACGAAAATGAAAATCGATGTTTTCATTTTTCAAAAAATCTGGTATTAATCACTGATATTGAATATTTGAATCCAATTGGATCTCTCATCAATAACATAATCTGAATCAACAACCAAACCATGTTTAACAAAATCAAACCAGATTATCAAACCCCTTAAAATATATCAATAAATTCAAAAACAAAAACCCAGAATAATTCTTCAATACCTTAACCCCAGATCTTCGTAGAGACGCATCGGGTACCGATACCGAAATCTGAAAAAAAAAAACAACCCAATTAGCATAAAAAGCAAAACCCAACATCAAAAACATCAAAATCCCATAAAGAATCGAAGATTAAGAAGAATCAATGAAACCCAGTTCAAAACAGAGCTCAATCAACACGAATCAAGAAAGGTTTTTTTTTTCCCACCCAATTTTCACAAAAAGGAAACCCAACATAAAAAACAAACAAACCTCATAAAGAATCAAAGATTATAAAGAACCGATGAAACCCAGTTCAAACAGAGCCGAATAAACACAATTCAATAAAAAAAAAAGGTGGGTCTTTTATCAAAAAATCTTACGTGGGTCGCTGTGGACGCCGAGTGAGCCATGATTGAGCTTGGTAAGAGGACCAAAAGGAATCAATGGGTATTCAAGAAATCTGAGAGAAACCCCTCTGGGGATTCGCTTTTGGAGAGACAGAGGAACAAAGTCTGGGTTTTTTTATAAGGATCTGAAGAGGCCCTTTGGAGAGACGGAGAAGACAACGTCTCTCTCTCTCTCTCTCTCTCTCTGGAGTCTCCTCGTGAAAATAATTTCAAATTAATTGAATTACGGAATTGCCCACCTGATTCATTAATATTACTTGTCTTGTTTAAAACCAGATTGAAATTTTTTTTTTCATTAAAAATGTTATGTCAGGGCTTTTTGGCAAAACAGTTCATGTTTTAATTTTTTAAATATATATATATAATTAATAAGATATATATTATTTTAAAAAAATAGAATATAAATTTTTGTTAATTGAATAAATAGTTTTTTAAATTTTTTTGTTTTATAGTATTTATTACATTAGATATTTCATATAATGTTTTAATAAAATGATATCTTTAATAAAATAATTGAAAAACTATTATATATGTCATCACTTATCATATTCTTTTAGGTTGAATCCTTTTCTACTCCTCACAGTAGTTTTTTATGTTTTCTCCCTCGCCATCTTCTTTTGAACTTTTGTAACTTCGATTTTTCATAATAGAATTGAGATAGCAATAGTCAATCTTTTCTCAAAAAAAATAAATCACTCATCGTCTAAAAAATTCAAGTAAGAAAGCTTTTGAAAATAGTTTTTGAATAAACTTTTTCCTTTTTGAAAATTATTTTTATCACTATTTTATTGTTTTGGTTAATTCAAACTTATTTTTATAATAAACTAATTTTTTCTTTTTTTTCAAATGTTGGAATCTCATGGAATTTTGAAAATGAGTTTAAAAAGAATGATTTTTCGGGAAAAAATCTTCAAAAGTTGCATAAACATATTTTCAAATGTTATCCTAATAAGTGATCCCTGGAGTGGTGTGTGCAATTTGGAGGTCGCGTAATGACATATTCTTTAACAAATCAAGATTCTATTTTGAGAACCTTTGAGAATTTTGAAAGGCTTTTATGATGAGCTGGGGCAGCACATTTCAAACGCCAAATGTGTGCATTTTCCGGGGGGGGGGGGGGGGGGGGAGCTCTTATGTATAGAGATGTAGATCATCTTGAATTTTCAATCGTGAGTTGAATAACTTCTTGAGCTATTTAAGCTCTTTTTTCTTCTGTTCATTTTATCTATCTTATCATGTATTATCTCTCACCCCACTTCAAACCTTATAACTTCGATTTAATAATGAAATTGTCATAGCAATTATCAACCTTTTTTATATAAAATTCTTTTTTTTTGGGGAGGGGGGGGGGGGGTTCACCATTCACTCTGGTTTGATTCACAAGTAATTTATTTGGAAATAAAATAATTGTAAGATGGTAAAAGTATATGCTTTTGTTTAATTGTCATTTTTTTAAATATACTTCTCCTTTGAGATAAAATAAGCAAACATAAGATATATACTTTTCTCTTTTCTCCTAGATATAATTATCACAATTTATTCTAACTTATTAAATGATATATCTGTTGAATAAATATACTTTTCATTATTCATCTTTGTATATTTAAGTATATGGAAAAAAATTAATGTTTTAAATTTATATTTATTACCATGAATGATTGCATAATATAAGAGCATATGAAAAATGTGATTTTTTTTTGTATTTAAGAGTTTTTAATCACTTCGGTATTATTGGATGGGTCTAATTGATGATGGGTGGTCTGGTATTCTTGATGTTATGTTTAACTTAATGTAAATCCATACATGTGTAGATCAATCTATGTAATTAGATGTGAAAGAAAAATATTGCCAATATTTTTTCTTATGATTTTTAATTTACCTCATACATGAAAATATATTTCTAAATTTATTTTGCTAAGTATATTTAATGAAAAAATTATGAACATGAATATACCCTCATCCCCAAATAATTCATATATGTATATGTATATATATCTACACTATAATCTAAAAATACTATATTCACCCAAATATCCTCCTCAAAACATAGTTTATATACAATAATTCTTATATGTATTTTTCAATTGAATCATTAATAAGATTTTGGTAAACTAGACATAATATACTCATTAATTTGGTATATTTTAAGGGTGAAATTGTCTAATAATTTTTTTTCTTTTTAGTAAGCGATGCTACTGAATCCAAGATCTCATGGTTGCACATAAAAGCTCATAAATTTCATCTATATGTCATTGCATAACATGATAACATGCTGGCAAATCGATAATAAAAGACATTAAGCGAATAACAAACAATTAGCAAAGAGAACCAAATTTTGATGTACATTTTGTTCATAGTTAATACAATTACCACTTATCAACAAAAAAAGAGAGAGCAGATTTTACGAAAAATACTTATCACCACAATTAATTTTTAAAATGATTTACTTCAAATAATTTGATTAGATGATTGTGGCAAAACTACATTTGAGTTTTCAAACTTGCAAATCTTCCTATCCAAAAAGTAAAATCTGATCATCTCAGATGGAGAATATAGTCATCTCACCTACCCAAGTGTCATATCATAATCCATTTATAAAATATACACACTTTAATTTCATTAGGTTACATATATAATAGTAGTATAGTGTGTGGATGGGCAAAGGAATATTGGCCTTTCAGTATCACCATTTCTTTGAGTCTCTTCAATGCTCCCAAACCAATCAAGGATTCACATAAAAATAATGGAAATCCAAGCTGAGCTCTCATTTTGTCAAGAACTTCAGCTGCCTTGGAAATCAATCTAGAATTGAGTGTTCTTATGAAATGAGCAAGGGTTAATTAGATATCTTTTTTTTCTTTCATATAAGTGTTTTTTTCCCTGATTAAAACTTATTGACAGGAGAGCGTGTCAAACTGGGGACCCCTCAATGAAGAATGAATACCCTTTGTTAATTTGCTTGATTTTGGATCAATTTATGTGTGTTTTATTTCTCCTCCCCATGGTTTAACCAACCATATGTTAAATAGATGATGTTATTCCTTCACTGCAATAATCTATTCTCTGCTGATCATGATTAATTCTGAAACTGATAATTTGATGTAGTTGGACACTGACTTCATATCCAGGGAAGTGTTTCCCAATTATTAGTCTCCTTTTCACCTAGAGACAGAGAATCTATCAATTTTTTTTCATTTATCACATTTGTTTGGAATTTAATTAAAAAAGAGGTAAACATTATTCTCACTTTACATGGAACAAAAAATTATTTTCAATTCAAAATGGACACAATTACATAAATTTTATGCTTATTTTTATTTATATAATAAACATGATAAATCATTCTCAAAACCCTTGTCTTACCATTTATACCTTTATCAAATCAGATTAAACAAACCAACCACATCAATAGAGCAGTGAATTTAAAGAGATGGATTTATGTGAAAAGTAAATCAACAATCACTAAAAAAATATAATATGTGAGATAAACATGCAATGGTTAGACAGTGATAGTCAAGAACTCGTGATAATATTTTTATTTTCTAATAACTAAAGTCTCAACAAACCACTATTCACCAAATGATAATATTTTAACTTACAAGTTACAAGTCTCCATCAACCACTTATTTTTCATTATTTATATTTATATAAGACATCCAGATTTGTGAAGGAGGTTAGAGTACCTCTATGTGAAAAAGGTTAGAGTATCAAAGTCAAGGGAGTACCCATTTAAAAAAAAATCATAATATACTGATGCAAAGGTGCTCGAAACTCATCCTACAAGAAAAAAGATGTGATTCATTTACTAGATGGATCCAATTAGTGCTAGTGCTAGTGCTAGTGCTGGATCTCACCGGTATATGCCCAAAATTATTCATAAACCTCCTATGATAAACATATGAGCAATGTTTTGATATGCATTTTATGCAGCCACATATGCGGTTTGGTCAGTTAACCGAACCGCGTGCATGGAAGCAGCTCATTATGTGGATTAGGCCTACATAAGTAGGCTGCTTCTGCATATGTGTTTGCTTAAGCAGGCACATAATTCTTAACCAAGGAAAATGATATGTTCAACCCCTTGTGCAGTCTCAATTGCAGTTCACATCATTTTTTTTATAATCATACTCTCTCATTGAAGAATACCCTATTATATTAAATAAAATATATACTGAAATACATTAGTATATTTTTTTTCACATTGAAAAAATGATAAAACTTTTTATGTCATACACTAATATGATAGCGCAATATGTATTATTCTATCATAACGTATACGGCTGCAAAACGGATCGTGAAATGAGTATATTAGTGTTTTTTAACTAAAAAATTGGGTCGGCGCAGGCCCATTAAGCCTTCCCCACCCATTTAACCATTTTGATCCTCAACTTCTCGGTTCCAACTAATGATTCAAATAGCAGGGAGCATAAGCCCCTCGTTTGGATACAGAAAATAACATATTCTTGGGTATACAGTTATTCTGGTATAAATAGGTATAAATAAGAATAAAATAATTTTATGTTTCGTTGTGTTTTGAATTATTCTCGTTGGGAACATAATAATAAATTTTTTGTTGTTTGGATAAAATGTGAATAAAGTGTGGATAAAGATTTATAAAAGATGAAAAAATAATTAAAGTTGATTTGATAAATGATTTATAAGAGGTAATGACAGTTGATAGTGCCCACATATTTTTTAGGTGGAATGACCTGAATAAATTTAATTTCGGGAGTTGGATGAGATCTATATTCCACTTTATACCAGTTTATTTAATTATGACATAATTTATCCATGGGTGATCCCTGCATCCAAACAACAAAAAATATCTATTCTGTTTTATTCTCACTTACTCACTGGGCTATTCCATATCCAAACGGGGTGGTACGCATATGTAGTGGTATAATGAACTACATATATTTACAAAATAAATATAATATATACGAGTATAATTAGTATAATATACTAGACTATAGAAAGCACATACTAGGTTTTGAAATATATATTTGCCTAATGAAGTACATATTTTCATATAAAAAAATTAAGTATACACTCAAATAAATTGATTGCATACCTTTTTATAATTTTATTATAATAAAGTATATTAATATACGGTAGAGTATATATTTTATTATAAAATTTATATGCTATATTTGAACTACGTGACTGCAAGAATGACTAAATGCATCTTCATTGATAAAATGATATGTTCAGGTAGTTGTGTATAGTTCCCAACCATTTTGAATATAAAAAAAACACTCGCCTATCAATTAATTATTATATTTTTAGAAAATGTGAAATATATATTCTAATGAATCAAATGATATCATTAATAGAAAATGTAAATTTTTCTCAATAATGTATATACCTTGTAATAGTGAGTAGATGAGGCTAACAAGATATATGTGGGCGCTAAATTTTTAGGCTATTCAGAGCGGGTCGGGTCGTGGGTCCCATCGGATCCGACCGGACAAAACAATGGCCCATCCGGCCTGGGCCCGAACAAACTCAATTCAAAAGCCCATACCCGACCGATTACAACAAGCCAAGTCAGTATCTATCCGATCATATATTGCCTTGATCATCCTAGATATATTGCATTAACTGATAATTATCAGCATTCAAATTCAATCAATCCTGGTATTTATCACCAAATCCTAACAATATATCATTACTATCATTGAGGATTCCTAAAATCCTAACAACATATATTTAGAGTTATCAATATTTGATTCCCAAATCCAAAACAATATATGTTAGATTCAGAAACATCATTAATTGATTACATATAATCCCAAACAAAATATGTGTATTTATCAGGGATAATCAATTATTGATTCTGCAAATCCCTAAATATACATAGATTTGATCACCTAAATCAAATATCTCTTCTTATCCATCCGATGAAAGAAAGATCAACCATTAATTTTAAGGCACCCACTAAAATACTATAAATAAATAATCAATTCTGCAGAGAAGAAGATGAAAACATTTTTCCACTAGAAACTTGCACATGACCACTTCTGGTGCGAAATCTCACCACCAAAAGAGAGGAACTACGTGTGACTTGATCCCTAAACTAGGGTACGTAGGCAGCCTGAGAGGTTACAGCAGGTTCAGTCCAAACCACACCAAAAATCCCGTTATCAGTTAACCGCATACCTTTATCGTTGGATCTACCCTTGAGTACGATTCATTCAAGGAAGACAATCGCCGGCAACCAAGTGGTACCCGTCGGAGTAAACAGGAGCGGACGAATTCGACTACCCGAACCCGATAAGCAATTTTTTGCCCCTTCAGTATATGAGACTACATTTAGGAATGTAAAAAAGATTGAAGCCTCATTTGATTCGTGTTATTTTTTCAGTGTAATTACTTTACGAGGAATCATTTTATCAAGAATCAATATTTCATCATACTGTTTGTTTCGCTAGTAGATTTCTCCAAATAATCATTTTTTAGTGTTTAATTCACATATGAAAAATGATAAGAAATTTGGTTTAAATGCCTAAAATATCCTTAATATTATACATATACTTGTAAAATTTATTTTTTTACCCATATCACAATTATAGAAAAAAGTAATTTTTTATAAATATTTTTATAAATATTTAACGAATGCAAATAAATAAAAACTATTATACCAATTATAATAATATCTAAACCCATTTATAAAAATAAAAACTGAATTAAAAAACATAAATCAATATTTAATACACAGTTAAGATTTTCACTTCACATATATACCAATTATAAGAGAGTTTCTTAGTTATAAAATTAAAATGAATATATAAACGGTGGGTGTAAAAAAAAAAGGAGGCTATATTTTAGAAATAATATAGATAGTAATTTAATTAATTTATAAATAGTAGAATAATAATATAATTTAAGATATCTGGTAGAACTTGAGATTATCACAAAAATGTGGGAATTTGATTTCATCCTATTTTTTCACATGCCTTGATTTTAATTCAGTGAAACTCACAATTATCATCAAGATTATCATTAATTAAATACTGGATTTTACATACTTTTCTGATAATCTATAATTAAAACCATTTCAGAATTATACGAACTAAATGGGGCTGAGTGTAAATGCTTGTAGTAGAATCTTCTATCCAACCATGTGTTCCAAGTAGGCTTTAAACCGGGTCACAACTTGAGCCAAAGCTAGTCAAAATGGGACCTGCATTTTTTAAGTTTTGGGACCCACATGGATCCCAAATTAATTTCTCACACAAAAGAGGACATTTTTACTATTTTGTTCCACTGATGCCACGTCAGCACAAGGTTCCGCCGTTTCATACAGTAATAAAAAGGTTACACCTTTCTTTGCAGAGGGCGTCCCCGCTTTTTGGGTTGACTCGCTGGAGTTTTCCGTAAATTTGTCAGGTAAAACAATAATTTAGGTACTATTTCAGTTAACTCCCTAACGTTTCAAAATTTTATGAATAGGCTCTTACAGAAAACTCACTTCTCAAAAAGTTTGGAACTAATAATAATATCAAATAAAGACAGATAATTTTCAAATTTCTTATCAACTCCATTAAAAAATAGATTCATATGTCACCCATTTTTTTTTATAAGCATCAAATATTAAATAAATCAGGGGGGTTGGAATACAAAATACCCATGATTTAATCAGACGTGCACCCGACAAATCCGAAACGAAAATCCAACGGTCAGGATCACCTTTTAAAAGTCCATTAAAAGGACAGTCGTTGATTCTTAAACACAAATAAGGGACTCTCTCTCTCTTTTGATGAACTAATTTTTTTCTTCTTTTCTTTCATTCAATCGATCTTTCACGAAGAACTCGCGCGAAAAAGCCTTCGTTTCTTGTTTTTGCTCTGTGGGTTTTGTTTTGTGTTCCGTGAAATACAGGTGCGTGTTCTTTCTTTCCCTCATCACCTTCTCCACCATAGCTGGATCCCCTGTTTTTCGGGTGTTTTTTTTTTTTTTTTGAATGTGTTGAACATCGTTTTTTTCAATAGGGTTTGTTGGGTTTATCTCAAACAAGGAGAGATTTTTTTATATATAAGAGTTTTTTTTGGGTGTTATTCATATGGTTTTTTTTTCAGCTTAAATGGGTTTACATAATTGTTCTTATTTTTGTTTTATATGATTTTTCGGATTTGGGTTTTGTAGATCTGTACACGATGTTGTTGCATTTTGTGTTATTATGAAAAAGAAGCGATTTTGAATGGTTTCTCCATATGGGTATTGATGATTTTGCTTCAAAGATGTGATTTTTACAATGTGAGCGAACAATACAAGGTTGTTCTTTAAAATTAATTCCATGAATATCCAATTATGCACCCCTTTTGGGGGTGATGACCAATGCAGCTCGCCATTTTGTGCCATTATTGTTTGTGATTGACTTTTGAACGACTTCCTTATCTTTGGTTGTGTATGTTTATATTTTTCATTTTTTTTCTCCAAATTGGGCTTCTTTTTAATTTTTTTTGAGCTGGGTTTCTGTCCAAATTCGGAAAAGGAGCAATTTTGATCAGATTTTTTTACTATCTTTGTTCGAAATCAGCTGAATTTGTACACTTTTTCTGATTTTGGGGCAATTTTTCTTGAAAAAAAAGTGGGATGTTAAGTTTTTGGTGATTTTTTTTAGTTTTGCTTGAAAAGGCTAAACTAAGGATGCACACCAAAAAAAACTAGAAGGGAATATATTATTGTTCATGTTATGTTCTACGTATAATGTCTTTTAAGAAAACCAAAATGATTAGAAACAGAAAAAAGTGGTTTCTTGAGTCCCCCACTTATCCATTTCTGATGCATCTAACTCTGTATATATTTTTTTGCTCTATAGTTGCCTTGGGAACTTTTGGATTAAATTATGCTTGTCCAATTCACTGGTTGGATTCAAGTGCACATATTAGCTATGGTGTGTCAAGGAAGATGTGCCGGTGGTAATGCTTTTGTTATGTGACCTAAGTTGAATACCCTCTTAGGAGAGATGGCACGGGCAGGGAGGATAAGGGAGAGGTTACGATGGAGCAAGCTCTATAGTTTCTCTTGCATCCGCCCGTCCGTCTTAGAAACCGAGGGGGTCTCACATCCCCTTCATGGCCCCGGCTTCTCACGAGTGGTCTATTGCAACCAACCCCGTGTCCACCGAAAGAAGCCCTTGAAATACCCCTCCAATTACATAACCACCACAAAATACAACGCGGTCACTTTCCTTCCCAAGGCGATCTTCGAGCAGTTCCGGCGAGTTGCCAACATCTACTTCTTGTTAGCTGCAATCCTTTCACTTACCCCCATCGCACCCTTCTCCGCCGTGAGCATGATTGCCCCTCTAGCCTTTGTTGTTGGTTTGAGTATGGCGAAGGAGGCTTTGGAGGATTGGCGAAGGTTCATGCAGGACATGAAGGTTAATAGTCGGAAAGTGTGTGTCCATAAAGGGGAGGGAAGGTTCGGGTACAAACCGTGGCAGAAACTCCGTGTTGGGGATGTGGTGAGAGTGGAGAAGGACCAGTTCTTCCCGGCCGACCTCCTATTGCTATCATCCAGTTATGATGATGGGATATGCTATGTTGAGACCATGAATTTGGATGGAGAAACAAACTTGAAGGTCAAGAGGTCCTTGGATGTGACCGTACCACTTGACGATGATGGAGCTTTCAAGGATTTCACTGCCACCATACATTGTGAAGATCCCAACCCAAATCTATACATTTTTGTTGGCAACTTTGAGTATGAAAGGCAGGTCTATCCGTTGGATCCTAACCACATTCTTCTCCGGGATTCCAAGCTGCGGAACACTACGTATATCTATGGAGTTGTGATATTCACTGGCCCTGATAGTAAGGTCATGCAGAACTCGACTAAATCCCCTTCTAAGCGCAGCAGGATTGAGAAGAAGATGGATAAGATCATATATGTTCTGTTCATTATCCTCGTATTGATTTCAGTGATCAGCTCTATTGGGTTTGCAGTTAAGACCAAGTATTCAATGCCAAAAATGTGGTATTTGGAACCACAGGACCCCTCTACCATGTATGACCCATCAAAGCCTGGCGTGTCTGGGATCTTTCACCTCATCACAGCTCTCATTCTATATGGGTATCTGATACCCATATCGCTTTATGTCTCAATCGAGGTCGTGAAGGTCCTGCAAGCAATGTTTATCAATCAGGACATCCAAATGTACGATGAGGAGTCCGGGATTCCTGCACAGGCGAGGACGTCAAATCTGAATGAGGAGCTGGGGCAGGTTGATACTATTTTATCTG
This sequence comes from Acorus calamus, assembly GCA_030737845.1. Lineage (NCBI taxonomy): Eukaryota > Viridiplantae > Streptophyta > Magnoliopsida > Acorales > Acoraceae > Acorus > Acorus calamus. Next base: position 6,035,517 of record CM060858.1, on the reverse strand, counting down.
ATAAAACGGGGACCTTGACTTGCAACCAGATGGATTTTCTCAAGTGTTCGATAGCTGGAGTTTCATATGGCGTTCGTTCAAGTGAAGTTGAGTTAGCCGCAGCGAGGCAGATGGCTATGGAGAACTCTAACATTCCTACCCCGAGAAGTGATACCCCGAATGCTTGGGAGAGTAGTGGCAGTGAGTTCAGGTCATCAGAGATCGAACTGGCGAGTAATGTCACGTTCAAGATCGACAAGGCAGGCAAACCCATGATAAAGGGCTTCAGCTTTGAAGACGATCGTCTAATGAATGGGAATTGGCAAAGAGAACCCAATGCGAGTACCATTTTGTTGTTTTTCCAGATACTTGCAGTCTGTCACACGGCGATTCCTGAATTGGATGAGGCGACTGGAAGTTTTACATATGAAGCAGAGTCCCCAGATGAGGGAGCTTTTCTGGTTGCCGCCAGAGAATTTGGGTTTGAATTCTGTAGAAGAACGCAGACGAGCGTTTTCATCCGGGAGAGATATCCATCCGCTGATCATCAAGTAGAAAGGTCAGCCTGTGATGTGTTTGAGTGATTTAGTGTGATTTGTTTTAAATTTATTATGTAGATTAACTGTGTCTTAATCATAGTTTTGGTAATATTTTCTTTAGGGAGTTCAGGGTTCTCAATCTGTTGGAGTTCAGCAGCAAAAGAAAGCGGATGTCCGTGATTGTCCAGGATGAGAGTGGTCAAATTTTGCTTATGTGCAAAGGTGCAGACAGGTCCGATTACAATCTTGCTGATGTACATGCCACTTCCTTCGGCTTGGATGTTCATTTCTTGATGATTTTTGGTTTTATTGAAACATATTTATGAGTCGTCTTTATATTAAATATTGTAAAAAGTGTTAGGCGCTAGTCGGGCTCAGTGATTGATCAACTAGGTGGGGATTAATAAATCACTTTTAATAATATGTATGTATATAATATATAAATATGGATTTTTTTGTCAAATCCAGGCAATCTATGGATCACGACCGTCTATACAAAGTGAATTAAAAGAAGTTTGATTTATCAATTATGCATGAATTAGAATAATTTTTTTTTTTTATGGAAAAATTAGAAGAAGTTTGATTTATTAATTGTCCTTGAATGCACTTGGTATCAATTGACCCTCATTTTCTGTGTTTCTAGTCATCTTAAAATTCTGTTACCATAAGCCCCAACATTGAAATGTGTTCTTCATTGGTTAATCATGCATGCAGTGTCATATTCGACCGCCTATCAAAAAATGGAAGGACTTTTGAGGAGGAAACAAGTAGGCATCTAACTGAATATGGAGAAGCAGGCTTGCGCACATTGGCCATTGCTTATAAAAAACTTGATCAATCTGAGTATTCTACTTGGAACACCGAATTCTTCAAGGCAAAGACCACCATAGGACCTGAGAGAGAAGCATTGCTCGAACGTGTCTCTGACATGATGGAGCAGGATTTGATTCTTGTCGGTGCAACTGCTGTTGAAGATAAATTGCAAAAAGGGGTAAGTTTTTCTTTATCACCTCCAATGTTTCATTGGAATCATCACTTGACTAATGTGTCTTTCTTTTTTTGTGATGTTGTGGTTCCTACATAAAAGGTTCCGGGTTGCATTGACAAACTTGCACAAGCTGGTCTCAAAATCTGGGTGTTGACAGGCGACAAGATGGAAACTGCAATCAACATAGGGTACAAATCCAAAATCTCATTTCAAATTAAAGATAGGAGATCATCCTCATTACATAAAGAACCCAATTTCATAGCATCACCATGAACACATTATTGATCTCATGTTAGTTTACTAATATTTTTTGAAAGAAAGATAGGAGTTCCTCATTAAGGGAAGACAAACTCCTTGAACAAAATGGAGACGAAGGATCTCCTGGAAAAAGAAAGAAAATAAAAGAAAGAAACTAAACCCAAAAGAAATTACAAAAAGAAGCCCCCCAAAGGAGAATGTTGGTTACCAATATTATATAGCTTCTTCTTAATGAATACATAATTGATCAATATAAGTGGTAGAGCATGCCTTCTCTGTGACCTTCATAATTAACAGAAAATGTTAATTTTTGTAGCATTTGTATTTTGTTTCTTCTGATATCATTCTTTTACTTGAGGTTTTTTTTTTCATTTTCCCTGTACATGAAGGATTATTTCATGAGCTAACACATTTTTATGCTTTGTATAATAGGTTTGCATGCAGTTTGCTGCGGCAGGGCATGAGACAGATCTGTATATCCACGATGAACACAGACTTATTAGCTCAAGATGCCAAAAAGGTACTTAGTGTTGTGGTATAAGTTTCCATTATGTTTTATTAATTGGGTCCTACCCAGGAATGTTGATTTCATGATAGGCTCTGTTGCTGTGTTTGATGACGTATCAGGCTGCGAAGGAAAACATCCTGATGCAAATCACCAACGCGTCTCAAATGATCAAGTTGGAGAAAGACCCACACGCGGCATTTGCTCTTATTATTGATGGGAAGACTTTAACCTATGCTCTGGAGGATGATATGAAGTACCAATTTCTAAGCCTAGCAGTTGCATGTGCATCTGTCATATGTTGTAGGGTCTCTCCGAAGCAGAAAGCACTGGTATTTATAGGTTTTGACATGTACGTTTCATTCTTCTATAGTAGCTTATCGGGATGGGGTTTCATTTTTGTAGGTCACCAGGCTGGTGAAAGAAGGAACGGGAAAGACCACCTTAGCGATTGGCGATGGAGCAAACGATGTGGGTATGATTCAAGAGGCTGATATTGGTGTCGGAATCAGTGGGGTGGAAGGCATGCAGGTTTGCCAATAAGAAATACGAATCTTGAACTATTAGTTTATCATTTGGTTGTTCATTTATCTTAGTCTCACTTGAACCCTGCTAGTGTGATGGAAAGATTGACATTATATGACAGGATGAGCTATTTTTCAAGAGACAAATGTCAGGATGAGTTATTTTTCAAAAGACTAATGTCAGGATGAGTTATTTTTCAAAAGACAAATGTCAGGATGAGTTATTTTTCAAAAGACAAATGTCAGGATGAGTTTGTATAAGTTCATCACTTCACGTTGCAATTTTTTTTTTTTTTTACTTGGACTCCTTGTAGGTGCCTGATAATGCACACGTTGGTTAATGATAAACATTGTTGCTAGGACACAGCTTAACAATGTGGGGTTTTCTTTTTCTCCTGTACTTGCATAAAGGAATTCCTGTTAACGGCTGTGTGAAATGATAATATTCATCCTTACGAACTTGTTAAACTACTACCATCCCACACATCAAGCATTTAATGCAAGTGGTTTTACTGTCCTAGATCGTGTATGTGAGGCCTTGAAATAAAAATGCGGGACATAATATGATGTTGAATATCATGCGTACTTGAAAGTTCTGAATAGATGCGTGTCATGTGATGCATGTGATGTATAGGCTTGCGTTCCTTGCCATAATATGATGTTTTAACATAAGTAATTGTGTTCGTTGGTCATGAAAAGTAAAAAAAAAATGCATTTGCTAGTGAGCTCAGACTCTTCAATTTCGCAGGCCGTGATGGCGAGTGACTTCTCTATCGCTCAATTCCGTTTTCTAGAGCGCCTCCTCGTTGTACATGGGCACTGGTGCTATAAGAGGATTGCCCAGATGGTAAAAAAAAATAAAAGACAATAGTCTGTAAATTTATTTAGCATTCATTTGATGCTTAATATCAGAATTTGTGATGCATCCAGGTCTGCTATTTCTTCTACAAGAACATAGCCTTCGGCCTTACACTTTTCTACTTCGAGGCATATACTGGCTTTTCTGGGCAGTCTGTTTATGATGACTGGTACATGCTACTGTTCAACGTCATCCTGACTTCGTTGCCTGTCATATCGCTTGGTGTGTTTGAACAAGATGTTTCCTCTGAAGTCTGCCTACAGGTTGCCCTCTAAATCCTTGTTACCTATAATTATTGACATGCATTAAGTACATACTTTTTGTTAAAAGTTTAATTACCATGTCTTTTAAAAATCTATGCCTTGTTCAATAAGTCACATACTAGATAATTAAACATGTATTAAATGCATAATATGGATTTTACTTGTGCAACAAAATTGAAACAAAAAAATAAAATAAAATAAAATAAATGCTCTATCGGTCTTTTGCGTGCTAGATTTTTAATGCCAGTTCTTGATTATATTGTCCAAATTCAAATATTATAAGTTGAACATAAAGACATCATATTTTTTAATGTTTGTAACATAATTGAGCGATCATGATTTTGATTTAATATTGGTGATTTTGCATGTCATAATTAATTGTCCCATTGTCATTTTTTTTTAATTTTTCCAAACTAACCCAAATTATACTGAATTGTGAATTTTTCCAAATTAACCCCAATTATACTGAATTATGATTTTTTCCAATTAACCCCAATTATACTGAATTGTGATTTTTTCCTTTTGTCAAATTATTCCTAAATTCCGAACCGGTGACAAAGATTAATATCAACACCCTTTTATATAAGGGTGCCAATACACTAAACACTTCTGCAAACACCACATCACCTAATGCAATATATGAAGTCTAATTGAGTATATATTTTATTATGAAAAATGTGAATATATATATATGTATCAATTCATTTGAGTACGTATTTCACTTTTTTATGAAAGGATGTACTTCATCTAACAAGTTGTATTTCTCAAAAACAACAAAGCGTTTTGCAAAAGTGGCTGTAGGAATGACCGAGTATAACATTTCCCTTTTCATTTTTTCCTTGTGCAGTTCCCGGCCGTATACCAGCAAGGCCCACAAAACCTGTTCTTCGACTGGTACCGAATCCTTGGTTGGATGACGAACGGCCTCTACTCATCCCTGGTGATATTCTTCTTGAACACCAAAATCTTCTATAACCAGTCATTCCGTGCTGGGGGACAGACATCTGACATGGCTTCTGTGGGTGCCACCATGTTCACATGCATCATCTGGGCTGTCAATTGCCAGATTGCCCTCACGATGAGCCACTTCACCTGGATCCAACACCTCTTCGTGTGGGGTTCGATCGGAACTTGGTACATCTTCTTGCTTCTATATGGGATGTCATCACCGGTAATATCTGGAAACGCATTTCGGATCCTCATTGAAGCCTTAGCCCCTGCACCCATTTATTGGGCAGTGACACTCCTCGTGACAGCTGCATGCAATCTTCCTTACTTTGTCCACATATCGTTCCAGCGATCATTTAATCCAATGGATCATCATGTGATACAAGAGATTAAGTATTATAAAAAGGATGTCGAAGATCAACATATGTGGACTCGGGAGAGGTCTAAAGCAAGACAAAAGACCAAGATTGGATTCACGGCACGAGTGGAGGCCAAGATAAGGTATCTCAAGGGGAGGCTTCACAAGAAGTATTCCTCGATGAGTGTTTCGACCCCCACTTCATAATTTGCGCTCTTTCTATGGTTATTATCTTTTCTATACAAATGTTTTTGTTTGTCTTATAATTCTTTTGTTAGCAGTACTTTGGGGTTTTGTTTTTTTTGGCCTATTCTTTTTTCTGGTTAATGGGGATGTTGGGGGCCCCTTCATATGGACTGGCAGCAAGGAGAATATGTGATTTCTGTACAATATGTATGAAAAAATTACCAAGTTCAGGCAATGGAAATAGATATATATTGCAAATTTTCCCAATCTGACTACTCTTATATAGCTTGTTAGCTATTCCTTCGACTTATTAGCTAATTCATGTATGCACTAAAAGTTTCATTCTCGTTTAAATCACGTCTCATTAACAATATGTCTTGTTAATAATGAATTAGTTAATGAATTAAGGGAATCACGCTCTACTTGGGGAAGGGAAGGTGGTTTCTTATATCATACTCAGGTAGCATTTGGAAATGAATTTGAAAACAATCTCACTTGAAACAACTTTTAAAAATAGTCTTCCAAGAAGCATACTTTTCTTTGATGCCTGAAACGTAGTTATTTTTTATAATTAAAATTTTTTCACTTTCTTCAAAAGCTGGGATCACTGGGTGTGTTTAGAAATGAGTTTCGATTGAGTATGAACGAGTATGAACCCTGCAAAATCTTCAAAAATTGTCCACTCAAACTTGTTTCAAAAAGTTGCCTTACATGTTGGTAGCTTTGTTAAAGGATGCCCTCAAAGAGGGGTGAAATCACATAAAAAGATTACCCATCCTTCTTTTGTCATTTTTTATGTATGTAAATAGAATAAATTTGACAAGGTCTCTCTTTTGCAATCCTGTTTCCTTTTGGTTGGTGGATGGTCATAGTCATCTAGACCACCCTCCTGTCTCATACTTTTGATGGAATCAATTCTTAGTGATCTAAAGTGAATTTGGTTTAAAAAAGGCCTCATCAAACAAAAATCCTTGAAAACAATTAGATGTATTTTAAAACTCTTTTTTTTTTTTACCACAACCACCTCTTGATAGGTTGATAGAGTTATCCATTCTTCACTAAAGATCCAAGTCTTAATCATGTTGATAGGAGGTGATTTAATTAGAAAAAAAACACTTGCCTACCGAAAAAGTTCCACTTATCTCACATCTCCATGGCTTCATGGATGGAATAATTCCATATTTCCAATGATTATACAAGTATACATATGGGTTCTATTTGCAAAGCATATTTTTGGACTACAAACTTATCAATATGTGAATGACCAAGTTGAGGTCCTTGACTTTGGTTATAGTAGTTATGTTAAGTTCATAATTAATATCTAATAAGAATATATTAGAATCAAATCCTTTTCTTTATAACTTGCCAGATCAACTCATTCTTGTTGATGTGTCACATCTTATAGTTATGGAGATCCCAATTGTATATTATTCCGTTTGAGGCATTGCTAGTTGTTGAGAATTGACTCATTCTTTGTTGACATGTAAATCTTATTCTGTTCATCTAACTAACTATTTATGCAAGTTGTCTTCTAGGCCAAGCTAAAGTGAAATGATTGAAATGTTTAAAATTTTTATCTATGCAATCATCCCACTTAATTCTGTTTTTTTATGCATAGAAATACCAAACACAAATTGGAATGATTATTATTCAACAGGATAACTGTTCTTATTCTATTCTATCCTTAACTTTTATCCCCAAGGTCTCTTTCTTACTGTGGCAGATAATAATCTATGCATAACATAGATTTTTTTTGTTTGCTCGTCCTTTCTGTTACTTTCATTGAAAAACATTAAGTTTTTTTTTTGTTTGCTCGTCCTTTCTGTTACTTTCATTGAAAAACATTAAGTTTTTTCTTTGGGAAAAATCGATATAACTCTCTGTAAACTTGTCAAAATCGATTTAGGTCCCTATAAAATCACAAAATCGTCACAGATCCCTGTATTATTAAAAAAATGTCGATTAAGTCCCTACCGTTACATTGACAAACCCAGGGCTTGGTTAACTTTAACCATACCTGTAAAATGACAATAAAACCCTTGTATCTTTCTGAATATATTATGGAAAAATCTCCTTAAGTCCCTGTATTCTTGATAAAATCACAAAAAGTCCCTGCAAAGTTCAAAAATCACAATAAGTCCCTACAAAGTTTAATAAATTGTTGATTTAATTCCTGCCGTGACCCCTGTTAACTAACATGTGGTTAATATTAACCAAACAAATAAATTTATTAAAACACCCCTCATATCTCTCTCACTCAGTTCGTGTATCATACTAAGTTTATATATGTTGTTTAATGTATCAGATATGGCAGTTATACATCAGACCAAGTTTTTATATGGTGTTTAATGTATTAATTTTATACAGATTTTAAGGACTTATTGCAATATATGGTGTTTAATATATGAGAATTCTAAGTTTATATATGGTGTTTAGATAAGCTGTTATTAATGTATCCATAGGAAGGCCCGAATGCACATTTGGCTTTACATATGAAATGTATCCAATAGCTTTTTTTTTTTTACCATTGATAAGCTTCCAAGAGGGATGAAAACACTGAAAAATGAGGGGTATTTTTGTCTTCAAAAAGGACTAAATATGATTTTCTAAATGTTTTGGAGGACTAAATCCAATTTTATACAGATTTTAGGGACTATGAGGGCAATTTCAAATTTCACTTGGCTCAAGGGCATTTTAGGCATAGAAAAGGACCTATATCGATTTACTCACTTTTGTAGGACCTTTTCGAATACTAGTTTCACGGATTCCGTTACCTGGACGGAATATTCGCAGCATATACCTTTTTTTAAAAAAAACTTTTAACTCGGGGACTAAAATATTTAACTCGGGCAAAATATAGGGACCTATATCGATTTTGTGATTTTACAGGGACCTAAACCGATTTCGACAAGTTTATAGTGAGTTATATTGATTTTTTCCTTTTTCTTTTTATTGTTTGGTTTACTTGAATAAATTAAATATAATTGGCGGACAAGAAATGTATATGATTTATAACTTTTTAAATGATAATTTTATGTTTATATTAGTTTGCGTTTGGGAATTTGTGCGAGAAATGTGATAACATGAAAGATTATATTTTGAGGTGTTTTTCTAGTTGCTATTTCAACCACTCCTTTGGCCCTTGTTCATGGTGTGAAATAAGGGGGTCTAACAATCCTAAGCCCCCATTCGGATACGGAATAGATCACGGAATAATATGGAATAAAACAAAAAAAAATATTTAGTGTTTTGATCCAGTGAATATTCTGGGATAACATATGCCAAAATAAACTGATATAAAGTGTTATATGAATTCCAGCCAATCCTTGGAATTAAAGTTATTTCAGGGTATTTCGTCCAAAGAATATGTTGGTCTACTATTAAATCAACTGTCATCTCCTCTTATAAATCATTTGTCAAATAAACTATCATTATTTTTTTATCTTTTATAAAATGTTATCCACACTTTATTCATATTTTATTTAAACAATAAAACTTTATTATTACATTTCCCAACGAGAATAATTCAAAACACAATCAAACACAAAACTACTTATTTCACTGCTATACTCACTTATGCTAGTATAACTATATATCTCGAAATAAGTCTTATTTTGTATCCAAACATGGTTAAGAGAGGGGATTGGAATAACATATCCATGCCTTTATAACCTCAAAACTCACTAAAGCCAAAAACAATGATGTCAAAATAACAAAATGATACCATAATTATCTATCCCATAACATCAATCTATCTCTATGTCAAACTTGAAGTTACCATCAGAACTTTTTGTTAGCTTATCCAGGTAAAATTTGTCAAAAGTTTTATCCTCACAAAACAAATAGATACTCTGGATTATTAAGGTTTGTGAGGTCTTATCTGGCATCTATGATGCTCCACACAAACAGTTGAAGTGTTGTGAGAAATTGCTTTCATTCTTTTTCTTTGCTGTTTGACAAATGGCAAGCAGAATCCCATCAAGAACAAGTCTTTTGATGGCCAAGTCTTAACAAAAAAAAAAAAAAAAGGAACCAATCCACATGAGACGGCATTTAAAAAAGGAACCAAAATTTTTCTCATAATGGTTTCCATTCCATCAAGTCTTCCAAATGGGGACCCATTCCCTTCTATTAAGAGGTGCCATTGATTGCTCTCATTGTTTTTTTTTTTTCCACATGACTTGTTCAGACTATGATTTTCACATAAGGTGTCCCCAAAAACAGGTTTGACACATTCAATGCACATTTAAAATAGGACTAGGATGTTTTTTTTTTTTTTTTGTGAGAGGGGTTTTATAATTTTTTATTTTTTCAATCAGTTGGGAATATTTAAGTCCTTGTTCTATTCTCATGATTTATAAAAGTTTTAAGTTTCTATTTAGGTAAGTTATAAGTAATAAAATAATGGGACTTTGATCCAGCCCTTGTGAACTTCTTAAAATTGTGATACACCCCCCTGGGAAATTTTGTCTAATTAGCTTTGACACCCCCTTGATTACATTTTCACCTATTAAATATTATATCCAGGGAATAGTTCATCTAAAAAAATACTAAAATCCAAATAGAATTATTGTATTAATTTTTTTTTCATTTTTCATTAGTACCCAAACTTTCATTAGAAATGGATAGGAAATTATCTTATCTTTTGTTAGTTTTCGTCTGGTTTAATTTAAAAGTTGAGGGGGCAAAGTGGCCAAGTCCCAGGCAACTCCATTTGAAAGTTGAACAATTCTCAAAGGTGGATATCTAAATATCTTTTGTGTGATTAAGTTCTCAAATATCGCCTGCTTTTTCCGTGTAAAAAAATTAGTGATTAAAGAGTTATCGAAACAAGATTTTTCAAAAATTTGAATTTAAAACACAAGATTTTAAAAATATCTATGTTTTAACTATGCATCCAAACAAGCAAGGTTAATAAAACTTCCTAGACGAGCAATCAAGCAAAAATCAACCTTTTTGAGTTCTGAGCGTAGATTTAGGATAAGATTAGAAATTTGAATAAAGTTTATAAGTTATCTATACATGTTAGTTTTTCATATTGTGCTCGTTCTTAGTTTTTTAAATATATACTTATTTAACTAAAAAAATACTTAAATCGTTTGAGTGGATATATTGTTATATTTTTTTATAATATAGTGTAAACTAAAATGATAAAACTATCTAAGAATCCAGTGTAACAATGCCCGCTTTTAAATTACATAAAAATAAATATGATATATTAACATTCATCCTTGGTCCAACAAGTACAAGAAATATCTGGGTATAGATTCTAGGATCTTCTTAGGACATATTTATTTAAAAAAAAAATTAATTCTGATATTTATGAATCTAACTAACCTGTAGATATCTTTTATTTGATTTTTATACTTTAGATTTGAATTATGGTTAGCAAAGTTGACAAAAAATTCCCTCCATGAAAATTTTGATTTCACCCCAACTTTTTAATTTTACTTTACAGATCCCCCAACACGCATAACCCCAACACCACCCCCCCCCCCCCCCCAACCCCCCAAAAAAAAAAAAGTCCTAGAGGAGGACAGGTAACACTTTCATGTGGACCAAAGTTGCTGTTTTTGTCACATATATTAAGTTTAATTGCCAAGTGGCATCAAATCAAGATAAGGGGCATCATGGTAATTTTGTTAAATTGTACTTAAGTGGAATTTGAATCTCAGTGGCCCATATAAAATACCTGATTTCAATGTGTACTTCTCTGGCAATTTGTCCCCTTGATATTTGATAAGCAGCTACTTCAAGGTGAATTGCCTAAATTGCAATAAGCACCTTCAAAGAATTGTCTTTTCCATGACATAACCCTTTTTTTTTTGCCTTCAAGGGCTTATATATCAAAAGAGAGGTCTAGAAAGGATGTTAATTTATTTTCCAAAAGACATTTATATTATTAAACATTCAAAAGAATCAAAACTATTAAAAATGCAAAATTGATTCCAGAAATGGCCAAATGCACCATAATTATTTTGGTTTCATGAGTACTTTTTTGGCAATGTTTAAGTACTGGTCAAATTGCAATAAGAACCTCTTAATATTTGAAAGGACACTATGGTCTATGGATTTGAATCTAAATGGCCATACAAATATTTTCTTTTCATGTGTGCACTTTTCTGTAAAGTTCCACCACAAGCAGCTTCTTATGGGTAACTGCATAAATTGCAATGAACACCCCCAATAACTTTTATTTCGTCATTGATATATTTATTATTTATTTATTGTGGCTCCCACCAAGTCAAATTGATAATGTCACGTTGATGATTAGGTAAAAAGAAGATTTCTAAACTATTATATTGTGCAAGTGTTAGATACAAGTAAAGTATACATTAAGGTGGGGGGCCCCAGGAAATGGACTCACTTTTCTTATTCCTAAGTGGGCCTTAAGAAGTGGACTACTGAAGTATATACCAGTGACTAAACTATTATTGTATTTTTTATGATAAGGAAATTTATATATTAAATAATGGGCATAAATTAAATTTAATTAACAGATATGAAGATTGTTGAGGTGGCAAGAAAAAAACAAATAAAAATTTAGGGAAATTAATTCAAGCCATACATTAGTTGGAAAACAAAATCCTAAGTGGGTTGGCTTCTCTAGTCAAAGAGCCAGGATTTTAACATGGTGTGTTTGGGTGGGTGCGTGAGTTTATGGTTTTCCATGTAAAAATCATGTCTTTAAAGATCAGTGTGACTTGTGCCAAAGTATGTAAGCTCATTTTTCATGGAGTTATGATCCAGTGACACAATTTTTAACATAATTTTTAACCAAACTCATTTTGAACAAATAAGAAGATGACATCATATCGTTTTTACTGGAGTCTTTTTTACAATCCTTTCTCCTAATAATATATTTTGAAAAAAAAATTTAAAGGCATGACATAGTGTATAAGCATTAATATATAATAAAAGAGAACATTTATCCCTGCCCCTATTTCTCTATCCCCACAACCCATATTTTTTTTTGTGGGAGTGAGGACAATGGGGAGGGGAGTGGAGCAGGCCTGAGGAGAGAGAGAAGAGAAGTTGGAAAGGAGGGCAAGGGAGGGGGGAGGCGGAGAGGGGGAGAGGGGCAGAGAGAGGCGGCCTCCCCCCTCCTACCCACTGCCGCCGCCTCCAACTGCTCTCTCTCTCTCTCTCTCTCTCTCTCTCTCTACACCCCATTGCGGCGTTGTCCCACCCTAATTGAAATTTGTGGGCGGTGAGAATGGAGAAACAGATGAGCATCCATACCCAAAATAAAAATATAAAAATCAAGTGAAGCTTTATACAATCTTCATTCAAGAATATCATCACATAACAAATGTGGTTGATCAAATTTTTATTCCAACCCTTATGCAACACTGAATATCAAAGATGACAATTGTAATCAGCATTGCGTGAAAGTATGAATGGCATGATAAGGGGATAATTAAAAAAACTTATCATGTTATCCCCTAAAATTTTAGAATTACATTTATTCCATCTTTTTATCCTGATTTTGACAAATGCAAACAACAAAACCTACAAGACTTTTTATCCCCTAAAATTTCAATAAATCAGAGAAATGAGAAAATGTTTACAAATGGTTCCAAGGCAAATCCCCCATGGGGCCAGTTACATCATTTTATCAATTAGTTTGAGCTGATCAATTTGATAAACATCTCATACAAAATACAAAAGACAACCTAGTCATTTTCAAAATAGTCTTCAGAAGCAGATAAATAAGTAAAAGTTACTGCATAATAATGTCGTTCGAAGACATTTACCTGAGAGAAGAAAGAACAAATGAAATAAATATAAAAAAAACACCTGGGCCACCATGTACATGCCACAGAAAATGAGACCGGTTTCGTGATCGGGACGTCGATTAACTTTGAGAGGGAGTTCTGCTGCTTCCTCAATATTAATGAACCATCATGTGGTCAAGTCCTGCCCGCATGGCCCCGTTGGTGACGTTTGCGATGAGATCTTGGAGCCATCGACGAGTGGTTGGGTCTTCCTGCCATGTGAAAAAATTTCATTGACATTGTAACATGAAATATCAAGCTTAATGAGGAGAGCTAGAATGTCTGGGGTATGTGTTCCTTTTACCAGCTTCAGAAACAGAAATTACATGTTGTTATGGAAAATAAAAATATGATATTAAATATTCAAAGTGTCAATTTCTTCTTCTTTTTTTTAAATATCGATGATATTCACCTTCTAAAATTGGTCATAGATGAATTGTAGATCCAATGTATTCTATGTGGACATATTGGCTGTAAACAATCACCATGGATTCAAATGATGACTTCAATCAACTTTATCAATGGAATTCCCTTTAACATGCATGGAATTGAATAAATAAGCAGGCTTCCATAATGCGAACGACGAAGACAGTCATTTTGTGATCTATAACGCTTGGATCAAAACCCATCGAATCCATGTCTTATCATTCTTTCAATTATAAATTATTTCCATGTTGTCATCAGTGTCTAAGCCCATCAGAGGATCACTATATTTTCCAGTCAAATATCAAGCAAGCGCTGCATTTTTCTGAGAAGAATAATTTCCCTCTTCAAAATGATTTAGAGAATCATTCTTGATAAATAGAAGCAATGAGCACTACTGGACCATTGTTCTCTTTAGTTGGATACTTGTAGAGAAGTAAAATTAGTCTAACAAAAAAATTTCTTTGAGATGGTGTAGCAATAAGTATCATTCAATGGATCAATAGCAATGAGTATCATTCAATGGATCAAAGGGTGATATTATATACTCATGCACAGCCTGAAGATTTTTTCCATTTTGTTTTCTATTTCTCCTGCCAGTCATGATCCTTTATTGATATCAGAGTCTAGGTAATATCTTAATATTCCAATTTAATTGCTAGTAAAACAAAAATTCTGAAAAACAGTTTTTTTCTATTATCATCATTGATTTCTCCCATTTCAAATGATACAACTAATTAATTGCCTGCTTAATAAAGGAAATGACGTATGCCCCTAGTTTACTTTTGCAAGGATAAATGGACATGCAGAAACATTTGATCAGATAAAATGAAAAAGTGCAACAGAAAGGACTACTCACATGAAGGCAGGCGTTGAAAGTCCCATCCCTTAGCATATCAGGAAGGCAGTTTCTTAAAGCATCACATGCCCTGCATTTGAAAACACAATTCAAAGAAATACTGAGAACTGAGCTAACAAAGCATCAGCGATGACAAGCAGCAGTTCTCAATATAGAAACGAGCCCCAAAAAAATAATAAAATAAAGGGGAAATTAGTTCCAAATATTTTTTTCAACCCCTTATTGTTTTTAGATCCTTGGACTTTTTTAGCATGTGAAAATATTCCCAAGTGAGCAATTGCATTTTTTCTAATTCCTTCCATCTCCTTTCTGTTACCCCATTTTGAATTCCGAAAATACTCCTGTACAATGTTATGCACTCTGTGCACATTGTTAAACAACTTACCTTCCGAGATTCTCGTTCACTATTATCCATTTATGAACATTGTTATGTAAATATGTACATTGTTATGCATCCGTATACACTGTTAAATAAATTGAAAAACTGTATTCCGGGATACTCGGATATTATCCATCCTTCTACCTTATCATGTAACTAGCACATTATTATACATCTATGCAAGTGCTAACTTGGGGGCATTTCGGGGAGAATAAATGCATATTGATCACATTTAGACAGAAGGACTTGTAAAAAAAGAAACTGCTAATTTGAGGGTGTTTTCATATGCTAAAAAAAAAAAATAAAAAATAAAAAAGTGATTTAAAAAATACTTCCAATTTAAAAAAAAAAAAACCTAAAAATATAGTTTTGTTAAAGATAATAAGAATGAACCAACCTCGGGTTATCTGAAAGTCTAAGATAACAACGGATTATATGTTTTAGAAGCCGTGTGGAAGGCACTTCTGCAAGTGATCGAACCATTTGCTGAAGAACAGTACCCACAGCAAAGAACCGCTCTGCTGTAGCGCATATGTATTTTAGCCCATCGTCATCTAAAAGAATTTTTTGGACAATAAATGTAGCCACCTACAAAGCATGCAGACATCAAACAGAATTCAAGCATTGCTTTACTAGAGCATCAAGCATTTCCAAATGAAAGTAGAAAAATTATAGTTAAAACTTAAAAATAAAACTTCTAACAAATACTAACTAGAAGAAATAGAAATCACACCTGAGCAGAAGAAAGTCAATCAGGAAAATTGTGCTTACCGTTTTTGAGAGTTCACTACCCATCTCCATGGTGCGTAGACATAAGGGAATTATCTCTGTAGAGAGAAGAAATTGAATCACCTCTGTATCATCAACCTAGAAAAGAAATAATGAATTTGAATTTCAACTCATATATAAATAAATGATATCTAATTCAAAAAAAAAAGCAAGATATTACAACAGTAACTTTTTTTTCAGACAAATCATGATAAGTTATGTTCAGATATTCATTTCTGCGTTCTGATCGTCAACCAAGAGAGTTCAAATATAGAAGACCATTAACCGTCAGCCTGGCTGTTTTCTCTTGGAAAACAGAAAGACTTGTACCTTATATATGTGTGTCTGTGTACTTAGTAAGAAACTAAATTACATTGTAATAAACATTACAATCTACTGAAATAATATAATTGCTGCAAACAATATAGTAATAGACATTGAAATCCACAAGGAAAAAAATACCTTTACGAGGGCCCCAATAACTCCCAAGCTGGTAAGCCTTAAATACTCGAATGGTCGTGTTTTGTTCGTCGTATTTAAAAAAGGGTAGAGGTACAACGGCATGGAAGCTGCAGATGGTACAGAAAGTATGGCATTAGAATTCACTTGGGATTCTTATAATTTCACTCCATTAAGATTCTGCTGGCATTAACTGCGACATCAATGCATATCTCAAAGCTGTAACCAAGAACACAATAAATGCATGCAATATGTCAGGTGGCTTGAGAGTCGAGACCACACTCGTAGACCTGCAGGACATAACCCTTGACAAAATCCTCAATGAGGGCGGTCGCAAGGTCATGTGTGCCAGGTTTGGAAAAGTCATGCAACAGGCAAGCCTTCCCACACACCCCATGCAATGCTGATTGCCTCTTTCAGTTGTGCTGAAGGCTGTGATTTCTATGTAGGGTTATGTGTATATTTTGGACGGGGGTGTCGAGCAGGTCGGTCAGAATCGTATGAGAAGGCGGTGGCTTGCCACTGCTTGGCCTTATGTTCATCAACTGGACCAATGAAGTGCTTGTTTTATTGATTTTTTTATGGTTTCTGCCCAAACAAAACTCTTATGATATCTCACAAACTTGTATGAGTCTAAGGATGTGTTGTGTTGCTTTTGTTACTTCTGGTGTTGATGCTTGCTTTGGATTTGACATCAGCACAAACAAAAAATGTTGTCACTTACAGCTCCTAGCCTCCTACTCAGGCTGGTTGGGGTTGTTGGTGTTCAGCCTAAAATAAATTTGAAGTCGGAGGTGTCATGTTAAAATTAATCCAAATCTTAAAACTAACTTGGACCCTCAAACTCAAGGGTCTGGTTTGGAAAGGCCATAAGTTGTGGGATACGAGAAATTAATTGGAGAAACACCATATTCAAATTATAATCATTATAAGGGGATAAGTTGTGTAATAAGAGAAATTAACCGGAGAACAACTTATAAAAAATAATGATTAATTTAAAAAGAAAAATGAAACATTTTATTCCACCTAAAGGTTAGAATAAATAGATTTCCACTTTTTATTTCAAATTTGAACTGAACACTTGAAGTTATCGTTTAACTATTTAAATTCAGGTTGGATTTGATAACCTGAATCAAACTGTCAAAGCCTGAACTCAACATGTCAGCAGGTCGGACACAAATGTTGTGATGTTTCTAGAGTAGGACGGATGTGGGTTCATATATTTTGTGCTTCAAGGACAAATTCAGTAGGGTTTTTTTTCTCAATATCGTGTGTGTGTGTGTGCATGAAGGAAAATGAGAGAAAGTTAAATCTTTTTCATTAATCAATTAAAAAACTAGTGTTTGTGCTAAACAAGAGAAATAAAAAAAAATTCCTTGTTTTTCCTTTACCTTTTTTGTGAAAAGAGGTAGGAACTTTTATTAATTAAAAGCCCCCAAACCAACGGAGACAAGGAAAAGATAAAAGAGAGAAGAAAAGGAAAGGCCGATTAGGAGGGAATTCCCAATGAAAACAAAAAACAGTTAACTCCTCTCAAACCAAGAAAGGCCCATAATTGATGAAGGACTTATTCACTTGAAGAATCATCTGAAAAGAAAGATGTGGAGTTGTAGTACTTTAAATTCTCTGAGAGGATTTTATATGGTTGGAATTTATTATCTATCATTTTTAGTAATATTTATTTTATTATGGTTGATGTTGAAATCAAAACTTTAATTATGTTCGATAGTTATCTATCATGTGAATTAATGACACGTAGCATAAAATTGAATTATAAGATCGACAATATACATGAATATCATAACCAAAGGCATAATTTTATAAAAAGAAAGTATATGTAACTGTCTAATCAAGTACATTTAATAAAAAATAAATTACATTATTGAATTGATCGAATGCGTCCATTTTTTTTTTCCAGGTAATATATATTCTATTAGATATTTTATATATTAAGACCGCATGATACTAAGTTAGGACTCAGGAATGACTTAATGTATCAACATAAATTTATAAAATAAAATTTATTCAACATTTATATGCATAATATTTGCACATAGAACTTGTTATCATCTGGAATTTGGATCCTATATGTCTTAAAGGATTCCCTATATTAGTGAATAGAAAAGGACACCAATGTAACACTAACAAATTTCCAATCAAAATATCAATACTTTAATCAATATTTACAAATAAATAATGCCTGCACATGTACATAGGTTCTTGTGATCTACGTAGCATTTGTGATTGGTCCACACAGGGTTTTCTCATTTCTATTACGGCTTATAAGTTAATCTTCATTTTATTTAGGGGTTTTAGCATGTATATCCTATATCGTCAAATACCCCTAGTAATCATTATTTTCAGCAATACTACATGAATGCCCTTTTGAGGGTGATCATGTAAAACTTTAAATATTCATATTGTACATAAATATCCCTCAAAAGGGTATTCATGCATGATTTAACCCTTTTTGGGTATTGGTGATAAATAGAGTTTCAAGGAGGTATTTTGACAACATAGTTCTTTTGAGGGGTATATATGCCAAATAAAATAAAATAAAATGATGAGAAATACATTGTACTCCAGCTTTATAATGCCAGGGGAAAAAGAAAAACACAGATAATCATTTTCCCAAATAAAGCGTTATATATGTCTGAGCATACTCCCAAAATAAATGCAAACGAAATGGATAACCAAATTTCAGAATGGAAGCAAGTTAGTAAAACTTAAAACCAATTCCAACACAAGCTCAAATTGTATCCAAAGGCAGGTGAGCAGTTACCATTAAGGAAATGCGTCCTCGTCTCTGAGTGCGAAGCTACACACTGGAAAATGCAAACCAGAAGAGGAAGAATGAGAAAAATAAAAGATTTTGAATATCAGCAAAAGAAGACAAGTAAATCCATCCATAATATCCTGCTAGTATAATCAACAGATTATAAATTGAGAGAGCAACCGCACAGATCCTTGGAAATGTAAATGGGAGGGATCAATGGTATCACATATTGCAAGTCAAAATGGTGCTTGAAGGTACCACTATTTTAGTAGAGCAATTGCTCATCTATGATCTACCATCATATTCATTAAAATCCTAGTAATTGAAAGAAAAGTCCGATTAAGCTTACAATCACGAATTCATCCGAGAAACCATGACAGTAATTCATATACATTAATCTTGTCTTGGCTTCAGTGTACTATCAACCTTGAAGGCATGTGGAAATGGATCCAGAAAAGGAGAAAAAGTAGTGATCGTAGTGACAGCCAAATTCAAGGCTTATTCCCATGTGATTTGTTAAGGCATTTGGCTATCTCGTAAGTCGTAATGAATGCATCTTTTAAAGGAAACGAATTTACATGGAGAGCACTGGACGATGATTACAGCTCGTCTTAGAACATGGGTTATAGTGCTTCCTGGGGAGCAGATCAGCAGACACCATCTATTATTATGGGTAACAATTACACCTGACTGTGACCATTCATTTATTTCTTTCGATGTAAGGAGATCCCTTCTCTCTTCATTTCAGGGGTTTCTTGCAATAAGATTCTCCCATGTTATCCTAAAAAACAAAATAAAAAAAAAACAGCAACAACAACAACAACGATCCCTGATTGTCATCATTCCTTTTTCAGATATTGTAAGGTTTTCCTTGCTTTGGGGGTGGACATCTTGTTTATATTGTATCTTCTATTCTTCTTCTTTCCCTTTCTTTTTTCTTTCTGAGATCCCTCCTTTCCCTTCTTTTGTTTGAGGGGCATCATTTTATAATATGAATGCTCCTTTTCCAAAAATAAAAAAAGCATTTATTTGGTGATACCACAACCAAAAAAAAAAACTAAATAAACAAAACCTTTAGCTCATGGCCCAACTTTCATGAATCATCCATGATATTGAAAGGGGGTGGGCAGTCAGAAAAACCTATTCTGTTTTTCTTTCTTTTTCACATTTGGTATTCTACTTGCTCAAGAAGACATCTTATCTTCTCTTGTACTGGATATTATTTGGTATTTCACAACACTCTCTCTGAACATTCCATTCTAATCACATGAATCATTCATAAAAATGTATGTGGGATACAGACTCTATGGATCAAGCCTTGTACCCCCCGTTTAGATAGCGGAATTGAGTTATTCTGGATAGATAACTATGCCAGTATAGATAACAAATCTACAAGAATAAAAGATTTTTTGTTTGGTTGTATTTTTTTTATTCTCATTGGAAAACGTAAGAATAAAGGTTGAGTTGTTTGTTTGATAAAGAATAAAATATAAATAAAGTGTAAAAAAGTTGATTTGACATTTGATGTATAAGAGGTGTTGATAGGTGATTTGATGTGATGAAGTGTAAAAAGTTGATTTGACATGTGGGCCCATGGGAATAGATAAGGTGAGTATAGCTTATCATAGGGGTTGCTTAGAATTGTTATACTCTCTTATACTCGTTTAAACTGACTTAGTAATACCAAGTTATACCCTTCAAACAAACAACTATTTTTCTTATCCATTTCTATGCCACCCTTATACCGCCCTTATACTCCCTTATTCCGTTACACAAACGGAGGGGTAGGTTTTAAATGAGATAACATAATCCAGGAAACACTTCGCTATAACAGTTGAGATATCAGGTGTGAACTGAATATTTAGTTTCAGATATAAAAGGGTTTTCACTCGTCCCTCATTCCTTTGTGGTGCCATGTGAAAGGAATGGCATAATTGTCTCATAGAGAACAAACAAAACCAGAGGAAACTCAATGCCAAACTCACTATAAGCAATCATGGCCCATCAACAGATGGGCCCTGCAGTAACAGAACTTCACAAATGATTCACGATAGTGAAAGGGATGGGAGCTTTGTTGTTCCATTCTTTTTTTTTCTCACGTTCTTGTTTATGTAATCCTTAGTTACCTTTCATGTGGGACACACCACATAAAAATCTGTAATTACAAAGAAATTTTCTTCTTCCATGTATAATTGGAAATTCCCCATAGAAAAGGAATCTATAAAACTGATACTGTAAGGCACCTCTTTTGCTCAGTCACATCACATAAATCAGGATTTAAAAAAATGAAATGAATCAAGGAACCGGCACTGTGCTTTATTAAAAGATTAACATCAGGAGTAGACCCCCAAAAATTGATAAATGAGACACAATAAATAAAATTACCTGCAGAAGGGCAAGGGCATTACAGACTCGGTTCGATGCTGCGGGGTGAGTGTTGGTGGTGAAAGAACAGGGTATATTGAGATAATTTCCTGCAACCATTGCAGCATCTGAGTGTTACTCACTAACATAAATAATTAATATACAAAGCCATATTAAAAAGTAAAAACCTTTGTATTTCCTCGTCTAAAAGATCCAATCTAACAATGTAGAGATGAAAAACACATGTTATCACATGTTTCTTCAACTAACAGATATAATCCAAGAACAAAAAACTAGTAATGGAAAACACATGTCATCCCAAAATGGGTCTAGAAGAGCAATGCACAAACTGTGCCACATGGTAGAAATCAACAACTCAAACAAGATTATTATATCACTACTTCCAGTAAATTTTGGTTTCTCAGCCATCCAACTTCATTTAGCAGGAAGCAAATTGCATAATGTGTATGGAAATACATCACCAAAATGCCAAGTAATCATTGTCATGAGAATATACACACTTATTTTATGCGTTAGATAAAGAATGCATAAAGGTGATGAAAGGAATAATGGTAGGGGGTTGCTGAAGAAATAGTATGGAAATGAGATCATACATGACAAAAAACAAAAGTATAGAAGGCATACCTGTAAAAGGGCAGGAATTGTACCAAAAGAATACCACAACAACGGAGCCAGATCTTGAAAGTGTTCTCTTTTCTACAGGAGAGATTGTTTATTTGGTAAATATGCCAATTGAGAAATTAAAGCTTAATAAATGCAAAAAAGAAAATTTAAAAATATATGTATTCATTCCACATTTTTCCTCCCACAGTATAATTTTCATTAATGGCACACCAGTCCACAACCAGCAGAGTCAAAAAAATTTTAAATGAGTCTGGAATCATATTAGCAGTAGTGAATAAAGCAAATATGATCTGAGCGTGGAAAATAGATCTGCTTCTACATGCCCCCACAATCTCTTTTTTCACTCCATTTGAATTAAAAGAAGGGTCATTCTGCTAGACTGACTTCTTTTCTTTTTTTTGAGATAAAAGATTGGCCATTTACTAGTTAAAAAAAAGCAATACATAGCCACAAGGCACTGAAAGAAATAGAATATATAGAAATAAAAGGGGAAAACGGGGACTAAGAACTCTGAAGACAATATGTCTATAAAATCCCCATTCCCGACAACAAAAGATTACTTCTCAATTACACATTTACCCCACTGAAAGTGAACAGAAGAGGCCCCAATACAGATGCGACCCCATTCCGAAATGAATCTTTCCACCAAATCCCATGTCTTCATATAGCAAAAAGAGTCCCCATTGAAAACCACCTCATTTCTCGTGAGCCATAAAGCCCACGCCGTTGCTGGGATGAGGATTTGTGAGATCTTTGCTTTTTTACTAAGGTCTCCCTTTTTCTTAAGACTCTTGCATGCCCTCCATAGTTCCTCTAGCGAGGAGAAGTTGCCCCTTTATACCCGAGGACTTACCAAGGGCTTGCCAAACCGTCAGATTGTCGGACATTCCATGAAAAGATGAATAGTGGTTTCCTTTCTTTGGGGGCGGTCATCCTTGTTTATAAATTTTGGACCATTCAATGTGCAGGGCTAGTAGGATGGTTTTGGGAGGATGCAACATTGTAATCGAGGACTAGGAGTGAGGCACACTATCCCCAGTACTGAGGAAATAGACTCTATTGCCTTGCATCATTTTAGTTGTATATTGTCTGACATGTTGTTACTCTGCTAATCATAGTAATAAAATGTCAATCTTTCTTTTTTTTTTAAAGGAAGCTGCCAAGCCAAATTTGCTCTGGCCGTCTAGGTGCCCACCTAAGCTACTGGGTGCTTGTTTAACACCAGATCCCAGGTTCCCACCCAAGCAGATATCAGATATAATGTTTATGAAGCCATTGTTTCAGCCCAAAAGCACCCTAGGAATTTTACTCAACCCTCTGCACCACTTGTACCCTAGATGACCGCCAAGCAGATTCTTCATTTTTCATTTTTTCTAATGAAGAAAGGATCTGAGCTTCATATTGAGAAATGTTGCAAAGATTTTTCACCCACTTAATCTCTGCAATTCTACAATTTAAGGTCGCCTTAATGTTCTCCTTCAACTCGACCAAATTAACTGTTGAATACATCCCCATTTCACATGATTTGTCAAAAAAAAGTACTCAATAAGCATTATTTCTGAATTAGATGAAATCCTAGGGTTTTTTTAGAAGTGAAAAAACCTTCCCCTTATAGAAAATTAAACTAATATAATACGTCACCAACATCATAACTCAAGATCGTCATATAAAATCCAACTGTACTTATCGGTTTCCAAATCACTCACTTTGCATCAATACGTGTACCGATTGTTTTATTTCGCTTTCTTGCTTGTTTTGTAATCTATTTTGGGCTTTTCCTCCTTAATATATTTAGAGCATCAGCCTACCATTTTCTTCACAGAAAAAAAAAGTGTACCTAATAGACACGCACACACAAAAAAAAAGCCACCAACAACAATATATCAACAGTAGTTTCAGTTATCAATTCTACAACAATAGCATTCATAATACTACAACCATTGTCATCAGACCCAGAGAATGCCTTCCAAAGAAGAAAGCAAAGCAACTTATACGCGAATTCATTGATTCAAATCAATATCAATCCCCCAAGAAAACAGACAAACTAATCTTTTTCTCTCATCTTAATCACAAACTAATCATGCATGGTCTCTCCCAACTGTTATCAATAAAATTATATGCAATGCTCCCACGTTTCATCCAAAAATAAAATACTGCAGTTCCATTGCGACCAGAAAAAAAAAACCTTATGTTCAGCAACTTCAACAGTCAGCATAACATACAAATACATAGTGACTTTACTCAAATCAGCAGTCAGTGAAAAAAAAACACACACACAACCATTTTTTCTGTTCCAAATTCATCATCAATAACACTTTAAAATTAAAAAAAAAAAAACTCAAATCCTTCCCCTTATGAAGGGTTTCTCTCAGTAATCTCCAAATCTCATATCTTGACAGAATAAAAGGTCTCCCTGAAAAAACTCACCTCGATCGAAAGGCAAAGAAACACATATCGATAATTAAAAAAATTCAACAAAATGGGCATCCAATCCGAGATCAAAAGATCCAAGAAAAACAACCCAAGTTTGAGATTCAAAGCGAGTGAGAGAGAATGGAGACCTTGGAGAGGTCGAGGAGGGCCTGCTCGCGAAGATCGGGGTTGATGAGCTCCAGCACCAGCTGCTCCGCCATCTTGTTGTTCTTCGCCGGCTGAGCCACGCCAGCCCCCGCCGTCGCCGGAGGGGGGACTCCACCGCCTCCGGCGCCTCCGACGAATTGGGGGCTTAGATTCAGTGACTGCGTCAGGTTTGGGATCATCTGCTCCGATTTTCGGTGTTTCAAAATTTTTTTTTTTTTGTTTTTTTGGGAGACGAAACGGAAAGTAGTATTAATGGAAGATCGGCAAAAGAAAGAAATGATGAAGCTTTATCTTATCGGGTAATTAGCACTTTTAACCCCACCAAAATGAATATTTATAAAAATAGCCCCGACCCTCGAATATTAGCAAAAACTAGTCTCGTTGACCCAATCAACGCTCACGTCAGACGAGAGACGGCATATATATACGTCATTTCCCGTATAAACCCCGAATAACGGGTGAGACAGCGTACTGTCTCCCCCTTGAAATTTTCTCACAGAGGAAAATTGAAAGGAGACGACATATATATATACCGTCATCTTTAAATGGCTTATATGCTTATATGCCGTCTCCTTTCAATTTTTTTTCTTTTTTGTTTTTGTTCAAACATAATCCTGCATTTGATATATAGTGTTCCTGCTTGAACATATATGAAAACGTATGAAAATACTGCTTGAATGATATAAAGCAACTTAAATGAAATAAAACACAAATTCTATAATTTACAATTACTTTATTACTGTTTGTGCATGAAAATTCATATATATAAACATATATTAAGTCCCATATATACAGTCATCCAAAAAACTTCAGGAACCCTTTCTTTTTTGCTTTCCTTGGAGCAGGAGGTGCTGATGAAGAGAGTACGTCTATGGTTGTTGAAGATGGCGCAGCTGATTGAGCCGGAGTGGTAAATAGTTCACCTGATCTCCGACTGGAAGTAGTAGAAGTGTATCAAATCCTGTGTGGTCCACGAACGTATGTCTGGAGTGTCATCTATGGAGCTTAATCTGAAACTGGAGCTGGTTGTGGTGGCTGCTCATCCAATTCTGGCTCCAGTCGTACATCACTAAAGAACTCATTAATAGTGAATTCAGTATCAGCTCCTGATCCAAATGCACTATCATCTATGACATCTCTGGAGTAATCATCATCATTGTATCTGTACTGGAGGTACTCGATGGCCCCATCATCGCCTCTGCATAATCACATGTCACAGCAATTATACGTCCGTACTCATCATAATTGGGGTACAACACCAACCCCCTTGCAAGCACTTCAGCAATATTCTGTGTAAGTCCCCCTTATTTATCAAACAAATATGACATTATAATAAGTGGTTATAAAATAATTTATCCCTTTATACAAATGTAACAGATGTAAAAGAAATTACCGAATGTTGTGCGACATAGCCTGGAGGGTGATGGAGGTGTGATATGTCTAACTCTTTTGGATGATTTTTCGGGCTTGACAGCGGCTGAGTGAGTGAAAAAATGAGAAAGGGGGGGACAAAAAATGGGGTTGTAGGGCTCTGTAGTGAGGACGGGGTTTATATGTCCCGCGACCTAGAGACGGCATATATATAAGCCGTTTCAGAAACGGCTTATATCTATGCCGTCTCCCCGTAACGACATATATATATGACATCTTGTTTGTGCAAATACGCACAGGCCGTCCCTATTTGCTCCTTTAAATAGGGTAACACAAGAGACGGAGTATATATAATCCGTCTCCCGTGTAAACTTCAACGGGCTAATTTTTGCTAATATTCGAGGTGCAGGGCTACTTATGTAAATCTTCATTTTCTTGGAGTTAAAAGTGCTAATTACCCTTTCTTATTTATAATAGTAATTATTATTTCTGGATAGGTTAGAACAAGACAAATACAATAATTTTATTTATGACTCTTTTTATTTGTATACATATACACACACAGTTAAAAGGAAAATGATACATCCAGCCCCAATTGCAGCACTTATCGCAGTCCACACCAAATTTTTTTAACATATCACTCCCTATTGAAATATATGTATTTATATGAAATGAAATATATACTGAAATATATTATTATTTTTTTACATTGAAAAAATGATAAAATAATTTACGTTATACACTATGATAGAACCATATACACTTATGATAGCGCAGTATATAATACGCTATAGTGGCGACTCCAAGAATTTTTATAAACGGGTCATTTTTAAAAAAAAATTCATAAAATTTTAAAAAAATTTACTCTTACCAAAAGTATAAATTTTTTTTTTTGAAAATAGAACAGCAATTTACATTAATAAAGTGCTACTACATGGGCCCCAGAAATTAAGCCCCATTTGAAAGCCCCAATAGGCACTTTCTTATTGGTTCCTTATTTGATTTTTTCTAACTACCAAAATTACAATGACAAAACTACCCTTCTTATAATTTTAAAAAGTGGCTCTAACTAACTAACATCCTCATTAAACCTGCAATTGAATCCCACAAAACGTGGCACCATTAAATCGGTTCCCCACGTAACATATTTTGAAAAAATTTGAATTTTAGCGTTCCAACATAACATATACAAAGATTACAGAAGGACAATCCATGTATCTTAATCAACTATACCTGTATCTGAAAACCTGTTATGAAAATAAATATGAATATGACGCAATTATGTAGCAATATAGATCTCATTAGTCACATTACATGCTATTAGAAAGTAGCCTAGTGTATTAAAAACTTCAATCTTATATTTTGGAATACTCAATTGTTTTTTTAAATCCTTTGATGAAAATAGATTAATGTTTTTATAAACATTGTATGTATCTTAATCAACTGTATATGAAATTGTTGTATAAAACATGTTTAAATCTTTGATTGTATCTGAAATAACAAATATCTGGTAGCATTTATTGATGTGGAATTTGACTGTTTATATGTATCTGAAATATATATGATATATATATGGTTTTGATTTCTCTTATATTTGTTTAGAAACTCTTGATTTAATTTTTAAGATACACATGTATCTTAATAAACAAAATGCACATTTCATACAAGTGAATATGCACTATATTTGAAAATCTTGAATCTGAATAAGTCGAATAATGTTGATAAAAGCTAAAAAAATATGATGAATGACACAATATGCATAATTATATACAAACACACAATCATAAACGATTGTACATATCATATTTGGTACACAACAATGCATGTAAATCAAGATACAAGACATGTATCTGAATTTAAAATAAAATTCAGATTCAATACATGTATATGATGATTCAAAGGAATGACGAAAAATCAAAATCAACATAATATATTCAGATCGAAAAAAGATTAGCCTGTTTATATGTATCTGAAATATAGATGGTATATATGGTTTTGATTTCTCTTATATTTGTTTAAAAACTCTTGATTTAATTTTTAAGATACACATGTATCTTAAAAAATAAAATGCACATTTCATATAAGTGAATATGCACTATATTTGAAAATCTTGAATCTGAATGAGTCGAATAAAGTGATACAAAGTTAAAAAAATATGATGAATGACACAATATGCATAATTATATACAAGCACACAATCATAAACGATTGTACAGATCATACTTGGTACACAACAATGCATGTAAATCAAGATACAAGCCATGTATCTGAATTTAAAATAAAATTCAAATTTAATACATGTATATGATGATTCAAATGAATGACGAAAAATCAAAATCAACATAATATATTCAGATCGAAAAAAAATTAGCCTGAATGGATAGTCATTGTTTACATTACAAACTGGTCACAAATAAAATTAAATGAATCAAAATTTTTCTCTTCTCCAAACAAAAATAAAATTCGATGTTTGTTTTCAAATCCACCGATCCATCTCAAAACTAAAAAA
This sequence comes from Acorus calamus, assembly GCA_030737845.1. Taxonomy (NCBI): domain Eukaryota; kingdom Viridiplantae; phylum Streptophyta; class Magnoliopsida; order Acorales; family Acoraceae; genus Acorus; species Acorus calamus. The sequence goes on along the minus strand of CM060858.1, from coordinate 6,007,199 downwards.
AAATGCAAAATCTTGTAATTTTTGGGATCCGAAAAATCTAACCTGGATGTATCAATTTCAGATATGATCAATTGGAAAAAATGGTAGATATTTTATTTTCTTCTCTGATTTATATCGATTTGATAGCCATTGAAGAATGAATCAATTGCTGTTGATGACTGATCTTGACGAGATCTTTGGGCCGATGATCTGATCTTGTTGTTACACATTCTGAAATCGCTGATTTTGTGATTCTTAAAAAAACCCGATCAAAAATGGTAGATTGGATTGGTTAATAAAAAAATATTAATATATATTGTAACTGCTCCTACATTAAAGGAAAATGATCGGTTATCAAATAAATCAAAAAAACAAATCGTAACTAACTCAGGATTAATTGGGACAGTTATACAAAAACAGTGATATTAGTTGGGGGTAATATAGGTATTTCAAACATGGGGCTTATGTTGGGGTCTAGCAATTGGGGCCCAAAAATCATTATTGTAATAAAAAATAAGGAAATGATATGTCTAACCCCCATTGTAGCTTCAATTGCAGTCCACACTGGTTTTCTTTTTAAAAAATACTATACTCTCCCATTGAAGTGCATACATGCAGTAATATGAAAATGGAGTATATATTGAGATACATTAGTGTATTTTTTTTACGTTGAAAAAATAATAATTTTTGGTGTCATACACAGATACACTATGATAGAACCTCATGCACTAAGATAACGCAGTATATATTACATTCAAAGGCGGATCTAAAGGTTGGTTGGGTCGGGCTTTAAATCAGGTAGCCCGACCCAGATTTTGTATATTTTTTTGTTACTCTCGGATCGCTGTCGACCGTTCTTCCAAGCCGTCAAAGCAGGCAAAGGAATGAAATGGGAAGAGACACAACAAGCTGCATTCCGCGAGTTAAAGGAACACCTTGCTCAACCGCCGATCATGTCGGTCCTGGCCAAAGGAGAGGAGCTCTACTTGTACCTTGCAGTCTCCACCACCTCCTTTAGCGCAGCGCTCTTCCGCGAGGACAAGGGCCAGCAACACCCCCTGTTTTATACCAATAAGTCCATGTCAGATGCCGAGAGTCGTTACTCCCTGATCGAGAAGCTCATTCTCGCATTTGTTTGTTATGTATATTGAGATAATGTTACGTAAAGTCTCTTTTTCAGTCCACACGTGTCTTAAATTTTTTAAAAATAATATATACTTCATCTAATAAGATACGTGCTTTTATAAAAAATAAAATAAATATTCTAATAAATTGCATGAATACATTAATAGAAAATGTGACATCCGATGAAATTGAAATGATACAGAGAAGATTAACATTGCCCCTACACAAGGATGACACGCACAAATCGAGAAATGGTCCAAATTTTAATAAAATAGCGAAACAATCTATTAAAAAAAAGATTATCGAAACGCATACCTCGTTAATGTGAATATATGTTATGGTAATCAACGTATAATGATATGTCCAGTCCCTTCTACAAACCCATTTGCAATCCACATCGGTTTTTCTTTTCTAAAAAAATTATGCACTCTCCTATTGAAGTAATGTTGTTATATAAACTGAGATATAATAGTGCATTTTTTTTTATTGTGAATAAATATTTTTTTTTATTCAATACACTATAATAGAACCTTAAATTATGATACACAGTATATACTATGTTATCACAGTGAATGGGGCTGCAATAAGACCGAATGTTTTTTAAATATCACATTATTTGATATATAAAATAATTACATCAAATATAAGAAAAAAAACTTTCCATATTAATATTTAGGGGTTTTTATTTTTAAGTCCCCATAAACTATAGGATTTAGTAATCAATCCATCACTTCTTCGTATTTTAGTTTTAGTCCCCAAATTTAAATGATATGTTTCCTTTTAGTTCCCGGGAGAGACCTATCCCTAAATTATTTTGTTTTCTTTTTAGTCTTTGGGATTGACTAAAAATGAACATATCCTTTAAATCTATGGACTAAAACCAAAATACGAAGAAGTAAAGAATCGATAACTAAATCCTATGTTTTATTTTTAATACATGAGTAATGATTTTGTGATGTAATTATTCTTTGTAATATTGTATAGATAAAAAAATATACATAATATTCTACATATCTGTGAGAAGTGCATAGAAATATACATCTATTACTTTATTTAGTAATTGTTATTGTTTGTCTTTGAAATATGGTTTTATATTTTTTATTGCTTATATGTGTTTTTTTTTTGTTTTTAATAAATAAAAAATTGTGTTTTAATAAATGGAAAAACACTAGACAAATTGTAATTTTACAAATATTTTGATATATAAAAATTGATGGATTTGGATATATGAGATGTTGTAAGATAATTAATTTAAAATAATATTATAAAATATTTTATGCAAATTTAAAATTTCATAAGTTATGGATGAATAGAATATTATAAGATCTATTGAAATTAGAAATGAATAATAAATAAATAATGGATACTAAATGTTAATAATTTAAATTTTATATTAAAACATCTGAATTAATAATATATATATACATAATATTTAAATAATCAAAATTTCAAAAAGGTAACGATAAAATAATGATTGATAATATTAATTAATTGATAACAAAACATAAAATTAACTAATAACTTAGGGTTAAATAATACATTATAAGATAATATTCTTATATTAAATTAAAATAGATAATATCAGCATGTTAAAATAAATAAATAAATTTAAGTAGATAATTTTAATATTATCTATATTAATATATTTAAATTAACATTATGGAGAAAATTAAAATTCAAAATAAATAATTATACTTTTATTTTTTTCATATGAAGAAATTTACTTTAGAAATTGATAAATTATAAAGAAATAAATTTATTTTTTAAAAGATAATTGATATTATTTGAATTTGTTTAGATTTGGATCATTCAAAATATATATCCATACATTAAATTGATTTAAAGAATGCTTTTAAAAAGTAAACCACATTTTCATAATCTTAACAGTTACACCCCCACATCCAAACTGTGTCCTAAAGTGGCACCTCCAACTTTCATACTTATTTTAAGTCTGAACTCGCTTGAGTTGCAGCCATAAGTAACTGACAACTGACAACTTATGGTTTGTGAGATACCATAGGAGGCTTTCTTTGGTAAAACCATAAGTGGTGTTGTTGGGGGTAAAAAAAGAAAAGAAAAGGAAAACATCTAGACGGATTTGGGTTGGAGTTTTAGCTTGCAGGTATTCTCTGGGTTGCTTACGGCGACTGACGGAGGGGCATGGATACACTATTTATGAACCCAATAGAAGTATTTTTGCAATCGAGAATGCAGTAATGGTAATTCCGCAAAAACGGATTCCAACAGGGTATATATGCAAAAAAACCCTTTTTTTTATAAAAATGTTCCTTAATTTCATTTTTTTAATTTTTTTTATATGGAACGTTGCCTTTTATAAAATTTTAATTGTTTAGAATGACATATTTTAAAAGTCAAATCCGAACCCGATTCGAATCAATCAAACCTGAATCAAACCTGACGACGGGTTGGGTTTTGAGTTGAACTTCTCAGGTTTGAGGACAGATTGGAGTTCGGTTTGAGTTGGCTTCCTTCGACTTCGAATTAGATTCGGGTTGGCCCAAGTTGCACCTCTAAAAAAAACCAAAATAACAAGAATGTTGTTATACTCTGTTTTTTTCTCAATCCAAAATACAATCCTATATACCTCGTTAGAAATCCAATGAAGCATATACATAGTTAGAGATTGTATACAGTGGCGGAGCCACCTTTGGCCCAGGGGGGTCCCATGCCCCCCTTGAAAAAAAAAATTTTAATCCCCTTTTTTGTGATAAATTAATTTAATTAGATAATGTTACGTACAACCCTATTATCAGTCCTAATTTCAATTTTCATGTGTTTTGATTTTTTTTAAATAATATACTTCTTCTAATAAAGTACATGCTTTTATAAAATAAAATGAAGTATATATTTAAATGAATTTCATTGATGCATCTATAGAAAATGTAAAAAAAATTTATTGAACCATATACCTCGTTAATACGAGTATATGAATTGTTAATTTTTTATCAACGCATATGAAACTGGAATTGGGGTTGGAAAAAAAATTGTGTAACAACACTCTTTTAATTAGGACTCATATGTCGGGGGTCTCACCTGCATATGAAATTCCTAAACAGCAACAAGCCACCACTAAAAAAAATAGATTTATGTTTTGACATTTTTTTTTGTGAATCAATTATTTGAAATTTGACATATCATTTTAAAATATAATAATTAACTTTTATAATTATTCAGTGATATGTTTTTACGTGAATGTCTTTATTTTATTTTATACATATTTATTTTTTAATCTATGATATTAAAATTAAAAATATATATATATAATTTTAGAAAATATTTATATAAGTCACATTAGTCCCCCCTTTATAAAATTTTGACTCCGCCATTGGTTGTATATACCTCATTAAATTTTTTCTTACTAAAAATGGGTTTATTCAATTTGAAATGAAGAGATGCACTTTCTATTAAAACATATACTTCATTAAATGATGTTTATTATTTAAAAAATAAATAAAAACATGTTTTATCTGAATTTTGATTGGTAAAGCAAACTGGGTCTAACATTTTCCATAAAACAAACACTTAAAACCTTTTCATCACTTAAACAAAGGTTATAGTTGATGAACCTGAAGGCCAAGCATGCAGTGGCTGATGTCCTCATCAGAGACCCTCCAAGCCACTGCCTTCTAACTATACAAGCACTTAAGTGGATCTTAATCTTATGTGTTGTTTTTCAGATTTTATATTTTTCTTTTTTATTATCATGGAGTGATGGTTTTTAAATAAAAAATCATTTTAACCATTTGATGAACAATATGAATATGACAGTCTATAGGTCTCTACATACAAAAACTCAATTAGACTCAAATAATAATAACACAATTAAACAAAAAAAATTACTGAAAATGACAAAACTTAAACAATAATGCTAATTATTAAGCCTCTATTTGGATACGAAATAGACCACGGAATAATATGAAATAAAACATAATAAATAATTTTTAATGTTTGGATGCAGTAAATATCTTATAATAACATATGATAAAATAAACTAGTATATGGATTCTATCCAATCATTGGAATTAAAACTATTCCAAGTTATTCCACCCACAGAATAGGTGGACCCACTATCAAATCAACTGTCATCACTTTTATAAATCAAATCAACTATCATCATTTTTTCACCTTTTATAAATCTTTATCCACACTTTATTAACATTTTATTCAAACAACAAATTTTTTATTATTACGTTTCCCAACGAAAATAATTCAAAACACAATCAAACACAAAATCACTTATTCCATTGTTATACCCACTTATGCTGGTACAACTGTATACCCCAGAATAAGTCATATTATTCTGTATTCAAACATGGACAAAGGAATCTAGAATTGATTTACGGGGAAAGAGAAAATGTAAACCTACAATTTACCATTTACAATTTACCAAAATGGTAAATTTGCTTATTCGAGGTTATAAATGAAAGAATTTGGCAAAAGATACAGGCAAAACAACTGAGTTGGATCCTTCCAGTTCCAGGAAATATTCCAGCTCGCAAAATTTTGTGAGATTATGTAATCGTCGTTATCTACGTAATTTATTTCTTGGACCTATGCAATGGCAATATCTGGAGAAGCTAGCATAAGTTATAAATATAATTCCAAGGGGGTACTGGAAGAACTTATTCATACCTTATGCACCCAAAAAAAATAATTTAGATTTTAGACATTTATAATGAAACAATAAAATTGTATACCAAACTGAAACTATCCCGATAACTATCCATTCCAGATTCCAGAATACTAATATATCTCAGTTAAGGCTTGACAGATATGGGATTCGTAAATTATGGTCCTTAAGCCTTCGAATACTTCAGTTAGAGTTGTCAATTTGCTCCCCATATATCTCGATTTCAACCCTCTAATTATGAAATGAATAGATGATGCTGGTTGGTTAACCATTAACCCTTCTGTCTGTTATTTACTCATCCTTGCTACAACACAAAAAGAACAACAAAGAAAAATCAAGAAAACCAACAAAGTTACCTTTTCAACTGCCCCACAAATTTTTCTGCATGGAAACCATTGTTCTTTTTTCTTCAGCTAAAACCTGGGACTTCTCCAGGCAATGGCGCAAGCTCGTTCTGACCAAACCTCTCCTCGTCGTAAAACGAGGCGCGAACGGTCCTTCCCCCGAAGTATCTCCCATCGAGATCGATGAGTGCCTTCGTGGTCTCCTCCGACCTCTCGAATTGTACAAAGATCCTGACCGCCTCCTCGGCTGGGAATCCCTGCTCCGTGATCTCGAATATCAGTACGCGCGTCACTGTGCCGTACTTCGCACACTCCGAGGCGACCTCGTCTTCCAGATCGTCGTCGACCTCCCCTGGACCGACCTGCAAAAAGCATAACTTGTTGTTCATGTCCTAGTAATGGTTTGGCTTGCCATCATCTTTTATATAACTGTTTGTTTCACTTTTAATTATTGAACATATTTCATGCAACACTTTAAAATACATAACTATTGTTGCAATACAATACATATGTTGCTAAAAGACAACTGAAAATTTTCCAGGACGCAAAAATTTCATTCAAGTTCATTCAACAAATACAATTACAAGAACAAATAGAACTACTGGTTATTTCCATCAAAGTCGTTTCGAGTTTTGTAAGTTCTCTTCATGAATCCTGATTCCTGATACCATCTAACCTGCATGCACCAGCATTTATTTCCAAAATTTCATGAATTTGCAGTCAATATCCCATCTGTCCTAGATTAATCGCCTCTAATTTACATGCATATCATTGAACTTCTCTCTTGATGCAATACATATCATATCATATACCCATATGCTGACCTATAATGTTACCTTTAAGCTAAAAAGTTGTCCACAATGACAATACAACAGTTGTGGCCAAGATTACCCTAATGGCCATCTCTCACCATCTTCATTTATCAAACAGAGTTTTTATACAAGCATCTCTTAGAATAGTTCAACTAATCAGACTCCCAGCCTCTGGAAATTGTCGGCTCTGATTCAGTGATCCACATCAAACATATCAATATAATTCATCTCTGTACATTTGTACTGTGACATTTGCATGAGTAATGTAACTAGACGTCCCAACATATGAATTTATAATCCAAGGACCATGACGTATCTCATCTTCCAAGTGACTGGCCTGATTCTACAAATTTATATGGAGAATATATGTCAGCTCTATTTCTAAATAATTTACTTGTATCACATTGCCACATTGCAACACTTCAATAAAATCCTGTGCTTAAAATTAAGATCTATTTTTGCCATTTAATCCACTTGAGCATATTCACCCCAAAAAATCAGCAGAATATTATGTCCTAAAGCTGAAGTACAAGCCAAACACAAACAATATTTTTTTGAGCAAAAAAAGTCATTCACATGCCCAGATGGCCCCAACACTATTTCAGAATCATAAGAATATCAGATTTATTGTCCATATAGTTAACAGTAACTGCTGTCCTCGCTGGTTCATTCACGTTGTAGGTGAAAATTTCACAGTGAAATGCTGATTACCATATGTGAATCTATTTTATTTTTAGGAATTTTCTGGATTTCGGTCGGGGATTTCTATATATATCTTCCATATCATTTTGCTAGTGTTCATCTTAGCTTCGGATCCACAGTTATGAGCCTCAGGAATAACAGAAGTCCATTGTCAAATTTTCAATACATAGAATATACATTTAAAAAATAGCTTGCTGAGTGGCCTGCAGGAAATTCAAATGGTTGTAAACAGTGAGGATTTAGCATCCAATACACAAAGGAGAAAAAAAGGTTGAGTTTTTTTTTATTATTATTATCTATACCCTCCTAGGCGTCCTGAATTTGCAGTTACCTATGGCCCCAAAACACAAAAGTTTCGGAAGATCAGAACACCACAAAAAATTCAGGCATTTTGAATGATCTATTTAAAAAAGATACTGACAAATGAAAAAAGAGAAAAATGGGTACAACAAAGCAATGTCCAACATGAATTATGCATTATAAAGATCAGGACAAAGGTTTTGTGGTGCTCGGGTGATCGGAGCATTAGAGCAAAGGTTTCTCAAATTGTTATTCCGGCAGTGGTGTGGTCAATTTGGCACATGAGGAACAATGTTATATTTAAGGGTGATAGACCTTATGCTGAAAATGTGGGAGGAGACGATTGGCAGCATTAAGGATTGGGGGCATTTTTGTGTGGGGGCAACGTCCATCTCGCTGGTGGGGAGTCTTAGTGATTAATGAGTAGCTTTGCTTGATATGGGGTCCTTCTCCATAGAGGTCTCTTCTACTGAGGACTTCCTTTCCCTTTCTTTTATATTTTGTGTCTTTGTATTTCCTTTTGGGCTCTCTTCTTCTTATTTAATATGAAGGTGATGGCCTACCGTTTCCATTCAAAAAAAAAAAGTTCAGGACAATAAATCACCTTCTTATTAAGTGTGTTTTTAAGCAGGGAGGGATGAGATTTGATAGTTTCTGGAAAAAGACAGTAATATTTAGCACTGTTTATAAAATGTGAGACCATTTGCACTGTTTATCAAATGTGGGACCATTTTAGAAATTTAGGAAAGGTAATAAAATCATAAAAAGGAAATATGTTCTTTTTTTTTTTTTTGGAGAACTGTAGGTGCGATCTTACTAATAGAAAAACCGCAAACAAAAGGAGATGAGGGATCTCCAATCAAAAAAGAGAAAAACGATTATAGAGATAACTAATGGTGGCTAATAAAAGAGAAACTCCTCCAAAGCAAGCTGAAAAGAAGTGTATCATGTTACGATATAAAACACCAACAAATGGAGCTATAACTTCATAAAATCCTCATGTAGAGTTCCTACCAGTTCTCAAAAAAAAAAGGGAACTCTATAATAATTATCATATGATGACAACTAAGAAGAAAACAGCCTCAACCAGAAGTCTCCATAAAGTGTGTGTGTGCATTTTACTTTTTCTGAAAGGGATGGTAACTTCATTTTTATTAACAAGAAAACTATGCAGGATTACAAGTAGATAGCAGAAAATGGAAAGAAAAAAATAAGAAAGGCAGGGATCCCCATTTACATCACAACCTCCCACCCCCTAAATATTTCACTCAGGAAGGGAAAACCCTCCCTCTTAATACACACAGTTTGAACTTTGAGAATATGAGTACACCAATTTCAAAAAACAGATAATACTATCCCACGTGTTCTCCTCAAGTACTGGGAAATCTGAACATCTTGGATCACATGTAATGAATGCTTGTTCCAATAAAAAAGGTTCTACTTGGAGAATACATGGGTGGCTATTTCCTCAAACCTAGAGGGTGGGTGACTATAATGTTGGGGGTAGACAATCCATCAACAATTATAAGAAATCTTTGGTTTGGGAGGTGAAGAGATGGAGGCGTTCTTTTAAGGATTTCCCTTCATAATATGATCTTTTCTTTCCTTCTTCCATTTATTAGAATTGTACGGAGATCCCTAGCCTTACTTTGTTCAAGGGCATTTCTAATAAAATTGCACCTATCCTTCTCTCTCTCTCCAAAAAAAAGGAGCTAAGATGCCCAAAGGAAATGTATGTGGACACTGGACACTCCTTATGTCACACCTTTTAAAAATTTTCATTTTACTCTCCTTTTGTTTCGGGATTTATGTTTTTTGTAAGTCCATTCAGTTGTCGATTTATATAGTTAAGGAACCCCTCCTCCTTCAGGAAAAATTGAATGAAAATTCGAATATCATTATATGAGAACATATAGTAAATGAACATAGTTCTGTAAATTATACTTTGGAGAACAAATTCCAGTTCTGTAATTCAAATCATCCAACATATACATTTTCGACTAAACTTAGTAGCGAGGGGAGGGAATAAGGAGTTTGTTTAGTAATACTCTATCGTAGGCCTGACACTGAACTTGTCATTAAACCAGTCATACATCTGACAGCAAAACAAGACCAGACCACAACAGTGAAATCTTTATCCAACTATCTCAAGATGTATTAATTATGCTAGAAGTATACGTTCAAATGAAAAGTCGAAATTTTTTTTTTGGCCCAAATGAAGCTTGAGGAGCCAACCCTTCAGTAATAACTGCACTTTCAATGAGAAAACTAGGTATTGAAGCAGCCAGATCATTTAGTATCAGAGCAGAGAATACCACAAGTGACTTCCAACTGTGTCTTATAAATGAAATCATCAATTATTGCAATAACTAATCTCATAAAATAAACTACCAAAATCTACACAAACCAGTGTTTTAGTGGGTGTAAAAGTGAAATATGATAATATACCTAATAAATCATATGAATTATGTACATAACAACAAAATAATGAGAGAAAATGTACCATGTTCCGGAGTAGCAAGACCTTTGTTGGCGGACTGCTAAAGTTGACGCTCTTGGGCTTTTTCTCCATCTTGGATTCGCTCGCATTCACAATCACCCCAGCCCTCCTATCAGTCTTCTTAGCCATGAGTGGCGTTGTGATCCCCTGTTCCTGCTTCCCGAGCCCCTGTCCCTGCTTCCACCCCATCTTCGCCATCATCCTCTGCGCCGCCGTCATCTGCCCGCCAGCCCCAACCCCCAAACCTGCCGTACCCGACTTCCCAATTGCAAAACCATCCCCTTCCATCGGAGGGGAAGGCGATCTCGGCACAACATTCCCCCCACCACTCATCGCCGCCCTCCTCTTCCACGCCTCCTCCCCAGAGATATTCAAATCCTTCTCCGCCCTCTCCGCTCTCTCAGTTGCCGCCTCCCTCTCCCTCCGCTCCCTCTCCCTCTCCCTCTCCTCCTCCTCCTTCCGCCTCCTCTCAAGCTCCTTCTTCTTCTCCACCTCCACCAACCTCCTCTTCCTCTCCCGCGTGTACTCCTCATAGTCGTTCGGCCTCGCCGGATCATACTCCTCGATCACCGACGAAGTGACCCCCACGAGCGCGGGTTGGAACGACGGGCTCCTCAGCGCCCCATCGTCCATGGGTTGGGCGACAGGTTTCGCAGGAGGAATAGAATTCACGGGCCGGGGTTTCAATTGGGAATGTTGGGGTTTCAGGACCGACAGAGGGGGCACATACATGGAGGGTTTGCGCAGCGTGGGCGGGGCCATCTTGACGCTGCTCGACCACACAGCAGAGTTGCTGCTGCTCCGCTGCTGATCCTCATCATTCGACGATGCCGAAGAAGGTGGTGGGAGGTCCCCATACAACCCTCCTAACATTTCTACTAAAAATTATTCCTTTGTTAGGTTTACTTGGATTCTTCAAAGCCTTCTATTGAGGAACTTCTACTTGGGTGTCTCTCTAGGTTGATTAATCTGGTTTTGATAGACAACATGTAAGCAATTAAGAATCATCATCAACGGCTACAACAATGTTTATTAGGGTTTTGATTACAAAAGTGCGAATCAGACAACCAAAATAAACAAATTTAAAGGGTTTAGGGTTTGATAAAATCAGGAGGCGAAGAAGAACAAAAAAAAATTCCAATTTTTCAAACTGTCTTGGCAAATTGTGTTGTAGTTTGATATGAATGAGAGAAAAAGAACAGAAAATCAGATAAAAATCGGCTCTTCAGCGGCAGAAGCTCGAACACTTTGAAGGATCAGATTCGAAACAAAAATTAAACTGAGATAGATATACAGAGAGAGAGATTATACAGACCGTAAATCAAATCATGAGATTTCGAGAGACCGAAATCTTCGAATTTATCTTCGCTTCGATTTCTTCTTCTGTTCGATTTCCCCTCAAAGAAAATAAAAGGTGACTCTTATTCTATGTTTTTTTTTTTTTTTTTGAGGGAAATGGTAGGCAGTCGTCGCCTTAATATTAAAACTAGTTTGGGTAGCAAAATAGTTAAAAGGGATTAGGGTAGAATAAATGGGCAAGCACAAAAACATGTTTGTTTGCATAAAATAAGTGTGTATACCTCCTATATATATTAATATGTAAAAAATTGATAATAATATGATAATATTCAAGGACCTCGGAAATTGTATTATTTTATTAAATCTATTCTATATGTCTCAATGATCACATTTCATATTATTTTTCATCTTTATAATATTATTCATATTTTATTTTTATTATCAAATTTATCTATGGTCAATCAAACAACAAAAAACTTATACATGTATTTTTCAAACAAAAATAACTAAAAACACAATCAAATATAAAATAATGTATTATTTATGAACACTAGAATAGTTAGATACTAGCATTCCCCACACACGATGTGCGTGTAAATAAAAAAATTATTTTGAAAAAACTGCCCACGGCCACAATTAATACCCTCAATTTTTTTACTCATTTATATGCGATATAATATACCATGTTATATATATAAATGATATAATGGAAAATTTAATAATGATTAAATAAATCATTTGATAAATTTATAATGAAATTAGACATAAAGGAGATATATTATAATTAAAAATGAGTTTTTTGCATATATCCCCTTCAACCAACCTTATATCATAAAAATACACCATTTAAAACTCTCAAACCAACAATATCGCTAGAATAGATTAAAAAAAAGATGTTTATGTATAATTTAAACCCTTCTGAATAATATTATTGGAAATAACATTATTTTCAAACCACTTAGGTGTGGATCTAATCTTCATTTTTTTTTACTAAATTTTTGTGTTTCTCATGGAAGATGTGGTTGCATTGGTGGAGATTATTGTGTTTGTGGTTTCAATGGTGGTGGTGGTATGTTTAGGGTTTGTTGTTGTGGTGATTGATGCCTTAGTTGGATAACCAAACCATTTAGGTGAGGATTCAATCTTCATTTTTTTTTGTTCTAAATTTTTTTGGTTTTCATAAAAGATGTTGTTGCATTGGCGGAAGTTATCGTGTTTGTGGTTTCAATGGTGGTGGTGGTATGTTTAGGGTTTGTTGTCGTGGTGTTGTGGTGGTGGTGGTGTGTTTAGGGTTTGTTGTGGTGGTGGTGTGGTGATGGTGATCAGGGGCGGACTTTAGAGTTGGCTGGGCTCGGCCCAGATTTTGGTGAATTTACTGTAGAACTGGTTTGGTTATTTATTTTTATAAATAAATTGTGAAGGGAAGGGCTTTTGAAGTTCCATATATAAGTTTCATGTTTCAATTTCAACAATTCAATAGGTCACCCCACCACTAAAAAACGACAAAAAAAAAAAGATAAAATACAAAGAGACCCACACAAAGATCACGCATGGATAGGTGAACCAGATCAATGTGATATACGAGATATACATATTAAAATAAAATTTTAAAATAAATAAGAATATATAATTTTATAAAAATATATACATTTTATATTATTTGTAAAAAAAATAAAATGTGTGTGGACTGTCTAATCCTAAATTTAACCTGAATTAATTAAAATTTATCGACCTTTATTTGTTGTTCCATGTTTGCATATCTTTTTTATGTATCATGTTTGTGATACAATTTTGAAATTTCTTTTTAAATTTTATTTGAAATTTTTTAATATCTTTATTTAGTTTCGTTTTTGAAAAAAGTGAAATTTTAATATTATATTTCACATGTGTGCTTCTGTTTTTCCTCTTCTTAAATTTGTTTTGAAGTTTTTTTAAAATATTTATTGTTTTTATATCTTTTATTTAGTTTTATTTTTTTAAATATTTTTTTTATACATCTTACATCGCTTCAGATAATTTGTAAAAATATGTAATATTTTTTTAAATATCTCATAAATTGTTACTTGTATAAATGTCATATATATATATTTTATTTTTGTCTATCAAAACAAAAAAATGCTTAATATAAAAAATTATATCAGCCCACCCAGAAATAGAGTTCTGGATCCACCCCTGATGGTGATGGAGGTGATTTCATTTGTGCTTGTGATGGTGTAGGTGGTAGTCTTGATGATGGGAATGTTGTCTTGGAATGTAGATGCTTAAGGTTTATTTGGGTGATGTTGGTTGTGATGGATTTTATAATGGTTGTGTTCTGTTTTAATTGTTGTAGACACATTGGATGTGGTGATGGAAGCTTGGGTGGATGGTGGTCATGGTATGGGTGTTGGTGGTGGTTGTGGTAGTGGTGATGGATTTGAGTCATTAGTAGTGTTGGTGATAATGGTAGTTGTTTTAGACTATTGTCAACTTATGTAGTTTAGATTAATTTGTTTTAACCATTGTTTTTATAGGTATTGAACGGCTCAGTCGGTATTGATCTTGGAGGGGTCTCCCAGAAGCTTGGTTCTGGTCTGCCTCGCCGCTCGGAAGGGTCTTTTCTGAGTCATCTGATAGCTCATCAGGAAGACAGATTTGGGGTGTGATCGCCACTTGCTTTATGAAAAAATAAGAAAAGTTGATGTTTGAGTTGATCGTCTCGCTAGGGTAGATTGTAGGGTTCTCATCTCTAAGATACGGCTGGCCGCACTAAGAAATGAAAACAAAGAATCTTTTGTACTTGATAAGAACTTGAAAAAAGCAGCTGGAAAAGGAGAGAGGATGACGATTACTTCAAACTAGCCGCCTAGGTCTGCCGGCTGGTCTGGGCTAGCCTGTTGGTACCTGGGTTTTAAGTTTTCTAAACTTGAGCAACACCAAGATATGGAGTGGGTTTGCTTGGCTAGGGCTGAGAGGGGTTTAAAATAGTGGTTAGAGAGGGGTTTTGGAGAGTGAATTTTGGTGGGAAATAGGTTTCCTCCTCCCTCAACAAAAAAAATATATGAGAGAAATAGAGAAAGAAAAAGGAGAAAAAAAAAGAAGTAGTATAGCTCTCTATCTTTCTCAAAAAAAATAAGATTTGCGGGTGAGGATGAGATCTCTTCACTTATTATTGCATTTTTAGTCTGGTTCATGATGGATCCAATAATTTTTTTCATGTTTATGTTGATGAATGATGATATGCATACCACATGTTTGTTAAAATGTTGTAAATGAAATTTAAGAATGATTCAAGGCTTGAGCTATGTTTATTTTAGATTTAATTGTGAATCATTGTTTTATTGGACTTTGATCATATGTATGTTGTGTGTTTTGGAGACGTTATGGATGGTTGAAATCTGTTTATCTTTTAAAAATAACCTTCTGAAGGCAACTCATTTTTTAAATGAAAAGTCATGTTTCTTATATATCCAATTTTAGTGAATTTGCTAGTACAAAAAATAAACATAAATTCAAATATGTGAACTTCAAATAGCATTAAAAGAAAAAATTATTTAAATTTTATGATTTTGTATTTAATTTTTTTTTATAATTATTTTTAAAAAATCTCTTAAACTTTACTGGTGGTTGTATAATTTTTTTTATTGTTTCTATTTCAGGAAATGTGAATCTATACTCGATTAATGTAGTTTTCACTCTACTATTTCAAACCTCTCTTTATAAATGATCTTCCAACCTCTCTATCTTTCCAACATCTCAACATTATGTCTTCTTATCCAAGGGCTTAGTATTCTCAACATTCTTTATGTAAGTTTCTAATCTTTTTTTTTTTTTATGTTATGTTGATATACATCTTGAGTGAAATGGTAGGGGAGGGGGGTCGGGGGAGAGGGCGTGGGATGAGAAGCCCCATGGAATGTTATTTAAATGGTGGTGGGATTATTATAACATAAAAGCTAATGTTGTGGAAAAAATTGGTAGGGGGAGTGGGGGGACTGCACATTGGTAGGTGGTAATATACGGGCTTAGGGGTCGGTAACGGGCCGGCCCGGGCCGGCCCGTTGAAACAGGGCCCAAGCCTGCGGGCCTGCTTGGCCAACGGGCCCGGGCCGGGCCGGCCCGTGGCAAAAAACAGGGCCCAGGCCCTGCCCACGGGCCCGGGCCTGAACGGGCCTCACGGGCTGGGCCTGGGTTCGGGCCCACGGGCCCAAATTCAAAACATTTTATTTTTTATTTACGTTGTTTATTTGTATATAATGTTAAAATAACACAAAATTTAAAGTATAATGTTGAAAAAAATATTTATATCTATTGAATTTTTAAAATAAAAATATTAAATGAATTAATTACTTACAAAAATAAATAATTACATGTACCTAACTAGGTTAACACCTATATAAATGTTAATAATTTGTATAACTCAACCACAATTCAAATAAAAATTACATGTTACTAGTTCATTGGATCACCCTCCATGGGCCTACGGGTCGGGCCCACGGGCGGGCCTACGGGCCAGCCCGAACGGGCAGGGCTCGGGCGGGCCTAGGGGCCGGGCCCGGGCCCCAGAACCAGGCCCAAACCCGGCCCTCCCTGAAAACGGGCCGGGCAGGCCCGGCCCGCGAACGGGCTCGGGCCGGGCTTTCGGGCCACAGGCTTTTTGGTGACCCTTATACGGGCTTAACATGGGCCAGATTGCACCCTTTTTTGCATCTCCTCTTTCCTCTTGTGGTTACCCCCTTTCTCCTTCTGATTACCTCCTCTCACTCCCCATCAACTACCTTTTGACATTAAATTCTTCTTCTCTAAACCCCAACAACATTTTTCCCTTTTTAGGCATAAATATCTCTCCTCACTCCCTCACCACACCCCCCCCCCAATTTCATGTGAGAGAAAAAAAAAAAGAGAAGTAGAGAAAGAAAAAGGTAGAAGTGATTGAATTCCTCTGTCAGTAATTGAATTTTTTTAGTCAGATTACAAATTCTACAAATTAAAATGTAGAAGTGAAAATATACTGGGAACACTTAAACATTGTTGTAATATAAACCTCCCCTTATGGATCAAAATCCATAAAATAAGTCTATCAGAACTTCATACATTGGTTTTACCAGGTTTAAAAACAATAAGTGCATCTTGAAATTGTATAAACATTTTTATGCATGCATATCATTCAATCAAATGGTCTTTTTAATAAATCTGATTTTAAGAGGGCCCATTCGGCATCATCAACATTTTAGAAACATGTCTCTCAATGCTTCAATTCAAATATATCCTAAAGAAACAAACACTTTTAAGGCTCTAAATATGGGTCTCCTCCAATTTTTTGTTAAAATGATATAAATAGACTCCAACCTGAACCCATCCACATGTCGGTCACATGTCGGTTGGGTCAGGTTCAATCAGTAGAAATTGCACACCTAATTTAAATCTTCTCATCAGTGAAATTTGGCATGTAGAGGGAGTGGTTTGTAATATAGCTGTTTTGATGCACAAAAAAACTTGTTGTAAG
Source organism: Acorus calamus (assembly GCA_030737845.1). Lineage (NCBI taxonomy): Eukaryota > Viridiplantae > Streptophyta > Magnoliopsida > Acorales > Acoraceae > Acorus > Acorus calamus. The sequence goes on along the minus strand of CM060858.1, from coordinate 5,990,002 downwards.
ACTTTCTGTAAATCCATTGTTATCATGCACATAACCATATATAAATGTGTTACCATTGACCATTGTATTCATGGAGATTGGAGACCATAACCATATATGTTTCACATGTCATTGAGGCGATCATTATTTTCTGTTCCTTTTTTTCCAGAGGGGAGCCGAAGGAGACAGGATCCAGTCATGTATGAGTACTATCAATATCAAACTGTACAATATATGAATCAAACTACACAACTTATAAATCGAACTGTATGGTCAATTGTTGAGTACAATGTCATTCTCTGTACACTTCGATTTATATGCTGTGTAGTTCGATTAATATGCTGTACAGTTCGATAGTGATAGTACCAGACATGACTGGATCCGAACTCGAGCCGAAGGGAGGTTAAAATGGATTCATGGTAAACATTAACCATACACTGAGTTATTTGGGGTGACTATAGGGCCTAACTCAACAATATTTTTAAAACACAAGGACTTGGTGAATATTTTGTGATTTTACTAAGAATTTTTTGCGATTTCTACAAGGTCAAGGGGTTTTATTTAAATTCATGAGTTCCTTTTGTATAAAGGGCAGCTCTACTCCCACCATGCAGTTTGCTGTCCCTCCCAACAAAAAAAAATTAACAAAAATAATTTGTTTTGTTTTGTAATCCACTATCCCCACCTCCCCTCCCCACCAACCAAAACATTTTATCCCCACCCCCCTCCCCACCAACCAAAAAATTTAGAAAGGTCATCCCCACCACCTGAAATCACTAAGGTGAGGATAATCGATGCATGTGTTCTGGAAGTTGATCGACAACCCTAAAGTCGAATAGATGTACTGGCGGACAACAACATGTCAGTCGACCTGAGGGGTCATGGGCGACGGGAGGGCCGTCGAACAAACCATTAGGCAGTCTGTGTTATGGATGGAGTTCGATAGTCCTACTGTCGAACATATGTACTGGAGGATGACAACATGCCAGTTGACTTGAAGGATTTATGGCGACGGAAGACCCGTCGAATGTTTACAGTGTAGTGATCTATGACTTTAACTGTGAACGACAACTATATTATTCATGCTCATATTCAATTATAAGCTCATGACAGGTGGGTGTGTCCGTTAACACGAAATGAACTAATGTTAAACCCTCAAAAATAACAAAACGATGTTTGAAGCAAAGACACGATCGGCATGGATGATTTTAGAACAATTATCTTGTTTTTCTTGTACTTGTCAACCCATGCATCAATCAATGCTTATATTTTTTTATATTGAAGTGGAGACTAAATCCCAAGACTAACAAAGCGTGAATGGATTAAATCATTTTGAATGCTCATGTTTAAATGAATGAATGAATTGGTAAGCATAGTTACTGAATGGTTTAAAACATTTTGAATGTTCACAGTTAAAGTCATATATCACTACACTGTAAACGTTCGACGGGTCTTCCGTCGCCATAAATCCCTCAAGTCGACTGACCTGTTGTCGTCCTCTAGTACATATTCGACAGTAGGACTGTCGAACTCCATCCATAACACAAGCTGCCTAATGGTTTGCTCGACGGGCCTCCCGTCACCCATGACCCCCAGGTCGACTGACCTGTTGTCGTCCGCCAGTACATCTATTCGATTTCAGGGTTGTCGAACAACTTTCAGAACACATGCATCGATTATCCTCACCTTAGTGATTTTCAGGTGGTGGGGATGTCCTTTCTAAATTTTTCGGTTGGTGGTGAGGGGAGGTGGGGATAGTGCATTACAAAACCAAACAAATTATTTTTGTTAATTTTTTCTGGTTGGGGAAAGCAAGCTGCATGGTGGGGATAGAGCTGCCTTGTATAAATCCGAGAGGGTTTAGACTTTAGAGAGGGTTTGAGGAAGGAAACCTTTTCACAACAAATCCTCCTCGTTATACGACGCTCACTCTACTCCGCCTATCTCAGATAAAACTCTCCCATGGAGAGAGAGACCTGAAAACCTGTTCGATGAATTGTTCCAACGAAACCCTAGCAGTCGACGCCTCGCGAACGAAGACCACAACGAAATCCAGAGACAAGAAGAGAACGAGAGCCGCCACCCCTTCCGTCGAAGACGGCGGCGGCGGAGGAGTTGGCAACTACGATGACGACGGGCCACGGAGGCCGGAGAATCGGATCTTCGGCCCGCCGACGAAGCCGCGGAAGCTGGAGCCGACGAGTTGGCTCCTCCACGAACACCGGGGGAGGCTGATGCGGCTCCTGAGGGGGCTCACGCGGGGCCACGCGTGGAGGGAGGCGAGCGGAGTGTTGAGTGTCCTCCTTCGAGGGACCCCTAATGGCGTCTCCATGACCGCCAATCGGAGAATGTACGTGGTACGTACCATACGCAAACATTATGTCTATTAATTCGTATTTGTGTTTTCTCATATATTTTTTTATGTTTGTTTTAGGCGGCGATGGAGCTTCGGAGTCGGCTTGGGATGGGTCAGGGTTTTAATACGAAAATCAAGAATACATACGAGGTTTGGATGACGAAGAACTCATACATGAAGAAGCGTCCAAAGAAGGTGAGAGTAATCAGGCTATTAGATTTTAAATATGTTAGTCCGAGTGTTTTTAAGCTGTTGCTTCTTATTATAATAGGATTGGTGGAGTTGATACACCCAAGAAAAAGGTTCTCTGATATCCATTTTTTTTTAAAATGGGAAAATATAGTTATACAGCCTTTGGGATGAACATGATATCAAGGATGATGATTTGTGTATTATAAGGTATAACCAGGCGATTATATTTGTATGAATATCAAGTAATGACAGGGTCACTTGAACTTGTTTATAATTTATATACCTTGCAAATCACATTACATTCTACAATTTTATTTTTCTTTATGATGCGTTTACGGTTTATCTCCTTGGTTAGTCAAGCGTGGGCCAGTTCATAAATCTTTGGGCTTTAGAGATTTTTCAAATAAAACTTGAGGATTGGGACTCCGATGTTGTCATTTCATATGTATATAGTTACTATTGTTTTCATTCCCAATGTACTTATGATGTAGCACCAGGCAGATCTTTAGCTAGTGGCTCTCATCTTACAAGGATACTGGACTCTCTCTCTCACTCTCTTTGGAGAAGAGATAGAAGATTGCTACCATGATTTGTATTACTAAACTGAAGTACAATGTGTGAAATGAGGTGAGAAAATAAAGCATTAAAGAAGAATAAAGTGCAACAAAACTTGCAACCTAATTTTCCCTAGTATGAGAGCTATCTACCAGGTTCAATTGGGAGTGACCTCCCCGGGCCTTACTCCTCGATGCGTGGCCTACCTCTGTAGAAACACACTTTTTTTCATTGCGCTAGGTGCCGAACCCAAATAGATATGAGGCATTCTGTCAAACCCTGTAGTTTCTCAAAATAGAATCTAATCCCCTCGAACATGATTTTGTTTTTCGTCAACCAAATGTTCCAAGTTCAAGGATTAACAAGAGCGGAATTTTTGTCAAAATGCTTTTATCCTCCTTCACAGTGTTCTTGCTTGCTTCCCTCATCCCCTCAAGTTTGGAACCCAGGACGAAGCGCCATCAACGCTCCTAGTCTTTGTCACAACCGGGATGCAACGGGGCATACGCAGAACAAGTACTCCACCTTTTTTGGAGCCGAGTTGCAAAGAATGCCATTTTGCTCTGTACAAAGAAGCGCCATGTAGGGAATCTCTTATGATAATCATCCACCTTTAAATGTATTTCAATGGTAGGAAGTTGGATTCTTTTCAGTAAAGAAAAGGAGGAGCACACTATATGAATTTATTAAACCGGAGGAAATGCTAAAAAAACAAGAAAATAGCCTAAATAAAAACAAATGAAATACAACTCCACCCGGAGACCCCATGCAAGATAGATCACATGGTTCCTTAAACAACTAAAAGTATAAATTTATGGTAGTGATTCTTGTGATTTTGTTTGATCATAATTCTAACATGTCTTTTGTTGAACAGAAATACCTGGTGCAATTGGAATATGCTCTTTTTCATTATAAGCAAGGGAATATTGAAGAAGCACTCACCAGTACGAGATTGTATGTTTCTTATCCTTATTACGGTTACTGCTTCGCTTTTCACCGAGTTCTGGTTTGCTTAGCATCTTTTGTCCTAACTTGCACTTTATTTTACATAAAAGAAATAAAGTTCTCTGGCCCATATATCCATAAAACTTTGTATTCTAGGTGCTGGTTCCTTGGTACTTGTGTCATGTTATATATAAGGCCATCGCCTAGAGCAGTCTTGTATATAACAAGATATTGGGAAGGGAGAGACTGGATATAATTCCAACCTTTGGCATTTTATTTGCACAAAGTGGCCATGGTAGCCCAAGCATATTACCTGGCATTGACGCCATATCATATGCTTGAGGATTTTCAATCCTTAGCCTAAATTATTATTTATCTGTTTGACTGTTCATACATTGACGTGGTCTTTTTTTAATGGTTATTTGCATAATTATCTCTAAAAAAACACTATTTTGTCAAAATATATTCGTTGAAACCCTTTTCTCAGCAATGCCCCTCAGAAGGTTTTAAGTTGTGCATGAATGCTCTTCTGTCATAACAAATATATATATTTTAAATTGTGCATGAATACCTCTCAAAAGGACATTGCTGGGAATAGAATTTCAACGGGGGTATTTTGGAAATATAGGGTTTTTATAGGGGTATTTTTTTGCAAATAACGCTTCTTTTCATAGGCTCTTGTTGTGCAGTTTGCCTCAGAGTGTCTATATGTAAAAAAAATTTCTTATGTTTATATGCATTTCCCTCAGTAAATGAACAATTTACTCAGAATATTTACTTATGTGAAATCCAAGTATATTAACGTCCTTCTCTCAACTGCAAAGGGAACCTCATTCTGAATTTTGTAAAATCTGTTGGGCTAAATAATATTTTTTGAATGAAATGGTAGGCATTCGCCCTTAGAAAGGATTTGGGGTGCAACACGATTTGTACTAAATAATTAAATAAATTATAAAATCTTATTTGTTGTTATTGTGCACATGCATTCTACGTGAGTGTTTGTATGTAGTGATTGCTTTCCTATGGCAAGGAGGCAATCTAGTCACCATCCATGATGGAAGGTTGAGTAGATTAAGGCCATGTTTGTTGTAGCTTAAATTTACAAATTATAGATTATAACTTATAGATTATAGATTATAACTTTTTTGATAAACAGTTAACATGTTTGTTGTAGCTATTGAAAAGCAGAGAATAAACAGTTGTGGGTGTTTATTAGAATAAGCTGTAAAATAACTTTTGCTATGTAATTATCAAAAATACCCCTTCCATGTGTATAAGTTAAATTTAATTTCTCTATGATAAAAGAATGTGGTTTTACTTATAAAATGATGATGACTCACTCATCGTCCATTAACATTAAATAAAATGTAATTTTTTAATGAAATATTGGATTCCACATTAATTAAAAGGAAAAATTCCATATAACCCCCTGTAATCTATCATATATCCACATAACCCCCGATTTTTTCATATATCCATAAAACCCCCTGTAAACACACCCATAAATCCAAAAAACCCCTCCGTCTGTCAATCTAACCATCCATTAACCCCCACATGGGAAATGTCCATTTTACCCCCACATGAAAACAATAAACCCTATCCTCTCCCTCTCCCTCTCCCTCTCCCTACCTTCATTTTTGCGCGACCAAACCTCCGCATCTCCCCAAAATCAGGCGAATCGAATCTGCTCACTCATGGCTACCCGACAGCACCTCGTCCCTCCAACCTTCGTCCATGCCAACCCCCTTGTAATCCCTTTGATTTTTGGCTCCCGTCCCCTTCGCCTCTCTCGGCCGTTCAATCCTTAGCATCCACCGCAACCAGGTCCATTCCATGGACGCGAATCACGAGGCCTCTTCTTCCTCCGAACAGGAGCTCGAGTCCTTCAAGAAACACATCTCCAATCTCTTCTCTGACCTCTCCGCCTCAGACGACCTCCTCTCTCTCTCATGGATCCGGAAGCTGCGTCCGGTCTCATCTCCGCCTTAGCCCGATCGAAGAGGACCTTCGCATCGATGATGTGGCCGTCTCGAAAGATCACGCTGAGGAGGGCATTCAGGGTGGTGACGTTGCGGGAGATCCCGTAGTGGACCAGCCGATCGAACATGAGAATCGCCTATCCGGTCCATCTGGTGGAGATGTAGCTCCTGAAGATGGAAGCGAACGTGGCGAGCGAGAGGAGGCGCTCGTGCCGCATCGACTTGACGGAGTCCCACATTGCGTTGAAGAGGAGGTTCTTGCCGAGGAGGTCCACCATGAGATTCCATGAGTAGGGGCCGATGTGGAGGCCGAACCAGCGGAAGAACTTGACGGCGGTGGCGGGGTGGGAGTAAGAGAGCTTGAGAACCTCCTCGACGTCTTCGGGGGTGACGCGGACGCCGTTGTCGTCGAGGGAGGATACGACGGTCGATGATGGGGTGGTGGCAAGGATCTCACAGAGGAGCTTGATCTTCGGAGGGAGGGTCAGGATGTCGGTGTAGGAGGGGAAGGCGGCGTGGGCGGGAGGGGGTCCGGACAGGAGGGGGCGCTTGCAAGAAGGGTTGGAGCGGGGAGATGGAGACAACGGTTCAGATGCAATGGTTGGCAATGCAACGGTCGGGGGTGGAGTTGAGGTTGCAGAGGTGCTCGAGGAGCTTTAATGGAGATGAGTGAAAGGATGGAGGGGTAATTTTGGAAATATCAGGGGGTTTTCTGGTTATTAGATGTTTACAGGGGGTTAAAAGCATATAACATTTTCAACTAGGGTTAAGAAAACAGAATATGCTTCGAATATTCCAACTCTATTAATCAATTTTTAACTCGGGTTTTTTTTTTTGGATTTATGGGTGTGTTTACAGGGGGATATATGGATATATGAAAAGGTCAGGGGGTTATGTGGATATATGATATATTACAGGGGGTTATATGGATTTTTTCCTAATTAAAAAAGTAGAACTTGAGAGACAAACACATAGAACTTAATCTCTATTAATAAAAAAAACACAACTAAAATATTCTAGCTGTAATCTAAATTTTATTTTATTAAAAAAAATTACAATCCAAAGTTTTAATCTTACATGAGTTAAGTTTCAAAAAAAATATCTTATATGAGTTATTTCAAATTTTTAGTAGATGAAATGAATATTTAGAAAAGATGAAAAAATTTGTCCTTGTTAAATAAAATGAAGGTTATTAAATGTCCAACAGATTTTTTTAAACATTAATCTATAAGTTATAATCTGAATACCCCTAACCCAACTTAGAGATTATGACTTTTTAAAGTAGTTTTTAGCTTAAATAAGTTTCAATAAGTTTAAACAAACATGCAACAACTGCTTATTTTAAGTTAAAAGCTATAATCTACAATTTATAAGTTTTAACAAACATGTACTAAGTTGGTGGTATGAGGAGGAGAGTAAGGCCTATAGGGATGTAGATGAGAAGGTAAGGTGGGATATAAAACATAGTAGATTTACTCTGAGGACCTCCAATGGAATTGAGCTGAGTTCAGCTGAGGACATAGTTACTGTGAAATGGATATATATTTGTGTATATATATTCAAATTCAATAGTTTCTATCTAAGGAATAATTATCTACGCCTTACCTCTATTTATGGAGATGATTAATACTGTGAAATCCAATTGATGAGAGGGTAAGGTGGGATGTGAACATAATAGATTTACAATGAAGACCTCCAATGAGCTGAGGACATAGTTACTGTGAAATGGATATATATTTGTGTATTATATTCAAATTCAATAGTTTCTATATAAGGAATAATTATCTACGCCTTACCCTCTATGTATGGACTATGGAGATGATTAATATTGTGAAATCCAATAGATTCAATGTTGTCAATGAGTTTTTTTTTTTTTTTTTTTAATAATGGTAGGCATCCTACCTCAATATTATTAACTAAAGGAATGCCCAAATTAAAGCACAAAGACAAAGCAAAGCTACAAACTGGTCAACTGTGGAAGATATGTCTACTTCAACCACAAAGAGCATATGAAACCCCCCCCCCCCCCCCCCAAATACATCACTAGACTAGTCCTCATACAAAAGTAATTCCACCCTTTGATAAAATGAACCACCATTTCCCATATGTTCTTAGCATATAGTGGAGCCCTCTTGAAGAAAACTTGATTCCTTGTAAGTCAAATTGCCCACATGAGCACTGGTAATGATTGTGAGATCTTCGCTTTGCCTTTGCGCTATTGTCTTCCCTCTGTCTGAGCTTCCTTCCTCCACACCCCCCCCCCCCACATACGTTTTGGTTCACCTCCATCTCTGTTGCCGGACCCATAAGGTCTCGGGTGTGCCTCGCCATCGAACAAATCACCAACAAATGCTCCGTAGTCTCATCTTATTCGCCACACATCACATGTCTTGTTATCCCGCGAAGCCTATTTCACTCTATAAGACTTGGTGAAGAGTTTATTTTGGTACATAAGCCACATGAAAGCCTTCATTTTCAGAGGAATCTTGACACGCCACACTTCCTTGGACTTTTTGGAAATTTCTTGCTGTCTAGGTCTCTCTCTTCACCACCACCCATAGCAACTGCGGACCAAGAGACCCTCTCTAGGGTGGGGTTTCCAAACTACCACATCCTGGAATGTGAAGAGATTAGTTGGACATCATTTATCTTTCACCTTGTTCTTATGTGAGCTGCTCCATTTTTCAAATAGCCTCACTGTTTTGCTGAAGTGCATGTATGGTTGAAGTAAAAAATGCATATATCATCTTGCATCTACATGTTCTGAATTAATTCCTTCGTGTATTTTTCTGGCTATATTTTCCTTTTATTCCTACTAGTTATGTTGAATTGGCAAATAACTTTTTGCAATGCATGATTTTCTTCAGCGATGGAGTTTAGTAGCTTGTGTATTTATTTTTCATTGTTGTTCTCTTTCCCCAGACTTGTGCAAGATCATGAGGCTGCAATGGATCCAATGGTGAATTTGATTCATGGGCTGATCTTATATCAGCTTTGGTATAATAATCTTCCTGAAGAGATGCAGTTAAAGGAATTTGACATACCTATTCCGGAAGGGCCATCTGGGATGGCAATTAGTGGTGGATCTTCTGTCAAACAGGAGTTGGTTGACAATTTGGATGAGCATGACACCACCAGAACCCGCGTAAAAGTTTCCTCCGACTGCATTTCGGATACCTCAGTAAGGAATGATAAAAAGGTCCTCACAGAATCTGAAGTTAATCCTTGGGGAAAACATTCCCATCGTGATCTTTCTACACAGGATTTTTACTTGAATGAATCAGTTGAAAAGGAAGAAGGCAAAGCTACCTCTAATAACTATAAACAGTTGGATGGTGTGTCCATCTTTTCTGCTCATGGTTAGTTTTCTATACATGGTTTTACTCTCTCTTTCAGGTCCATGTTTCCTTTGTGAACAGTGAACACACCAGTGGTTTATGCTTAATATGCTGTTGCAGATGGTTCTCACATGAATATTTGGCATAAAATATTACCTTTTCATCAGATGGACCAACTTTGGTATCACTGAAATTATGTCAGTTTCTCTCAAGTTTTTGTCTGAAAACCAGTGATATGACTGATTTCACACACCTGTTTTACTTATGAGTTTGATAGTCAATCTTTCCACTAAAAATTTGAAATACAAAGAAAATGATGCAAGATAAAAAAAAAACCTAGGCTTTCGTACACAATTTGGTTTCTGAAATTCACTCAATTAACAATTGGACTGCAAATTGATAGTTTAAATAAATTGAGGGATGGAGGCCTACTGAACGAGCATTTCATTCTCACTTGTGGTACAAGATGGGAAAAATAATCAAAGAGGCAGAATGACCATTCCATTCACACCTCTGTTTGTTTTGGAAAAAATGCAGCACACGTGTTATATATGCTCTGTTGCAATGTATAATTACAAAATAATAGTATAATTATCTCTCTCACAAATAACATTTTAGCTCTCACATGCAATAATTTAACTTTTCAAGGTAAAATCTATTATGTTAGATTTCATTTTATAGTTTAAATACTTTAACATATACTTGAAATGTTAAAGTCATGTTATGTTAAAGGTATTTTTTTGAATATTGACTTTAAGATGGCAATAACATACTACGGTATTGGTAACTGAAGTTATATTACTTTAGCAGCAAAACTTGTTTGGCATTGGAGTTTTGGGGCAAGATTTAGGGTGGAAGTGGCATTCCCGTTCGCAGTCTTTACCTTCGTGGAACCAATGTTTTCAGAGTTCCTGCAAACACTGGTTTGGACACTTTCTGATTTGTGGGAAAGAGTTCAGATCAAACTGATCATGTAAAAGTAGAAAAAGTTAAAAAATGTTTTTTTCTTTTTTTACAAAATGGTAAGCATCTTGGCCTCCTGCTTTAATTTATGAATCAAGAGAATGCTCGTAGGTTTGATAAGTCGGCAAATGATGATAATCTTCTTTTTGAGATGTGTGGAATGGGAGAGAAATTTTCGGGAGGGCAAGTCCCTTTTTCCACTTCCCCTCCCGAAAAATGCACCTAGTACCTACCACTAATGTCTGTTACTTTTATGGGAGATTTTGTGCTGGGACGATGTTGATTGCTCTTGTGAGAGGGAATCTTGTAATACAGGGATAATCAGTTTTTTGTGAATTATGTTTCGAGCTCTCACACATATGTAGTACAGGTCTTCTCTACGGCGGGTTTGTCGAGTTGAGATTTCGTGTTTTGTTTGTTTCCTTGTTTTGTAATTCCCTTTGCGCTCATTCTCTCTTATTTTAATACGAGGGCGACAGCCTACCATTTTCTTTCAAAAAAAAATAAAGTTTGTTACTGATTTAGTGATCTAGAGCATTTTGCTTGTTCACATCTAGTCAACTAGAGTTAGAGAACTAGGTGCAACTTGCATCTTGCTGATATCTATTTTTTCCATTTCCTCTTTTGTTAGGCATTCCTTGCAGTCCGTCCTTTTGTCTCTTTCTAGCTTTCATTTTAATTTTTTCCTTTTCCAACCTTTTTTTTATCTCTAGGTGATCCCTCTTCTCCTTTCTTTGTTTGAGGTGCGTCATTATTGATAAGATTGCTCTTACCCTTCTTTCAAAAAAAAAACAAAAAAAAAAACAAGAAGAAGAAGTTAGGCACTCATTTTGTAGATCTCTTGTTGTTGTTGTAGTGTCACCTTTATGTGCTTATTGGCTGTTTTGTTTACCTTGCTGTTGTTGTGCTGTGACCTCTATGTGCTTATTGGTTGTTTTGTCTGCCTTGCAAGGACTTGACCGAAGTTTGTTGCCTGTACGATCTGAAGAGTTCGAGTGCTCTATCGACTTACATGGGAGAATGGGTTATGAGCACTACACAGACTCAATGAAACATTTACGGGCTGCTCTTTATACAAACCCTCCACTGATGGCTGCCCTGCTTCCGTTGATCCAGGTACTTTAACAGACAGTTATATCAAGTTATTGTATAACAGTAGATGCTTATGGACATCAGGATTCTGTCCCAGAACTGTTGTTTTGCGCTCATTATGTAATGTGATGGATTTCTTGTCAGTGCATAAGGTTCAATGAGAAAATCATGTATATTGAAGTTACTATGATAATCTGTTTGGCCTTTGTTCCTATTCTTGATTCTTAATTTCATTGTACAAAATTGATGGCAGTTAATCTAGGTTTGAAATCTTCGAACACTCCAATCATAGTTGTAGGCTTCAACTTTCTGATAACAATACGCTTTGTTCCAATCCAGAGCCTGGGTGTGCACAACAGAACCTGGCTGTTTGACATGTCCTTGATGTTTCTCTGTTGTTACTTGTTAGTTGCTTTATTGCAATCAAAGGTGTTATCATGAATCTACACATATGCGGAAAAAGGTGTATTATTGTAGTTTTGTCGTTCTCCTATAAATGCCAATAGTTAAATGTCAAACTATGGAGAGAGAAATGCCATCATTATTATGGGCCATACTGTGGTAGTTCAAAAACCTCAAACAATATGGCAGTTCGTCCAGTGTGTTTGATTGACAAAGACCAGCCACATAAATTCTTGTACTTGCAGAGGAGGTCAAACCTTCTGCATTTCATTACATTTGTTAGTCTTTCCCCAAATTACCTTTTAGTTCTGTGGAATTCATGATTGCATAATAGAATTACTTAACTGTAAAGACTTTTACATCCTTCTAGTACAGAAAACTCTCTTCTTCCTGGCCCATATTGATTTACTTTCCTTGAAACTGCTCAAAAGCACACCTCCCCCAAATCTCCTTTTCTGAGGTTTTTCCTCAGTCTCGGACAGCATTGCCATCTTCCTCCCCACTTGGAAATGGCAGGATGATCTCCTCTTTATATACTCCCATCTTTTAAATGCTTGGAAAAGCAGTAGCCACTGATGCAACACGAAACATTTATCTTGCCAAAAATATATTACTGAAGACATGATTTTTTTATACAACAGAAACCTTGGTCTGTTTAATTTTTTTCCCATTATCCCCCCCCCCCCCAACACACACACACTAATCCCCCCGTTTGGAACGGGGATAGGTTTTATTATTGGTATACATTTATCCGAGCATAAGTGAGTATAGATAAGATAAAGTGATTTTATGTTTGGTTGTGTTTTGAATTATTCTCGTTGGTAAATGTAAGAATAAATGTTTTATTGTTTGGGTAAAATGTGAATAAAATATGAATAAGGATTTAAAAAGGTAAAAAAATAATGATAGTTGATTTGACATGTGATTTATAAGAGGTGATGACAGTTGATTTGACAGTGGGCCCACATATTCTTTAGGTGGAATAACCTAGGATAACTTTAATACAAGGGGTTGATTGAAATCCATATACCATTTTATACCAGTTTATTCTGGCATACTTTATCAGGGGTTATCCGGGGCAAACAAACACACCAAAATTCTTATCGGGGGTATCCAGGGTCTTATACCCAAAACAAACGGGGGCTAATAGTTTCAGAATCGTCATCCTCGTTGCCTAGCTCATCCAAAGGTAACCACCATTGTCTAGCTTGGAGCCTCTCGGTGGTGATGATAAAACCCTTTTTTCAGTTTTTTTGGGACGAAGTAACTGATAAGTAAGTAACAAATCCAGAAAAAAATCCAAAGCAAATCTCTAAAGAAATTGTTGTTATATCCAGGATCCATTATCCATTAATTTACTTCAGAATACACTATTGAAAACCCAAAAAAAAAAAACCCACAAAGAACCCAAGGAAACAAATTATGAACTTTGATTAGGCCATTGATCCAAGTAACTTGTTTCGTCTTCAAAACAGGTTCCATCCATTTGTTTTTGAGGATTTTTTTTCTGATCACTGTGGCTCGAGAATATCCAGTTCCAAAAAAAAATGAAATGGCGTAACCAAAATTTTAGATGTTATGTTATGCATGGGTCATCCATAACATGTCTATTTAATCATCATCATTGGATCAATACAGTCTGATACTGTATGATATGGTCCAATGCAGGTTAACTTTTCAGCCTATAACCCATACTGTGCTGGTGAATCTGAAAACCAGTATGGATCGTATGATATGCTACAATCCTTGGCTTCTTGAGTCCTTGGATATAGGAAATCAGTTAGCACCAAGTCCTATGGTTTGTTGGTAAAACCCAAATTGCTTTGGATGAAATTGTGCGTGGGCATAATTTTTTAATTTATGATGAAATGGAAGTCCTACAATATAGTTTTCTGAATTAGTTTACATTAATGTATTACATGCATTGCCTTTTTGAGAACAAAAGCAATCAATTCAAAAAGAACGGATATATGGAGCTGCAGAAATAATGAAGTTGCAGTAGGTGAACAGCACAACATTCTTAGTTATTTGTACATGCCATCCTCGCCTGTCTTATGCACATCCTCTTTGTGGTATGTCACTGGATATGTTTATTTATCTATTTATTGGTTTTATTTGTTAGCAAATCAGATATTATTAGGTATTATCCATAAATGACCAAGGCACATAGACAAATATTTCTTTTCTTCAATTGCTATGTGCTGTCTGTTTTCTGTGAGGCAATTAATGTGTGACTTGATACCCTCTAATTTATCACTTTATGGAGACATGCATGATATAGAAAATTATTTATAGCTACACTAGAAAATGTGGTTAATATTAACTCAGCAATCATGTAATCCATTATACAAAGCATGGAATCACATTTGTCAAGGTACTGCCTATGCGGTACCTGGAAAATTATATGAAGTGGAAGAATCAATAGAATGCGATGCGATTTTACATTTTAGGAGTGTGATTTTTCATCTAAATGTGTTGTACATAATCCTTATAAATTGGATGATTAACATTTAATAATTTGTTGTCCCTCTTGGTCCCATTTTCCTCTTTTTTTTTTTAATCTAGTTTTGTTTTTGCGCCAGCTGTTGCTGCTTGGTGATCGAGTTGCAGAGGCATGTGTGGAGCTTGAGAAGATCTGTCTTATATCAAATACTGCTCTGCCCTTCAGGTTCTTAAAACTTTTTCCTATCCCTTATTTATAGATTTGCCACTCTAATTCTGCATTTCTGTACAGCCTGCAATGGGGTGGTCGAGAATCTGGGTCTTACATTGATTAAAACTTGGAGTATGCGATATGGGTACATATTGGATTTTGAAAAATCTGATCCAATGTTAGCGTGAGTATTTCATATGTTGAAAATAAATAAAATGTAGGCATTTTTGTGAAGAAAGATAGAGAAATTGGTGATTTTAAGGTAGAGGACAACACAGAAAAAGAAAAAAAATTGCAATGTATTGGAAAGTGGTTAAGAAGAAGATTTTTTTCAATTTGGCACCATCTGACAATGTTTCACATTGCTCTATTATTATTATCTTTTTTCATCCTCAGATAAATCATAATATTGAAGATATGGAACACCACTATTGTTTGATTGCCAGTACTTTGAATCTCATCATCAATCATCTGGAAAAGCTTCCTGATGCTTAACGTATCGGTAAATAGATGCTTGTGAAGGCTAAAAAGAGTTTTTCCCTCATGTCACATAGGGCCCTATGTATTAGCTATCCATAAATGTATTCCACTTTATCTGAAAACAGCTTCAAGACCCTAATGGAAATAAAAATAACATTTGACATAATGAAGTTAAGTACCCCCCGATTTCCAAGGCTACATGCCTTTTGTGAAACACTGTCGATGTTCCATTTAACCTTGAGTGCTCCCCATTGAAGGAAAAAAAATCATGACAAGCAGATTGTCACTTACTATCTGCATGATTGCTTTATATTCTCATTTTAATAATGGGGTTTGGTGTGTAGGTCTTGGTTCCATGGTAGTTTAGACTTTGACAATGGTACTATATCACATGTTTCATTTTGCAAGAGAGCGTTCTACGATGGTGTTTGTGATCACATTTTGTATATTTGCACGTGACATTTTCTCTGACTCAAAAGCTATCACGGTAGGATAATTGTGAGACATAAAATTAAACATAGAGAAGTTTTTTGCTGTTGGATATAGAACTCTACAACTTTCTTTTGAGCTCTGAATACTATTTGGTAACTAGAATCAATATAAATATTAAATTTCTTCTGAAATCTGCACTTATCTCACAGATTAAAGGCCAGTATAATGGAAAGTGTTGCCAATAGCCAGTTTGATGTGATTTCTAAATGCTACGAGAATGTTTTACTGAAGGACCCATTGTGTAGCCACTCTTTATCAAGGCTTATCAAAATGCATAAATCCGGTTTGTCTCTATCTTCAAACTTGAATCCATAACGCAGAGTTTTCTCATTGTAATTTTTTTTGGTGCATCACTAAATTACCTCTTCTTTTTGTAGTGAAGATTGACTTTGCACTATTTATTTGGGAGTTCTTGTATAGCAAATCTTTTGGTTTACAATTTGTTGTTTAATGGTTAATTGTGATGCTTTCATTCACTAATTGTTAACTGTGAGGTTAATCATGTAGTCCATTAGCATAAGCTGACAACTTTTTTTTGGAGGGAATGTGGCAAC
The DNA here is from genome assembly GCA_030737845.1 of Acorus calamus. NCBI lineage: Eukaryota > Viridiplantae > Streptophyta > Magnoliopsida > Acorales > Acoraceae > Acorus > Acorus calamus. Next base: position 5,974,022 of record CM060858.1, on the reverse strand, counting down.
TCACAACCTGAGATTTATTAAAATCAGATCAAGCATTAATACTTTAATAGGAGTGGCCAATAAAACTTAACTTTCCACAACAAAAACAGTATCCTAGGTATATGGTAGTGAAGGGCTAACGTATGCCCAAGATACTAATTTCAAGAAGAAAACACAAGTTACAGAGTTTTCAAGATTTCCACTATGTTTCATGAGACTGATATATATTATGGGGTGTTATCAATGTCCTATTGTTTTTAGTTTAGTTGTTACTTTTCAGCTATAACTTTCTCAGCATGTCTGCTTCAGTTCATTTAGTATTTGACAATCTATGAACCGTTGATGTTGAATAATGTTTAGGACCCCTGACAAAATATACCTCTGAGTCTGAAATTATGGGGAACACTCTGTTTTATACTCGCATTTTGTTTTGTCATAAATTTAGAAGTGTATTTCACTGGCATTGAATTGTGTAAGACTCTGTATCATCTGACAGTTCGTGTTTTATTCTTTTATAAATATCATTGTAAAAGAAGATGCATATTGTCATTCACTCTTCTCGAATCTTGTAAAACATTTCAGGAACTTATAGTACAAAAGCACTTTTGGAGATGATAGCATTGCATCTGGATGCAACATGTGGTGCATGTGATGCCTGGGAAGAGCTATGCATGTGCTTCCTAAAACTTCAAAACATGGTGATGCGAGATAAATGTGGAGAAGATCTACTGTCAACCAATGTCAAGACAGTTGTCAATGAAAGCAATCCAATGCCGACCGGTTCTTCTAATGCGATCCCTGATGTTTTCATGGGACAAGAGGCAAGGATCTCATGGGATCTTCGTTGTAAGTGGTGGCACACGCGCCACTTCAGCAGTAATGTCTATCTGTCCGAGAAGCAAGCTGGTAATACTTATGCTATTACTTGTGCTAATTATATCAAGGCGACTTTAATTTATTGCCTCATCATATGCTAATCCATAGATCATCCATCATATCTATTCATAATAAACAAGATGTAATTTCCAGTTATATATGTAATGTTCTAGGTTTACACGACAAGATATAATTCGCTTTGTTCCTCAGCAAACTCACAGCTTTAAAATGCATATTATGTAAGCATTGCGTTCACATATAAGCGCAGACAAACCTTCCCCATCAGGCTGTGGTGCTGGCTCTCATCTCACCCCACTCCACATGGGTCCATCCCAGCCCAGTAGCCCACCACCCCCCTTAATGGATCACATGTGACAAAACCACCCAACTTCACCGGGTCACATGTCCCCGTGTAGGGTTGTACCCAGTGGACATGCTCTGATACCAATGTCAATGCCCCATGTTTACGAACAATGATATTGTCCATTTTGCCCCTTGTCAGGCTTATATTAAAACACATATCGTTTTGTAAGCTTGAGGTGTTAATATACATGATGCACACTTCTTCTGTGCTGGGCACTTCATTTTGATAATCATAACATGTTGGCCATTTTAGATATCATAGGGCGGGCCCTGGATTTCACTGAAAATTGTTGTATGGTAAACAACCTGCACGTTGTGATCTTCAATGTGGATCTTAATTTTTAACCCTAATCTCATGAAAATTTTGCTATGATATTTCACTGCATACCACCAATGTAGGATGAAACTGTATTGTACTAATCTAACAGAGGAAGATTGTACGATCCAAAGCTCACATTTAATTCTGTCCTAGAATTCTCTGACAGATATTCTCGTTTTGATCTCGTGACAGGTGAGTGGGAGTTGCTAACGTATAAGGCGGCATGCGCGTCGCACTTGTACGGGCCAAAGTTTGAATTCGTGACGAGTGCCCTCAACAGCTTGGTTGACGAAAAATACAGTGACAAGGCGTCAGTGTTACAGATGCACATGTGCAGTTCATTGCATCTCCAGGCAAAGCTTGAACAGAACAAGTAGATTTCAGAGACATGGTACCTACTCTCCGTGCAATTTTGAAAAAATAATATTTTTGTTTATGTGGATTTAAATTATTTCATGAGTGATATAGTTATAGTTATCATGTATCATACATGTTATATATATCATGTGTGAATGAAAACAGTTATGCCTTTCTGCTTAAAGATGTTGTTCATGGTGCCCCCAGCTAAATCATAGTTCTATGACTACTCAATGTATTTCCAAATCTAATAAATCACATCACAATGTTTTTTTTTAGCAAAGCTTTTATGGTGAAATAATTCACAAAACTGTGAATATGTGTGTGGGACACCTTTGCAATCGTTCCTGCAAATGTCATGTTACTTAACCTGATGTATGAAATCTGTAATAGAAAATATATATATTTTATATTAGTATATGATCTATTATGAATTACATAAAAATGTACGCATTCGAGAGTTTGCTTCACCTTTTGTTAAAGCATGTGCTGGAGAAATATATACTTTAAATTTTTTTTAAACATGTTTGGTTTGGAATGACCAAGTGTGATATTTACCGGTATAGATGTTATAAAGAGGTCCTCATTCAGATTTTTAGATTTATAATCAGGTCTCTGGTCTCAGAACATGACTTCTCAAACTTCAAACTTTATTAAATTTCATCCAATGTTTTTTGAGGCCATTAAAATACTATAAAATTATAAAAAAATATTTTAGTCTCATTTAATAAATATTAGAATTATAAATGGAATCAGTTCTATTTGAGCCCATGAAGTTATTGATGGCAAGTCTCTACTGTGTTTTCAGTTTTTATTTTCATGTTTACAATCATATATTTTCGCATCTGGTATTTCACGTTGATGATCAGAAAACTAACTATTGTGTAAATTTTCATAAATCATTCTTGATTTCGTGCAACAAATATATCCCCCTCTTGTTTTTCTCCCCCCCCCCCTCATTAGGGGATTCTGACTTCCGATAAAAAAATTTAAATCAGTTATTATTATTATTATTATTATTATCATAAATATTATTGAATATTAGTTATTAAATATTATGCTTGCATTGATAATTCGATGAGAGAGTAAAATACATTTACATATGCATGTAATGTTATGTTCATATAGCTGAATCTCTTTTTTTTAACAAATAAATTGCAATCTCATTGTTTATTATTTCTTTAAATTAATTAAACATCACAATTAATTGAACTTGAAGTCACATGCATCAGTTGAATTGCCTGTTAAACAATTTTTTTTATTTATTAATGCTTTCCTATCACTCTTCGAGGTAGATTCTTTTGAGTGGAAGGAAAAATTATTCATGCTAGAATTTTTGTTTCATTTGAATTTAATATTCAATAAAAATTTTCAATATTAAAATATAATCAAGGGAAAAATCCATATAACCCCATGTAATCTTTATGATATCCATAAAACACCTTGTGATCTCAATATATCTATATAACCCCCCTGTTAACATATCATATGCAAATAACCCCATGCGGTTAAATTTTTTTTAACAGAGTGGGAATATTTCGGATACATTTTGTTATCTAAGCATGGTTAACAAATATGTATTCTTTTAACCCTCTGAAAGTAGTCAATACTTCAAAAAAAATCCCTAAAAGAGTGTAGAATTAGAAATATGGGTTTTTTTTTGAAGTATTTGCTTTTTTTCGAGGGTTAAAAGAATATATATTTATTAACCATGATTTAGATAACGGAATATTTCTGAATATTTCAACTCTATTAAATAATTTTTAACTGCAGGGGGTTATTTGTATTTATGGTGTGTTTACAGGGGGTTATATAGATATATTGAATTACAAAAGGTTATATGGATATCATGAAGATTATAGGAAGTTACAAGGATTTTTCCTATAATCAATGATACATGCGTCTGCGTCAAGTATACTAGTATTCTAATAAATTGTATGAATCCATTTATGATAGAATAAAAATTTATATGTTTCATTTAATAAGTATTTATATTGGACATATATGAAATTAAGTACAAGGCTACGAAGGACAACACATTATCTATATACACCAGTGGGATAATTGTGCCTTCTAGCAGGTCAACTTGGGAGATCCGTCCACTCTGCTCTCATTTTACTAGATGACGCGCTGCAAGTATTCCAATGCCTAAACGTCGAATACAGGGAGGTGGGTGACCTGTAAAGGGCACCAAGTCAGTTAATAGAAATTATGATTTTTGTAGATTTTTTTTTTCATAAACATTAATAAGGAGAGTTGGTTCCTTCTTGTAATACGAGTTGGATTGCCCTAGGGATTGACATATGATCTCTCCCATGAATCCCTAGATTGGGGAGTTATAATCACTTTAAGATTTTGGGGGGATCCAGTATTGATTGCCCCAAATCTCATATTTACTGCAATTGATTTCAATCATGACTTGGAATTTCTTTGTCATCGGATGCAAGTGGACCGACGGGCCTGACTCACAGGTCGTGGGTCGATTAACTTGTGGTTCGTGACTAAGCTTGTCAATGGAGCAGATACGGATATGATATCCTCATATTCATATCCAAATTAGATATTCAAAAAATATTTATATCCGTTGGATATTTTAAAATGTGTATTCGCATCGATCTAAAATCCCGAATCCGGATTTAGATAATTATCTCTGAAAAATAAAAATAATATATGTAATATATGAAATATATAAAACATCTAATAATTCCATAATATAAAACATAAAATTATTTTTATATTACATAGTTTAAAGTATAATAATTAATAAAAAAAAGTCACATTAATCCTAAAAATATAAATATATGAAAGATAAAATAATTGTATGAATTTTTTTTATAAAAAAAATATATTACATAAAATAAGTTGGATATATATTGTCAAGTTCATTCATGGTCACGAAATCAATTTAAACAACTCTTTAAAAACATATTGGGATAAGGGATAAGTATTTGGATGAGTGAGAGAATAACTTATCCTCATTTGATATAAAAAATAATCGGGATAAACTACGGACAGTTGTCCAAATTTTAAAATAAAAATAGAGATCTTATGTTCAACCGAAAGGTTGAAATAACATTTATTCTCACGTTTTATTTCAATTTTAACAAATACAAATGTGAATAAAATTGATGGACTATTTATTCTCTAAAATTAGGACAATTTATCTTCGAAACTTTAATCCCGGCCAAACTAGCCGGGCTAATTTAGACCTATTCTTGGGCCGAGTTTGCCCACGTGGACCGGGCCCAAGCCCGGCCCTTGAAGGTAATGGGCTTCTGAATCCGCCCGTTTCGGGCCGGTCTCGGGTCTAACATCCACCCCACGTCCGTGCTGACGTGTCTACACTAATAACACTAATAACCAATGACACATTGCCACGTCAGAGTGTACGCTTTAAACGAACGCAAGAACAACCGCCCTCACTCGTAAACTAATTTCAATCTAATTTTTTTAAAAAAGTTTCAATATTCACTCGTTGTATATAATAAAATCTCTCTCTCTCTCTTGCTCTCTCTCTCGCGATTTGGGTTTCGATTGCGAAGCGATTCTTTTGAAACCCTAAATAGTCGCATTTTCTAGGGTTCCCGATTCGGTACCGACTCTCTCTCTCTCTCTCTCTCTATCTATCTCTTCGGGATTCGGATTCGTAGATTCGAGGGTTCCTAGGGCACTCGGACGGGGCGGCGACGGAGATCGACCGGCGGTTCGGGGGGTTTTCCACTCTGCGAGGATGTTTTGGCGGATGACCGGATTGACCACGGCTTCGCCTGTAAGTCTGAACTCTTCGAATCTTTTGTTGAGTCTTGTAGAGATTCGGAGTTGGAGAGCAGAATTGGTTGGATTTGTTTTTTGGGGATCTTGTGAAGTGATGGAATGGCTGTTTATGTGATCTGGAGCTTCTTTTTATGTTGGTTTTATTGAAATCATATTCAAATTCGGTGGTTGTTGGGTTCATATTGTTGTTTTTGAATGTCTCTGAATCTAGGAAGAGAAGGTGTATGTGAAGATATGGGATTGAAGCGTCATTTTTGGCGTGGTTGGGATTGGAATGAAGGACTTGGCTTCACATTTGGATTGCCTGAAAATGGAATTCATACTTCGTTGAGTGGACATGAATTGCTGCTGGTGTGTCTATGGAAAGCGTGCAACAAGACTTGTTTCTTAGGTGTGGAGGCTGACATCAGTGACATGGTGACCAAGAGGGAATTTGTAGGATTAATTAACACTTGTTTCTTAGGTCTTTTGAGGTGATCCAATTTAATGGGCTGATTGGAGAGAGCAGTGAATATGAGTGGCTCTGGATATGCAAGGCTGATCTTTTGACTGTTATGTTTGATGCGGGGTATACAAGGATTGATGGCCTTGATTTACTTATACTGGCACCTTCCAATGCATGCTATAATATATGATAATAGTCCAATACAATTGGTTGTTTAACATTGAATCTGGATGGTATCAAACCCACTGGTGTCCACTGCCAATCATTGCTTTGCTAGTGATATGTAAAATGGCGGGGAATTTTCTGCATATGTTGAGGTAAAATTGAGGTGCTTATATTTAGGACAAATTGTCACGGAATCATGGTCCAATAAATTTTATCCTATTTTTATTGAGGAAAAGGTAGTGTTTACCCATTTCATTAACCCAATAAATGATATAACTGAACTTAAGGATTGAGAAGAGGAGAAAAAAGAGGGGACGGCGGAATGTCCCACCCAATAGATAAGGTCTCATGAAACCAAATACAAAGACTCCTCATAGAAAAAGGATCCCTCCTCTCCATGTTATAATTCTATTGTGGATGCAAAAGGTCTTGGATAATTGTGATGGAAGAGTTGGGACTTGGGAGAAGGAATAAAGCATGTAGCCTTTTCTAATTGAATTCGATTTGGAGAGTTTTTGAAAAAAGAATTGAATTTCTAGGGTTTTCAATTGATCCTCGACTATCTTGCTTGAACTTTGGATTCGCAGATCTGAGGGTTCTCTGGGGCACTTGGACAGGGTGACATATATTAAGAGGTCTTGGGCTTCTTTGTGATGTGAAGATGTTCTGGAAGATTACTGGATTATCCACAGCTTCACCTGTAAGTCATGACTCTGTGATGAACCTCTTTTTGAGTTTTTGAGTTTTTTTAAAGCGACTCAGGATGTGGGGTGGGAGTTTGTTGAATTTGTTTGGCCTTCTATTTTGTTTGATTTGTTGGAATTATAGAATGGTTATTTATGTGAGTTGAGATTTCTTTTATTGATTTCTCTGAAATCCTTAATATGGTTGGGATTGAGTGGAAGAGTTTAGCTGCATCAGATTTAGGATAGAGATGCGTGGACATTGTATTGTGGGGACTGAATTTGGTTGTTCTTGAGATTGAATTGGGGATTTTGCTTTGCAATTGGATTTCAGAAATAGAATTGTCATGTGCCTCCTCTTTTGGACCCAATGGATGAATCGTTTCTGGTGCACTTATGGAAATTGTAAATGATAGTTTATTTTATGGTTGGGAGGATTTTTTTATTGGAGGTTGGTACTTGGGAGGATTATTTTTTATTTCACATTTTAACAATTTTCCAATAGTAAAAGGATATAGGATGCTCAATAAGAATCCTTTTTCCAAGACCTCCTTCCCACCATTCATTTTGAATGCCTCATTTGGGGAGCCCTAGCCCTATTGAAAAATAAGGGGATTCATGTGGTTGCTCACACTTGATAAAGTGCTTACCAAGACCAATCATTCAAAATGGGAATGTTACTCGCGTACTTTGCCACTTGGAAGAGGAAACAAGTGACCACCTTTTCTTTGGTTGCTCATTAGTGGAATGGTTTGGGAGAAGGTGGGAAAGGCTCTTGAGTCCCATTGCTCTTTCAAGACCCTTGAAAATATTTGGAGATTTGTCGTAGTAATCATGCCAAATTCCAATGGCTAGTTCCATATGCAGTTTGTTGGAGCATTTGGATTACTTGTAATTAATGTGTATTCCAACAAAAAAAGGTTTTACTTGGAGATTACATGGGTGGTTTTTTTCTCGATATGAAGATATTGGGTGACAATAATTTTGGAAGTTGACAATCCATCATCAATTATGGGAAACCAATAAGGTGGCGAGATGATGGCCTTTTCTTGAAGGGACTGTTCTTTTTTATTTTTTATTCTATTGACTATTTTGTAAAGAGATCCCTCGTCTCCTTATTTGGGGCTTTTTTCCAAGAAAATTGCTCCTATATTTTTTGAAAAAAAGTTATAAGTTTATTCACATTATTTATATCTTCAATGCTCTGCTGCTGTTTTGTTTGTAAAATGAGTGTACCTTTCTTGTGTCAATATTAATATCTTCTAGATGCTAGAAGTTTCTTATTTCTTATCAATTGCATTGTGATGTATTGGTGGAGGAATTGCTCATTAACTACCTTCTACATTATTAGTGGAGTATCAGGGGTATTGATATTACCGTTTTATTGTCAACCTATGTGTGATTGATCTCTTTTTTGTACATTCTTGTTGTTGCAGGTGGAAACTATTCTAGACAAGGAAAACTATACTTTGGAGGAGCTTCTTGACGAGGATGAAATCATACAAGAATGCAAGGCCCTAAATACACGGCTCATCAATTTGTAATAATCTTGCGTGTTTCTTGATATTAGTATCTTTCTTTATGTGATGTTATTTGATTTTTGAGGTTTTTTTAGAAAGATAGTTGATCAATTTTATTAACCGGTCAACAAGGGGTACGAGGAATATAAGCAGCAATGAAGACACAACAGTATCCTCCACCCATTTATGGGTCTTTGGATCCTTATAATGGATTTTGATTTTAGGAAATTGCTTCATTTTGGGCCTGCCACCTACTCTAATACACCACCCCTTTCACAAGTGTCTTATGGTATAAATTGTTTCTTTTAAATGAGGTAGTATATCATAAGTGTATCTTGGAATGTTATAGTATTTGTTATGTTGTTGTTCTATCAAAAGAGCACTCACATATGACATGCCTTAAAAATTTTACTCTTTTAAGAGTATCTTTGGTGTTTAGTGAATTTATGGGTATTGATTTCAAATCATAATAAATCATGTGTGTGTGTGTGTGTGCAGCTCTTTTGAAAAGAAAGACAAATTCTTCACTTTTTTCTCTCGTAACTTTGGACAATGTAGATGACAATTTTGGTTTTAGATGCAAGCCTATTACTTGTAATTTTGATGTTCCATTTCTTTAAATGTTTCCATGAGCCATATCCTCTACTTGACATGTTTTTCACATGGAACTTGTACACTACATGCACTGTATAGATGTTTTTATGTGGTAGGCAATTATTGTAAATTTGTAATTGGTGGATGTGGGTGGGTAGACATTCCTTGTAGATTTTGATTCGTGCCAGGTTTGTATTCACCTCTTTTTTTGTATAAAAAGAAATTTTTTGTTTGTTTTTGGAGGAAAATTCTTTGTTTATTATTAAAGGGGAAATTTTATTATAAGAAAATACTAAAGAAATTGGCATGTTTTGAGCTCTTTGGCAGAACTCTTTTCAGAGATTTGACTAAATAAATTTCTTTCTTTCATTGTTTTCCCCTATGCAACTGTTTATTTGTCAGATAAGCGCTGGGACCCAAACCCATGATGTCATGGTTGTTTGTTTTCAACCTTAAACTATGATTCCAGGCCCCTTTCTATGCAAATTTTCATTAAGGTGATAAGTGATAACCTCCTCTTCTTCTCCCTTGTATAGTTTGCGAGAGAGAGCTCAGGTGGAACAGTTGCTTCGGTACATTGTGGAAGAAGCTCCTGTTGATGCTGAAAATAAACGTGTTTTTAAGTAAGTTAATTGGCTATTTTCTTGTGATTTTTGCTAGAGGACTTAAATTGTGGTACTAATCATTTCAACATCATTATGATGTTATACAGGTTCCCATTTATTGCTTGTGAAATATTTACTTGTGAGGTTGATATTATCCTCAAAACCTTACTAGAGGATGAGGAAGTGAGTGCTATAACTTCTTTCTGTTTGTCAATTTTTCTATCTTGAATAATTTTGATTCAAGGAATAGCTTCCGTTTATGATGATCACAGAAATTTAGATGTATATTTTACTTCCTGCTATGTAACTTTTGCAGCTGATGGAATTGTTATTCTCCTTCCTGAAATCTGATCACTCACATGGTACATTATTGGCTGGTTACTTTAGTAAGGTATCCGTTATCACTGTGCCTGTTCTGTGCATGAGGCCTGTTTGTCTTCAGATATACAATTCTACCAGGTAGGTTGCTGATGGTTGTCTGGTTTGTTCTTGCTAGGTGGTCATATTCCTAATGTTGAGAAAGACAGTCCCACTTGTAAATTATGTTCAAGTAAGTCATGGCATTTCCATATGTAATTGAATGAACTTTTCTTATTGAGCATATGATACAAGTGTTTCTGGTGCAATAATTTAAACGAGGAGCTTGAAGTTTTAACGAGGAGTAATTTAATGTTAAAGATTATTCTTGTATTTAAAATTCCGCTCAAAGTGATGTTGGAAAAGAAAATCTTGCTGAAGTGTATGATTTCCTTGTTATCCAAGATGGAATCACACTAGCGCTTACATTATTGCCTTGAGGAGGAAACTTAAAATGTTATAGGCTTGTCAGCTATTTGATCAAGAGACGTTGGAAAATATGTGCAATTCAATATTCTCTAGACCCACCTCTATCATTAGGACTGTCTTGTAGATATTATGGTTGATTATCAGTGTATGGTGCATTTGTGTCAAATTTAATTGACGTTGCATCTTTATGTGCAGGAGCATCAGGAAATTTTTTGCCAGTTGGTTGATCTTATTGGCATCACATCCATCATGGAGGTTGGTAATTGAAATGTAATTAAAACATTCTTATTGTGATTAGGTCTCAGAATGACTTATTGTTCACATTGTATTAACCAGAGAAATCATAATGTTTTTTTTTTGAATAAAAAAAGAGGGAGGAACTTTTATTAATAAAAGCCCCTGAAAAAAAAAATGGAGACGGGGGATCTCCAATTACAAGAATAGGAAAAGAAAATTTGATAAGGAACAGCCTCCCAATCGAAGAAGAATACAATTAACTACTCGCACATAATGGTCATGGTTGTGGTTTTCATTGAATAAATTTGCATTCAGATGCAGTGATCAGTTTGTAATATTTTTTTACTTCTTTTTTATGAACATTGAAATTTTACCATTTGAATATCTGCATCCATTCAAATGTTTTCAAATGTTAGGCTCTCTCTCTCTCTCTCTCTCTCTCTCTCAAAAAGAGGTCAATTAGGAGTGGATTTTTTTTGTTATGGAATGGTAGGCATAAGCCTCAATTTTATTCAAAATTAAGGATCACATGCCCAAAGCAAAGAAAGGTAGAGGAGAACTCTACCGAAACACACAGAACCCCAAGACCTGCTCCTCAATTACAAGTTTTTCCACCACATATAACACTCTACTTGCCCCTCCACGTGCATAAACCTGATCTTTGATAAAATTAATCACCATGTCCCAACCATTCTCCATATACACCCTAATAATTAGAATGGATGTTAAAATAGGATTCATTGATCTTCTTCTTTTTTCACTGTTGCGAAGAATGCTATTCTGGGTTGATTCGCTGACGTATTAATCGTTAGTTGTAGGAATTTGGGGAAATATCTTGGTTATGGATCTTGCTGATACTATAATATTAAGTCATTGACTATGCAGCAGAAGACTTGACCGGTATTTATGAGCATATTAAAATGTATATCATATGTGATTTTGCGGGTTTAGGGCCTGTTTTGTAATACCTGTCATCCTGGGATAATGGTGCTAGTACTCCGAGTCCTTTCCTAATGTTAGGTCACTACAGCCCTGGGTAATAAATATATTTATGAGATTTAGAAAAAAAGGCTATGATCAGGGGGAAAAAAAGGCTATGATCAGGGAGATATCTCATCTCATTTTCACTGTTTTATTTATTTTATTATGGAGGCAAGGCCTTAATTTCCCCCTATGTATTTGGAGTTTACTACTGTATTTATAGAATCTTTTTTGTTTTGAAGAAAGGTAGATGATCTACCATGATTTGATTAAATGCTGTATTACAAAGTCTTAAGTACAAAAACCAAAAAATAAAAACATAAAGAAGAGAGAATCGGGTCACACGTGGTGTAGTAGAGAGACATGTACTACACCACTACACCTGTGTCTTCCACATATACACTACTTATTCCTCTATAACAATTAGACCCCCCACAAAATCCACCCGAATTGTTATAGCACAATAAAGCCTTCACTCCTTAATGAATCTATTAGCACCTCCCAAATATTCTCACAATATATTTACTACTTTTGAAAGCCACTTATTTTTTAGTCAACCAAGTATCCCACACCCCGCGGGAACAAAAGATTAGGAAATCTTGGCCTTTTTGCTTGTTGCCCTTCTTCCTTAATCTTTTCCCCGCCTCCCCACATCACTTCCAATGATCTGAAGCCAGCATCCATACCAGTGGTCATCCCGAGATCCATCTACATAGGTGTAACCACTCTGCAATTGCCAAAAAGATGCACCACTGATTTTGGGTCTTGTCCTCATTGAGGGCACGCCCTTGAGGTCCATTTTGCCCTATAGATACATCCCACATAAATGCTTGGATTTTGATTGGCAGTTTGACACCCCGAATTCTCTGGATTTTGCTTTCAACTCTGGCAACTCTTGCTGTTTCCATGCCTCCTAACCCTGCCCTAACAGAATACTCCTCTTTGGTTTTGGTCACCACATTATTGCATCAAATGATTTTGCAACAGGGTGAAATCCCCTCCGTGATAACCGGTAAAAACCTTCAAGTCAGTTACTTCACTGTAGATTTTAAAGGGAGTTTGAGTAGGTGTTTTACTTTTTTATGATTTATTATCGTTATTTGATGTAATTTGGTTGATGTTTTCCATTAGATTCACTGATTTGTTGTTTGTGTTATTATTATTGGAGGATCCACCAGTGATAAAATTGAATAAATTTAGGTTTTTGTGATACATTTGGATTATGTATTTGTCATGTTCCATTTGTTTTCTACTTTGCTTGGTGTTTGATACACTATAACCTTGTCAATTTCTAATGGCATATGGATTTCTTGGCTCTCTTTTTTATATAAATATGTATGATATATATTATTTATTTATTTATTGTTCTCCTTTCTGTGTTGGTATCCTAATTTTCAAAGTTTTCCATGTCCTCGTGTCTGTATCCATATTCCATGTCCGTGTCTGTGCTGCGTAGGGTGTGACATTATGAGGCATGCCCAAAGGCTGCCATAGTTTTTATCACCTTTATAAGGATCAAATGGACAAACCTATCCTGAAGAGCAAGTCATTTTACTATTATGTTAATTTGTAATTTCAAGTGAGATTTGGTTCAAGAAAACCTGAATTTCCATACCCATGCAACCATGTCATTTTTTGTGCTTGTAATTTGGAATTCTTTGTTGGAGCCAGAGTTCATTTGTTCCCTATATGTCCTTGTAAGCAGGTTTTGGTTCGGCTTATTGGTGCTGATGAACACATGTATGGCAGTTATATGGATACAATGCAGTGGCTGGATGATACAAATGTTCTTGAGATGATTGTAGATAAGTTCAGCTCATCAGTAAGTGGCTTGTTAGGTTTTACCAGATTAGAAATACATTTTATCTATTTCTTTTCTGTTTTCATGTTTTTCTAGTTGTTTTATATAAGTAGGTTGATTTCCAATACATTAAAAAAGAATATTAAAGCTTGTGATACAAGTATTAGGAGTGAACTTGCCTGCATTTTTAAAAAAACCAAAGGTGGTATCCACCAATTCTATTAAAACTGATGGACTACATGGTACAAAAGAGAAAAGGGATAGATAAAGAAGGAAATTATAATTAAAGGAGTGGCTCATAAGAAATGGACCACCCTTGAACAACTCTAGGAGACTTATCAACACTAGCAAAACATCATTCTATGATGATAATTGCTTTCAGCCTTCAAAAGATGCTTTCACCAGTCCTTCAACAGGTAATTAGGAGGAATAGCAAACCGAGGTTGGGGAACCAAACCCCCCCCCCCCCCCCCCCCCCACCACCACCCCAATCCAATAAGGAGGTCTGGGGGGCATTGATTGTCACATACACAACTAGGAGGAATATATGTTCTCGAAAGATAATTTGGTTTCTCAAATAAAATTTGCCTGCAATTATGACGAACCAATTCTTATGAGTGGCCTGGGATCTGGAATCTAAACATTTGATTTCCATGTATTCTGTAGATTGAACCCTGTGGTGCAATTTAGTTCTCACTCATTGCACCATATTATGTTTGGTTTCATTTTTATTTTATTTAAAAAAAAACTGAAGTGTTTCATTGTTTTCCCTATAAGTTTTATACTCTTATTATTCTTCTTAAAGCCGCTCGCACTCTTAGCTCATGTTTGGTTCGAGAATTAAATTATTATGAGATATAACTAGTATAAATAAGGATAAAATGATTTTGTGTTTGGTTGTGTTTTGAATTTTTCTCATTGAGAAACGTAATAATAATTTTTTTGTTGTTTGGATAAAATGTGAATAAAGTGTGGATAAAGATTTATAAAAGGTAAAAAAATGATGAGAGTTTATTTGATAATTGATTTATAGGAGGTGATGAAAGTTGATTTGACAGTGGACCCACATATTCTTTTGATTTGAATAACCTGGAATAACTTAATTTTAATGGTGGATGGAATCCATATACCACTTTATACTAGTTAATTCTGGGATACAAATTCTCATTTATTCCAGTCATCCAAACTTCCATAATGAGGTTATTCCGACTAATTCCAATTTATTATGGGTTTATTCTCGAACTAAACATGGGCTTAGTCCTTCCCTATAATTTTTTTTTGGGATAAATTTGCAACACTGGGACTTCCCTGTAAAAGTTATATTATTAAAATAGTCTTTGCATGCATGTGAATTTAAATTCAACATATGATATTAGTCATATGTTGTCTCACCCATTGTTCTTTTGATGACATCATGAGCAGGATTGTCCTGAAGTACATGCCAATGCAGCAGAAACACTTTGTGCTATAACTCGATATGCTCCTACTGGGCTTGCTGCAAAAATTTCAAGCCCTAGGTGGCCTATCCTCTTTTGCAATATTTGCCTCCGAAATTTTAAGCATTTACATCACCATTGTTATTTTGCAATTGTTTCTGACAGTGCATAATTTGTTAGCAGCTTTGTGAGCAGACTATTTCATCATGCATTGGAAGATTCTAGACCTAAATCAGTATTAGTCCACTCTTTGACAGTCTGCATATGTCTATTAGACCCTAAGAGATCATTATCAACTTCTTACTATTCATATCGAGGCCAGGGAAGTGCTGGGTCATCAGTGATGGCGAATCCGGAAGCAATTGATGGCATGTTGGAGAGTCTTGGTAGGTTGCACCTTTCAATCGATTGTTAGAGTTTCCTTGCACCTGCTGGAAAACTAATTACAACTGGAGGAGTTTGTCGTCTTCAAATTATGAATATAAAGTGGAAAGAATCTGGTGTCATTGCTTTGGAATAACCGTTCAAGTTGTGGCTCTATAAGAAGGCATTATTTATTTATGCTTGCTTCTTTGCTATTGCTTTATTGATTAACAAATATGTGATGTATTGAATTTACATAAAAAGAGTACGGGGTACTTGATACACCATTTTAAGGTTCTGCAAGAAATTAGTAATATGGACCTTGGGGAGGGGCATTCCTTATTTGCTGCCCTTTTCTGCTTGCCTTTCTTTTACTTGTGTTGTGGCTTTCATGAATTTGCTAGACACTACACTTTATAGAAAAGATTTTGTGAGAAATTAGTGTATTGATACAAAACTCTGATAGGATGCGGCTTACGGTTATAAATCATGTAGGGTATAAGATATATGGTGAATTCAATTCCTCCAACCTAATAACAGTCATTTGCATTATTTGAATATATGTGAGACTGGTCATTGATTTGTAGAGGCACATTCAGAAATAATGAAAATGCTGAAGGTTTCTTCATCATTTACTTTCTTCTCAAGAATTGAAGTCATTGATTAAAAAATTCAGCTATCTAATAGTGGAATTCTCAAATATGCATTTGCACTTGTATGGCCTGAAATAAGTGGGAAACAGGCAATTTTGCTGTTGGTTGGCTTTATGATGTTGTTTGGTATGTATGATACTGAATTATCCAAATTATCTTCTTTTCTGTTGAAGTGTACAATGGATGGGACTCTTTTCAGCTTGAATATGACTTGGCCGCTGGGATATCATTCCACAGCATCTTATCAGGATTTAGACATTTATGCCTTTTTTTAACTCAAGAATGATTGGAAGCCTTTTCTTCTTCTTTTTTTGTGTGGGAAGGGGGGCGGGGAGCTAAATTTAATTAATTATATATTCAGTATTCGTAAAACTTGAGCATCCACTTTTGAATGATGATTGTTGATGTTTTAGATTAGGACTCCTAGATGATTTTTGTTGTAAATGCTGCTTAGATCTCAAAATGATTCTTGTTATATATCTTTCCAGGGTGGAAGAAAAGGATCAAATAATTGAATGAATTGAGCATCACAGCTGCCCATTAATCAGTCCAATATATGCATGGGTTGCAATAATTATTGTTTCATGAGTAAATCATGTCAAAGGCTTATTTTTTCTGACTGAGCACCTAATTTTGTTCAACCAGCTGATCTGATAATACCTTGAAGATAAATGTCACTTGTATAACGTGCAGTCACGGACATTGATCATTAAAATATATTTGAATGCCTTTCGTATATGGAAGAAACCAGGATCTTTGATGTCAGACTTTAGTTTTCATCTCTTCAAGTGAATGACATTTGGAGCAGGGATAAAGAACATGTTATTGCATAGTGTAATTTCTGCTTTAGTGGTTTTTTCGTCACAAAAATTATTATTGACAGTGTGTGAAAGAGTGTCTTATATTGAGTCAATTGACAACTTATATCATTGGGTTATGACAAAGCCCACAAAAAGTCTGTTACAATTTTATGGGTGATCATTTTCCTTTTATGATTGACTCCCTTGTTTTGCTCTGAGTAGATATATTTCTCTCTGACTCATCAAACAGAATGTTTATTATTGTTATTCGTGGCAGCTGATCTGCTCAGGCTTTTGGATATCTCCTCTTCTGAGGTTACCTTTCCTACCACTTACGGGAATCTACAACCTCCTCTTGGAAAGCATCGATTAAAGGTAGCATATTTTCTGTCTTTGTTTTTAGTTAGCCAAGTAACTATTCATCTGCCTATCTGAGTATTTTAACATACTATATTTGATATCTTCACTTTCAGATTGTGGAATTCATTTCAGTTCTTATAGCCATTGCTAGTGAAGCTGCTGAGAAGGAATTGATCAGGCTAGGGGCCTTACAGCGTATTCTAGATTTATTCTTTGAGTAAGTTGCATGTTTTTGTTTAAAGTGCATCCATGAACATTTGAAAAACTATCTTCTACTTATCACGCCGATTGTAGGTATCCTTATAACAACTTTTTGCACCACCACGTGGAGAACATTATATTGTCATGCTTGGAGAGCAATAAATCTGCATTTACTGAGCATCTTCTCCGTGATTGTAATATTGTTGAGAGGATTCTTCATGCCGAAAAACATTTCACCTTGTCAGCTGAACCTAATAAGGTAGGGTTCTGTTGATATGCTGGTGATTCATCTCCTTCTGAAGTCTCTCGTTTTATGTTTTTATGACCTGGTGTTCTGATTATGTTTATCCATAATGAAGCTAACTATTTTATTTATCACACACAAAATCTTCAGAAAAACCCATAGGAGACAAGGCACTCTAATAGGGAAAATTAAAATAAATGAAGAATTGCCCATGCTTAAGTCCTACCAAAGGCTCACCGAGCTGCTCAATTATCCAATGACAAATTACCCCTTCTGACTAAACAATGGTTTTCACCAACAACGTATTTTCCCAAGCTTTTAAATAACTTATCATGCTATGGTAACTTATCTCTCTACTAAATATAACTGAAGCTCCATTTGCATGTACATCCCTTGTGAGTTGCCCAGGCATTTCCACTAGCCACGGGTAATTACAATTGGCATCCTACTCAAATAGAGCTTAAAAAAAGTTGTGTCAAATTTACCACAAAGTTCAAAATGTTGTTATTAATGAGGTTTCTGTGTTTATGCCTGCAGCCAACGGTTCCTGCAGAGGGAAGATCTCCTCCAAGGATAGGAAACATTGGACACCTAACACGCATGTCTAACAAAATTGTTCAGTTGGGAAATAACAACACAGAAGTCCAGGCGCATTTGCAGGTTGGTTGGCGATATTGGTGTGTGTTTTTTTTTAGCAAGATTAATAATTTTAAATTATTAATGAATTGAAAGGATGTGCATTCACTGGTTGAGTTATTGTCATTGATGAATCTTCGCAGAAATTGAACTAATGTGCTGAAGTTGTGTTTTATAATCCAATTAAGAATAATACTGTGTAAAGAAAGAATGGAAACGTGGGGCAATAATGGTTTCCCAAGTGATTGGGTCGGTTTATTATGCGTTTTCCACTCTTTCTATGAATGAGGGGAGGTTTATGTGGTGGAATAGGGATTACAGTGAGAGCGCTGATTGACCCTGAGACTTGTTTTGATTTTTATTTTTTTGTTCTCTTGCTTATGTTTTGTTTAATCATATCTATAGAGGTTCTTTTTTTTCTGTTTTTTTTGGTACAAAGTGGTCGCTCTTAGAATTTAAACACAGGACCTTGTCTTGTTCTGTCACTATTATCATGTGCCACTTCCTCTCTCCCAGCATATGAATGAGCTCTGTTTTGTTCTAAAATAACAGTTTTCAAGTTTATCTTAAATTAGTAGCGACTTGATGACTGGCTGATTTTGCTAGAGGTCTGTTATTACTGGTGATCAAATGTGGTTTATGAGGTGTGAATAACTGGGAGAATCACGAGTTACAGGTGACAATATCTGGGCAGAAAGTCTCAGGAAAACAGGGGACAGGAGCAATCAAGTGAAGATCTCCCAATGATTTATTCCAGCAATCTGCTGGACTGTTTGGGAAACGAAGTGTTTATACAAAAAAATATGCCGTGTGTGGCAAATATATGAGAGGGTGTAAAGGGTATATGGCTTGGAGTATGCAATTTGCAGGGTCCAACAATTTTTTAGAACAATCTGAGAATAGATTCTTAGTTTTGTATAAGCGCTGCTGCTCTTTTGGCGGCCAGAGCAGTAGATCTCTCACCTACTGATACTTTCCTTTTTGTTCTCTTCTTTGCTTGCTGGAATTATACAACAAATCATTTAATATTTACTGGTGGTAGAATCCGTACCATTTCCTCAAAAATATCTGGGCAGAAATAAACTTGCCTTGTGGTGGGAGCGGGACTCCTTATGAGAGTCAGGGGGTTCAAGTCCCCCCCCCGGTATTTCTTGGAAATTGTAGAATTCCTTTTTTCCACTTTCCCTGAAAATTTTCCACTTTCCCTGAAAAAGTTGTTAATATGTCTTCCTCATTTTCTGCTGCATTTGATAGTTTTTGTTATAAAACTGTGGTGCTATCTTGTGTTTTGTGTGTGTGTGTGTGGGGGGGGGGGGGGGGGGGGGGGGTGTTTGGAATGACATTTCCAGAAAAGTCTTTTTAATCTAACAGTAGTACTTGGATTCTGTCTTCATTTCTTTCAGGATAATGCTGAGTGGACTGATTGGCATATGAATGTCTTGCTTAAACGAAATGCGTTGGAGAATGTCTATCAGTGGGCATGTGGGTAGGTTTTTTGTTACATATTGGATAAAGTTTTGCTATTATGACACTTATTTTATTTATGTTTATCCATATCCATTATATATATACACACATATATGAGACATGATTTGGTGAGGCCATGTGGCATGTGCGAACCGCGTATATACATCTCTTATCGAGGTATATGCGTCGATAAAGAAATTATATCAGCTCATTGAAGCATATACCTCACTGTGTTATATGTTTTCTTTATCAATGTCTATACATGTGAGAGTAGCACTCGAACTGCTATCCTAAAGGAAGTGATACATTACTTTAAGCATATTATCATGGACAATGTCATTTTAGAAGTCTCTTTATATGTGTTTCGTTCTTTTGATGGATAGAATTCTTGTGTATTGTTGGTATTAGAATTTTTTTTAGATTAACAAAATCAGTCATATTGATGCATTGTGATTTGTGATTGATATTTATCTTGTAACATGATGTTTATACTTTTTGTCTAATCTTCCATTGAGACTCCATTGAATCCATGGTAGGTAGTTAGGCCGTCCATTAAAGCTTACGTATATTCTCGGCTTCTCGCATGTCGCCCAATATACACGTGTAAGCATCGACCTTCTCTCTAGTCATAATAAATGAGCCAGGCAAACGCTAATAGATTTGACTCATTTTTTGTGAGGGTTAAAGACACGTGAGTCCCTAAAAACATGCATAATCTCGTATAAGTCCTTGCAAACTTGGCGTCGGACATACATGTCTTTTAAACTATTGTGGTTAGTAAATTTAGTCCTTGAGAATTTTCATCCATCTTAATGGTTTATTCTCGAAATATTCTATCCGTATGAAATTAAATACCCATATAAGTCCTTGAAAACACAAAAAAGATAAGTAGGTCCTCTTAAATGACCATTTTGCCCTTTATTTCATTTTCACTTTTCTTCTCCTTTTAACCTTCCTCTCTCACGTTCCCTCTCCCTCACTCTTCAACCCCTTCTCATATTCTTCCACGTCGGATTATCTTTGATGTGACAACACTCATTCCATGGCCAAATCAATTAGCATTTGTTAGAGTTTGTGTACATACTCTTTTCTTTATGCATAATATAAATTAGATTTTCTCACTTCAAAGAGTGGGTTGTGTGTGTGCATCAATAGTATTTATGTAAATTTTTGAGTAAAAATTGAATCAAATTTTAATTTATTAAAGTGTGTTGTGGGAATGGGTAATATTATGAGAAAAGAGAGATTTAATTGAATTGTTTGTTTGGAGAATAAGGCTTTTTGAAGGGTTTAATAGTTAATTCACACTTAATAATGGTTGATGTATGTGTCTGTGTGATATTTTTCGTGTTTGTAGGACATATATCTCTGACCCTAAGTTTGAAAGGACTTGTGTGAGATTATGCATGTTTATAGTGACTCAAGAGTCCTTAAAAAAATTGATCAAAGACATATGGAAGGGTATAGTAGTCAATTTACATTCATGGTTTATTTTAGTTAATGAAAGTGATGGGACAGGAGTCTTAACTTTTCCAAAAAAAAAAAAACATTAAACCATGGGTGGGTTAATAATGGATAATGGGGATAATGAGTTTTTTTTGGGGGGGGATGGACTTGTATGTTTGACTCCAAGTTTGCAATGACTTATGTGAGATTATGCATGTTTACAGGGACTCAATGTCTTTAACCCTTTCTTTAATGATTGAGATTGAAAGTAGAATTTAATCAAAACGACATAAATAGATAGTACCCACCAAAAAAACATAATTAGATAGTTAACTGAATCGTTTTGATTATAAAAGGTAACATAACTAATATAAAATAACCTTTTGCAATATATCATTCATCGAGTCATGTAAAGAAAGTCAAAATAATTATCTCAAACATATTGTAAAGAAAATTAGATAGTCATATGGGTCAGGGTATTAATTCTCTCTCTCTCCCCCCCCCCCCCCCCCCCCCCCCCCCCTCCCTCTCTCCAACAAGTCACACAACAAAGAGGAAGTAACATCATATAGTAGCTACTAGATGGTAAGTTTGTCCCCCCTTTTCCTAATACACTTTGCATTCTTCTAGACTTACACATTTCATTTATAAATACACATTCTCATTTTAAATTCACTTGTAGTAAATTAATAAAATTACAATCTTAAAATATATATATGTAGTTAAGCTAGGCACGCCTATGCGCACCTAGGCGGCTAAGCACATTGTCTCCACTTAGGCTCGCCTGGCCACCTAGACAACTATGATTGAATCATTCCCGTTGTGGCATTGCTGCTTACTAGGATTCAATGTCACGTTCTTGTTTGTCAGGTAAGCTTTATTCTGTTTAAATATAGACTTTTTGTGTTTTACCATAGTTTTATGCAGGATGTTTGGATTAAGCACTGTTCATGCTTATTAGTTATCACTGCACATTTTTTTATGATGTTATTTCAAAGAATGATGTATTGTATAAAGTATTCCGGCTTCTGATTTTATTGGCTCTGATGCTAGTTATAATATGATGCAGATGCCATCCATATCATCCTTGTTATATCAGACAAGTTGTAATATTTTATATATAAATAAAAAAAAAGCATTTTCTGAGATTTAAGTTTTCATAATTGTGTGATGATTTGATTCATTTTATCATGTTTCATATTCAGAATGTATTTTACGATAAATCTTGTCACTGTGAATATGTATATATCATATAGTTAATGTTTCTGGAATACTGACGTTGCATTGCCACAATGTCAAACTCAGGCTTTATTTTACCTGGGAATTAGCAGTAATAAGTCTTTTGTTAATTGTTTCAGGCGGCCAACTGCATTACTGGACAGGACCAGGGATTGTGATGATGAAGAATTCCGAGATAGAGATTATGATGTAGCAGCATTAGCCAATAATTTGAGTCAGGCATTTCGGTACAGCATCTATAGCAGTGATGATATTGAACGGGTAATGTGCTTCATGGCCAGCTCAATATTGTCTCACTTTTTTTAATGTGAAATTACTTGTCTTTTCTCAAAAAAAAGGTGAAATTACATGTCGAATTTTAACCAGTTTTACAATGAAGAACTGTGTTCCAGGTATATCTTGTAATTTTTTTTTTTGAGAAAAAAATGGTTGGCACAAATTTATATTAATTATTAATATTATTATTTTGATACAACGGAGAGTAAAATGAGAAAAACAGAGCATTTTCTCCCATAGCTTCTTCCTATAAGATTTTTTATTATTTCAATGTATAATCCAAATGATAACCCATTGGAAGCCATTTTTCCACATGGTTTCTAGGTTTCTTTTTGGGTGAGCCAAATAGGGTTAAATAAGTGAGCCATGTAAGGTGTGCAAGATGCTGGGAGTTAATTTACAAGTGTGCAATATTTTAATATGGGACACATATTTAGAATCTCTTTTTCACTTCTAAAACGGGTTGTCACCTGCTGACACCACCACTGTTTTATCTGATATTTTGCTGGAATGTTTACTAGATTTTGGTGTGAACAAACAATTACGTACCCTTTTATTGAACCTTTTTTTTTTTGAATTTTTTTTCTTCTCTTTTTTAAGTTGTACACCTGACTGTTGGCTGTGTTCTTGACTGTTTTGAATGCCTTCTATTTTCTTCCATTCACAAATTTGTTTTTCTGGTTGGTGAATATACATGCATGGAGATTATTATTATCATCATATGATTGGTTTGACTAACGATAGTCACACATGCAGGCTCAAGGTTCACTTGAACGGGATGACGAGGTATACCATTCTTTGCCTATCTGGATAGATGTTGGAATTATTAGGATGTATCATGATCCTCTAATTCTTTATTGAATTGTGCCCTTGGTCACCTAAAGAACTTGGGATACTGTTACACTCGGTCATTCTTGTAGTCCTAACTTAGTATATGAAATCTCTAATAGATACTTTACAATGTGAGTAAAAAGGTATGCATTCAATTCATTTTAGTAAGTACATTTTTTTATTGAAAGTGTGTGTTTCATTAGGCAATTATATATTCAAAAAAAAAATCAAAATGTATTGGGATGTCAAAAGTGACCGCAAGAATGACTGCGTGTAACATTTTCCAAAGAATCAAGAGCATTCAGAACATAGAATGATAATTAATTAAGATGTTGGTATATGTTGCAGGATGTCTATTTTGATGATGAGTCTGCCGAAGTCGTCATTTCTTCGCTCCGTCTTGGAGATGAGCATGACAGGTAACCTTGCCCATTCATGTTCATTACATAAATCTCTCTCCATCCATACAAAATTCTCACTGCCCTTCCCTGCAGCTCTCTCTTTTCAAACTCCAACTGGTTTGAATTTGAAGAAAACAGAGTCGTTGATGAGAACTCAAGTAGCTCACCCTCACCCAGCTCAAACGGCACCGACGAAGTTACCGCAACCGAAAACGACAATGATGAGGTGGTCGACACTGCGACATCCGATGCAATCGGGCCAGGCCCCAACATTGAGGAGCCAGAGCCCAACACTGGACTGGATGATGACCCGAAAGAAGTTCCGACGAGTTCAAGCCCGACCGAATGGGTCGAGTGGAGGGTGACCTCTGATTCCGGTGACCCATCTGAAATTGGAGCGACTGAGGTGGTCGATTTAGATTCTCTGACTGGCCCATCGCCATCATCAGATAACAATTCAGTAGTGGATGGTGAAACACCACCACCACCACCACCTGAATCTAGCAATGCAGGTGAAGAAAGCCCATCGGACTCCGTCGACAGGGATGTGGAACTGGATAAAGACTCTCCAGAGGCTGTTTGTGGTTAGTAGAGATGGGGATTGTGGATCAAATGGCTCGAAAAATGAAGTTGGAATCCGCCGGATCATTGAAGGAAGATGGCATCTGCTCCGCCCGGCTGTTTTCGGGTTACTATTGAAAATGTCCTTTCTTTTGTACATCTTGAAGAAGGGCTGCTTGTGTTTTTTTAGAAGTATGATATGATAATTCTTTCGCACTGTATGTCCGTTCGGTGCGCCTCTTTCTCTAACTGAGAAGAACAGTCTCTCAGTTAGGTTTGATCTGTTTATGATGTCTTTTGTTTCTTTTTTTTCCCCATAGAAGTCATTTGAACAACTGATGGTTGGGCTCTGAAGCATATGTTTGTAATTCTTCTCCATTGTATCAACTTTAGATGCACTTGTCTTTGTCAGAAGCTTTTATTATATAAAAAAAAATCCACTGGAGGTTTAAGTTCATGGGGGAATTGGTCTCATGTTTAAAATAATTGTTCATATTTTACCCTCACATTTCTTATTTTTGGAGAAATAAATGATATAACTTTTAGGAAGATGAGTAGATGACATCTATATGGGTTTGGAAAGCTTGTGTTATGAGTTTGTAGAAAGTTGAGTTCTCAAAACTGATATCTAAGCTGAAAAAAAGCAACAAAAGCGTAGCTTTTATAAAATTGGTGGAGGTGAAGTTAAATCCCAAGCATGTTTTTAAATGGGGCCCAAGACTGGGAACAGTGATAAGTGTGATCCCATGAAAAGAGGAATGAATGACCAAGAGAACTGTGTTGATATTTCAAATTTGGGCCCTGTTTGGATTGTGTCGGGGCGTGTTTGTGCTGGTAGACATCGTACGCCAGTACGCCACCACCAAAATAAACACAAAACCTGCGCTTGCGTTTGAAGCTCAGTGATAGCGTTGAAATGATATTTTTCTCACAATTTAAATCACCGCTTCTCCAATTCTCTTTTGCTTCTCCCCATGCTCTCTTGCTTCTCCCGACGCAGTGTTCCCCAAAGCTGCCTTGGTGTGTTTGTGTAATGAGGAATAGATAAGTAGAAGCTTCATTTTGGGTAGCGACAAGCTATTACAAGATAGATAATGATTATATTGATGGAGTAAATCATTTTTTGGATTTCTAGTTATTTTTATTGAAAATTATAATAATGAATAAGATGTAAACAAAGATTTATCAAAATTCAAAAATGATTTGACACATGACCTTATCTGATTTATAAAAGGTTATTATAAGTGATTTTAACATGAGAGTCATCTTATACAATTTCAAGAGACGTCTAGAATATCAACATCAACTGATTTTCACTTGTTTAAGCATAACTATATTCACTTATTTTTTGAAAACAAACAAGCTTTTTGAACTTATTAACCCATATTGCATATTTCACATCTATTATTCTACTCAAACAAGGGCTAAGAGATTTGAGCTCCGGACTTATTGGGGGAAAAAAAACAAAGAAAAAAAAGAACTAAGCTGCGCGGCCAACTGAACAAATAATTTATGCTGATAGAATGTGTTATTTTTTTCCCTGGCAACCAGACGACCAATTCTGGGATTGAAATTTGCAGTTCTGCAAGACCAACTATGCCACATACCAACATTTACAATGTCACTCAAGATTGTCAAATGGCATACAAATGAATTGAATTCTTGTTCATATTATATACAATTTTAATGAAAAAAAAATGAATGGCTCCGATTTTACTGTAGACACTTTGAAGACTTAAAAATTGGGCGTTGATGCCCTCAAATCATTCATGCAGTTATTATTGCATTAGAGAAATATATATTTTACTACGTGAGCATACATCATTATGTATGGAAAAAAAATGTAAAGCAATATGCATTTAATTCATTAGTGTATATATTTCATTTTTTATGAAAATGTGTATTTTATTAGAGATATAACTGTTAAAAAATTCAAAACATGTTATCAAGAATGACCGAGTGTAACATCTTCCAAAAGAACAACTTTAATTTCATCCAAACCCCTACAGGAAAACCCAAATGTTGTTGGGCCATGCAATCAGAATATCATAGTCTACATTCGAGCAATAATGCCTACAGTGATACAAAATTTTCGAAACTCTGGATATCACAATCATAGAAGGAATCAAAGATTCTTCTCCTTGGAATACAACAACAATTGAGAAGGCTTTGTATCCCCAAAATAAAGAAAAATCTGCTGAGACTCAGATCTAATATCTTAAACTGCAAAACTTTTGAAACTATAAATAAAGCATTCATTTGGTGTCAAAATTGAAGGTTTTTTAAAATGAGGTTGTGATACCGTCCCCTGAAATGTGGAGGGGGTGAATTGCGACGCCATTTCGGGCGGAGGCGACTCGCCCCCATCTTCCTAGCCGAGGCTCCTGAAAATAAATGCATGACGGAATTTAGTGATTGTCAATACACAAATTCTTGTAAAAAAATTGGACTATGAAATCCACTTTAATGGTGAATTTGAAACTTGGAACATGCAAAATGATCTACATAAAATCACCCTGATTAAGTCCTATATGATTATTATCGAAGGATATCAATATACAGGAAATCTTCTGGTTTTTACGTTAGACCAACAAGTATCTAATAGGGGAAAATTTATCCTTTTTTCTATGTAGTTCTGATTTTAACAATCACGGCTGACCCAATTCGAGTGCAACAGCCCTCATGAAGTTTTAGGTAAAAAATAGTGAAGCTCTTTTTGGAAGCAGTTATATCCGCAACCATTATGCAAATGATTTTTAAGGGCGTTAGCTCCTATAGTCTCAATTGGTATATGGAATCTTTAATAAAGAATATGCTCCAATATTGTGAGTATACACTCTATTAAGGAAAATGTAAAAAAGTATGCATTTGAAAATGCACTACATTTTTTGTGACAGCAAGTACTTTATTAGACAAGTATACACTTCAAAAAAATTCAAAATGTGTTGGGACTGCAAAAGTGACTGCATGAATGAATGGGTGTAACATTTTCCCATTTTAAAGTTTCTGTTATCCCGGTTAGGGTTGGCATGACCAACCACTAACACGACCTGGTATAGAGTCTGCAGTTCTCAACTTCTTTTCATTCAGAATCAGAATCATAACGCAAATGATACGGATGGACATCAGGAACCTTATACCAACAGAGTATGTTTCTATGAATGACAGGATCACATGGAGTATCCTTAGTTCTTGTAATCCTTGTTTTGAGTTCTGTGTAAATTTTGTAATCGGTGAATACCCACATAGACAGACATTGTACAGGGGGGTGTTTTGGTTGCTTGATATAATATAAGCACAAAGTTTTACACCAAAAAAAAACAGAATATATTTCTACGATTACTTGTATAGCACCTTTTCTAATACATGAGGGTTCTCAAAATCATTCCATATTATAACAAATCACACAATTTGTGTCAGTTCACTTTACCAATGCATATCACTAGTTAGTTCAATACTCAAATGATGATCTTTTGTTCTTTTCTTACTCATGCTCAAATTTTTCGTGTATCCAACTTATAGTTTTCGGGGGGAAACTGACACTTTTTTGGAGATCCAGAATTAGGTTAGAACCAAGGTGATTTAATATCAAATCATATGCATTGTATAAATCATATCAATATACGACCAAGGTGATTTAATATCAAATCATGATTATTTAAACCTTACAATGCCTTTCTTTCATGTGTCATAACTGAACTTCCTAAACGAGAACGAGATCCTTCTTTTGTCCCTTCCAGAGAGAAGAATGTAAATAAAAAACAGGGGACCTTAAAGAATTTCAGCTATACTGATCACTGAACAAGATGCTTCATATACGTGCAGCCACAACATAATTAAATTTATAGTAAAAAAGGGGACTGACCTGCCCAACTCCTGCCACAAGGAAGTGCCCAGATTTTGCGAATGCAAGGGAATTCACAAAACCGACCTGTATCCAAAGTAAACATTATAATAAGGTTATCGCTGACGGTTTGTATGAATACATTTTCATGCTTGGAAGCTAAACAGGAGACAGCTACAATTTCCTGTAACGGCACAATATAATCTTTTGCTAAAAAAAAGATGCAAGGTAAGCTAGCAATATGTATTTTCTCTTTATTCATATGAGAGTTGGGGGCAATCAAATGATAACTGTTCCAAGAAGCAGGTTGGAAAACCACCTAGGCGCACCAGCCATCTAGGTTTTATAATTTTCGCAGTTTTTGGCCGTTCAATTCTAAGCCCCTTAGCGCCTTCTAAAACACTTCCATAGATAAGTTTATCCGCACAATTTAGACACTGTATCACACTATCACATACATCCCGCTTGAATAGACTATGAAAAAGGCCATTACCTAGAGCTGTCTCACATATAACTGGGAGTTTAGGGGGGAGAGACTGGATACAGCTCTAATTTTTTGGGTGGGGGTGAGGGGGCAGAAAATGTGGCTATTTTCAGAACTCAGAATTTTTACCAATGCTCTAAGCAATGACCTCTTTATTATATTAAACTTGAAACACCTATTCTATTTATGTTTATATTTGACAATGGAAGTTTTGCCTTCATTATAACAAAGATGCATTGTACTTTCACATTAGTTAGGAAACTGATTTTGGTCTTTTCACCGGGCAGAACAACCACATCATTACCATGTATTTGCCACATATAGCCTGATATTTAAAAAGTATCATAGCATAAAACAGACATGACAGTGGGACAATACAAATCTTCGAAAGCAGAAAATTAGAGAGAGCTTTCTTCAAATAATCTTTTCTGATATCTAAGAATCTGACCGACCGACCGACCACGAGGATCCATTATATCTAGACTATCAAGCACCACATAAACAAACATAATAGTACAATTTAAGAAGGCGATTGAATATACCAGTGGAAGATCATATAAGGGACGAATGCTAATGGCATCACTTTCAACTGACCAAAGATGAACAACACCATTTCCGGCTCCTGATGCAGCAAGATCACTGCCTCTGCATACAGAGACTGAACTAACCCATGACTGTGCTGAAGAACTTTCAGCCTTATAATTGCCATTTTCTGTGCAATTAAAATGAAAAATGGTCACTTCAATCCATGGAAAAAAAGAAGAGTTTAGAAATTATAAGCGGCATGTCTCTAAATAAGTGCAACAGAAAATGATCGATCAAACAATGGGATTCACATAACGACTACCGACAAAAAGATTTGGCTATCTGAAACTTAGATTATGAGTTATAAAACGTAATGGGTAAAAAAATATATATGGTACTGCTCACCTGTTACATCTCCATTGGGAATTCTCCCATTAAGATTTGCATTCAGATGTTCCCCAGAAGTCGATGGTGGAGTATGGGCATTTTTTACAATGAATACAGGTTTTTTCTTCTTTATACTCCAGAGCTCAATACTTCCATCATCTGAACCAGATAAATACTGGTCGTCGCTGATGAAACAGCAACATTCTAAAGATGATTTTGAGGAACGGAAAACTACATGTTTTCCACTGGAAACCTATTTGTAAAACAAAGAGTCAACCCACAATTGAATATAGAAAAAAGCTTAATCAAATGATACACATTATGGATGATACATGACAGAAGCTGCAATGCAAATATAATCAGATTTGGTAACATTCATGTTCATGAACATGTATGATTTTTATAGAATGTAAAATCACTGCTCAGTTTTAGTATCAAGGGAAAATTGGTTGCTCCCTCTTTGATAAAATATGAAAGACAATTTAATAACTATATACATTTGTAAACGTGTAACAAAATATGCAATGAAATTCCATTCATAAAGCCAATGAATTAATGGATCTACTCACAGAATACGAGAAGAAAAAAATCAACGCATGAAAGATCTGTTTGTTTAATGGCCATAGGTAAACCTCCTAATTCAAGGATCCAACCACATCATAGATTTTTATTTTTTATCTAATGTGCCAATATATAAGAACTCCCCCTTCAGTTCTTTATGCAACAAGCATGCTGCCCTGTGATTTAAATCATGAGTTCCACGTCTGTCAGAAGGAAAAACAAACAATGATAGAAAAAGGCATACATGGTACACGCCTAAGAATTTTGCAAGGAATTTCAATGGTCAGTGGAGGTGCGCGTAAAAAGTGGCATCCTGAGTAATGACTTAAGTGGTTTTGATATTTCTCTTATTGATAGAGTACAAATGATATGCTAAATTCTGTGCACTATACTAGTTCCTTCATTCAAGTTAAATGGTTTCCACAGGATTCATTATAAATGCGTCTCCTGTTTCAGTAATATGTACACTCGTTCTTACACCTATCTACAATGTCAAGCCAGAAAATTTGCTAAATCTTACATTATAGTAGCGCATGGTCCGATCGCGGCCAACGGACAAAAGTCGTTCTTTGTGTAGGCAATCAATTGTTAACACATCACTTTGGTGGCCATATATTGTCTCCATGCTAGCTCTGTCTTCTGCATTCCATGATTTAATTGTCCGATCAAAAGATGCAGAAAAGAGTTCTGATGTCCCCAGCCTAAAAGCCAGACTGGATACTGCTTCTTTATGCCCGGGAAATGCCTGTACAGTGAACACAAGAATTTCAAGTAAGGGCCCTATATTTCATATACTTAATATTTAAAAATACTAATATTTAATTCCTACTTATAATTCTAAATTTCATTGCACTTCCATGATAAATATAACATAAATCAGTATGCAAATCCAAAAAGATGTCCTACTTCTCATGTTACCTACAAATATATCATCCATCTCTATTTTGTATACCCAACTTCTAAATGGAAATTAACCACTGAGAAAAACGATTCCATCAAATGAATTTTGAAGTCCACAAATATCTATCTATTAGGTATCTGTGTGGATGTTCCATAAGAATACCAACTAATTCTATCATCAGAAGTTGCATGATTATATATTCTAATCAAGGATGAGGTTTAGCACAGACTAAAAAAACAGTTCACAATGAGAATACACAACAAATACCTGAATATGCTCCCGTGTCCGTGTATCCCATAAATGAACATGGCGATCCAAACCCCCAGTCGCCAGATACCGATTGTCAGAACTAACAGCCAACGCTAACACGTTTTTGCTCCGCTTGGCAGACTGATTTTTTGGACTTCTTGCATAATGTGAAACCAACACTTCTTCACTGGGCCATGTATACTTCTCGCTCTTCCTGCTCTCCACATCCCAGTGAACGATCTTCCCATCCTTGGAAGCCGAGTACCCCCTCGAATCATCCTCAGACAAAACTACTGCAGTGACGGACTGCGGATGCCGCACTAGACACCGGAACTCATCAGCTGTTTCAGGCTCCCGAACCCTGGGGGAAATAAAGTAAAAGAGCAACAGTGAAGAAACAATTGGATCAAAACCTGTTCTCAAAGCAGTCAATGCAACACCTTATCACCCTTTCAAGTATGTAATACAGCATATCAACAAACCAACACAAAACTCAGATGGGAGTTCTGAAATATACCAACTCAACACCATTAAAAAAATTGGATCTTACAGTGATTGGACCATAAAGAACACATGAATTACACTCGTGTGTATTTAAAGAACTACCTATTTAACACAAAAAAAAAAGGAATCTTACAGTGATTGAACCAAAAAGAATGCAAGAACTTACACTCATGATGTATCCAAAGAACGTACAAGAAAACACACTCATGTAGTCTGGGAAAAAAAACCCAAATCTTTGTCACAATGCAGGCTCATCATTTACAATGCACAACTCAGATGGAGTACCAGATGACATGAATTCAACAAACCCAACAAGAAAACCCACAAAGAACTCAACGTGTATAAATTGAACCAAAAAGGGGGTAAAAACTTGTGCCCTCAACTCGATGTACCTGAACAACACAAACGAACGCACCGATCTACACTCATGATGTTATTAAAGAACATACAATAAAACACATTCAAGTAGTGAAAAAAAATCACTTTTTTGTGACAACGGAATTCAGATTTTCAACTCAGACAGACTTCCAAACGAAGCAAATTCAACAAACCCAACAAAGAAAACCCATAAAAAACTGAATCACATATAAACCTAAAATTAATCCAAACAACAAAAAAGGAAGCAAATTCAAAGAGGTTCCACAAAAAAAAGATCAAATTTTACCTCGACGTGAGTTCCCTTCGGACCCTCCCCAACCCCTCGAGCTGCTCCCTCTGAAGAACTCCGGCGATCAACGAGTCCCGATTCCCCTCCCTCTCCTCCTCCTCCGCCTCCTCCTCGCCCTCCGATCCCTCTCCATCGTCCCCCCTAACACGCCTCGTGATTTGGCGGATCTCCTCGATCCGAGCCTTCGCAAGCCTCAGCTTCGCCTCCGCCACCGTCTCCTCCTCCTCCTCCTCAGACTCCGCCGCCGCCGCCTCCACCGCCACAGCCGCTCTGTCGTCGTCATCGTCGTCGTCGCTGGCGATTTCTTCGTCTCTGGTTCTCCGCCGCCTCTGCTTTTCCGGGACGGGTTCGAAGAACCCGTCGTCAGTTTCCCGGTTCCTCTTGGCGGCGCCTCCTCGGCCGCCGCCGCCGCCGCGAGAGCGGGAGGGGGGCTTCCCTCGATTTCCCTTTCTATTCATCTCCGACAATGCTTAGGGTTCCAATCTCCCAGTCACTCTCACTAGGGTTTTTTTAAGGTGGATTCGATGGGGGTAGGGGTTAGGGTTGCGTTTGGTTTCTCGGCCGGGGGTTTTGTTAGGGTTTTTGGTCATATGATATGGTGATAATATTATCTGCGATCCAAACACAAAATATGAGTTGTCTTGCATAAAGTTAAAGAAATCAAAAGTCCCCATAGAAATTTAAAATTGTTTTTTTTTTTTTTTTTTTTTTTTTATGGTTAATGGTAGGTTTCCATACTCATATAAATAGGAGGGTAAAAACCCAAAGGAAATACAAACTAGCCCTGCGTATAAACTTCACGCAATTACATCTTAAATTGAGGAGGTCGCAAACTAAGATGTACCACACAAAACGCTATCTAGTCATGCATTACAAAGTTATCATCCAAAACTGAGGGAAGACACCCCCACACAACATCACGCAATTACATCTTAAATTGAGGAGGTGTCAAAGTAAAATTGTTTGATTTAACAATGATTTTTTTTTTGTTAAAGAATCATAATTATGACAATATTAAGTCATTATTATTATATTATTGGTTTCTTATTTTTTTTTATTTTCATATTAAAAAGTAAGATTTTTTTATGTATACCATTAAAAACATATTATTTATTTTTATATCATCACAAATAGTCTATTTACTTTTATACCGTTTAATATTTAACAATTGTGCATTTATATAATCCTTGTTAAATCCATTCAAATCTTTTACTAACACTGTTAAAGTTATAGAGAATAACTAAAATACCTTATTTTTATTTTTATATTTGCCCTGACAAAATACAAGATTTATTTTTATACTGTCAAAAAATTATATTTATTTTTATGCCATAGAAGAAAAATAAAAAATATTAAATTTTACCATGAGAACTATTTAATGATATACAAACAATCACTTGATTTTGGATGTTTTGTATGCAAAATATTTTTTGTGATTACCAAATAATATCAATTCTATGTTGTATTTAATAATAAATAAATCTTTGATATTTAAAATGCATGTTTAAAATATTTTTCTTTAGGTAATATTTTAATTTAAATATTAAAATCCTATGTTTCATGGAATAAAAAATATTTTTTTTTATATATAAATATCGTGGGAGTGTTTGTATGATTGTGTCTATATTTTATATAGATATTTTATATGATATTTTATATGTCTTCATAGAATTAATAGGCGTATTTAAATATAGGGTTTTCTGCATGTATACTATAAAAAAATCCAATTTATTTGTATACTATTCCAAATAACATATTTATGTTTATACCATTAGAATATATAAGTATTATATATATTTACCATTCTAGTTAACTTTTATTAAAAAATTCATTAAAACCATTATAATCGTAGAGAAATGATCAAAGTACCTTTTTTATTTTGCATTTTTTAACTTATCAAATACAACATTTTTTAAAATAAAAATATTAATTTTAACATGAAAATGATAAATTTCATCTAAAATATACAAACATAAAACTTAAATATAAAAAATATTTATTAGTAAAGACTTAATAATTACATGAGTAGAAATAAAATAAAATTATTTTAAGAAAAATTAATCATATATATATTACAAGATTGAAGATTTGAAAAAAATCTGAATCTTGATTGGAAAAAAGGAAAAAAGGGAAGATATGCAAAAAATCTTCTAAAAGTTATAAATATCTAAATCAACTACTTTTTAAAATTATATATAAAAAAGTTTTGTTTCACAACCTTAGAAAGTACAATGTTATCTACTATTTAAACATTATCACATATATTTAATTATTTAACACCCTAATTAAAAATATTAATAAATAATAAAAATTATTTGTGCAGAAGTTTAATATTTTAATTTTTGTATATCTAATTACACCATTAATATTTTAATTGTAAAAAATTAAAAATTTTCATTATAAATTATTATTTTTATATATTCTAAAATTTCTAAGGTCTTTTAAGGCGCTTATATATGTTTAATATTATACAAAAAAATTCCTTATGCAAGGCTCTTATAAAGTATAAATAATAAAAAATTTGAAGAAACTTTAAAAAGTCAGAAAAAAAATCTTATAGATTTAAGAATGACAATTTTAACATTTTTGATAACATAATTAAAAAATCTATATAACCCCTTGAAAACATCTATGTAAATCCAAATAATCATCTAAATTAAACTTCCGTTGAGAGATGAGGAATAATCTGTGTTAACTTGATCGAAAATATGGTATACCAAAAACCCCATACAATTTGTTAAAATGTAAAAAATCTTATGTACATGATGATTTTATTTGTGTTGATAGATTTTAAAACTCTATCTAGAGTGGTAAAATCTTCATATACAAATTTGTTTTTGCATTTACAGCTTATATAAGGTTTTTAGTGTATTATTTTTTAATCAAGGTAAACCAGAGAAAATATTTACAGAATAATCATAATCTGTTAAAGAAAATTTAATTTAGGGGGTTTTTTGGATTTACATATGCGTTTTCATGAGATTAGTCAGGGCTCAGGTAGTTAAAAGGGGGTTATTTGGTTATTTCCATATGTAATTGTATTTCTACAAGGGTACAAACGTAAATAACAAAATTTGTACGGGCGACTCACGTAAAAAACCATTTCATCGATTTGGTCTTCCTCTTCTCAACTTCGCTGCTCACAAGGAAGAAAAAAAAAAGAGTAATAAAAAAAAAAAAATTGGATACCCCTCTCGACGAATTAGGGTTTCTGATACGGTGAGAAAGAAAATTAGGGTTTCCAAAACCAAACCCCCCAATTAGGGTCTCTCTCCCTCTTCACATCGATCGAGTTCCAGTGACGAATAAATGGAGGACGCGGAGGGAGTCCTCAGCTTTGACTTCGAGGGCGGCCTCGACAGCTTGGCCCCCGCTGCCATCCACCCCTCCGCCGCCGCGCCCAATCTATCCGCCTTATCCGTCGACGGAATCCATCAGTCAGACAACAACAACCACCACCAACCGCCCCACGCGGCGGCGGCGGAGGGAGGGGGAGGAGGGATGATGGGAGGGGGGAGGAGGAGCTACAGGAAGACGGTGTGTCGGCACTGGCTGAGGAGCCTTTGCATGAAGGGGGACGCTTGCGGGTTCCTCCACCAGTACGACAAGACGCGGATGCCGGTGTGTCGGTTCTTCAGGATGTATGGGGAGTGCAGGGAGCAGGACTGCGTGTACAAGCACACCAACGACGACATCAAGGAGTGTAACATGTAATGTGAAGATCATTGTTTGATTTGGTTTTGATTTTGCTTGAAATTCGATTACATGGACATGGCGATTGTTGTTTATGATGGGTGAAAACTTAATCTTTCCATTTGACGATGACCACCTGATTCGATTCCTTGTACGCAACATGTTCTGGAAATCTACATTTGATCCTTGTTGGCTTGGTTTGATTTCATTTGCAATCTGTTTTTTTTTTTGTTTTTTTTTATATATAGTGGGCATTTGAGTTTCCAAGAAGTGGGTTGTTAAAATTGACAAGACTGAGCATGAACATTCATCTTGCATAATTGTGTGTCTAGAAGTGGATTTTTAATGGTTGTGGTATTATGATGAGATTGAGGTTTGAGCATGAAAAAATTGTCAGTTTCATCATTGCATCTACTGATTTTGTCTAGATGGTTGTTGTAGGGTCTATGTAATAAGAGCATGAATTGTCTCTTTTTTTTGTGGCACTTGAGGAACTTGATGCCCATAATTGATATTGGCACCTTTTTAGTGAGATGTTAAATCTTTTGGTGGTGATGTGTTCGGATGTAAACCTGTAACCTAGGTTTAGAAGCTAGGTTAAATATATATTTAGGTTGTGGTGAAGTGATTTGAACCACTTGGCATTTACTTGGATATAAAAAATTAAGCTGAATAGAGGTCTTCTGGGATTTGGGAATCTACAAAAGTCATCTTGGTTGGTGCTGCAGCTACATCCTCTTTCAAATGAAGCCAGTGATTTGTCCTCCCTATGGTCGCTTTCACATAACCACTATTCCTAATATAAGCCAGTGATTTGTCCTTCCTATGGTCGCTTTCTTTTTGTCTAATATAAAATTGGCATAGTAGGCCAGAAGATCATGCTGAATAGTAGTAGTGGTCAAAGATCTGAAAAATTATAAATCTTGTAAAGCCATATCATTGAGTAGGAATTGATGATGAAGTAATTTCAAATTTCTGAGAATAAATTGTTGGAAAGAGATTTGGTGCAGTGTAGTCTTATTGAAGAATTTTATGTTTACATGACTTTTTTATATCATAGATTGCCTCTTTTTTTTTTTTTTGTGAAATTGGGTATAAGAGTATAAATTTGTAGCACTGATAAGCATGCTTTATATTAACTTGTGTCAAAGTTAATGGATGCAGGGATTACATCCTGCCATTCACCCAATTGTTTAAACCCATAAAACCATGTCTGCCATGATTTTTCATTTAAAAAGAATTATACATGGGAAAGTAGTAGAACAGGAGTGAAGTTAGTTAATAGAGTATTCATTTTGCTTACTTCTTTTAACCTTGTAAATTTTGAAGCTGTATTTTATATCCGATGAAGATGACACCAGAAAGTCCAAGCACACATTATTATTAGTGCTCACACCATTTTCTGGAGCTAGTTTCTTCTGTTGGTGTATGTCATTTTGGTCTTTGTGGATCGATTCTTTCAGAAGCATAGGAGAACTTGTTTTGATTATTGTTAACCAGCCTAAATGAGCTTAATGAAAGATAAAAATTTGAAATGATTTGTCTACTTGAACTTTTCTGTGAGGAGACTCCTCTACAAATTTCCCACTAATTCCGATGATGTCTTTTCTGAATGCAGGTACAAGTTGGGTTTCTGTCCAAATGGTTCTGACTGTCGATATAGGCATGCGAAGTTGCCTGGTCCTCCACCTTCAGTTGAAGAAGTTTTCCAGAAAATCCAGCAGCTGACTTCATTCAGCTATAATTCTTCGAATCGCTTCTTTCAGCATAGAAACACCAATTACAATCAACAATTTGAGAAGCCTCCACTTCCACAAGGTCCTGGTGTGACTACTCAAAACATGGTCATAAAACCATCAACAATCACAGAACCACCCAGCACTCAACAACAACAATCACAACCTCAGCAGCCACAGCAAAATCAACCTAGCCAGCCTCAGTCGCAGAACAATTCCAATGATTTGCAGAATCAACCCAAAAGAACTGCATTGCCGCTTCCTCAAGGGCAATCTAGGTGTGTCAAGAGGTTCTTAGGCTTTCAATGGGTCTATGTATGATTGTATTTTGTATTATACAACATTGAAATGGTTTTTAAAGGTCCATTGGTTTGGTGTTTTTAGTTTCTTTCAAGCCTACATATACGTCTTTATGTTTTCTCATACCGTGCATGATGTTTACTGACCGATTTATATGGTATATCTGAACTATGTATTAGCAGTGATCTCATTCATTAATTTAAACTGTGCGGTTGAGCACATTGTATCTCTCTCTTTGCAGTTTTTCTTACTGTACTAGAGTTTGATAACTTAATTTTATGATTGCTTGATTAACATGGTCCTCATATAGTTTGATGCTCAAGTAGTCCTAAGCAGCTTGTAATCTGCTTACTGATCAAAGCAGTATAACCATGTGTCATACTTTGATATTATAGTAAGAGTATAGTTGTCTTTTCAAATTTTAGTTAAGCTTTTGAAAACTGATGTTAAATCATAGTTTTTTTTTCACTGAAATGTGTGTGGGTGGGGGGGTGGAGCAAACCGCCAGCATTTTTTTTAAAAAAAGAAGCTTAGTTTTAGTATGTTAAATCTTAAGATATATTCCACCATAGCTTTGTTAGAATTACATCCATATATCCTAGGTGCCAGGGGCCCATTCACCATAGTTTATGCATGGCTAACAAGGTAGCACATTTAGATGCAGAAAATTAAACCGGAATTACAAGCACCTTCCTAGAGTTGTGCTATGCTTTGCTTTTGCAAATCTGGCAAACGTAAATCCTACTTTTGACTTTTTTTTTCTCACAAAAAAAAACCTAATGTCTGCTTTCAGCGGACAGGCTTCAGAAGGCCTGAAAAACCCCCGGGCGCACATTATACCCAATATGCGGCGCACGTTCGAATTCCGTTCGAACGGAATTCAAACGGTCTCTTACCATTCGAATTCCGTTCGAACGGACTTCGAACGGTAAGAGGGCGTTCGAAGTTCAGTTCGAACGGACTTCGAACGGTAAAACCTACCTCTGAGTTCGAACTTCCGTTCGAACGGAATTCGAACGGTCTCTTACCGTTCGAAATCCGTTCGAACGCAATTCGAACGGTAAGAGACCGTTCGAACGGGGGTTCGAACGGTTACCTTACCCTATGTGCGACCGCATGTTCGGTACATGCGGCCGCATATGCCATGTGCGGACCCCACCGCACATGGTTTTGAACTATGGTCATAGATTACCTTTCAGAAACTGGCTAGTGAGTGGAGCTGTGCTACTCAGAATAGGAAAGGGCACTGCTGGTGAGATCCACGATGAATTGGGCACCACTTATTTCTGAATTTTGTTGCATATATCTAGATACAATTGATTGCTATATCTGCTCTTATTCACATAAAACTTTTTTTATTGAACTAGAGTCAATGCAGTTCTAATTACTTTTATTTATGTTCGAATGTAATTATTTAGGTATTTTATTGTTAAAAGTTGCAACAAAGAAAACTTGGAACTCTCTGTTCAGCAAGGTGTGTGGGCAACACAAAGGAGCAATGAGGCTAAACTCAATGAAGCTTTTGACTCTTCGGAGAATGTGATTTTGATATTCTCAATTAACCGAACTCGCCATTTCCAGGTGAGAAGGGGCTTCACTGCAATGCTTTGTAATACCTATTAGATCAATTGTTCTAATTGTAGTAGGACAGCAAAACTTCATTCTTATGGCCTTATGGGTCACATTATCACAGCTGCCATTTCCCCAGCTAATTTAAGGTTTTTATTTCATTTTCCTATTTAGTTAGCATACTTATTATTATCTTTTTTTAAATATTGATAGGGATGCGCAAAGATGACTTCTAAGATTGGTGGATTTATTGGTGGTGGGAATTGGAAATATGCACACGGAACTCCACATTATGGCCGGAATTTTTCAGTGAAATGGTTAAAGGTAAGTTAATTGAACATGTGCGACAAGAATGCTGTATCCAGGGTGTAACTTTGTGCCTAAATCGACACATCATGCCGGACAGTTTCCTCTCTTTTTTCATTGAAATTGGTTCATCTTGAATCTTGTCTGTGTGAGCTTCTATAGGCTACTTTATTTCATTAAAGAATTTTTAATGAAGGTTGGGATGTTTGCCATTTGTATATATCTGCCAAACATCCAGGATAAAAGAGGAGAATTCATCTCTGCAAGGAAAATAAAGTAGCCTGAATTTTGTCCTCAAATACACCCAATCAAGGGCTAATCCATCAATCGATTTACTGTTACAATTTCATTATGTGCTTCCCAAGCCCTTGGTTTCCTGGTACGCCCTCCTAGGTGTTGTCCACTTATTGCTGCACTGCTGACCATCAAAATAGCTTCTCGTTTCTTGGTACCCGGAATACCACATGCGGGATTAACTGGGTGAATCTGCCTTTTGGATTCTTGTCTTCTCTTTATTCATTCTATTGAGAATTTTAACATTACAAGGACATATTCAAAACCACATTGTTTCCAAAACATGTTCAATCTTCTCTGTATCGCTTGGCCTAAGCAGTATTTATCATGAGATGAAATAAATACTCAGATTCTTCATTCCTGAAAATGTATATGGTATATATTTCTTTAGCTGTTTAGCCACATGTCCCCCACTTTAGTTATAAACTTATCTTGGTAGTCCAGCCACACAAATTCCTGGATATTAGTCACAATTTCATTATCCAGATCTTTCTATACTTGTTGGAGACAGTCTTCAAATTCTTTTCTCTGATTGTTAGTGGTGTTTTACGTATTTTAAGCACTGCGGTAAGGCGAAAGGAGGGTGGTGAGGACTTGGACTGATATCATCAAATGGGCTAACCTTGGTATCGAAGTTATGCATGAACGTAATCCTTATATTACCTTTAGGCACCCTCTTGTGTGTTAGATCATGGAAGCACATCCGCTACTGCTGCTAGGTAGGGTTGGAGTTGGATATCAGCAAATAGTACAGCATTTCCAGTTTTATAGCTAGATAACATAATAGTATATTCCCGAAGGTACTGGAGCTGTACAGAATTAAGGGAAGAAAGAAAATAGATTCCATCTAGCCTGCAACCAACCCGTCACTTTGGCTTTGTCCAATGATTCTAGTATATTCCTTCACTAAATATAAGCTTTTAGTCTGCGTGATGTTATTTGAAATCTAATATTTATATGATCAAGATGAATGGGAACTTCTTCATAGAACTGGCAATGTTTAGTTGTGGCTGGCTCCTCCATTTTTATTTTGTCTTGTACTTTTGTTCTTGCCTACTTAAGGTGATACCCTCTTAAGGTCAGATTTTTTTCCTGGCTACTCTACCAAAACAGGCTCCTCACCAAAGCATACAGAGCCAAATGGGTGGAGCAGCCAGACAGTACCCGCCCGATGTGCGGTGATCAAGAAGAAACGACGGAACATTTGATGGTTTCTTGCCCTATAGCTTCGAGAATATGGGGACAGCTCCGTGAGGCTACCGGTATTTCAAACTCATTCACGTCCCTGCAAGGCATGTGGGAAGCGGGAAAGGCAATGGCAGCCTGGGGAGATCGTTGTCACAAAGCGAAGGCATCCCAAACTTTTGTCCCCGCTGTGGCTTGGGCCATCTGGCTTACCCGAAATCAGGCGGTCTTCAGGGGGGCGAGAGTCTATGCGGAGAACATTTGGGAAATGTGCATTCATTTCATCAAAATGTGGGGTACTACCTTGGCGGGAGCCGCGAGGGTAGATTGCGTGGGAGGGAAAATTTGTATTCAGGAGTAATTCATGTATTTTAGTGGGCAGGTAGGTAGAGCCCTCCTCTACTACCGCCCAAAATATTTGTACTTTCCCCTTACGGGCAATGCTTTAAATACATTCTAGGCATCTGCCTATCCTTCTCTCAAAAAAAGGGTGATACCTATCTCCCATGTTTTTGGATGCTTATCATATTTAGGTGATCCCATATTTTACTATAAAAAAAAAGATCTGGTGAATTTTGTTATCATGCAACCCTCCACCTATACCCTGATGCAATTTGGAAGAATAATGAAGGTAAACAAGAAACGATATAGAGAAACAGAAAGAGGAGGGCAAATTGGACGGAAAGCACTGAAATTTCCATATATACTAGAAGGGTTCTGTTACTGTTTCTGTATGCTAATGTAGAAAACTAGATTTTTTTTCTCATTAAACCCCCGTTTGGAATGGGGATAAGTTTTATTCTAGGGTATACATTTATCTGAACATAAGTGAGTATAAATAAGGATAAAGTGATTTTGTGTTTGGTTGTGTTTTGAATTATTCTTATTGGTAAACGTAAGAATAAATGTTTTGTTGTTTGGGTAAAATGTGAATAAAGTATGGATAAAGATTTATAAAAGGTAAAAAAATAATGATAGTTGATTTGACCGATGATTTATAAGAGGTGATAACAGTTGATTTGATAGTGGGTCCATATATTCTTTGGGTAGAATAACCTAGGATAACTTTTATTCCAGAGGTTGATTGAAATCTATATACCACTCTATCAGAGTTTATTCTGACATACTTTTTCTGGGGTTATCCAGGGTAAACAAACACCCCTCAATACTTATCTGGGGTTATCCGGGGTTATCCGGGGAGTTATACCGGTAACAAACGGGGGCTAAAATTATCAAAGATAAAGAATATGATGGTTTTTGACCCCTTATGAGATCCGAAGCACTAATTCTTCATATCCATCCATCAGTTATAAATGTCAGCTGCTAAGTTGTTTTTGATGGCTGAAACTAAATAGCATTGAAAATCCTAATTTTAATACTAGAAGGTTCTGTTAATGTTTCTGAAAGATAATGCAGAAAATTGGAATTTTCCCACTAAAATTATCAAATCTCATAAATAGAATGGTTGTCCATTCCTTTTAAGAGCCCAACCCTGTTCTAATTTTTTTATATGTGCCCACATATCACTTTGAAATCTCAGCTGCTGATTTGTTTTTTGATGGATAAAACTAAATTGAAAGACTAAAGGGTCATTCATCATTCATGGACCTTAAATGACACTCCTTTTAACTTGACTAGTAAATCCAGTCCCAATTTACATAAGATTTCAAATGGTCAGTCTATGGACTCTAATTCTCTAAATGACACTCCTTTTAACTTGACTAATAAACTTGGGATGGAGGGAGTTATTATTTTGCTCTTGTTTTTTGTTTTATCTTTTTTTCTTTTATTGGGAGGTCTCTTCTTGTTCAAGGGGAATCATCGTTAATTTGAAGACTGAAGACTCCAACCTTTTCTATATATATAAAAAAGGTCTCAATTTACATAGGATCCTAGATTGAACTAGAGCCTAGATTTGTTTGGACCTAATATAACACATCAGATGAAATGGGGTTCTAGGCTGCATGAAGGTACGTGGAGGAGTATATTGCTGAATGGTCTTTCCTCAGCAACAGCTGGGATATGTTTGTTTCTTGTGCGGAATGAGCATTTTGTGATGATTGTATCTATTTTTCATGTTTTTGTCTCTTCGATTATCTCCTGAGATGCCTTGTCTGATTGTCTCCTTTTTTCCTTTTCTTTTTGATAAATTACAGGCGGTCCCTCCTTTTAAAAAAAGAAGTCTTACTTGAATAAGAAATTTAATTGATCCACCATTGCCATACCCATTCGTAATCGGCTTAATCATTTAAACCATTATATAAACTGTATTGGCAATAAAGCTTATGGGCACCTCAAAAATGTCCACTATTATAACTGCTTAACAGGATTTTGAGTCCCATTCTTTTTTCCAATTGCTCTATGTGATCTTCTTTTCTTGTTCTTCCCCTTGTTTACTGCAGGAGCCCCTAAGACTCTTTCCCAATTCCTAGGTCACACACTTCTTATTTATCCAGTCCAGTCTCAGACCACATTTACTTTAGTGCCTGCATGATCTTTTGTTGCCACTTACAAGCTGCATTTCTAGGGATGACAGTAGTCTGTTATCTTTCTGGTGGATTTTTAACTCGGAGAGAAGATTACTGATCGCAAGCTAGGAAGACGATGGATGTCATGAGCTTGTATGCCAAATGCTAAAGCTTTTTTTTAAAATGTCTGTAGCTGTTATCCATAACTAATTTAGTGTAGAGGGTGAACAATAAGATGTAAATTTAGTATCAGGAAGCTTAGAGGGAGGTCTTTCTATCTGAAGATGATATTAGGTTTTTATAATGGTGTTTAGTTTTTTTTTGAAGATATTCACACTGTCATGGAGATCCACATTGTTGGTACTTGGCGCCTTGGTGGTTGAATCATGCCATTGAAGATGAGGCAGGAATTGTCATGGCTTTGT
The DNA here is from genome assembly GCA_030737845.1 of Acorus calamus. Lineage (NCBI taxonomy): Eukaryota > Viridiplantae > Streptophyta > Magnoliopsida > Acorales > Acoraceae > Acorus > Acorus calamus. The sequence goes on along the minus strand of CM060858.1, from coordinate 5,929,525 downwards.
ACTCTTGTTCCACAACTAGTGAAGGCCAAATTTTTCTTCAAAAGAAAAAAAAGAGATGAGGCAGGAATTCAAAATTTGTATATGCGTCTTTATTAGAGAGCTCTGAAACTTATATGAGAACATACAATGTACTTGTGTTTACTGGCATGCAAAATGTTATCCCATCATAGGTTTTGGGCATATTTGTAGCTCTGGAATTGGGTCTTTTTTGTTTTTGCTGTATTTGAGTTCATAAACGTGTTAAAGTTTTAATTTTGTTCCTACATTTCTGCCTTTATCCAATCTATTTACTGGTGTGGTATGTAAGCTTTCGGTGTGCCAGTGAGGTGAAAGTGATATGGACTGAATGATGCACACCATTCACTGTTTCGGTACTTAAAACTGTAAACACATATGCTTTGTATTAAATAAATTTATGTGATCGATATTTGGTCATCAGATAAAGAAATTTATTGTGTACTTGTGATTCATTTGGGTTCCTACTTGAAATTTTTTCTTTACCCATCCGGACTCCTTTTTTGCTGTGTTACATGGCTTTGGATGTCTAAGTACTGGATAAGGATATGGCATGTGAGACATTGGGCTTCCCAAGTCTCATTTCAAGGGCGCACTTCTTCAATTATTTTTTATGTTTAATAAGAAATTCGAAAATTCAAAGTGTATCAACTGTCGGTTTCCTTTTCAATTACAAAAGTGAAGTCTAGAAAATATTGTTATATTGTATCTCATTCCCAGTTCTTACCTATTTATACATGCATGCATGTCTGTTTTACATAATTTTGAGGTACTTTCTTAACAATTATTATTTTCCCATCTTTTTCCCCTTCATTTATTAATTCACATGCTATAAATTATGTGAATGTACATCTTTGAATTTATTCCAAGATATGACTGTGCATGGTTTTTCTCTGCAGCTAGGTGAGTTGTCTTTTCACAAAACTCGCTATTTGAGGAATCCTTACAATGAAAACTTACCAGTGAAGGTACAGAATGGTTTTCATCTTCTTCTTTTTTCCCATAAAGCGTTTAGTTTTTACATGTTCATGATGATTTTTTTTTTAATGTTCATGATGTAGTGGTATCTTTCTAAATATATACAGGTAGTGTTGATGTTGATTTTAATAGTCAGTTATACAACAATTCAAATATGACAAAACATTTCTGTGAGGTATTCATGTGACCCACGTGGATGAACTTCCGCTTGCATGAGTATGCTCTCCTTAGATGTTATAATGTATGTTGTGGGTTCTTTTTCACATGCAATTAGTGGTTGACCGAATGTAGCCAATTACTGTTCCAGTGTATGTATAGTTTTCTTGATTTTGAGAAATTAATATATTTGTGCTGGATGATTTAAAAGGGAAAAAAATAAGGCTCATTCTTGACAGAAAACACTGCTCAAAACTCTGTACTTCGAAGAGGACAAATAGATGCATGAGTTGAGATTGGAGATCTGTCATAAAAGGGGTGCCTTAATTTAGCATTTGTATATCATTTCATAAAGACACTGAACCATCCAATTGGAATGATGATTTAACCCATGACATTCTGAAGGTGGTTTTGATGTATCTCTCAATAAATGAGGATGGTTTCTTGAGGTTAATATTGTCATTACCAAATGTAGTGAGGTTGTCATGGAAATACTCCTCCATCGATTACAAGAAGTACCATTTAATTGGATATTTTCATCAAATGATTAGTGTCGACGGGAAAATAGTTACCTTTTCTCATGTAATGGATGTTTGTTAATAGATTTCTGGAAACAGAGAATTGAAATCATTTGTCTAAAATGTAGCAATATGTTGGCAATTTGTTTGCATTCTTACCTTTTTTTTGTGGTTGTCCTTGTTGCAGATAAGTAGGGATTGCCAGGAGCTGGAAGCTTCCATAGGCGAGCAGCTGGCTTCCTTGCTATATCTTGAACCGGACAGTGAACTCATGGTATATCTGTCACTTAGTCAATTCTTGATATATATTCCATAATTCATATTAAATATCTTGTTTCCTGTAACCCTTATTTATTTCATTTTATTTCCAGGATCAGTTTCTTTTGTTCCAAGATGATTGAATTCATTTACGAGTTGGATAAGAGTATAATATAATTGAGTCATCCTACTATGCTGCATACACTATGCATGTGCCGCTTATATATGAATCATCAAATGCTTATAGTATTATACAACCAGAAAATACATATTTTTTATATAAAATTCAAATACGCTTAAATCATTATGGCCTTTTTAGATAGTTAAAACAAACCCTTCTCTTGAATTTTATGATTTTGAGATTGAGCAGTGGAGTGGGCACCATGTTAAATGCAAACCTATGCTGCAAGATAGATAACCATGCAATTTCCTTGTAATAAATCATTCTTGCTTCTTGATATTTTGCTCTTCATGTAAAAAAATTTCATGTGCTTTCACCATGAAAATCAAGCATGCAAAATTGTATATATTATCCATATCTATTAATCAAGAAGTCATCCCTTATTTAGGACATGTTGATCGCTGCGGAATCTAAACGGGAGGAGGAGAAGGCCAAGGGAGTGAATGACGACACCACTGGCGAGAACCCAGACATCGTCCCATTTGAAGATAATGAAGAAGAGGAAGAAGAAGAGAGTGAAGAAGAGGAAGAGAGCTTTGGCGCTGGAGGCCAACAAGGTAGAGGTAGGGGAAGAGGAATGATGTGGGCCCCACCAATGCCGTTCATGCGCGGAGGCCGTCCAATGCCGGGGATGCGAGGCTTCCCGCCAATGATGATGCCTCCCCCCGACGGGTTCGGCTTCGGACCACCTCTCGGGCCAGATGGGTTCCCGGTCCCAGACCTCCTTGGAGTTGGTCCCCGCGCCTTCCCGCCATACGGGCCGATGGGACCGAATGCAATGGGTTTTGGCTTTCTCCCGCCTGGGGGTCCAGGCATGATGATGGGACCCGCAGGCCGGCCTCCGTTCATGGGTGGGTTGGGAATGCCAGGTGGGATGAGACCCAACCGGCCCATGGGTCTGCCTCCATTCCGGCCAATGCCACCCCAACCTCCACAACCTCCTAGTCGGGTGATGAAGAGGGACCCGCGGAGGTCTGGGAATGACCGGGTTGATAGATATGGGTCAAGTTCGGACCAGGGAAACAGGGGGCAAGACATGTCTGAGTCTGGTGGGGGCGCGGATTACGAGGGCCAGAGACCTCAACGCGAGGACTCCTATGGGGGTGGTAACGGGTTCCGGAACGATGATAGCGAGAGCGAGGACGAGGCGCCGCGGAGGTCGAGGCACGGGGAGGGGAAGAAGAGACGGCGGGAGTCAGAGGCGGATGGTGGCTCCGATCAGTGGGAAGCGCCCTCCAGGAATTGAGTAGTCTGACAACTGACACTAACATTGTTTGAATTTTTGTTTAGGGCGGATAAACCATGTAACATGAGTATTATTTGTGTGTGTTCTCTCTATTTCTGAAAAATTTGTAGTAGTGTAACCATGAAAAAGGTTGAATACAGAGTGGATGGAAATACTTGCTTATTTTATGTGATATTAAAGCTTTGGATTGGATATTAGGAATTTGGGATGCTGTGTATGCTGATCCCAGAACTGTATATTAATTGACAAGGGAAATAGGTGACAGGGAAAAGCCATTGTATATACATTGATGCTAATATATGTGATGAAGACAGGTTTAAATTGTTGATTTCAGCATGGGATGTTTTGTTACTTGTCTATTTTGATGGGATATATTTGTTGTCACTGATGTAGTTATTCCCTGCATTTATTTGTACAATTTCTGCATAGGTGATTTGTTGGGGATGGACTTCTACAGGTTATGTATTCAGTTTCAGCAGAATTGTTATACCTTGGATCTTGGATATGTTGGCTCCCTTTAACAGTGGTATATTGGTTGATATAATCTATTTCTAGTTAAATGGTGTATATGGATTGATTTAATCTTTAGGAGTATTCCTCTATCATTATCTTTTTGGTTAAATCTTCTCCTGGATTAATACTTGAATCTTCAGTCAGTGGGAGTATTGGATCTTCAGTGGGATGATGTACCTCAAAGATGTTGGGAAATATATCTTTTAATAAAAATCAATTATATAATTAGACGAATTAAATTTATGTATTCTTGTATTTTTCTCAATGAAGCATATACTCATGACATGGTATTTAACTATTTACTAGTTTAGTGTACACGCTTTGCTCGTAGTACTGAGTTTTGTAGAAATTATGTTAATGAAATGCGTAGTACGAGATACATACTGTGTTAATGTGAGTATATGACATTAAGAATACATATGACTAAAATCATAATTGAAGAATCACTATTATCTTTATTTTTTATAGGGATTTTTAGTTTTAAGTCCCCGTAAACTATAGGATTTAGCGATCGATCCCTCACTTCTTCATATTTAGGTTTTAGTCCCTACATTTAAATGATAATTTAAGAATAGGTCCCTCTCAGGGACTAAAAAGCAAACTAAATAATTTAGGAATAGGTCCTCCTAGGGACTAAAAAGAAACATATCATTTAAATGTATGGATTAAAACCTAAATATGAAGAAGTGAGGGACCAATAGCTAAATCCTATAGTTTATGGGGACTTAAAACTAAAAATCCCTTTTTTATAATATATGAGACTGAAATTAAAATTTAAAAAGTATTGTTACTTTTATTTTTATCTCTATGTTGTTTTACAAACCTAGCACTTTTACAAAATATATTATAGTTTATTAACTGAATATTTATAAATTGGATTTACTATATCATTTTATTTAAGAAATAAAAAATAAATTTTTTTATAGGGATCTTAGTGGCCTAATAAATTATTAGTTGAAATTTCATGAAATTGAAGTTTGGGAAGTGATGTTTTTAGATGAGGAATCTGATTATAAATTTGAAAATTTGAATGAGAAACCTGCTTATAGGGTATAGGGGCATGTTTGTTGGGATAGATCTACAAGCAGCCCAAAAAAGGATAATAATAGTCGATTTTTATGAGGGACGTTATAAACATCAGGGATCTTTTTGTAACACATTTATGTTAAAATGCTAGAATCCAGCGGTTAATCTGCAAACATCCCAGAGCATACATAATTCACCCAATTCTTGTGGAAAATGCCCAACAAATGCATTCACGCATGTGTATCCATTTGTCCGATACGTGTTCATTCATCTAGTAAAATTTTGAAAAATAATCTGGTTGGACGATTCATGCGTGCTATGCTGCTTCAATAGGGTATAGATGTAGAGATTAATTTAAATCTTTTTATCGAAGTCAAATTCCAGAGACAGAGAGAGATAGTCAAGAACAAGTGGATATACTTGTTGCATGAAATCAAAAGAATTTATGAAAATTTACGAGGTAATTAGTTTTATCATTTATGACCATTAACATAAATATAAAAATTGAGGCTGTAGTAGAAACTTGCAATAAATAACTTTATACGTTTAAATGATGATACTAAAATATTTATTCTATATTTTTATAATTCAAATTTTATGAATTTGATACATATAGATCCAAAATCAATTTTTAAAAAAGATACAGAACAAATTTTAAATTCAAAAGCAAGACATCGATCAATAATTTTATGGGCTCAAATGAGCTCGATTGCATTTGTAAATTTCATATTTATTAAATATGACTAAAATATTTATAATTTATAATTTTATTGGTATCTTAATGGTCTTATGGTTTGAAAAACCATTGAATGAAGCTTCATGAAATTTGAAGTTTGGGAAATCATGTTTTGAGAAGAAGGACATACTTATAACTTTTAAAAACTGGATTAGGGACCTGGTTATAAATATCGTGAAACTGGTAGAATCTGTGGGTGGATCTGCAAAACACCCAGAAAAAAACAAAAGTAGCCGTTTTTATCAGGGACCTGTTTATAAATATTAGGGACCTGACTATAACATATATAGGGGGTCTATCTAAAAAATGCCATTAAAGTGTTGTGCACAAATCACTTTGGCGCTAACCAGGACTGCTGGGCGAAGAGGTGCCTAAATACTCGAATGGGTCCGATTACATTTGTAATTTTTATATATATTAATGTGACTAAAATACTTGCATTTTATGTATATCTTAATGGTTTGATAAATCACTGGATATATAAAATTCCATGGAATTTGAATTCCGAGAAGTCATGTTTCGGGATTAGGCGTCTGTTTGTAAATCTTGAAATGGGATCAACGACCTGTTTATAACACAAATAGGGTCTATTTGTGAAACCAGTAGAACTTGGGGGCGGATCTGCAGAAAGCCCAGGAAAAGACAGAACCGATCGTCTTTTCTCATAGACTTGGCTGTAAATACGAAGACATATTCATAACGCATTCATGGGCATCAGAACATAGGGGCAATTTGTAAAATGTACGATTAAAATGTTTCGCACTCATCTCTTCGGTGCTAACCTGGACTGGTGGGCGAATAAGTGCCTAAAATACTTGAATAGGTCCGATTACATTTGTAATTTTTGTATTTATTAGTGACTAAAATACTTGTATTTTATAATTTTATGGGTATCTTAATGGTTTGACAAATCACCGGATATATGAAGTTTCATGGAATTTGAAGTCCGAGAAGTCATGTTTCGGGATTAGGGATCTGTTTATAACACAGATATGATCTATTTGTGAAACCGGTAGAACTTGGGGGCGGATCTGCAGAAAGCCCAGGAAAAGATAGAACCGACCGTCTTTTCTCAGGGACTTGGCTGTAAATACGAATGACCTATTCATGACGCATGCATGGGCCTCAGAACATAGGGGCAATCTGCAAAATGTTCGATTAAAGTGTTTCGCACTCATCTTCGGCGCTAACTTCGACTGGTGGGCTAAGAGGTGTCTCAAATACTTAAATAGGTCCGATTACATTTGTAATTTTTATATCTATTAATGTGACTAAAATATTTGTATTTTATAATCTTATGGGTATTTTAATGGTTTGACAAATCACAGGATATATGAAGATTTATGGAATTTGAAGCCCGAGAAATCATATTTCAGGATTAGGGATCTGTTTGTAAATCTTGAAATGGGATTAGGGACTTGTTTATAACACATATAAGGTCTATTTGTGAAACTGGTAGAACCTGGGAGTGGATCTACAGAAAGCCTAGGAAAAGACAGAACCGGCCGTCTTTTCTCAGGGACTTGGCTATAAATATGAAAGACTTATTCATGACGCATGCAGGGGCCTCTTTGTGAAAGTTATAAAATATGGGGGTCTATCTGAAAAATCCCAGCTCATTTGTCTCGTCGAGTAGGTCGATTGGGCGAGGAGCTGCTGCCGTCGCGCTTTATAAAGAAAAAAGAAAAGAAAAGAAGAGAGAGAAGAGAAGAGAAGAGAAGAAGAGAAGTAGTACATATATAGATATATATTTGATTATGACTGAATGAATGGATGTATCATTGCCTGGTTGAAGATGGGTTACAAATGAGATCATTTCTGTCATCTTAACTCAGATCTCTACATGTTCATGTAAAAATAAAATAAAATAATGCATTCAATTCATTAGATAACTATGTACTTTCCTAAAAAAAAAAAAATCAAAACTTGCTGGGTTTGCATGAAATGACTAAGAGTCAGTTTGATGTGAATTTCTTATTCTTGTTCGAATGTTTAGAAAAATTATCTTTGAAATTCTCTGTTCCTATGTTCATTCTATGACATTTTAAACAAAATTTTTTCTTTTAAATAATTTATTAGAGTTAACAAACTGTTCCTGAAAATGAAGAATTCTCTTTTAAATCAGAGTTAACAAACCGGTTCAAACTGTAAAATTTTGGATGGTAAAGAAGACGGAGTTTAACATTTTCTCATTGTTTAATTTGATCGGGCCGGCCCGAAATCTCCCTGATCAAGCCCGTTACATCAACCTCCTCGTAATGAACAGTGAAGGTCTCAATTTCCATGAATCAGACGGTTCTAATCAACCCACCCAAAACCCTAACGTGATCCCCTCCGAAACAGAGAGAGAGAGAGAGTGTGAAAGGAAATGCAAAACCTACGCGCCTTTATCGTCCGCATCTCCGCCATTCCCTTGACCGCCAGATCCGCCGCCTCCCGCTCTCTATCCACCGCCCTCGGCGGCGGCGGTGGCGGAGACGAATGGACCGGGGGCGGAGGCGGTGGCGGTGACGGCGGATGGGACACCGCATCCTCCTGGTCGACGGGCCTCGTGAAGGAACACTTCGACGGCGAGGCCATCGGTGTCCCCGCCAAACCCGCGCCGCCCCCTACGCCGCCTCCGCCGCCGCGTGAGTCCAAGAAGAACCTCGCCGAGCAACAAGCGGAGATGTCGATACTCCTGAAGCAGGTCAGTAATCTCTCTCTCCATCTGTGTTTCTCTCTCTAGAGCTTCGTTAATGGTGGTGAAATGTGTCATGTGAAGGTGAGGGAGCCAGGTTTGAGGGGTTCGTATTTGAAGGACTCGGAGAAGGCGGAGATGTACAGGAAACACAAGGAAGACCCGACGACGTACACGGTGGAGCGGCTCGCGAAGGACTACCGGATCATGCGGCAGAGGGTGCACGCGATCCTCTGGCTCAAGGAGCTCGAGGAGGAGGAGGAGAAGAAGCTCGGGAAGCCGCTCGACGACTCCGTCGAGAAACTCATCGACAGTTTCCCTGAGTAAGTTAGTGTTTTTTTGGGGGTTTAATTGATCTTTTGGTTATGAATTAATTATGTAGTACATGTTGTTGATTGGTTGTGTTGTTTTTTTGGGCTATGTAAATAATTAGGCATGACTAAGAATTTTATGCTGGTTGATTGATTCAGTTGAGGTACTTTTTGACAGTTTACTCGAGCAAGAATGGGACTGTGACTCTCTTGTCTCTTCAAGCAATTTGGGTTTCATGTTTTTTGTTTTTTTTTTAAAATTATGTCATATGAATTGGGCTCAGAAATGGGTTCCTTTTTTTTAATATTTTACTTGGGTTGATGTGGTGGATTTAATATGTTTGTTGGTCTTGGTTATCATTTATAAGAGGTGGTGTTGTTTTTTTTTGGTGTGGGGGGGGGGGGGGGGGGGGGTGGTGTACGTAGGTAAAGGAAAAAGGCGAAACAAAAAGAAGGAAAGGAAAAAGGAGAGGTCCGTAGGTGAAGGAAACCTCAATACTACACCACTAACTTATTACCACCCGTTTCAATTTGCACCCATGAAAGAGCTTTCCAATTCTTCACCTAAGGGATGACATGGAAAGATACTAATTTCTGTTAGTATCTTAGGATACCAAGAGATTTGGACCAATACATGTTCTACATAGTGATAGTATAGTAGAAAAACTTCCGTTAATATCATGTTGATTCTTCAAAAGTTTGATGCAACTTAACCGATATTAACTATTGCTCAACAGCCTCCTGTTCTTTTGTATTTGCCTGAATGACTACACACCAAACGTGGTTATATATTTTGATCAAACTTGATGAACAGTAAGATTTGGACCAATACATGTTCTACATAGTGATAGTATAGTAGAAAAACTTCCGTTAATAGCATGTTGATTCTTCAAATGTTTGATGCAACTTAACCAATATTAGCTATTGCTCAATAGCCTCCTGTTCTTTTGTATTTGCCTGGATGACTACACACCAAATGTGGTTATATATTTTGATCAGACTTGATGAACGGTAAGATTTGGACCAATACATGTTCTACATAGTGATAGTATAGTAGAAAAACTTCCGGTAATATCATGTTGATTCTTCAAAAGTTTGATGCAACTTAACCGATATTAACTATTGCTTAATAGCCTCCTGATCTTTTGTATTTGCCTGAATGACACACCAAATGTGGTTATCTATTTTGATCAGACTTGATGAACGGTAATTTAAGGTAGGTATTTTTGTCATTTTACTTTCTGGTGAAAATGTTATGTACGATTGTAAGATAATCAATTCGGTTTAGCATCTTTTGGTTAATATGGTTTTATGTGACTATAGGGAATGTGAGTCGTGTTAACTTGTGCTTTGTGTTGCATAATTGCATTGTATGAGCAAGCCCTTCCAACTTTTTGGGAAAATCAAGTTATCAATTGAAGCCCCGACATTATTTATTTGATTTATATTCTCATCTAATCAGGAAAAATTAACAAATCTTAGTCATGGAAACTTTCCAAATCCCAAAATGCTACCTCTCAATCTGCACCAAAGAATACCTACCAAATGATTGTCTTCAATATTATTCTCTAAAGTGTTCACTTCAGTAAGGTAAGTGACCCATGCAAGAGAAAAAACAGACACGAAGGATGAGACATAATAACTAAAGAGGCAAAACACAAAGAGTAAAGTTGAGAGTCCAGCATGAGGAATGAATGCTGAGGACCTTCTTGTTCCTGCTTTGGGTTGTGTTTGTATTGGTAAGATCTGGAAATGATGCTCAAAATCTTGAGTGATAGTAATGTATAAACATGAGCAAACTTACAAAAATGGGAGACCCAAATAGAAGGGTAGAAGAGAGGAATATTTTTATAGAATGATTGTTACTGTGAGATTGTGTATGTGGATGAAGGGGATCTATTAACTTGGAATGGCTCGTGTGGTGTGGCAGAAAGTGGATTATGATAGGAAGACACCCCTAAGAATGGATGACAAGCCCCCAACCTTGTCAGGGGTTCTCTGTTAAGAGTGCCTATGAGTGGTGGAAGAGAGAGTACCCCCTGGTCGAGGCAACCTATTTGAAGAATGCTCAGATCTGGAAGGCCAAAGTCCTATTGAAGGTCAAACTCTTCTCCTGACTGTTGTACCAAAATAGGCTTCTCACCAAAGCCTATCGTGCAAAATGAGTGGAGCAGTTGGATACGCAATGCCCGATGTGTGACGGCCCAGAAGAGATGACTGAACATCTCCTGGTGTCATGCCCGATTGCCTCTCAGATTTGGCGGCTGCTTCGGGAGGTCACAAGCATATCTGATTCGTTCACGTCACTTCAGGGTATGTGGGAGGCATGGAAGGCTTTGGCGGCCCAGGGTGATCATAAAGCGAAAGCTTCACAACCGTTTGTCCCCGCGGCGGTTTGGGCTATTTGGCTCACTCGGAATCAAGCAGTGTTTAATGGGTCAAGGGTGTATACAGAGTTGTGTGTAAACTTTATTAAGATGTGGGGCACTACGCTCGCGGGGGCATTGAGTGTTGGTCTTGTGGAAGGAAAAATTTGTATTGAGGAATAGCTCTTTGTAGCTATATTGTCTGGTAGGTAAAGCTCTCCTCCACCGTGTCTGGGTGGGCCCTCTCAGGGGCGTTACTTGTATTTTCCCTTCCGGGCTTTGTCCTGATCTTAATACAATCTTGGCAATAGCCTACCATCTTTCAAAAAAAAAATGGATGACAAGCAAATGAAGATGTCACATCTAGTAGAAGCTGCTACCTTGTGGAGATGCCGAGATGGTTGCTAACATGTTATACTCTTGTCACAGCCCAAAGGTAAATGAGGAGACTTTGTCTGACTCGAGATCCACCTTATTTTTTAACCAAAGGATATCATGTAGTTCTGGGGGCTATCTTCTTATAAATGGGCTGTAGAGTAGTAAATTTTTTTTGGAATGTCTTGTGGAATGTAGTACTCTTTGAAAACCATATGCTAATGAAGGAGATTGCGCAATTCACATAACTGAAAGGAACTTTTACCTGTACCTGTTCTGAAGGAGTGAGCACCTGCAACCTTTTCTTTTATTATTTTGAGAGAGAGAGAGTTGGTGGGTTGAGATCCAGAAGAAAAAAATTTCTTCCAATATCGATGGAATTTCAAACTCATGTCACTGTACTTCCTCATTTGGTTGAGGAAATAAGGAAAGATAAACTTTTCTATCTGCTATTTATTAATTTATTTACAGAAGGAAATGAAAGTTATATTCTCTGATACATTTTCACCTTTCTTGTAGATTTTTCAATTCCCACTGCAAGGAGTTTCACGTAGCATCACTTCCCTATAAGCCAGACTTCAAGGTCATGCCTGAAGACTGGGATGGCATTGCAAAGGATCTTGATGAGGTGCATTATGAGTTATCAATGAAAGAAGATCAGATACTATATGAAGAATTTGTTCAAAGAATGAACTTTAACAAGAAGAAAGTAAGTTATAAGCTTTCATGCACCTGCATTCTCATATAGTCAAGCATTGCTAGTATCACGGTATTTCCTTTGTCTGGAAGTTCACATGTTTCTATTATATGCAAAGTACGTGAAAAATATTCATCATTTAATTCAGTATTTCCCTTAATATAAAACATTTCACAAATTTATTCTAAGATACCAGAGATATACAGCCTGGAAAATCATGGGAATTCTGTTTTAATAAGAAGGGAGGTCGGGGTTTTTTCCGTCTGTTTATGTATTAGTTGAGTATGGTGGACATCACATCTTTTTTTTCTCCCCCAAAAATAAGTAGATGAGAGTAAAATATGGAAGCAAATCAACTTCATGGCTTAGGCATGTTTAGATGTTCTGTTTTTGTTATGCCTCTTAAGACTTCCTGTAGATGCTTGTCTTCTCTATCACTCCTCGTCACAGATTGCGGTGTCATTGATTAGTTCAGAAGTTCAGCAGGTACTCCTCAACAAAATTATAATTCCCATTAACGCATTCTTAACATGCATTAAATGTGCATCAATTAGTGAATCTTTGGAGATCATGATCTCCATCCATATGATGTTGATTTTGCATGTCACTATTTCCTGAACTTTTCACGAATTTCACGGAATTACAAATTTTTATCCTTCACTGATATTCCCAAATTCCAAACTTGTGATAAGGCTATTACTTCATAGGTTCTTCTCTGTTCCTGATCACTTGAATTGAATAATATATAATTTTCTTTATACGAGATGCCCAGCAAGTGATTTCTGTAATCATAGACAGCATGTCAAATCAAAACCCTACCTCACAGCAAATAGGATGACCTTCTATAATCTCATAATCTATCATGCTCAGATGGCTGGAGAGGTAAAGGTCCACAAGTACAGCCGGAGGCGGCCTTCAGAAGGCTGGAACTTCACCGTTGAGAAGCTGGGCCCCCGTGGAAAACGAGGCGGATCGGGAGGTTGGAAGTTCGTCAGCCTCCCGAATGGATCAAGCCGCCCTCTCAACGAAATGGAGAAGATGTACGTGAAGAGGGAGACTCCCCGGCGTAGACGAAAGATCCTCCCTTAAATAGGTAACAGATTCTTGCCGGTACTCCTTTCGTTGCTTCTCAATAAATCCATGTTTAGTCCTCCTTGGGTGTCAGAATTGTGAACCTATTCAATTCTCCAACGCATCAAAAATCTATAATGCAGTCTTGAAAGCACAATCAAAAGATGGTGAGTTAGCTCCCAATATTTCAAGGGAAATTTTTTGATGCCCATGATTAGTGTGCCCCAGGTTTGGTAGATGAATCTAAAGAAATGACTATAGACTATTTTTTATGCTAGGATGCATGGACTCTTTAAGCCAAAATTTCTAAATTTTGGACATGCATTGGATGCAGGTTGACATGTTGTAGACACATTACATGTGTGTGGTATAACTTTTTTTTTTTGTCTCAAAGATTTGGAGAATGGAATGAGATCTATGTGACATAAAACTATTAAAGATAGTCCAATTGTTTGTTTTATTTCTCTTGGAATTGTCACAGTAAAGTTATGATGAAAAATGTAGATGGAACTTCCTGAACTCATACCCCTCGTGTGACTCATGATTTTTATACATCTTGGCATAAAATTAACATTTTTTTGGGATATAAAATCTTTCATGGAGTGCTAGCATTTGATGTAAAATGAGAGTTCATATATTTTGATTGTGGTCTTAGGATGTTGGTGAAAATTGAGTCATATTGGATGGAACACGTTATGTAACTTTTTTGTTTATAATCTTTTTAATTGGAATACAGTGAAATAATTTTAATATGTATTTTATTTAAAATATTAATATAACATTTTTTTTGCTTTAATGGGATATAAAATCTTTTTTAAGTGTTAGCGGTTCATGTAACATGAGAGGTGATATATTTTGATTGTGGTTTCGGAAATTGGAGAAAGTTGAGTTCTATTGACAGGAACGTATACAGTTTTTCTAATTTACTACTGATTTAATTAGATTATAATAAAATATTTCAATTTAATAATTTGTGATTTAAATGTTTATTTTGTAAAAAGAATGATAATCAAAATTTTCTTTGTGTGATACATTACACCCAAATTTGAATTATTTGTGAGTTTTATTTTCTTAGAAATTTAGAAATCCTTTTTTATTAAGAAGTTTAATTTTAGTTGATTAATAACAATTAGAATGGTTACATTTGTTTTAATAATATTTACTTCTCTATCTCTTCTCCCAAAATAATTAGAACAAGCACATGTTAATTACTCTATATTTATCAATATAATGGGTCAGTGAATAGTGTGTATATATATATATATATATATATATATATATAATATATATATATATATATATATATATATATATATATATATATATATATATATATTGGAAATTACAATAGAGGCAAAAGTATTGGATAAATTAAATAGAAAATTGATGAAATTGAATGAATTTTTTATTATCAAATTTTTAGTTTTCATTGATATGTAATAATGGTTTAAATTATTTTCTGGAAAAATGATTGATATGCTAGATTCATATTACCACTTCCCTATAATTCTTAATAGATATGCAACATATATACAGTAGAATAATATGTATTTATATATTTAATGTGTATATGACTTTTTCATGTAAATATTTGTATAATATATAGATTTTTTTTATATACACATGTTTTTTAAATCATGTATGTTGTATAAATTGAATACACAATTGTGGTAGAATTTATATGGTTAGCTCTATCTTTTTTCACTAAAAAAATGTTATTTTCATAAAATGTCAATCATGAGTATTGTATTTGATTTTTTTCTCTTTAGAATTTTATTAGAAAAGGATATGACAAAAAAATGTATATGAGATGGATGCAATAGTGAAAATTATAGGTTCTTTTTGGGAATAAATAAGCATAAAAATATGGAAATTAATGAAACATTTGTTTCACAATTTTATTGACCCAAGGAGTGAAATATAAGCATGCCTCTTTTTTAACACAATATGACACTAACTTATCATATTTTAGTCATTAATTTTTTTAAAAAATACTTGCATTTGTTTATGTATATATGATATTCCAATGACATTTTTTATTTATTTTTATCAAAATGGATGGTTAGTTTTATTATCACATAATAAATAGTGTCTGTGGAATCAAATGGGAAGCTGACGCGTGTGCAGGCCTGGTCACCTGTGTGGGTCGATTGAATGGTTGAGATTTATTTGTGTTTGCCGAGTGAATCACAGTTAATGTTTCAAAAGCTCGGTTGAGTCCATCCATCCAACTCGATAAATACGGGTAAATGTGAGGGTAAACGAGGAAAGAATTGATGGTTAATATTTATTTATTTCTTTACCCACACCACCCCCTCTCATACATAAATAATTTTAGTAATCACATGGTAATTAATGCACTATCTTTATAAATTTAATAGTTTAGTGAATGGAAAAATGATTAAAAAGTCTTTTAAAAGTTAGAAATACTCAAATCAGTCATTTTTTAGAATTATATATAAAAAAGTCTCATTTTACAATTTTGAAAATACAAAAGACTAATTCACTCTTATACAATTAGATTCTTAATATATTTTATATCTCTTAACTTTGTTAAAATATTTCACTCCCTTAATTTTATTAATATATTTCACACATTTTCATGTAGATCAATTTTTTTATTGTAAATTTTTTATAATTAGGTGGATTTTGTGAAATATATATTAATAAAATTTGAGTTATTGATAATGAACTCCATTAGATGTTGATGTTTTTTTTAAAATGGATATGTAGTAATGATATCATAAAAATATGTAAATAGCCAAAAAAATAAAAAATGTGAATAAAGATTTATAATACTAAAATATCATTTGTTGCATTGGGGCATAACACATATTTAAATTAAATATTATGATTATACACAATGAAAAATGATAAACAATATCATGTAAGATATATATAAGAAACACATAGTATGATATATAATAACAAAACCTCTAAGATGATTGATTTTCGTCATGTATAAAGAAATTGTTGTTTTATAGGAAAAATAGGTTTTTAATGTGGAATAAAGAAGGATATTAAATATTTAATTACATAAGGACATATTAATCTTTTGTGTTTCCAAAACTATGAAATGAGACTTTTTTAGGTATAATTTTAAAAAACGGTTTATTTGGGTATTTCAAACTCTTATGAGATTTTTTTGGTCATTTTTCCCTTAGTGAATAGTGTTTATATCTTCTTTTTTTTAAGCAATAGTATTGGATAAATTAAATTGAAAAATCAATTATTTTTTTAATTAAATTTTCAGGTTCCATTGATATGTAAGGAATGTTTAAATCATTTTGTTGGAAAATGACTAAAATGAAATTCTTGTACATATTTTTATAATTTATAGATTTGTTTATATACTTATGTTTTTAAACCATTAATATTGTATAAATTGAATGCATAATTGTGGTTGAATTTGTACAGTTAGCACTTAGCACTCATTTTAAATGAATTAATTCACATCATTCATTGTTAAAAAGTAAAATCACAGCCATCTATTACACAGTTAACCTTAGCTAGGTTCCTCCCTCCATCTCCTTTTTTGCCACTCCAAATCCAAAACACAACACCTGATCTGCTCCTCGGATCCCTTCATCAGATCAGGATTCAAATCACAATCTGTTGATCGTCATCACGGGCGCCAATATTATTGAGCCCTATGAACATCGCATCTAAGGAATCGAAAAGCTTCTTGTCCACTAGGTAAACCAGCTCAACTTCAATCAAAATAATCATCCTTGGATATTTGGATCAAGACTACATACAGGACAAGTATAGTATTATATGAATCATTGAATATATAAAACCATTACTTAGAATAGATTTTCTCTTAAATTTAAAACAATTATCACTTTCTCCATGAATTTTCTCTTAAATCTAAAACAATTATCACTTCCTCCACCCATGAATGATAATAAGAAAAGTGCAATTTTTTTTTTAGAGAATCATTAGTAAAGTTACAAGGTCTGGAGAGATTACCTTGCACTAAGGGATTAATCTCTATTTATAGAGAAAGATTTCTCAATCCAATCACAAGAAGATCATGAAATTTGATAGTCAACCACTTGTGGATAATCACAAGTAGATAAAACTAATACGAAGAAAGAGAGGTGGAGATATGGGTGATGTTATAAATAAAATGTGAATGATGATATATAAAAAGTAAAAAAATATTTGACATGTGGGCCCCATCACTTATAAAATGTAATGATAACTGAGTTGACATGCGAACTCCTCTTATACCAGTGGAATAGATTGGATGGAATAACACAATTCTAGTGAGACTTAAAACACAAATGTTAGCTTATTTGCACTTATTTTAACATAGTTATACTCATCTATTCCTTCCACCCAAACATCTTTTTAGGCTTATTTTCCCCTTATTCCACTACCCAAATAGCACATAAATCTTAAGAATTATTAATTGTTTATAAACATACATATATTAAATGTATGAAATATTAGTGTATTACAAGCAACCCTCTCCACTTGCACACATTTATTGCATGTTTCGAGTCTCTGTGTCACTACCCAATTATACTTAGAGGCCTAACTGGATCCAGACCATGTGTATGCCAATAAGAGAACAATGTCATATGAGTGGATCCAGTCGGCCTGGTTTGAGTCAGTTCAGTTAGTATCCAGTAGAGTCTTTAGCTCCTAGCCTAACATGTGCATAATGAGCGGATAGAATGGAAGGTGAAACCCTCACTTTAAACGGTTAAATTCAAAGTTTTTTTTTGTTCGTCAGCCCTCCGAACGGATCATGCCGCCCTCTTAACAAGATGCATTTGACATGCAAGATAGCTCAATTGTTTGTTTTATTTCTCTTGGAACTCTGTGTCACAGACTCACAGGAAAGTTTTTTTTTCTTTTTTTTTATATCAAAGTGAACTTCCGTGACTGATCTTACGGTTAAACTGGAAAGACTACCTCGACATATTTGTCTCGGTATCGCAGAAAGTTTATTAAAAAAATCGCCAACAAACATGTGTCACAGGAAAGCTATGAAGAAAAATTAACATTTTTTTTGGGATATAAAATCTTTCATGGAGTGCTAGCATTTGATGTAAAATGAGAGTTTATATCTTTTGATCGTGGTCTTGGAATGTTGGTGAAAATTGAGTCATTTTGAATGGTCCTTTTATGTAACTTTTCTAGTTTACAAAAATTTTAATTGGATAATGATGAAATATTTTAATTCAATTTTTATGATTTAATATGTATTATTAAAAAATATATTAATACATGAACATTCATCATAATTTTTTATATAGAATTAATTATGTGGATGTTGAATGAATGATGTGCTTTTTATATATATAAATAACTTAGAAGTCATATTTATATTTAGACGTTTATTTTTAGTTGATTAATAACAATTAGAATTAATGGTTAATATTTATTTTAATACTATTTATTTCTTTACCCCACTCATACATAAAATAATTAGCAGAATCACATGATAATTAATTTATAAATTTAATAGTTTAATGAATATTATTTCTTTTTTTTTCTTGAAGCAAAAGTATTGGATAAATTAAATAGAAAATCAAAGAAATTGAATGAATTTTTTTATTAATTTTTCAGGTTCCATTGATATGTAAGGAATGTTTAAATTATTTTGTTGGAAAATGACTAATATGAAATTCATGTACATATTTTTATAATTTATAGATTTGTTTATATACATATGTTTTTAAACCATTAATATTGTATAAATAGAATACATAATTGTGGATGAATTTGTACGGTTGGATCTATCCATTTTTATACAAAATAACTTTTTCATTAAGCGTCACTCATGAGTAATGTATTTAATTTTTTTTATTTAGAATTTCAATGAAAAATATATAAGATGGATGCAACAGTGAAAAGAATATAATATATCTCTTTCTGTCTTTTTATCAATTTTTACATCATAATCCTAACCCTCTTTCAGAACACAGTAAAAGTATTCATGCATGTTATTTAACAGTCATATTTTAGTCCAATCTATTTATTTTTTTTTCAAAAAATACTTGCATTTGTTAATTTATCTCTCTCTTATTTTCTTAGAAACAATAAAAAAAAACAGAATAAGGACCTAAAGAAAACTCTAAAACTGTCAGGGACTTAAAAAAATACTAAGAGGGTAGACTCAGACTCTATTTTTTTGAAATAAATTACGTTTGGACCCCCTAAAATCTTTGAAACATATAGAAACATCTCCTAAAGTTCTAACACATGCACTTACCCCTGCTGTTATATTTTTCATTAAAATGGAAGCAAAAATACGGTTTTATCCTTTCAATTAATCATTATCACCATGTATATTTGAAAAGTTGATTATTGTATCAAATATTCATAAAACATATCTAAATTTTATTTTTTATTTTTTTTGAATATTTACAAAATTAATTAATAGATAAAATAATAATTTTAAAATACTTTTATTTCGGAAAAATTAACAATAGAGTGTACTTTTTATAAAGATAAACGGCAGATATTTGTTTAATTAAATAAGAGGGCCCAATTACAAATAATGTTGTTTTTGAACATTATTTTCCTTTTGGAAAAAGATACACTCAGTCACGATTACCGACCAAAACTCAGACTTGAAGTGTTTTCATTTTTTTAAAAATAGTAAACATCATTTAATGAGGTATATGCTTTCATAAAAAGTGCATATCATTCCATTTTAAATTGAATGAACCCATTTTTAGTAAGTGTAAGAAAAAATTCAATAAAGTATATACATCATCTAACGAGATATTTACAACATTAAATCTGTAACGAGGTATATATGGTCTGTGTTTTGGTTGGTAAACGTGATTGAGTGTAGCAGCACTCTTTCCTTTTTGAACTTGAGGGGGGTGTTTTTGTAGGTTTCAAAAAACTTCAGGGTCCAAATGCATGTTTGTGTATCAACCCTCTAAAGCCCCGCCGCCCCTCAAAACCCTCAGCTTTCTCTTCCCAAAAACTTCCTCCCTCGGAAACCCTAACCACCCCCTCCGCCTCCCTCAAAATTAACGAAGATGCCGAAGCATTACAGGCCTCCGGTAACTCCTCCACCGCAGATTTCAATCGAAACAAAAAAAAAAAAATCCAAATTTTCCTATTTTTCGGCGCATTTTTTTATTACATGTGTGTGTATTGTTCGAAATTAGGGCAAGAAGAAGGAGGGGAACGCGGCGAAGTACATAACGAGGACGAAGGCCGTCCACTATCTCCAAGTCAACCTCTCCACTTTCAGGTTCCCCATTTTTTCTGATTTGTCAGAGTTTCTTTGGGTTTCAATTTTGTTGTTGTTGTTGTTGTTGTTACAGTTTTTCTATTCCGAAAACGGTGTTTTTTGGGGGCTGTTTTGATCTTCAAATCGAGAGGATTGGTGGGCTGGGGATTTTAGGGTTTTGGATTTTTAAGCAGTCCTTTTAGATTTATTAGTTGAACAAGTGCAAAAGCTGATTTTTTTCTCTTCTGTTTTAGTGGTTTCAATTATCAAAATCATTTGTTTTGTTTTCATGATTGATTGTTTGTGAAATATAGGCGGCTATGCATTCTGAAGGGGGTGTTCCCGCGGGATCCGAAGAAGAAGGTGGAAGGGAACCACAAGACCTATTACCACATGAAGGATATCATGTTCCTCGCCCACGAGCAGCTTCTCGAGAAGTTCAGGTGCGTCTGATCGGACACATGCGGTCATGCAGATTCTTTGTGCAGTCTTGCATTTCTTCTGACTTTGCTTGTTTGTTATAATTTTTGAATTCGGAAAACAAATGTCACGCTTTGGTTCTCTTTCTTCTGTGTATCGTGTATATTTTTCGTCCTTCGGTGTTTATTGAGGGTGTGTTTTCCAGATCGGACATGTTTTAATTTGTATTCCTCATGAAACTTGTCACTGCATGAGTTTGGTTTAGTGTTGTTTTATGTTTCTTTAATTGGGTAGGCTAGCACACATGACAATTAAGTTTGCCATCACTTATTAGCGGTAGAAAACCTTTTTCTCGTGTTAAGTTTAGATTGGATAAGGGGTCATGTTTTATTTATTTATTTATTTTTACTATCATTGATTAAAAATTCTATTAAACTCAAGACCTATAGGGATTCAACCCATGCCTCTAGTTAAAGAGCATCCCGTATGGCTTAAAGGGTCATATTAGGCCTTTCAGTGGGTTTGGGATATATCAGGTTGGATTTTGACTCAACCCGACATGAGGTCCATTGGGTCCGCGCCCCTCCTAGGACCCGCTGTACCTTAGATAAATAAAGCCCAGATCCAAACCTGACAGAATCAGGTTGGAACCGGGTCTG
Organism: Acorus calamus; assembly: GCA_030737845.1. Lineage (NCBI taxonomy): Eukaryota > Viridiplantae > Streptophyta > Magnoliopsida > Acorales > Acoraceae > Acorus > Acorus calamus. Next base: position 5,908,112 of record CM060858.1, on the reverse strand, counting down.
ACCTGACCTGTTGAGAACCTGTCACTCCCTTCTCTTGTCACCACAGAATAGATGGGAGGTCAAAAACATATAAAACCTAAAATTAAATATCAAACAAATTAAACAACTACTTGCAAAAACATAGAGCAAGACCTCAAACAAAACTGAGAGATTGAAAACATTTGAAGGAAACCCTAGAATCCATTAAAGCTTGTGATGAAGCTCACTGTTTCCAGCAACCAAAAAGAGAGCTTGAAAACATTAGAAGGGAACCCTAAAATCCACTAAAGCTTGTGATGAACTCATATTTGTGATCTTGGAGATCGAGAGAGGGAGAGAGAAGGAATGATAAGGGTTAACAAAGAGAATCGACGCATACATGCAGCTATAGAAGGTAGGGGGTCAAAAATCAAGATGAGCAAAAGCATGGCAAAAAGTGTGTTTAGAGCCTTTTTTTCATTTAAAGAAAACAAAAAAGAAGGTTCCTTTCCTTTATTTTATTTATTTCTTTAACAATCAACAACAGGTTCCATTGTATTGTTCATTTTTGAAAATTTTTAATGCACATATTGGGTCTCGGTTGTAGAGCAGGTCAGTGTGGAACCGGACCCAACCCAATTTTAAAAAGGGTCAGTCGGGTCCTGGTTCATATAGCATGTCTCGGTCCCTTGGATCCAAATATCCGGTCTTCATGCTTCATATTGGATCATGTCTGGAAGTTGGAAAATATTTATGTTTTAATACTCAAAAGGAACAATTTAAAAAGGGTCATTCAGGTCCTGGTTCATAGCGTGTCTCGGTCTATTCATGTTTTACTCAAAGGAACAATTTATGACCTGCCATCTTTTCTACAGGGGTATAAGGGCTTATGAGAGGAAAGTGAAGAAGGCAAAAGCAAAGAAGAACAGGGAGCTTGCACAACGCCTATTGAGCAGAAAGCCAAGTTACACACTCGACCATCTTATCAAAGAACGGTGAGCTCTCTTTATGGTCATTTGGTATCTTACAGTTGGTTATGTTTTGGGGAATGCCTGCCTATTTAAGATTTCATGGTTGTCGCTATAGGTACCCAAAGTTCATTGATGCACTCCGTGATTTGGATGATTGCCTTACAATGGTGCACCTATTTGCTGCGTTACCTGCTGTGGAGAGTGAGAAAATTCAAGTGAAGCGAATTCATAACTGTCGAAGGTTGGTCTATGATGATTCATTATGATGCATTTTGTACTTGGAAGTTGGAAAATACACGTTACACATGAATTGTCATTTTATTTCATTTTAAGTCTTTCCTTGCTAATTCCTTCTTTGCAGAAATTTTTTACTTGTCGCTGTTGTCTTTCTCAGGCTGAATTTACCAATTTCATTTCTCAGCTTTTTATGCTTAATATTAGTATTATCATTCAGAGTTCGTTACTTATTTCGTGTTAGGTTGAGTCATGAGTGGCAAGCCTATATATCTCGAACCCATAGCCTGCGGAAGACGTTCATATCCGTGAAGGGAATATATTACCAGGTCAATTTGATGCTTTCTATATAGAATGCTCAGAGGATCACTTTATTACTGTATGTTTTGAGCATTACAATGATGAATTTTTTTCTTATATAGGCTGAGGTTGAGGGTCAAAAAATTACGTGGCTAACACCACATGCATTGCAGCAAGTTTTGACTGATGATGTGGATTTTAATGTCATGCTTACCTTTTTGGAATTCTATGAGGTAAGTTTTTGTTAAAATTGCTTTTCCTGCCTGCTGGCTAAAAAATCATTTAGATCATGTCATCTCAAATCTTTATTGCTGAAGGATTTTCTTTTAAAAAATATAGAACAAGTATTGACTTCTGAATAGATGTCAGGGTGTAGTGGTGGGTGGTAAGTGGGAGCACAATTGTTTTAACTGGTACTCTCTCTCAATGTGTAATATTTGTATTTTTGGATCTAAAATGGAATGCCCTTCCTGAATGAGTTTTCTGTTCTGCATAATTGATTGGTTGTACCACTCACTTTCACAGATGAAGAAAGAAAAATGATGATCCTATCTGACCTTATCTGCTTCATCTATGAATATGTCACTTGTAATTTATAGCACTGATAAAAAGAGTTTCATGTGGAAGAAGTGAAATATCTATTTTTGGGTCCAGCTGCTTGTGAGACATCTGGTGAACTATGCAGTAATGCAGTATGAGTGTTACTATATTAAGAGTATAAGTTGTTCATGTCCAAATGACCCTTTCTTGTTGCCTTTTTTTTTCATTCTTTTCTGCTAATACATTTTTCTCCATCTTATCACTTGTTGCAGACTCTGCTTGGATTTGTAAATTTTCAGCTATATCATTCCATAAAAGTGAAGTACCCACCTGTTCTGGATCCTCGACTTGAAGCTTTGGCAGCAGGTGACCAATATTTCAATATATATATTTCTGTCTTTTAATCTATAGGTTTGCATTTTTTGCAGTTGTCTTATCTGATGCTTGACATAGGTTGGCTAGCAGTTTTCTTACTATGTTCACACTTACATGAATCATTCTGTTGTTTAATACACATTCTGCAACTTTTGCCAGTTCTAATTTTTCCCCATCTGCAGAGCTTTATGCTTTAACCAGGTATGTCTCCTCTAATTCGGGAACACAGTCATCTGAAACACAAATTGCTTCTTCAAGTGGACCAGAGCAAATTGAGGCTGGAAAGGTGAATACAAAAAGCGACGAGTCTGATCTTCGACTAGCTCAGCTCCAGCATCAACTTCCGTCTAATGAACCGGGTGCCTTGATGCACCTCATTGAGGATGCTGCGGCGGAGGATGATGATGACAAAGATACAAAGGAGTGCAAGACTCTTTTCAAAAATCTCAAGTTTTTCTTTAGTCGCGAGGTGAGTCTGTCCCAGTGCTGTATCCAGTTGTGTTATTGCATCAGTTATGCATATGGTTATTCTCTTTTGAACGTGTCTTTTTATGTGATTTTTCTGGTAGAGTGGCATTGCATTTTTCTTTCCGGGTATGGAATTTTATGTTTGGAGAAGACATCCTGTTTAAACATATCTTGGTGTTTTTTTCCTAAAAAAAAACATATCTTGGTGTTTTCCATTTTATAAATATAGTTTGGGAGGCACACCACATTATCCTGAAAAGAGATGGGTTTTGCAATCTACTGCTGATATATGCATTGCTTCTCATTATAACTTCCTGAAATTTTCTTCTCAATTTCAGGTTCCAAGGGAATCTTTACTTTTCATCATTCCGGCTTTTGGAGGTGCTGTTTCCTGGGAGGGAGATGGATCCCCATTCAATGAATCAGATGAAGGGATTACCCATCAGGTTATTACTTTGTTGATTAGAGAAACTTATTCACACTTTTATGTGTGTGTTTCAGTTATTGATTTTCCTTTCTTTTCATTGGTTTCTTATATTTTTCCCTTCTTCAGAAATATAGATTTAGCTTATTAACGAGTGCTCCTTTGTTGAAGGCTTATGCATTAGATAGACATAATATAACTCCGATAATGAACCTGATAAACATAATAAATACTATAACTCCGATGATGAACCTAACATAGTGGATATATAGAAATGTCTTAAGTGCATATGGATTCTGAATGTCTTAAACATTTGTAAATTGACCATAAAAACACTTCAGTGGTCATCAGCAACTTTTTTGTCCATATTTTTTATTTAATTGATCTGTGGATATTTGCTGGTGGAAACTAGTGAAATTCATCTTGCCAGCAATTGGCGTTAAAGATGCATTATTGGGTGCATTATTGGGTCATGATAACTATGTTGTTTTTTTTACTTCTGACGTGATTGCTTTGATCTAGGCAGTTTGTATCGAACACAATTTCTTTGTAATGCATATCAAATACATATTGATGCATGACATATTGATGCTCAGGCATTGCCTTGACAGGATACTAATTTTATGGGTGATACTTGCATGTGCAGATTGTTGATAGGCCAACCCAGGGTCACATGTTTCTCTCTAGAGAATATGTTCAACCTCAGTGGGTTTTTGACTGTGTTAATGCACGGATAATACTACCAACAGAAGGGATACCTAGTTGGAAGGTAAATTTCACTAAAACATGATATACATCCTGTTATGAGTTAGTGAGTCCCTACAGTTTGCAATTTGTTCATGTTAATTTCTGACAAGTAAATGTTCTTTTTTGTCAATGACAAAAAAGTCATATACACATTTTTACCTACCAAAAGAAAAGGCTGTCATATACATGTTAAACATTTCACTAGTTATGTCTGGTCTGTTTTAATGTTTCTTTAAGGAAGACCTGAAGTAGTGTTTGAGGATCTCATTCATGGCGTTAATTGAAGACCATATGTTCTTTGTTCTTCATGGTATTGTTTTTATTTGGCAGGGTTCCTCCACCACACCTGTCTCCATTTGTAGACAATGAAGCAGAAGGTTATATCCCCTGAGTATGCAGAGACGATAAAAAGATTACAAGCTGCTGCAAGAAAGGAAGTTCTACCAATGCCAGGTGCAGATGGAGAGAATTTGGATGATCCACGTAGTTTGTTAGCTGAAGGGATCATCGATCGAACTCAGGCCATTGAAGCTGCTGAAAAGAAGAAGCAGGTATGCAATCTAATTTTATTTCTTTGATCCCTCTTTGTTTCAAGAATAGGAAAAGTGGCTGAGGTGAGAAGTAGTTTAATCCTCAAAAAAAGTGTTCCTTTAGCATGGATGAATTGTAATAGTTATGCCAGGATAAGTTTGAATAAACTCTCATAATTCTATACCTGGTGGAGGTAAGTATGGTCTAGTCCTACTTATCCATCCAAATAACTACAAACTGATTATGCAATTATCAATATCGAGAAAGGAATAGCAACCAAACGGAAAACCATCTAATTCTTCTCTATCCTTGTACAACTATTTTCTACCCGGATAATTTATTTGCGGACCAAACATGGGGTTAATCTTTGGTAACTGAATATGCAAGTCTTTCTGTTTGCATGATTTACTATCTATCTTTGTGAACTTATTGCATGAAGAAGATGAAATGTTTGACAATTCTGGAGACATTTTGCAGATGTCAATTCTTGAAAAGCAGTACCATGATGAACTAGAAATGGAACTCAAGGGTATTCCATATTCTGCTTCTATATCAAATAAGAATTCTCAGAATTCTGCTGAAGATGCAGAGCCCAAGGAAGAATCCATTGCAGATGCTGATCAGATTGAGAATGATGCCCGCAACTTATCCAAGTCCGTCATGTCACGTGAAAAGAGGAAGCTATATGAAGCGATGCAGGTACTCATTCATATTACCATTTGCTGTCATCGTGCTTTGCACTTGAGTACATGAAATTTTGTTGTGTTGACTTATGTGTCTCGTGTTCGATTGCCACATATCCCCCTGCATTTCACCTCTGAAGTGAGCATAAGTCAGTGACTTGGCCTTGTAGCGATACACCTAAACTGCTCAGGTCCCATACCCAAGTCAGGCCCACCCAGGTCTCATCATAGTTTGAAATATTGGTTTTTCTGACATTGAATATATCTAACGGACTCTAGATAGATATGTAGATTGATATATTCATATAGCTTAAAAAATACTATTCTAAATTTTATAAGAAAAACAAAAAATCAGAAAAAATATGTAAAAAATCATAAAAAAATGGAGAAATAAGTAGAAATTATTGATGATTTTTTTAAAAGTTTTTGATAAGTCTGATGAGTTGCTTTTAAAACACACTGTTTATATATAAAAAGTGAAACATCTAATGGAATATATATTCTTTGTGGAATCCACTCAATCTTGGGTTCCATTGTTACGCTCTGTAGTCGTACCTGTCTAATTGATATAATATGAAAGATATATTGAGACCATCGGTGTAGACTAAAACAATAAAAGGACTGATAAATGGTCCAATATTTTGTGATTGGGGGTCATTTTTGATATAGATATGTTGTAGGCTGGTCCAGTGAGACCACAGCACACTCATCTCATCTATGGTTGTTTATCTATACCATATGACCGTAAGCTTGTTCAATTTTCCTGACTTCAAAATGTCCTGTCGAAAGAAGAGAATTCTGTTTTTTATCATCAATAATTTAAATGTTCAGCCTTTGTTTTAATCATTCGAATTGTATTTTGATTTTATCTAAATGGTTCTACTATAGGCTTATTTGTGTCCCCTCTACATCACTACCCCAATTTCTAGTAGTGGACTACATATGCTTGAGATTTTCAACTGTACTAATATCAAATTTTCACATCTCAGATTGGCAAGGATCGTAAGAAGGCGAAGGTTAATCTCCTTAAAGAAAGGAAGAAGAAAGCCGAAGAAGGCAACAAGCATAAATGATCTCAGTTTTTTTTTTGAAAGCATAAATTGCCTTTCCGAAGCCTTGTGGATTTTTTTCCTGGATGTCAAATTCACTAAAATTTTTGCTCCGAAGCATATCAATTGTATCATGAACCTGACTATTTATCATGTTTTATTCTTTTGGAAAAAAAATTGGAAAATTTTATTGCAAGCTATCTAAATTATTTGCTAATGAGGGACTTTGCAATTGTAACCAAAGCATAATATGGATGCAGCTTTAAGTCTGTTTTATTTTTCAATGTGACATGCAAAACATGCTAAATAGTTGTTGCTTAGTTAATATCAGTGTAGTTTTAAGTCCAATTATACATATATATATATAGAACACTGAAGTTATGATGAAAACAATGTTAGGTGATGGAGCTGCACTTTTGTTTGTGTTTACCAATTAAGTCACACCCATCTGAAAAAAAAATCACACCCCTCTTGTATATTCATGATTTTTATGTCTTGGCATAAGATTACAAGCCTTCATGGAGGGTTCTTATTTGATGTAACATGAGAACTAATGTATACTTATTGGATTATTAGGATGTTGGAGTCGAGTGAATGTATAAATTAAATTTAGAGTTATTAAAGAGAAAATGATCTAGGTTTTTTCATTTTCTAATCAATGTAAAATTAACTTTCAACCAAAGATAATGTTTTAGAGAATCTTGAAAAAAAAAATGAAATTTTGAACCTGAACCACCTAAGTATCTTCTGAATCAATTCATTAATAAAACCTCGTATTTGAAATTGATCAAGCATCCGAAATAACAATTTTACTATGATGGAAAAAAATACATGTATAATGGATTTATCGGGATATCATTTTCAATTCACAAATGTTTTGATATTTTTAGAAACAGAAAAAGAGAGGGGACAGTGGATGCTCATTTGATAGAAATTAATCACACTATACAACCAACCAAAACAAATCCTTTGATACCAACAATTGAGACCCGTTTCATTTATATTAAAAAAAAACTCCAAAATATATACACAAAACCACGAACCCCTTTTCAAATCCAAACACACCATCTTGTCTTTCTTTGCCTACATTATTAACTAGCACTACTTAAAACCTCTCAATGCAAGAACCAATTCATTCATTCATTCACGACCTTCGCAGTCGTTTCAGAAACCGTCGAATCGCCTTCCTCGACCTTCTTCAAGGCCGTCGTATCGGTAGACTCCTTCGCCGTATCGTACGACGCGTGGAGCCCGATCGTAAAATAGTAAACGAGCAAAAGCGCGGTCCAGACACCGAACCGCATGAACGACTTCGCATCGATGGATCCCAACAAGAAAATGTTGATCGCGATCGATGCGGACGGCAACCAGGGCACCATGGGCACCCCCCAGAGCTTGGGCTGCCTCGCCATCGGCACGAGCAGGTGCAGCGCGAGCGTCGAAAGGAACCATATCGGCACGGTCACGGCGTACCCGACCCACCCCTTCTCGTCCAGCGCCCAATACAACGCGGTCGCGATCGATGAGCCCAGAATGAGCCCGAGACACGTCACGAGCCGGTTGCGGTCCGAGTCCGATGTCTCGCCGCTCACGTAGTAGCGGCGCACGAGGAGCGCCAGCGCGACGAGCATGAAAATGAAGAGGGTCGATATCGAGAGGAGGTTGGAGAGGATGCCGAGGTCGGTGAAGAAGCCGATGATGGCGGTCGCGACGAGCATGACCACCGTGGCGTTGATGGGGGTTCCCGTGCGCGGGTGCACCTTCGCGAACCACGGCGGGACCATGTGCGCGCGCGCGATGTGGGTCAGGTACCGCGCCTGACCCACCGCGCTCACTAGGAGGACGGTTGTCATCCCCTTCAGCGCGCCGAAGGCCACGATGTACTTCGCCCACCCGAGACCAACCGTCTCGAACGCCTTTGAGAATGGCGCGTCCGGGTCGATTTTCTGGTACATAAGTTCTGTCAGTTATCCGAGAAATATCCGAATATTTTTTTAAAATCATCTAATATTTCAAATATCAACATATCCGTTTTGAAAAATATTTGAATTTAACATATATTATAAATCAAACTATTCGCATTATATATTGTTCAATTATCTTAATCATTGATCATAATTTATATTGAAAATTTTGTTAATATCTTATGAGAATATGATCCGTTGATAGGCTTAATTATTACCTGGAACGGCTGCATGAGACAGAGGGTGGCCGCCATGAGGCAGTAGGCGAGGGTGGTGATGGACATGGCGCCGACGAGGCCGATGGGAATGTCTTTGGCGGGGTTCTTGGTCTCCTCCGCCATGGTGGAGACGGCATCGAAGCCGACGTAGGAGAAGAAGAGGACGGCGGAGGACTTGAAGATGCCGCGCACGCCAAAGGGGGTGAAGGGGGTGAAGTTGCGGGCCTCGGCCTTGGTGAGGCCGGCGACGACGATGAAGACGATGACGACAACGTGGATGATGGAGGCGATGAAGTTGAAGCGAGAGGTGCCCTTGGTGCTGAGGACGGCGAGGGTGCAGACGACGGCGATGACGACTACGGAGATGGGGTCAAGGTGGCTGTAGTCGGGGGAGAGGGAGGTGGCGTGGATGCGGAAGTCCGCGGGGTCGTGGTTGAGGAGGGTGGCGAAGTAGGAGGTCCACGAGCGCGCGACGGCCGCGCCGCCGATGACGTACTCGAGGAGGATGTTCCCCGCCGCGATGAAGGCCATGAAGTCGCCCAGCTCCACGCGCAGGTACGCGAACGAACCGCCTACAGAAAAGCAAAAAAATGTGATGATTTTATGTTGGTCGCGCGCGCAAATGGTTACAAAGATGAGTGTTTATATAAACATAACATAAAAAAGGGTGGAACTCGGATAGGTCAGGTTAGAGTTTAACCCGAACTCAATCCGAGGTTAAAAAAACCAACTCAACCAGAGATTGAAAAAATCATATTACTGTATTTAAAATAATTTGATTACATTTTTCTTTAAAAATCATATTTATAACATCAAACAGACCTAATACAGATATCAATACAAACGATGGATTCCAAGTTGAAAAAAATTAGAGACATTATGTTCCACGTCATTTTTATAATTCTAACCTATTTCAATTTATTTAAAAAAAATTGATCTATTTGTTCAATGAAATAAAAATTAAATTGATGCATATCCTTCAATAAATTAAGCGCATATTTTCTAATATATTTTTTCACTAAAGTATATACTTATATGTATATAATTTGTTAAAATACAAAATTGACTACAAGAAGACTGAAATTACCCGCGACGGGGATCTCGACCGCGAACTCGGTGTAGCAAAACACAGAGAGCATGGCCGACACGCCCGACACGACGAACGACAGCACCACCGCGGGACCAGAGACCTCCTCCGCCTGGAGTCCGGTGAGCACGAAAATGCCGGCCCCGATGACGGCGCCGATGCCGAACCAGATGAGGTCCCACCAGGAGAGGTTGCGCTTCATCTCGTGCTGGCTCCGCGCGCGCACCTCGTTCAGCTCGGTCGTGTCGAGCGAGCGCGTGAGGAGACGGTCCTTCAGGCGCGGACCCGTCTCGCTGAGGGCCGCGACGTAGGACCCCCAATTGCGGAAGGAGTCCTCAGGGAGGAAGTCTTCCTTGTTGCACGCGCACCCCCTCCGCTTCGTCGCCCCGCCGCCTTCACCGGTCCCCACCATCTTAAACTGAACCGTTCAATAAACTAAAGAAGTCACCAGAAAGGGTCACTGGTTCAACCGTCAAGAGTCATCAGGATTTGAATCTTCACATAATTATAATATAATAAATAAATTAATTATCAACACTAAATTCAACACTAAATAAATTAAAAAATGAAATATAGAAAAACTTTACATAAATTTTTTTATTTAACATCATCACATAATTTTAATACATAAAATCTAAACTTTTTAATAGATTTTATATTTTATCAAGTAATTAATTACAATTTCTATGCTTAAAGAACTGATTGGTTTAATCAACCCGTGTCACTTCACAAAAAACCATAGGTAAAACCGGTGGGTTGATTGGGTTTTATTGGATTTTTATATCTTTGGGTTTCAAGGATAAACCAAATCGGAATTCAAAACAGGTGAAAGTTTAACCAGTTCAACCGGCCGGATCGGGTTGGATCGGGTTTTAAAACACTGCATGCAGTTTGAGGAGGAGAATATTATGGGAGAGCAACATAGGAAAACAAGGTTATTACCTTTTGTGCACAAATTTAGATTTAGGGACAGTTACCTGGAATACACAATAAAATTATGTTTGAAATTCTCAATTTCTATGTTCATTCCTGAATATTCAAAGTAAAATGTCTCAATCTATCTGATTCCTGGAAGGAGTAATTCTCCCTCAGAATCAGAGTTATCATATTGACTTTTAGGGTGCATTTTAAAACGAGTTTGAAAATGAGCTTTTCATTAAATACAACTTTTGAAAATCGCTTTTTACATGTCCGTTTGGGACCAAAGCAGGGACTTCCCGCATTGGGATAACCAACACGCGATAGAGGAGGGTTATTTGTGGAACTTCTCAGACGCGAAAAAAATGCCTAAAATGCTAAATGGGCAGTGTAAATGCAAAGGCCGAAAATATGTTTGGATCCCCAATGACGTTACAGTAAGTTTCCTGACACAATCCACCCCACTGCGAATCCAAACAGGGTCTAAGAAGCTTACTTTTATTAGATTCATGTAAAAGTTTTTTAATAATGAAAAGATGTTTTCTGTTTTTGTAAAAAATTGATATTCGGAAAAAGTTTGAATTAAGTTTCATTCTTGTATAAGGAAAATTACCATAAGCTATACAAACTCGTTTTCAAACGTAGTCTAAAAATAAAATAAAAAAGTAAGAATTTGAGTCATGAAAATTGATTGAAAATTAAATCATTTCAATGTAATGGAAAGTGATGGAACATTTTCTCTAACTTTTTCTAACATTCAATCCTTAGTGTAAAAATTTTCTATATCATGACTAATAAGTAATCACACAAATTAGATAAGAGAAGGTGAAAGAAATTTTTTTCATTCTCACGGTTCTACAAAGACTAATTATTTGAGTGGTAAAAAAATTAAATTTTTTCTAATTTTTATTCATTTTCAATCTTATCCTGCCTGCAGGTTGGTTAGTCTGGATAGAAAAGGTGCGAGCTAAAGTAGGTAGACATACACAAAAACACTCTAGATCCAAGAGATACTAATTATAATAAAATACATTTTTCATAAAAGCAAATCTCAATTAGATTTTTAATTAAAGATATTCTATATTAATTATACATAAAAGATATACATAAAAATCAAAATTAAATATTAAGATCTAAAATTTAAGAATAGTTTTGGAATATTAAATCTGATTTTACAAAAGCCAAAAGTTTATACGTTTTTTTATTAAAAAATATCTCAACAGTTTTTTTTTTCATAAAATATGTTTTATTGACTTTAAAAAAAATCAAAATTAAAATTAAAATCTAACATTTAAGAAAAAAACAAAAATTGAACTAAGCAAAAATAGTTTGATGTTTGGTATTGACTTAACCAATGTATTTATGTGAGTTTAAGAATAAATGAATGAAGATATTGTATCTAACTTGATCGTAAAATTAGCTACAAAGATTCTATATTATATTAAAAAAAAGGTTTGATAATTTATTCAAAAGGGGTCAGAATTTCGTAAATTCTGATTCAAATACAAGAGTGTGAAGAGATCACGATGGAAGGTTTAAGAGAACATAATCAATGAAAAACTGACTTTTCTTTATTTTATTTCGAAGACCACTATTTGAGAGTTTAATGGGTTGTCTTTTTTTTAAGCTTTTGACACCAAAACAAGAAAATGACATGAGGAGCAGTTTCGTACGTACGGCATGGGATCTGTGCACAGTTTTCAACCCCAGTGATACGAGGTCAGCATGCCTCGAGATTCGTGTCGACATTTGCGCTTTCATATATATCACTTTCAGAAGTAAAAAAAAATATCTTTCATTTATATATATTTTATTTAAAAAATTCATACATTTTCTTTTATAAGTAATACCATTTTTAATTTATTAAAATATTCATTTCACTTTTTGTAGCATAGTTTTTTTTTAAATAAAACATAAATAGACTTTTTATTTGAAATTAAAAATGAAATTACTTTTTTTTATATGTGATATTATCAAATAATATAGGACAATTATAAAGGGCCAAAAAATCATGGAGTTTTTAAAAATAGTAAATGTCACGCGCACACACACACGTAAAATCTAAAAATTAACTATATATGTACCTTTAAAATATGTTGTTAATGATTATTGAGATATATGCGTGTATCAGCGCTTGTTTCCATGAATCGGAGATCTTCAATTAATGGTCCCTGATAGGTGGAAAGTCTCAATTGATGCCAGAAGAAAGACAAAAACAAAAAACCAAAAAGAAAAAACAAACAAACAAACAAAACAAAACAGGTTCCTCTTTTTTCTTTGTTCAACACATCTGCTCTACAGATCCAAAAAAAAAAAATCAAAATTAAAAAAAAAACACACACACACACAGTAGTTAACAAACAGGAGATACCCATTTCTGTATCTCGTACCATCTTCATTCATGGAAAGCAAAGAAAAACAACCAAAATGAAATCAGAAACCTGGTTCAGGAGCTCTTGAATCCCTTCAAAGAAAGAAGGCTCCTTGAAACCTCAATCACACATATTATATAAGTTTCAATGAACGGCGAAGTCACTAAAACACAAACACATCACAAAAACAGAGTCTCCGCATCAACGATTCCAATTAAAAATACTTATATGATGAAGAGAACAGGCCACGGAAACAATTAAGAAAGATGAGAGGGACTTTTCTATAAATTAAAAAATCTCACCTGTTGAAATCAAAGTGAGAGTCGCCGATTTTTTTGGGGGACGACGACGAGTGGGAATCTCGGATCGGCGGAGAAGCTGAAAAGAGGGAAATCTCTTTATAGACCCGAATCTTGACTGGCTGTAACCGGTCACCCGATTTGCACTGATTTCTAACTGACACGTGGACGTAATCATCGGGGGGATCGCTCTGGCATTTCTATTTTTAGGGGTGTTCGTTGCCGTTGATTTTTTTTCCAAGAACATCGGATCGGTCAATCCTGACCGTCCGATACGTTGCCGTTGATTTTGTTTCCTTTAATAGATTCCATTAAAGATTCCGTCATTAATTCGATGGACCTTTATTTGGGGATTCATTGAATGGACGGATTTCGGCGAGTTGACCGATGACTCCTGATGGGAACGCCAGAACGAACGGGGGGGGATGGTTGATGATGGGGGAGATCGGACGGCTGTAGATCGATTAGATGGATTTGAGTGAACTTGAGCCGTTGATTTGGTGGGGGCAGTGTTGTGATTTGGAACTTTTTTTGGGGAAAAATTCATACAACCCCTTGAAATCTAACTAAAATCCATAAAACCCCCTGACTTTTCTTAAAATCCTATAACCCTTTAAAACACCTAGAAAATCCAAATAACCCTATAAATAAAAATTTTGTTAATAGATGATGAATATTTTATGAAAATTTCATTTAATTAACTCTTATTAAAAACACAATATACTAAAAAACCATTACGATGTGTTAAAAATGTAAAAAATCCTATAAAAATGATAATTTTATCCTCTCTGAATGTATTATAAAACTCTATTTAGATGGTAAAATCATCATTTATAGAATATTTTTTACATTTTTAACATATTATAGGGTTTTATTTGGTATACTGTGTTTTCTACCAGGGTTAACTAAACATAATATTTATAAAATATTAATCATCTGTTAACATAAATTTTATTCGGGGGGTTATTTGGGCAATTTTGCTTTTTGAAAAGCTAAAATCCCAAAATCGTGCAGCCAAACGGGTTGGATTCCGGCGGAATCAAAAGCTGGATTGCTTTTAATTTCTCTATCTAAATCCGTGTTTTAAAAAGCTCAGAAACTGTGATTTTCGGTCGGAATCGATTTTTTGAATTGAAAAGCGACTTTCTCTACCAAACATTAAACCCCTTTCAAATATTGATTCCTAAATTAAAAAAAAAAGCATCTCAAAAAGGTCAAGGTCTAAAATCATCTTAAAAATCAGCTTTATTTCAAAATCTACTTTTCAATCTGTGTTTCCAAATAGGTAGGGTTACATGGATTTTCCCCCCACACATCATCACTTCATCAGTGGATTCCATGACGTGGTTTTTGGGTCCACCGTGCGCTGACGTCAGATCTGATCCGAAGGTGGCTGTGTGATAAGAGCAACCATCGTAAGTTGTAGTCGCACTGTCTCCTTGCTGTCCTGGGTTGATTTTCCAAATTATTATATTTCTTTTGACAAGACATGCATTTATGTAAGTTTTTTTTTTTTTTTTAACTCTCTACCGATCACTTTTTTATATTTGAGTTTTACTTCTTAGATTTAAAAGATAATTCATTTTTACTCTCTATCCGTAACTAAAAAGAAAATTAAATAATTTACAGATAGGTTTCTCTCGAGGAGTAAAAATGAATTATACTTTAAATCTGGAAAGTAAAACTCAAATACGATGAAGTGAGGGAGCGATTGCTAAATACGATTAGGGGTGGTAAATGAGTCGAACGAGTTGAGCTTTGACGTGTTCAAGCTCGGCTCGTTTATAAACGAGTCGAGCCGAGCCGAGCTCACGAGCCTACCGTTTTTTTTCATTTTATGTAGGGGGTTTATATGGATTTAAGCCAGATTACAGGGGGTTACATGGATTTTTCTAAAAAAAAATTTTATTTTTTTTTTCTACATGTGGTTTAAAAATTGAGTTGTTTAATATTTACATTTAAATCTTTTTTCAATATACTATACACCTTTAATTTTAATAAAAAAAAATGATTGTTCAAATCATAAACACATACAACTGCAAGATCATCCATCAAAGATATATAAGTAAAGGAGATATATTCTTTCTTGATATTTCAAGAAAGAATTTAAAATTACTCATCCACAAACAGTTTATCCCCAACAAAAATCACTCTCATGACACAAACATAAGAGATATATACTAGCCTAAGACTCTCAATTATCATAACAATATATGAATTTGTTTAGAATCCATATCTGAAAATTTAAAAAATTACCTAATATTTGAAAATCCATATTCATATCTGAAATATTTCAGATCAAATTATGGATATGATGGTATTTGATCCAAAAATATCTATATCTAATATTATGTTATCATTTATTAAATTAATATGTTTACATTTTTAGGATTAATATTAGTTTTTTTTAATCATTTTTCTAAATCATGCAATGTTTTATGTATATACTTATAATTTTATGTTCTATAGTAGGAATTGTTGGATTTTTACATACTTCAGAAGATAGATGTGTGATTTTTATTTTTTGATGTCAAATCTTTGGTTATTTGAATCATATCAGTATCCATTTAGATTTTTCAGATATTTTGGATAATTATTTATATCTAAATTTGGATTTTCAGATCGTATACGATATTTATTTTGAATACCTGTTGGATATCATATACAAAAAAAAATCCACTTCAAATACGAAGTATACCCTAAGATTAAATTAAAAAAATAAAACTCATCCTCTTGGCATTTTTGAATTTTTAGAAAAAACAATTTTCAAAAATTGTTATATCTATCATATCGCACACACCTCTCGTACTTATTCCCAAACACAAACAATTTATACAGTGGTAAAGTTGGAAATTTTTAGAAATTTTTAGAAAATCCATATAACCCCTGAAATCTGGCCTAAACCCATATAGCCCCCTGCAATCTTCATATATCCATATAACCCCCCTATAATCAGACCCCAAAATCCATATAATGTCCGCCTTCCGTCGGTCGAGTTAACGGCGATGAATTTATACAGGGGGTTATATGGATTTAGGCCAGATTACAGGGTGTTATAAGGATTTTTTTCAAATCTTTTTTTTTATTTATGCTTTTTTAAAAATTATAAATGATATGTGATTTCATAACCAATATCTCGACATATTAAAAATAGAGTAAATTAACATTTACATGCATTAACATGTAATGGATTGTAAATCTTTGTTTTGTTGCCTTTTCTGTTATTCATTAGGAAACGTAAAATTGATATTTTTGTTGTTTGATTCACCTAGGATAAAATAAGGATAAATGGTAGATATGAGATGGATAAGAGTTTATGACTTTTTAAATGATAATTTTACCCCTACATAAATTATTTGTGTTTGAGAATAAGTATGAGAGGTGTGCGCGATATGATATATATGACAATTTTTGAAATTTTTTTTCTTCTAAAAATTCAAAAATGCCAAGAGGATGAGTTTTGCTTTTTATTAAATTTTAGGGCACCTCTTGTGTTTGTGTCATGAGAATGATTTTTGTTGTGGATAAACTGTATGTGGATGAGTAATTTTGGGTTTTTTCTTGAAATACCAAGAGATAGAATATATTTCTCTTTTACTTATATATCTTTGATGGGTGATCTTGTAGTTGTAACTTGTATGTGTTTATGATTTGGATAACCATTTTCTTTTATTAAAATTAAAAGTACATAGTATATTGAAAAAAGATTCAAAAGTAAATATTAAACAGCTTAATTTTTAAATCACATGTAGAGAAAAAAAAATTGAGAAAAATCCATGTAACCCCCTGTAATCTGGTCTAAATCCATATAATCCCCTACATAAATTCATCGCCGTTAACTCGACGAAAAGCGGACGGAGGGGGTTATATGGATTTAGGCCAGATTTTAGGAGGTTATAAGGTTTTTCCCTTTACATAAATATATGTACAATTTTTCAATGAATTGTATAAACTTAAATTTATTAAAAATAATAATTTAATGTGGTATATATATTGTGATATTTGTAGATCTAAACAAGAGGATTGTGTGTAACAACACTCACAATAAAAGTCTCCTTGTATTCGTAGTGCAATCGATATTAAATATAACCTTAGCTTCATTATTTTTAATAGATTTATTATATTAAAAATCATTTTGCCAAGAATTCATATGAAACTGTTTGCTCCTTCAGTGGGTTTCTACTCATATTCAAATTCTAATATTTGGCTCTCGAAAAAAATTAACTTGAACTAAATACTCTTATCAATAGTCTTGCGTGTACTTAAAAAACTAAATATTTACCAATATCATAACTATAGAGATGGATAATGCCAATATAATAAAATTTGTAATAATAAAATACATGATAGAATATCTTTCTTAAAGTTAAAAAGATAATAACATGTTGTACCTACTTAGATATTTGTTACAACCTAAATTTATCAAATATTGTTCACAACTTGAAAATTATCAACTATTATGCACATAAAACATTTATTTCAAACCAATGAGGATAGAACCCAGTGAGAAAGAGAGAGAGGAAAGAGGGAAGCGATTGATTAATTTATTTAGGATACTAATTATAATTATGTTATTAATGGTGGGTATAATGGTCATCAAAATTAAAATCCACCAGGATTCTCAAAATCTCTCAAACATTTTATGGGATTTTGATTCCACTATCTTTTTCTCTTGCATGAATTTTAAATCTAGTTGAACCAGCAATTCCCGTTAGAATAACACCAACCAAACATGTGAATTTTCGCAGTTTCCTGGCATTCTTAGGATGGAATCAAATTCTACTTTGGAATACCACCAACCAAATAGTGTATTTCCCTCATTTGGTTCATGAATAATTTATTCGAATATAAAATAGTTTTACATGGATAGAAGAGAATTATATGATTTTATGTTTGATTGTTATTTCTCACTAGAATTCCATAAATTTTCCAGTGGTTGTTTTATTTGAATATATTTATAGTTTTGGGTGATTAAGTAGAATAAGCTATGTAACCTACGTAGGTATATCGACCAATGTTTCTGCCAACCTATCAAGATGTATCTGTTACAATTTATCAAAACGAAACAAATTAAACATGATTTTTTCTTTTAAATTAAATATATCTTCCCTCATCCACCCTCGTATTCTCGAAGCTAACATGTGCTTATTACATAAAATTCGAGTAAAAGTGTGTTCAAGTTCTTGAAGATAATTGTTTGAATGCAATTACTTAGGACTTGACAACTCTAGTGTAAAAATGGAATCTCTCATTCCATAGTAATATAGTTCTAATAAATCACATGTAAAGGATAAACTAATGAAAATTTATCTAGGATACTCATAAATGATCATATGAATAAATGATTTCAATCCCCCATTTACTTGGCTACTCTAGCAGATATGGTCAACCTTGAGCATACACAACCAAGGCTCTACTTTGCATATCCATAGTAATCCAGTTTTTAAATTTTATTTGTTCCTATTTTATTGGGATTTGATTTTTTTTTTTACAAAAAAAAAATAATCTTATTAGATTAGTCCTTTTTCATATTTTTATTCAATTAGTATTTGTTTGTTTTTCTTTATGGTTTTTAAACACGTGTTATTTATATGTTTCTATTTTGTTTGTTATTTTTTTCGTCCTTCCTTCCTTGTTTATAGGGATACAATATTTTGGTTAAGGTTAAATGGTCAATTATGTAAAAAGAAATTTATGTTTAAAATTTAAAATTTTATTTAAAATTTTTGGATGGATAGAGGTTCATTTTTCAATTTATCTAGGACTCCAACTCTTCAAACTAAATCTAAATAAGAAGGAACTAAGGTTACAACTTAGATCGGATTGAACTTGAATCTTGAACCCCTAAATTTATTTTTAATACATGAGTTGCAGCCCTAGAAGGAAGCTTATTTTTAATAGTTTTTTTAAAAAAAACTAAATTAATTGTTATGTGTTTTTGTCAAAAGCTACGACCACTTGATTTGTGGCCATCACCATGTCAAAGTCAGTCCTGAGAGATACAGTGTGCTCCCTCGGAATAATAGAGTGGCAGATTTTGATGTTTGATGATCACCGATTGTGAATAGCACTAGTCTTGTGTATAATTTCTTAAGATGGAATAGTCAAAGTTTTAAGTGTGATGGCATCATCTGACATCTGAACATAAAGTGTGTGGACTTCAACTTTCATCAGTTAGTCTTGATAGGGATATGCCAAAAAGAAGCCTAATAAAACACTCCCATATTTAGCAAATGAAGACATGGGTCAATATATATTTTAATCCAATGCCATGGAGTCAACAAATTAAAAGAATTTATACCTGTTCCCATGTGCTTCTTGTTATATAAAATGGGGTTCATCAAGTAAAAAAAAGGGATCCAATGTCAAACTTTGGGATCATGAGATACAGAATTTATAAGATCGATGTAGGCGAGCATAATGTTGACTTATGACCCCATTGGCCCCTAAATATTAAAAATTGTTTTGTTCCTTGTTTTGTTGAAATATTTTTAGTTCTTCTTAACTTTTCTAAATTTATTTTAGAACCTTATCCAATTTTCTTTTCTCTTCATTTTTTTTTTATGGATGAAACAAGTTTGTAATTGCCCATGAAGATATTGACCTTAGCGTACGCTCTAACCAGCTGAGTTAGTAGGCCTATTTTTTATTTTTGTTTGTGTTTTATTTACTTCATCCTACTTTATTAAGATTTTATTTTATTTATTATTTAATTTATAAAGAATATGATCCTATTAGGTTGTACTAGTCTTTCACCATGCATGTAAAATTTAAAAAAATATTTTAAAAAGGCGCCCACAACCAATACCCCAAATGTTTTTCCATTTATTATAATGAAAATTTTAATAATGATAAAATAAATTATTTGTAAAATTTATTATGAAATTACACATAAATGAGATATATCATTATTGAAAATTAGTTTTTTACATGTATACCCCTCAACCAACCCCATATATATTGTACAAATATCCCATTTGAAACTCTCAAACTAAAAAAAAGAATTAAATTATTATCAAATCATAACTTTTTAAGTATAGCTCTGATTGGTACAATTAATAGCTCGTTGTGTAATGCCCCAAATTTCACCACTCCATTTAGAAGCAATGAATTCGGTTACGCTACTCTAAATCCTTAATATATATATATATATATATATATATATATATATATATATATATATATATATATATATATAGCTCCCAATTTAAAGCCCTTTTAAAAAAAAGTTTTAAATAAGTGAAAATAAAATTTAAAATAAAATAAAATAACTAATATTTTAGTCGAAAAATTCAATCATAAACTTAACCAGGATCTAAACATAATTCATCCTAAACGCGGATGATTTAAACATAAACGCCATCTGTTTTTGCTGAAAGGACTAAGGAAACTACATGCCAAACGAAAGGCTTATTTCAAACACCTACGATGCAACAGAAAAATAGATAATACGAACTTCGACCTTCAACGCCTTAACAAGATCGACAACCACCAACAGCTAATCTGAAAGGTTGGGAAAGGAGAGGGGTGAGCTACCACGCGCTCAGTGAATGAACACAAGTGTCCCAATAATATATTGTACTTCAAAATAATCAGTTATAAATACGAAACAATTTTAATATAATGAAAATCTTATAATAAAGAAGTCATTTAAAACATACGAGGACATAATAGCATTTTTCCTTCAAATAAAATATGATATCACAAAATCTACTCATGAATTCAAGTTACATAATGTATATGAATGCAACGGACACGCATGCCCGCTTTCCACGACACCTAGCCGCAGAGATTTCACTTTGGAAATTGGGGCACGTAGACATAGCCACCTAGACTTGGGTCAAAATTTAGACCGCAGCCACCTAGACTGAGCCACCTAGACGATTTAATGCATGCACAATCAAAACTACTTATTCTTTCAAGTATACAGCATGCAACAATTTTTATAAATCCCATAATTTTCAATGCATATGATATATCCAAAATATCAACCTATATGATGATAACATGCTCATACGCTTTATACAGAATATATTTCATAAATCATAAAAATAACATGATATCAAAATGTATACATATATTATGATTTTTCAAATTATATAGAGACATCCACTCACCTTTAACAAGAACACTCGTGACAGAATATCAGTCTAAGCAGTATGGGAATCACCTGAGAAATAAAAAAAAATATTTCTAATAAATAAAAGAATTTGAATAACTATATAAAATAAACTACCCATTTATTCTAAACCCAAAACATCCCCATGGTTTTTAATTGGACCGACTTAGACTACACACCGGGCTTCCAATAACCATTAATTAACAATCTCTATCCACCCTCATGTGGCCCACTAAGCCAACCCAACCTCAAAAACAAAACAACACACACGGGCTGGGCCTTCCTCTTCTTGACCCGTTTAACACTCCAAACGATGCTTCCATAATCTGACAGATCCAATAATAAAGCATGCCATTCATCAAATTATAATAGATACAACTCATTTAAATCTATAAATATAATCATTAACCCATCTATTCCCCTCATAATCATTTACACCCAACTCATTCATCTCCTCCTACACACGGCGTCGGTAACATCTCCGAAAACACACAGACACCTCTCCCTCTCATTCTATACCTCTTGTTACCCATACAGCAAGGAATCCATGGCGCCCCAATCTAATAGACTTAAAAATCTAGACTTATAATAAACAAAAAATTAAAAAAAAAAGATTAGAGGATACCTATAATAGATAAAGAACCTCTCTTTCACGGCAGCCTCTATTTTTCTTTCTAGGTCGAATATAAAGGGTGTTAGAGGTTAAAAGTGGTATTAATCGATACCCTAAATTGTCCATAAATCTATAACAAAAATTCATGGAATAAATGACGAAATTTTCAAAAAAACTCAAGCTAACACTTTATTTTCAAGTGAGTCATATTTTTACTTATCCAGGGTCCATAGAGGGATACTTCTACAAAAAAAAAATACCAGACTTTTAATATTCACAATAAGATCCATTACCGCATGCTCCTTTCCAAAAGGCCTCAAAACCTAACTTCTCCAGCTCCAAATTTTACACAATCACACACAATGGTTCTTGAGACCATTATGATATCCAGAAAATTATATAATAAATATTTCAACTCCTTTTAAAAATTTTAAAAATTATAAATGAAATTGAACCTATATGGGCCCTACTTCTATGGGCCAACCTATATGCACATCAGGAGAACTTAATTCATATAATAGCTCTATTTATATATTTAAATCAATATATAAATAGTAAAAATTTGCAGGTGTTACACGTTGGAAAGAGATTTTCGATATATATTTATGTCTATTAAATATATTTTTCTTTAAAATGACTATTTCATGATAAAAAGTAAGCTCAAACGTTGAAACTCATATTTGACCTGAAATTTTTTATTTGTCAACCTATATTCCATGATTATCTTTATCCAAATCTAAATAAAATAATAATAATGATAAAATATGATTATGTGATTATCTTTATCTAAATAAATAAAATAATAATAATGATAAAATATGATTATATGACATGATCACCACCATATTCAATAGATCATATGGATAGATATTAATTTTTTATTTTTCAACCTATATTCCATGATTATCTCTATCTAAATCTAATAAAAATAATAATAATGATAAAATATGATTATGTGGCATGATCACCACCATTCATTCAATAGATCGTATAGATATATATTAAAAAGATAAATTTGATGAATATCCCATATCATCCATTAAAAAATTAAAATATATTTCTCATTCTTACCCTTTAATATAAAATCAAATATCATAAATAGCTAAGGGTAAAATTGAAAAATGAAAATGTTACACACACACAAAGGAACAAACATGATAATTTAAACATTTTGGTTAGTAATATAGATAGATGTTATTTTTTCATTTTTTATTTTTGTTTGTTTTTTATTTTCAATTTTATCGTTTAAAAACAGATGTGATATTTGATTTCATTTTAATTGTTTTTGGTTGTTTAAGTTTTATTTCTTCCTATTTTACTTATCCATTGTGATTTATTTTTGTTCAAATTAATGTATAAAGAATTAATTTTAAAAATTATCAATAGAAGACTTAAAATTTGTGATCATAATCATAAAAAACAAAATATGCCAATACTGGGTGTGTTCAATTTTATGAGTTATCTTTGGTCCCATATATCTTCACTTCCAACTATCCTTCCGGGGATTAGATAACTTATCTAAACGGGAGGTCGTTCTATGTTTTCTTTTACTATTTTATCTTTCTTTTTTTTCTTTTTTTTCTATATCCTCTCACCCCCATTTAGATTTGTACTACGTTCTCCGTAATGAAAAAGCGGTAGCAATACCTTTTTTTAAAACAAATATAAGTAAAGTAGTGGATGAACACACTACCAAGTCATGGAATGTCCCATGTAAAATGCATACATAACTTGTACATTACAATGCATTGCATACATGGGGCTTACATGTTTGGTAAATGGGGCTTACATGTTGGTGGCGAAAGTGATAGCTGCGCGGATGAAGGAGGTGTGCGGGGACTTGGTGGCGGATTCGCAGTCAGCATTCCTTCCTGGCCGGTTGTTAAGGACGGATTCGTGGCATCGCAGGAGCTAGGGTCATCATTACAGAAAGACAGAAGGAAAGGAGTGTTATTCCAGTTAGATTTTGCGAAGGCGTATGATAGTGTAGATCGTGACTTCCTCCTCCAATTAATGGCTCAACACGGGTTTCAAGCGTGGTGGATCCAGATGATACAGCAATGTATCAACACGGCTCGCGTGTCGATGGTGATGAATGGCGAGGTGGTGGGGTTCTTTCAACTACACAGGGGTTTGCGCCAGGGAGACCCCCTCTCGCCGATATTATTCGTGCTGGTTGCTAACATGTTGAGAAGACTGTGCGAGAAGGCCGAGGTGACAGTTTGGATCATGGGGTTAGGGAATGTGCCGAGGGGGAGGAAGGTGTTCGTGTTACAGTATGCTGATGATACAATTCTGTTGAGCTCGGCATCGGCCGGTAGTGTGAGAGGGGCTACGATTTATAGTCTTCTGTTTCGGGCTCTTGACGGGCCTGACACTCAATTGGCAGAAGAGCTGCATGCTCAGGGTGCATACATCAAGCGAGGAGGCAGGGGAATTGGCGGCCTGGATGGGATGTACCACGGGGAATTTTCCGACCAAATATTTGGGTCTATCCTTGCTGAAGGGGCGCATGAAGAAGGAATAGTGGGATCCCCTTATCAGCAGGTTCGAGCGCAGATTGGCGGGTTGGAAAGGGAAGCTTCTCAGTGGGGGGGAAGACTGACGCTGCTACAAGCTGTGCTATCCAACCTTCTTATTTTCTATCTCTCGGTGTTCTGGATCCCGATGGGAGTGCTGGAGAGGGTCGATCCGTCGAAGATTCATGTGGCAAGGGGGAGATACAACTTGGCGGGCAGTCCATATGGTGGATTGGGGGACGGTATGTAAGGCTGAGAAAGAGGGAGGTTTGGGGGTGTTTGGACCTAGGAGTGATGAACTGGGCTTTGCTAGCAAAATGGGCTTGGCGGTGGTTTAATCAATGCAATGGGCTCTGGTGCAAACTCATCCGGGACAGACACGGGGGCGGCGGCTTGGGGGTGCACCGATGGCCAGCGTAAGATGTGGGTAAATTATAAAAAAAAAAAGATTTAATATGTTGCTCCTTGACTTATAGGATATGAAAATGTGATTTAACATATAGACCCTTGTACTAGTGGCAAAGACCGGATCCAATCAGGACTGGATCCGGTCAATACCGAACTAGACAACATGCAAATCGAACTGTACCACCTATAAATCGAACTGTACAATCAATTGTTGGATATATATTTTACTCTCCTATTGGATACTGATGATATTTAGGAATTCATATTTTCTTCAATTGCTGATTGAATCCAATAAGAGTGAAATATATACCCAACAATTGGTTGTACAGTTCGATTTATAAGTGGTGCAGTTCGATTTGCACGTTGTCCAGTTCGATATTGATCGAACTGACCGGATCCAGTCCTGACTGGATCCGATCTTTGCCACTAGTACAAGGGTCTATATATTAAATCACATTTTCACATCCTATAAGTCAAGGGGCAACATATTAAATCATTTATCTTTTATAATTTACTCGCATCTTATTAATATTTTATATACAATATATCCATAGTCAATCAAATAATAATCATTTCATTATTACACAATAACTTAAAATGTATATCCAAACTAGAAATGATTTATTTCACTGATATAGTTATTTATCCAAAAAAAAAAAAAAATTCCTCCATTCATTTGGTTTGAGAATAAGCAAGTGAATATGTGAAAAAAAAAATGTTATTGTAGTATGTGTAAACTTTAATGGTAATGTCTTAATAAATTGACAGGTTAGACAAAATTGTGATATCTATATATTGAAGAGAGAAATTAATAAATTTGTTTTTTTACTCATTCATCTAAAACTGTATATAAGAACAGTATAACAAAACAAAACACAAAAGATAAAATTATCAAACCAGACAAAAAAATCATATTATTCTCTACTATCCCCACATCACTATTTTATTCCAGGATAAGGTGGAACCAGAGTACAAGTTCCACCTGGTGAACCATGCCAAGAGAAAAACTGATCTTGTCATCCCTTTGTTTCTGAATTCCCTCAGAAAAAAAAAAACTTCACATCGCAACCAACTCATCTAATATATATAAATAAAACAATGTAAAGATTCACATCAACCTTCAAGACTAAAATCCACCAAAACATTCAAAAAAAAAAAAAAAAGACCATACCAACCACCATTTTCATCCTGCACATTGTCTGTTACACTTACATCTGGATGAAGACTTACTGTTTTTTTCTTTCACACAACAAAGAACAACATATAAATCTTACTAAACACAATAAAAGCACACTCACCCATCGACAATGCGCGCATTCGATCTCTACTCTTCCAACGACAGGTTCTTCTTATGCTTCGCCTGCTTCCCGAGCTGTAGCTTCTCCATCGCCTTCCCTCAATGCGTCCTTCTGGTGGCCATCGCTCACCGAATCCTCCTGCGCGCTGCACATCTGTGACTTCGCCCGAAACCCCAACCCTAATTTCCTCCCCCACCCCCCTCCGCCCCCACCATTGCCCGCCTTTTTTCCATGCCCAAGTTTCTCGATCTCGAGGCGCATGCTCGAGCACTCACGCTCGAGTTCCGAGACTCGCATCCTCATGTGGTCCATCCCCACCTTGAGTACTTGGTTCTCGCGCACAGCGGTGGCCCATCCGCCTCCGTTTCCACCGCCATCGGCGGAGCCAACAAGCCCGCCCCGGAGCGGGCGGGAGCCCCCATCAAGATTGTCGGATACCAGGAAGCACCCCGCGATGGAGGTTCGGAGCTGGAGCTGCTCGAAGAAGAGGACTTGGACTAACGACGCGGAGCGGGAGGCGCTCGTTCTGGGCGGCGTGTGTGCACGCCTCGAGCGAGAGCTTCTGGCAGTCCATCAGCCGGCACAGGAGCTCCCTATCAACGTCCGACATCCACGGGTGTGCCTAAAGATTCCAAGGAAAATGTCATGGACAGTCATTTTTGTTGTCCCAACACACATTGAATTTTCTCAGAAGGTATATATTATAGTCCAATGAACTAACGAAGTACATACTTTTACAAAAAAAACATAATTGAATGCATACCTTTATGCATTTTCCTTGATCAAGTATATACTCCTAGCTGAGTATATACTTGTCATACGAATCATATACTCAGTTAGGACTATAAGAATGACTGAGTGTATTAGCACGCGATTCAGAGTGATCACGTGAAATAGTTTGATTACCTTCAAATATATGTCGATCGCCCGATAAAGTCCGTCATCCAATGGCCTCGCATAGTCAGGGATCGACCCCGCAAGCGCTTGGAACTTGGGCAACTTCAGATTGATGTCTGATGCGACCTCTGCAAGGTACCCGTCGATGAGCTTCGCAACCATTGTGATAGGTGTCAGAGATGGCGACCCGATCGACCGTCCATCATCAACCGAGCACGGCGAATCCCCTCCCGCCTCCTTGTCCATCGCCAAGAAATGCTCGAGTATCCTCTGCACGCAGTCCACATTGTACAACGTCTCCACAGAATACGAGAAGTTCGGCATCAACAGGTCCTCCAAGGCGGCGTGGTCGAGTTGCAATCCGACTCGGCGTTCCAAATTGGCTATGCAGGATGGGCTGGCCCGGAGTATCAGCGCCGTCCGCAGGAGACCGAAGAGGAACTTTGTAGGGGCGGCCGCCTTTTGCATGGGCAGTAGCTTGTCAATCTCTTCCAAGAGGAGCTTCTGCTCCTCCTCGGATGGGGGCGCGGATGTCGAGGGGAGGGGCGCTGCTAGGCGGTTGACAGGTTGTTGTTCCCCGCTGCTACCGTGGCGTCGGGCCAGCCCGGGTAGGTAACGCTTCGCGTAGAAAACGATGGACCCCGCGATGATCTCCCGCTTGACGCTTCGAGATTCCATCACCGACACGAACCGCTTGTAAATCGGAAGGCTGAGGGAGGAGACGTCTTCATACCACCAGTCGGGGCTTGAATTCCGAGGCCGGGCGCCCGTGCTTATGCCGTTCCAGAGGACGCTCCCGCCCGGGCTCTGCATCGACCCGTGCTCCATCATGGGCCACCCGAAGAGGTTCGGGTCCGTGCAAGCCTTCACGGCCAGTGATTCGATGCACCGCTTAACAATCTGGAGGTCCTCGGCGTGGGGGAGGAGGTCCTCGCACGCCTGGAGGGCCGAGATCGAGTCCTTCCAGCTGCGGAAGACAACCTGGGTCAGGAACGCCTCGGTCTGCGCGACAAGGTTGCCCTCAAAGTACTCCTCCGTCATCTGGAGGTGCTCTGCTGCACACCGGGCATGCACGACGTTCGAGGCAGTGAGCTCAAGTTTCACACCATAGCAGAACTTGGCGACAAGCTCGAAGGCCTTGGCGCCACCAGGGAGGTCGGGGAGTCGTATGACACAACCTTCTTCAATTTCATCACCGGATGCCTCTCCGATGAGCTTCTCCAACACCCCACTTCGAGAAAGCAACGGGAACTGCATAGTGAAGGTTGGAAACAATTTTCAAAAACAACTTATGCTCTAAATTGGTTAAAATAATTAATTCTGGAAAAAGCTACTATCAACCAGCTTTATCACAATAATTCAAACTTTGAAAACCAAATGTTGGAGTTCAAAAACATCTGCTTGGAATCAATTATATGAAAAACTGATTTTATAAAAGCTGAATTAATTTGACTATTGGTTCCAAATGGAGCCTAAAAATCAATCAACTGGCAATCTAGTAATTTTTGGAAGACAAATTATGGGAGAGAAAAACTCACCTTGTGGAGATGGAAGGACATGTCTCCAACTTCAACAGTGACATCACTCGGCAGGCCGGTCGTGCAAAACCTGCATAATGCACCACATTGAAGGGTTTCTTATGAGCATAGATATATAAAACAAGAATGCATTGCACATTTGCATAAAGTAAACCAAATGTTTTCAGCAATATGAACTTAAAGAAGAGTAAATCAGACAAATGTTTTGGAGACTCATTCTGTATCAGTTTCATCTTACTGGAAAAAAATATATCAGATTGATTCATCTCTAGTAGTTATGCAGGAGATGATGTACTTAATTGGGATGTGTTCACAGATTACAATAATTTCATTTCCAGTTCCATTCCAATAGTGAGTGGTGAATATATTGTGAAAACACCGAATTTATCCAGCTAATGGAGATGCATTGTTCATTACAGAGGAAATCATGCAGTGCAAAGAAAAAATAACAATCATCGCCTCAAGTTCCAACCTAAAACATTATATACATATACAATGTTCTTCTGTGTGTGTGTGTACACACATATTTATAAGTATATATATGGAGAAGATTATTATCCTTCTAGGATGATCTCTGGGTGATGTTCAAACATTATATACATATATGTATAAGTTGGTAGCTAAGTACTTCTCGTAGAATCTCATCCTATCAACAAGAGTAGGACTTGAACCTCAGTTCCCTTTAGTGAAGAGGGGTACATCAGCAAACCAACCAAAAGGTTGTCCGGTACAAGAATTTCATAAGATACAGCAATAAAGTGATATACTGGAAATCACTGATTTGAAAGAGATCAGGCAGCACAGAAAATACAGAGCAGAAAAACCATTCCTTCGAATAGCATCTTCAAATCAGAGTGGTCAACATGTCTAAAGTTTGAGAGTTGATCATTGGAACGCATTGTATGATTGTATCCCATGTATGCTATGCTGAACTCCTTAGAAGTTCAAAAATTCCTCATTCAGCAGGTTTCAAGACGTATAAATACCAAATCACTTCTTAGAAGGTTAGCAGAGGTACTCCCTCTTTATTGAGGGGTTGAGTTCGAGTCTTACTCTGGTTGATTGAATAAGATTTAACCAAACAATAAAACAAAACACATACCCACAAAAATAATATACATGTGATATGTAAATCTTACAAGGAACAGATTAATCTCAGGATGTGGTGTTGCTGATGATTACAACTTACAAATCATCCACTCGCCTGGCTATATTTCAAGAGCAACAATAATTTTCTAAAGAGGGACTTCTAAACCATTTCAGAGTCATAGATAGCCATTGCAGCACTCATAGTATCACTTGATCAGAAAATTTTTCACGTTCATTCAATTCATAGAAGAACAACTTGAGAAAATAAAAACACATTGACTGAATTCAAACAGAAAATCTTAGATGATCTCCCAATTTCACAAACAACACATGATCAAACACAAGGTTCAGTGAGTCCAACTACAATAATTCACATCGGTCAAAACATCATAATAGGAACAACATGAAGAACCCAAAAAACAGCAGTAAAAAAAAGAAAACTTGGTTGGATTTAGAATTGAAAGACATGAAGGGCTTACCACGCCTGGCCTTGACGATGGAACCCATCGGATTTCGATCCAAGCTTCATGCACACCATGTTCAAGTCACAAAACTGAACAGACTTCCTCAAACAGCCTTTGGGGTTCCAAAATTTCCCCCAAAATTAAGACCTTTTGAATTCACAAGTGCCTCGACAGACCAAGAACAGCCCATAAACGCATCACATTATCATTCACAAAACTGAAGAGATGAAAACAAAGATTTTTCAGCAGAACCCACCATTAGAGAGACCCAAAAGAACCTTCAAACACATAAAATTCAACACCTGACCTTGTTTTGGACCCCAAATCCAACCAAAACAAACAAACCAAAAAAAACTCACCAAAACCAAAATGTCGATAAAAAACAACAGATTCCCACAGAAGGGAAGGAAAAAAAATCACTCCTTTAACAGACCCAACAAATCCTCCCCACCTAAAAAAAAACCCACTCCAAAACCCTAAACAGTAGCCCAAAAAAAGTACTGACCCAGATCAACAACAACAAGTTGAATCCATCACAACCACTCCAAAAAGGAGAAAAAAATGGGAACCCAAATCTCTCAGACCCTTCAACGCCTCCCAATGAAGAAGGGAAACAGAAACAGAAACAGGAGGAGGAGACAGAGAGCCCCTCCAAAAAGGCAGTTTCTATTCTGTCTTCCTCTCCCCCCCAACTTTTAACTTTTTTTTGTTTTAATTTAATTGTTTATTTACTTCAATAAATCCCTCTTTATTTTAATCTCCCAGAGGCACTGCTAGCCTACAAATTGCAGGCTTTGGGGAGGGTGGACCATAGTCCATGCACAACCCATCTGTCCAGGACCTTCCACTAAAAGACATTTAAGGTCCATTTTGCATATTGTCATTTGTCAAACCTCTCTCGTTTGGATGATGATGGTATACATGGTTTTCACATTACAACCTCTGAGCGTTTGACAACATTTAAATAAGATGATTATATTTTTAATTAAATAAAAAATTAAAAAATATTATTAAACGCATTCTACAAAGCAGACTTAATTTAAAAATACTTACAGTTTTTAGTATAAAAATATTATTTTTTAAAAAAAGTAAAAAATGTATTTTTTATGAATTAAATTCATTTAAATCATTTTATTCAAAATCTTATTTTTCAAATGTGTTTTCAAATAACCTTTAGTTCGTTTAGCAGTCCATATGTAGTATATAGAATTTATTGTAGTTTATGAGGTTATAAATTTTTTTTAAATATATTAATGTATTTTAGTATATAGTTTAATTCATATAATAATATAAACTTTAATAGGCGAATATATATCTTTTTAAAATAAAACA
Source organism: Acorus calamus (assembly GCA_030737845.1). NCBI lineage: Eukaryota > Viridiplantae > Streptophyta > Magnoliopsida > Acorales > Acoraceae > Acorus > Acorus calamus. The sequence continues at coordinate 5,876,697 of CM060858.1, read as the reverse complement.
TGGGGCTCAATATATCACTTTTTTGATAAAGAAATTTACATTCTTTTATAAATAAATCTATACAATTTTTTAAGAATATATACGCTAGATTTGATATAAACATATATCTACTTTATTAGATGATGTATTCTTTATTTTTAAAAATGTGTACACAATGCAGGTGGACAAAGATGTAAACAGGTTTTGTCTAACATTTTCCATTATATTTTATTGTTTCTAAACAAATGTTCTTTATCACTTTGGTTTCAAAAAGATTTTGATTTCCATGTTAGGTAGAAGGCGGCGATGATAATTAGGATTTTTAAAAAACATTATGAAGGATGCAAAAAGTTATCCAAACTAAATTGATCTATCGATTCTGAATATAATAAACACACAGTTTGATAAATGAAAGCATGCTCGAGCAACGGGTACATGAGGTAATTAATCAAAGTATCATTCTAAATATTCAGAAATTTCAATATTTTTGTGACCATCATTTCATTGTAGCACAAAATTAATATATGTATTTTAAAAGAATAATAAAAAAACACAAAAACTTCTCTTGACCTCATTTTTACAAGATAATAGGTCAATAAATAACTAAATTTGCTATTAATTTATTGAAAAACTATAGTACATAATTATATATGTCATGATGACTGGACTTTAGTTAATTCACCAATCGTAACTCAACCTAAAAATATTTACAACCCAAAATCCTTTAAAAAATTTGAATCCCCCTTAAAATTAATTCAATCCATTCGAGTTTAAATTGGACCCAACCCAAGTTGTAGCCATCAAGACTTAGCATAAAATACAAAACATTTTGAAAAGTAAAAACTTGGAAACTTGAGTATCCACATGAAGATTTCTAAAAAATTCATTAGAAATCAATGAGAGATATAAAAGCAACCTTAAATATGGTGGGTCCTTTGAACTTTGTATTATTTTTTTCATTTCGTTATACAGATGTGGAGAGGTTGTGGGGGTGATGAGAATCTTTGAAGAAGGTCAGAAGCCAACAAGAGTAGAAGCAGTTAAGGAAAAGGAAGGTGTTGTTTTATAACAGCAACCAAGGAGGGCCAATTAATAAGTACAGCCTGTGTTCACTTTATTTTTTTTCAGGGCCATGTGAGCAGATATCACTTCAACACCCACAATGGATATTCATTAGGGACATTAACATTAACAACAACAACAACAACAATAATAATAATATAAAAAAGTTATCCATAGATTTGTTGGAGCATACTGTTATGCTATGTTTGGGATGGTGGTAGGCACTATGTTAAAAGCACTCTTTTTTTTCTCTTTCAAAAATCTGAGTTTCATTTGTTGAATAGATTGTAATAAATGTTGGGGTCTTGGGAATAATCCATGTTGAAATGAAAAAAGAATTTTTTATTTTATATAATGACACTCATAGGGTGATGTCTAGAAAAAACAAAGAGAAAGTGGTTCACAAACATGTAAGGGTGTACGTACACGTGAGTGTATTTTGACGCATTATTTCGTCGCGTGGGCGCAAATAATGATATCTTTTTACTGACTTTTCCTTTTTTCAAAATTTAAACTGGTATCCAAGAGTCTCTTCCTCTTGGTCTGCATCCCTTTAGAATGTCTCCAACAGACATGTACCCTTTCCTCCAACAATTTGAAAGGTTGCAAAGGCAACCCTTCAAACCCTATAAAAGACTATTCATTTAACCAATTTATTATCAGTTCAAAACAATTTATAGTATATTGAAAAATCTTCAGAATTGCTATCTGTAAATTTTCGAGTTTTTATTGTATCTTAGAAGTGTTTAATTTAGACCCTTTAGCAAACTCAATTTATTTGAGTTGAGACTAGTACATTTTAAGGAAAACGATTCTTCGCATCTCAAAACTCTAGTCTTCTTTTGTGCCCCCTAATTTTTTCTACACCATTTCATGTATCATTGTCAACATGTTTTAAATATTTTTAAAATATATATTTGTTTCATAAAATAATGTATTTAAATAAATTAAATATTATATTTTAATTTAATATATGCTAGATTAGATTAAAGGAAAATAAGGGCTGTAAAAAAGATTTCAGAAATGATTGTGTGTATCAGGCCTTTTTTTTTTTGGACAGATGGATGATACCAGAATCACACCATTGTGATTCCTTTTTAATTCCACAATTTTTTCGATTATCATAACATTTCTTTCTTGTGTGAGTTCTAATCTATGACACAAAATTTAATCAATTTTGAATCAATGATGAAAAAACATATCATCCTATCAATTTTTTTAGGTGGGGTTAAATTACCCTTTTATTATTGGTCTTCTAGTTATTAGATCATTTTGAAATAGTTTTTATGTGAAAGTTAGGCTTCCAATTTTTCATGAAGTCATTTGTATGTAATAAAAATCATAGAAACAATTATATTAATTGGATTAGAATATATATTTTCAATAATAAATTGTCTTAATTAGTTTTCAAATAGACCTACCTGGTGATTCTTTTAGAAAATCACATCCCATCCAATACTATCAGCAATTTAACTTACAATCATATATTCATATTTCGCTCAAAAATTTCATCAATAAATGTATGGAAGGATGACACATGTTTATTATTTAAAATTATATTAATCGACACTTATCATGTATTCATACATTCTCTGAAATCCACATTGATAGATTTTTTTTTGCACTATTTTTCCAATTTTAAAAATTAAATTCTAGTGACTACATATATATAAATAAAGTGTTGATACACTAAATCCATTTTGCATCCTCATTTATAATAGTCACGCCACTATTACAATTAATAATATCATCTAACATAATATAAACTATATTATCTTAATACATACTCTACTATAAAAACCTAAAACAATATACACTCAGTTTGTATAAATATATACTTCATTTTTCATATAAGAATAAATATCGAAGTATATATATTTCAAAAAAAAAATCAAAACATGTGCAAACCTAGCCACTTAAATATTGCGTGTAACAGCATCCAATGACATGATTGTCACGCAACATCCAATGACATGATTGTCTGTGATGCAATTATCCATCCACAGTTCACATCTATTTTATTTTTAAAAAATCATACACTTTTTTTTATTGAAATAACTATTATTATATGAAAAGAAGTAAATACTAAAATACATGTTTAAATAAAAGAAATAGAAGTATTGTTATTGTATTAGATGAGTCAAATGTACTATTTATAGATACATAAAGAAAAACTTCAAATATCAGACAAAGAAACTAGAAAAACTAGAAAACTAATAATATCATATTAATGATAATAAAAAAAATAATATTCTTTAATAATGACTCTTTAACAATATAATAGTATTTTTTTTCTTTTAAAAAATTTAAAATTTTACATTATGATAATGCAGATGAAGCTATAAACATAACCATAAAATTAACTGACTATATCAGGCTCCTGTTATTATTTGCTCCTCGAAAGTGGTGTAACGTTAGACAATGTAACGCATTTGGGGGGTGGGGATAACGTTAAAGACAAAATGGGGATTAAAAATTGGGATCCTGTCAACGCTTTGAAAGACTTAAAAAATTAATAATGTTTTGTTAGCCTGCCTTTAAGGTTACGTTATTTGAATAAGAAGATTAGTCGTGCATGGAAGGGGGGAAATGACTATAAGGTCCAACATTACCACGTAATTCTCAATACACCCTGACCTTGGTCCCCTTCCCATTATGGTGCAACTCAGGTGAGTTGATTGAATTCTGGTTGTCTTTGACATGAGTCTAAATTAGAATTCTGGTTGTCTTTGACATGAGTCTAAATTAACTAATATTTGATGTGTTCTTCAACCCCAATCTAAATTAACCTTTATGACTTTATCCAGCAAGAGGAACCTGGCTGTTCAAACATATTCTTTTAATCATATTGTAGGGGACAAAATTGGAATAACCGGATGCGGGTTGAGAGTCCGCTACTCGTTTGACTAGATGATGATCATGACAACCGAGACCTCGAACGTCGATGAACGGGTTGGGGTTGATATGCAAAAAGTCATCTGATACTCAAGTCAACCGAATATTCGATCTAGGGTGTAATAAAAAAGAAATTTTCATATATCTCATTAGAGTGATCTGGTTCTCTATTTATAGTATAGGTCGTCCGTCCTCATGGATGATGGATGATCTCTCTTGAATCTCATTGGATGGGGAGAGATCCTATGGTCCATGGGATTTTGAAAGATTATGGGGTCAGTATTGATTTCTTCAATTTTTAATTGGGATTTGGTTCCAATCTGACTTGGGATTCATATAGTCGTCGGATGCGCGTGGGCCGAAGGGGGCATATGTGTGGATTGTTGGTTGATCAGACAGTAGACATTGATTAATCGGATGGTGGACCTTAGGCACGTGGCGCGCAGCCATTGGGCTCAAAAAATGCCCCCTTCACATAATTTAATGAATTTTAAACAATAAATTGTATGAAAATAACAAAACAAAGGATCAGGTTGGTTTGCGTGGAACACGTACACAAACACAATCCAAAAAACTATGTAACCTGAATTTATCAATCCGAACCAAATTTTCTAACTCAATTCCTATGAAATTCGGGTTTGACCTTCCAAATTCAAGTTGAGTCCGGCCTGAATTACAACATATATCCCAATTTCTTCCCAAACTTGAGACCGATTTGGTTATTTTGTCCCATACCCATCCCAATTGATATTTAGAAAATCTAAACTCGGTCTCGTCCCATCTCACTTAGATCTACTTGGCTTTTGGGATCCTAATTTTTCAACCTTTTTAAATTCTTTAATTTTCTTCTTATTTTATAAGCTAATTATTTGCATCCAATCTTTATATTATCCCAAATTACTTGATAAATTCTTAGGTACCTCATCAATCTTAAAAAAAAAATTTATGTAACCTTCATTGTTCTAGCCACTACCAATAACAAAATGGAACCAGAATGACTGTCCTTATACCTATTCAAATAAATGGCTTGACCTAGAATTCCTTCTCCTGGTGGAGGAAGGATAAGCTGGTAATAATAATTGGAATTGGTCAATGTTATTTATTTATATTTTACTCTAAACCCATGTGATCAACTGAGATATATATGCTCAACAGAAGACATAATCTTTTTTATTTAAAGATGAGCACATCAAGGCACATTATTATTAAAAACAACCCTGTATTGAAATGAGGGGGGACATCTCAAACTTCTCACACATTTTTTTTCATGAGAAAATTATTTTACATTTTTTTTTTAATGTTGAGAGAACATTGGTATATATTAATGGGGCCCTATTGGACATCACCCAAGTTGACCTTCTGAAATCAAATCAAACCCACATGAAAAATTAGGCCAAACACCACAGCAATGTCAATGAAAGAGAACAAAAACACCAACTGTTGCTTCAAGTTTTCACTTTCTTTGAAAATAATAAAACAAAAATTAGTCTGAAAATACTTTAAAGGGATATCCTATTGAGTTCCGAAAGAGAGTGAAACCTCTGTGTGAATGATACACAGAGCATCTGTGTTAGCCAATGTGAAAGTGTCACATAAGCGGCCAACAATCACTTCTTATATAAAAATGTCTTTGTTTTATCTACTATATTTATAGAAGAAAAAAAACATATATACACATTTTTAAATGTCATAGCCTCAAGGCATTCGGCGATCTTCTCCATCTACTTTCTTGCTCTTATAATTCTTTCATCTACGTGGCAACTGTGATTGGATCATACAAGAATTCTCTTGTGCCCCTCATAAGAATGATTTCATTATGTTGAGTGAGAGAGAGACGAAAGATGACTTAGACATAACGTGATGAACTGAATACTGCTCAGATTATATATCTATGTCATTTGTTCAACCTCCCATATTTGGTCCATATGCAAAACTAGGATAACCTGCAACACAACCTCCCATATTTGTTCAACCTGAATTGCTAAAATCTATGGCACATGCATAAATGGTTGCTACCCTGGGAAAGTGCTTTGAAATTGAAGGGTACTTCGCATAAAGTCATTGATCTACAGAAGAGTTGGGCACGAGTCAACTTAGAGACTGGAAATGTTTATCAGTTATCCTGTGTATTTGTGACCCCAGTCCCTTTTTTTAGCCGTTTTTTTCACCCTAAACCTGTCATAGAATGTTACATAACTACTCCAACATAAGTGATGAATTTTTTTTTTAATTTTAGTTATTTTCATTGAAAAACGTTATAATGAAATTTTAATTTGATTAACCATAAATAAATTGTAGATAAAAGTAAATAAAACATGGATTGTGAATTATAAAATATAAAAAAAAATGATTTGAAATACGAGCTCTCTTATTTGTAATAGACGATGACATGCAATTTTAAGACATAGACCCTACTTATACCAATATAATAGATTTAGTAGAATAACGCAATTCTAATGAGATATGAAATACCAATATCAGCTTAATTCAATTTATTCTAACATAGTTATATTTATTTATTCCTTGCAAACAGCCAGATCTTTGGATTTATTCAATCATATTTCACTGTATTTCTTACATTTTTTGTATCCCAACAGAGGATAAGTGGATACGCACTCCAGTAAAGTTAAAATATATTGATATATATCGTTTATTAATAGGTTAAAACAGGAGGTTGGGTGTAACATTATTGGTGACAGTGATACTAATAACTTGATATGATGATATGCTGACGTTTGCACCAGGATACAGTTGCCTCAATATTGAAGAATAAAATTTGTAGTTGCTGAACAGTATTATTGGTATCAGTTGTGCACATTCATTCTCCATTTATGTTTGATGTCCTTCCAAGTAGATATTATTTATTTTCAGGCTTTACAGAGGAAATTTAATCTCAAAACACTTGTACTGTTTCAAAATTATTATCAGCCTGGCATGTTTGTTGAAGCTTTAGTTATAAATTGTAGATTATGTTTCATGTATTGTAATTTTTCTAATAAATCGGTAGACATGTTTATTGAAATTGTTAAAAAACATGAAAATAAGCTACTGTAAATGTTTGTTAAAATAAATTTTAAAACAGTTTTTTTGTTTTATAATTGTCAAAAATACCACTTTAAACCATAAAAGAGGAATATGGGAGTTGGTGAAAAAACATTCATCATTAGTATAAAAAAACAGTGAAGGGCATTAGTGTTCATAAAGCACACTTGTAAGCATTAATATCAAAAACATCATTTAACCAACCTTCAACTTATAAAATGTATTATAATACATTTTAATAGCACTAATAGGTGATACCGTTAGTATTTTACGATTTATTTTTAGTACAAGAGTGATGATTATGGGCTACAAAGTTACTAGTTGGTGATACCATTATATCTAAAATGATAAAAACACAGAGAAGCCTAAGAAGTCCAGTCGTCTTGAAAACGAAATTCACCATTTTAAAGGACAGTTTTTATAACATGTTGTACCACAGGATACAACTAACCCTTATTCTCAACAAGAGTTAAGAGTTGAATGGCTAATGATTAAATAGACTAAAAAAAGCTGGAATATGATAAAAAAAACATGTTTGGATTGATAGAATGTATTTAGATGCCAAGTTGAAGTTGGGTGGTATAGCAATTCCACCTTCCCCCTATTATTAAACTATTCCAGCAATAGAATAAATAAAACTCAAATCAGTTGTCATCACCTCTTATAAATATCACCTCTTATAAATCAGGTGACCCACATATCAAATTATTTATTCACTTTTTATAAATCTTTATGCACGTTTTATTTACATTTTATCTACAACTTATCCATAATCAACCAAAACAACAAAAACTTCATCATTACGTTTCTCAACAAGAATAACTAAAAACACATTCATATAACCAACCCCAAACCGTTCAGATAAAAGCTTTGTCTCAGTATATGAGAACAACTCTTCACCAAAAGAATACATAATTTACATTAATTTTTCCCAAACCACCAAGCCTTTTGATGTTTTATAAAATAAAAATGAACCCACCAAAACAAGAAGCAATAATTTACAACAATGCACGCCCATCACCATTGGCATGAAAAAAGAAAAAGAAAAAGAAAAAGAAAAACAGCTGCTCACATATCAACAGATTATATAAAGTCTGTATTTTTCTTTTGTGTTGCTTCTCTCCTATTCTCATGTCTCTATCTTGAGAAGCGAATTGAGCGACGTGCTGTTGAATTTCTGGGCAAAGCCTCTTATCACGAGCACAACGACGTCCCTCATGTGTCGGGTCTGTACCATGAGATCCACTTCACTCTCACCATCAACGACAATTTTGAAGCGATGTTTGTCGTTACGGAATAGCTCAACCTGCAAATCATCCATGTGAGAACATCAGCATTACAAGCTGACTATGTGATGGAAATGTAATGTTGCTTCAGACTAATACAATGTCTGATTTTTATATTTGCAACATTCATGTTGTTAAGAAGTTGTTGACACCAAGATGACACTGATGGCAGATAGCAGTTCATGGGGGCATGTTTTATGAAGCATTGGATTTCCAACCCCACACAAACCCCCCCCCCCCCCCCCCCCCCCCCCCAAATAATAACAATGATGATAATATTATTTCATGTATTTTTGTGCCAACAAAATTTCCTTAAAACAACACAATCTGTATTGGTTTCATGTCAAAGATTGTGGCCACCATCAGTAATACATTTCCACTTTAACCCATAGGTAAATGCCTGGGGCTTGTGGGGCACACTGATGGGAATCCCATCAGAACGTGTTATGGATGGATGTCATGCGTCCATCAAAGAATTTAAATAAACTATTGATGAAAATCCCATCAATGAAACAGATTGGAAACATGTGATTTCTCCGATCATATAATGATGAAAATCTTATTAGTACATACTGATATGAAAATTTTCCAAGTTTATGAGTGATTTTGTACATCTGGAATTTTCCCAACTAATGTTGGAAAACCTCGTCAAAAAAATAAATACATAAATAAAATTCATTTTTGGTTTAAACGAAATGTTCTGAGTTATAAGCCGTTGGTTTGGAGATAAATTTATGCATAAATCAATCTTACATAAGTTTCTCAAGAATGAAAGTCCTGAGCCCAACATTAGACCTTAATGGAAGAATTTATCACCTGACATCTTTCACAAACACCTATATTCTACTATAACTCAATACTTTATAGTTAAAAAAAACTTATACAATTACATAGATAATGGTATTTATGCAGTATGAATATCAAAATGACTTACATGGAAAGGAGGAGCATAGGTTCCACGAATCTCAGTGGCAGGGAAAGAAGTTTTGGAACCAGGTTTCACAACCTTGACTCTTTTCCTGTTTACTTCTAAGATTCTCCTTTCAGGACTCACCATGCTTGAATCCTGCCAAAAGAATAATGGAATCCTCCAGAGTCAGCAACTCTACAACACTGAAAAGACAGCATGACCATTGTAAATATAAAAGGGATCACCTTCTTGAGGGAACGGTCCTTGTCAAATAGTACCTGTTTTCAATATAAACCTATGTTAGACACAAAAGACAACATCATGCGATTATTGTTTTTGAAGTTTGAAGAGGAGAGATTAGCACTCAAAATGAACCAAAGGTTAATATTTATAATTAAAAATTGGTTATCACTGAAAATATATATTGTAATAAAAAAAAATCCATTTTACATATCATAATAAAGTAAAAAACACTACGGTCACTACAGAAGTTGTGAAACGGCAATTTTATAGAGCAAAGATTACCTCAAACTTCACTGATCCAAGATCCAGCTTCTGCTTCACCTCTTTATAAATATCAGGCTCTGCCAGAAGAATAAATCGTGAAATACATGCCAGTATAATCATAATATACATTCAGTTATCTTTAATGGTCCTTCTTATAATAATATTGCCAGGAACCATCATGCTCAGTATCATTCAAGTATTCATGTGATGGTTGAAAATTGCAAGGAAAGACACCAATTCTCAGTCGACAGACAAATACAATTACCAGGTAGAATATGCTGGAGAAATATCTCCTATAGAAATATACAGTACAAATTGAATGAAATCTGGGGCAGCACAGCAGCATCACTAAAACCCACAAGACAGTCTGGAGAGCGTAAATTGTCCTCATATGATAGATGACAGGAAGGAGTTCCATCAACATTGTAAAGCAAATTTAATCAACCAGGGAGTAATCTGGAGATAATTTCCCATTGAAAGACCCTTTAAAAGTCTGCATGTCCTCATCTTGTAAAATGGGACCTCATTTGCCGGGCTAAAAAGGTGGAATGGGTGTGCCTAACTTCACAACATCAATAAAGCCCTAATGGGGGAATGGCTTTGGAGATTCATTGCAGAGCCACATTCTCTTTGCTTTTGGATCCAAATGCCGTTTTGGCGACCTCGAAGTATGTGAAAATGGTTCCGGAAGAGACGCAAAAGAAGCGACCACAGCAACCTCGCAAGATTTTAAGAGCTTGTCCCCCACACGGTATGTTGGAGCATATGGATCACGCAAAATGATCGTATCTTCCAACATAAAAGTTTTTTACATAAAGAGCATTGGGTAGGGAGCATCTCTCTTCTTAAAAGTAGGGTTATTAATATTTTAGGAATGGATCCATCTTGTATTATTAAAGGTTACTCATGAGTGGGGTTGTAAGGCTTTTAGTATTTTTCTTGGATATCCACTTTCCAAGAAGGTGTTCCTTTTATTATTGCTTTTCTTTTTTCATAGATCTCTCGTCTGCTTTTGTACAAGGGCTTCTTTTTTAATAAGATTGCTCCATTCATTTTTCTCAAAAACAAATATATATTAAAGGACAATAAGCCCTAAACAGTAAGAGAAGAAAATCTGTGCGCCAAGACCGCCTAGGTAGAACCACACTGAAATATCTCTATTCCCAAACCTAGTCTAATTATTCAACTTAAATTTAAAGATTCTGACAAAATATAGGAAACCAGGACAGGCATGTTCACATACATTGAACTAACAAATTCAGGAAGATATTGCTACGATGAGTGACAACATCATCACATGTTGATGGAGTTGCAATTTTTAATTTGTATGGAGAGCTTACCAACAGCAATTGGCTCTGTTGATGCAGAAACAGGTTGTCCTTCAACACCGTCCTCTCTTATCGGGGTATAAACAGCCACCAGCCTGTACCCCACGTCATCAACATTAGCTTCATACATTCGCCCCGTCTCACCTGCATCAGGGCATAACTATTTGTCATCAGTATGATGGAAAACAAAGGAGACAGACTAAGTAGACTGAAGTCTGCCTACTGGACAAAGTTGAAAATATTTCAGAAATACGTTTATAAGCAGGATGTGATTAATATTAAGTAGAGACATCAGGAAAAAATAGGCGTTGAAAGAAGGTAGTAAGCATAAAATTATGACATTTTAACCAACACAATAAGATGGATAGATCTTGCAGTGAGGAAGCAGAAAGAAATGCAGGGAAAATGATCAGAGAAAGAAAGGGGATGTCCAACTTGAAACATGTGCATGCCAAGACAGCTCTTCCAATAGATTATATTACACGGCGTTCTTGGTATTTCTGTAAATCTATTTGGGTATTTAGAGATACAGCCCACATTAAAGAGGATACGCTGTTATCATTGTCCTTTTTTTTTCTAATTTTTGAAAGTGGGCAATACCACCAACCAACTATGTTGAAATGCACATATATGAAGGCAATCCTCCAACACTAAAATTTACAAATGAAGGCACATTGAGAGGTGAACCTTATCATAACAAGCACAAATATACTTAATCAGTATACCCAACCACCCATACTGTAATCTAATTCCACCTATTCAGAATCATCCCTCCCCACCTCTCCCAGACACTTTGCCCACACACCAAACATTCATTCTTGGTTTTGACAGAATACAGGGAGAAGACCAGATTTTGCAACACACGGCAATGTTCAGCTGAAACTCTAATTTCTCAAGTTCATGAGGGAATAAATTCATCATCACAATTTCTTAGTACCTGATATGGAGATCAGATCTGGACTTCCAACCATTGCTCGAAGCCACTGAATGTTGCTTTTGCCTTCCTTTCCTCCACTATATATTCCACGGACAGCATATAAGTTTGTATGGTAGCCTCGTCCTTCAATCTCCAGCTTATCAATTTTAGGGAATCCTATAAAGAAAATTAAGTTGTTAGAAAAGCAAAATCACAAATGAGTTGAACTAGAAAATGTACTACAAGAGACATTTTCTATATTTTTGAGTATGCTGGAAGACAATCGAAGTAAGAATAACTGAACGCATTCAAAGAATCCTTTGAATATATATATATATATATATATATATATATTAGATTTGAATTTTATAAGATATATAATTCCCCTGTACATATCATTTTATGTGGGTCCATATCAGGTCATCATTAGCAGTTGCTGCTAAGGACACAACAAAACTCATGACTACGAGAACAATCATTTCCAGCTTTCCATAAAAGTATATCCATTTGTTTATCAGGTCTTTGAATAGTCACAACATTTGTTTCTGAAAAATATCACAGTAGCTCACATCAACAAATCATAGAACCTTATCCAGAAAGTTAAACATATATGTATCTATGCATTATATTTGTCAATTTCAGAAAAAAGACCTGGTATAATGGGAGCGGTTGTTGTTGATATAGGATCAGTAGACCTTCCAAAAACATCTGTAACAATGCATTCACACCTTAAACATCGACCTATGTCCTCTGAACGCACTTTATAGGAACAGGAACTCTGGGAGGGAAGCGTCTCAAAAGTATGTTCCTCACCCATTCCAGATGAACAATACCTGCCAATATTTTTTCGTTCAGATAAGTAGAAACAAAAATAAACAACATGGATAGAAGAATCGAAGCTAGTTACATACCACTGGTATCTGATTTCTTTCTTGTACTTGTTCCAAACATTTTCTTGAACACTGTTGTTTGGAATTATTTGGACTGCTGTGAGAATTTCTCCCTCAGTTGCCTTTCCATTTAAAGAAAGCATCTCAATTTTTGGAAGCTCTGAATGAGACCAACAATGTAAAGGATTTAGTATTTCAACTCATAGAACATAGAACATGGAGAACTAACATAAATCTCACTTGGCACTGAACCAATGCTTATGAAGATGAAACAAAAATAATAACAGAACCCAATGATAATTTAGTTAGTTTCCAGGAAAGTGTGGTGAAATAATTGAAAGTGAAGGAAACAGGATAAAATAGATTGGCAATTAAAAGATTCACATGAAACAACACATTTTCAAAGCTTTTTGTCCATTCAATTTAATGACGGTTACAAAATGCCTTAATACCAAGAACCTTTTAAAAGAGTGATTGCACAAATTTGACAGGGATGGATTATAAATATATATCAGCAGGCAGTGATATAATATAGGACACCATTTAAATTAGTTACCATATCTGCAACACATGAAAAATTTATAAAAATGTATGAAAGTTTACCTGGAAGAATTACATCAGTTGGTTCAGATAATTTTAGTTCCCCCACCACTGAATCTGACCGAACAGGAGTGTAGCTGCAATAAAATTAAATTATCCAGAATATTAACAAACAGAGGTAGCATGCCACAAACAGATGCTCAAATGTTGAAAAAACTCATGAAATAAAATCTGACCACCATTTAATGAATATGATCAGAAAAATCAATTGTATAATCCGGTATTTACAAATGCAATGGCACAAGGCGAGGTGCTCAGACACTCTATGAAGCAAGGCATATCCCTCTAGATGTACCAAGAAATCTAGAAAACTGTATCCTTTATCAAAGAAATTTTCTATCAACAATTGTATTCATTTAAGATAAAACAATGTTGTTCAACTCTTCATGGTATGATGAGTCATTAACTTGGTGGAGAAGATGGTGGATGTTGATAAAGTAACCACAGATACTTGGTTCACGGAAAAGAACAGAGTTGGCCATGTTTGCTTCTCATTTGAGATATTTTAATCACCCTGCATCACTTGATTTTGCAGTGAACATCAGAGCTGGAAAGAATATTTCATTACGGTCGGGCTTAAGACCTAATTGTCTACTTTATTGACTGGTTGTTTCACATGGAACAAAATTGCTGGACAAAAACAACCGACCTTTGATTTGCCAAAATTTTCTGTTGTGATATAACAAGGCATAAGACATATTATGGACACTCTGGATGATACATAAGGTGCAAGCTTTTTCAAGCAATGGTGCAATCCATAAAGCATCAGTGAGGGTTATAAGTTATGTAACAAGCACATCCTTGCTCATATCTGGTGCTATGTCCAACAGGACCAACACTCGCACTGATAAAAACCATTGGGGCTGACACCTCACATCCCAGTCTTGTTACATAGATTCCAAGTGATTGAACCATGCAGGATCTCAACTGTACTACTATTAGATCACCCAAGTTGTTGTATTACCAGAAATAGATAGTAATATTAGATTATACTTTATAGGATTTTCCTCAAATAAAGTAAAAAGTGTAGGAGATAATGGGATAAAAATTACCCAAACAACAAACGACAATTGTAGTCTGAATCAGTGACCTCATGTGTGGCAGAGTTTGATCCATTAATTAAAACAATGGATCCTTCATTATCTTGCCTGTACCAGCTACACAAGCTTGATCCTTCACGCCCCCCATAATAAGTTCCTTCCCCAACATATATATCAGCCGACAACTCCTTGATACAAACATTGGAAACTACCGGAAGAGCTGCAATTATAAAACATGATTGCAGAACACATCAGGAAACAAAATACACAGGAACAATAACAAACATATGAGAATATTCAAGACAATAAGCACACTAGGACAGCACCTGGGATGACAGGATGGCTACTAATTGCGACCAATGGCTCTCCAACTTTCCCATCAGCACGAGTGGGCACCCAATACAACACCAAATAGCATCCAACATCTTCAAGAGAAGGTGTATAATTTCTGCCCAGCAGCCAAAATAAAAATGGTGACAGTCAACAGGGGATGCATTTGACAAGGCAAAAGTAATTTAATCTAAGATGGAGAATGTACAAGTTCTTTCCCACAGCAACAGCTGTCTCAGGAGAGGTAGATATATTTATCAATTCATCCCCCTCCAGCATTCTTCTTGTCCTGTACCATATATATTCCCCAGTGCCTTCTTTTCCACCATAGTATGACTTATGGGGAACCACCTCGGTGTCCTCAGAACAGTCAGGAATTACAAGTTGAAGCCCAACAGGATCCGCTGTGTAAAAAGGGTATCATTGTCAAACATTGAATAGGTAAAATAGTGATTGTCTGAAGACTCTGACTAGGAAATCAGAACAAATGCAAGTAAGGAGAAAACAAATATGAGGACAGTATGTGAATAACCATTTAATAAGAAATCATTTTTTTTATATTGGCAGTCATTTTTAAAGCATCTGATTGAGCCACTATGAAAAAACAATGTTCCCAGTCACCCAAGTGAAAATATGCCCCAGGTTTCCTGAAAAATCTGACATCATAAATCTGGTAAATTCCTTATTAAGAAATCCGTGAAGGAAAGAGAATTTGCCAGCTGGACATATCTAAAAATATCATACATTTGTCTTCAATTTTCTGATTCTCATGATCCAAAAAAAATGTTATGACAAGAAAGTCACATCAGATCATTACTCCAGACAACTAGTCATTCAAGGAACATGAACAGATCCTATTAATATTTATATATTCGATGCATGCTTAACAATGCATTACTTTGCCAAGCAATTCTTTGGTCAGCCTATGAAGATCAACATCTTAGATCTAAATCAATTAGATTGTTTGTGGAGTCCAATCAGCATGACTGTCCGATTCATTTCAGCAGAAAACTTCTAATTGTTATAAGCTTAGAATTCATGTAGTTCAAAAAGCATGTTGCTTATATTTTATAAATGTTAGAACTGTATATGAGCCAGAAAATATCGACTACTCATGTTACTTCATGTTATGGTACCCACATCATATCACCTCGCCCACACAAAGATTACTGCAGCCACCTTCAACAGTCTAATCCTCCTTTGTCAGTAAAGAATGACAGCTCATAATGGTGGTTTAATGATGTTACCCCATATGCTAGGATGCAAAAATATAGAAGGGAAATGTAAAATACCACCTAAGAAAGAATCAGGAATACCATCACGGTGGTTAGAGTGAGCGACAAATCAGCAGAATGTTTTCTCAACAGCTTCAACATCTTCAACAAACCACCATATCTAGGTATGATTACTAACCAAAAATTATCACAGATTCTAACATTTAAAGTCAAAGGAAGATCAAATAAATTTCTTCTCGCTATCAAATCAACAGCGAGATGGGCCAAGTTGGCAAGTTACCATTAATAAACGATGATCAATTTGTGCTGTTTTAGAATCCCAGCAACATTATGCAATATTCAACTATGATTGTGTATTTTTTTTATAATAAAAAAATTGCAACATAATCCCGCCTTGTCATTGAAAAAAATGAAACATAAAAAACCCAACATACCAGGAACGATAACATCTGAGACCATGCTTTTGGGAATTCCTCTCAACCCGTCTTTCCGTATCGGAGTGTAAACGAGTTCAATACATTTGTCAACATCTTCAAGGGTCAAATCCAGAAATTCTACAAAATAAACTATCTCATCAATGTTTTTAGGCCTGTTGTATAAAATGAGAATATATAAAAGATGAGCACTTTATATCATTATCATGTGAAAATAATTAAATGCCCACCATTATCATGTAACTTGTCCTTTGCACCATTGCTTCTCACTCTAAACCATTCATAGGTGCAAGCTCCTTTCTCCCTGTATTTTCATAGGCGGAATACAGCCAGTTTCATTAGATAGAATGGATAAATCTGGTTGATATGACAAATAGATGATAACTTTTAAATCTTTTGCTTAAATAGATAAATTTGAAGAATATGTAGTTAAAGAATAAAAAATATCACCCGCCAGTATAAGCAGCAACAAAGCTTAGGCGCTTTCCCTCCATAAGGGATCCAAGAAGCTCAAGATTATGACAAGTTGGTGGTCCTACAACACAAAATTATATCCACTAAAAGGTCAGTTACTGTTTCCTGCTATCATGTCACTTACAATGTAAAACAATGATATGCTTGCTCACTAAATCAACCACTCACCTGGCAATATTGGTCCAATTTTTTCTGATACAACAGTTGGACCACGTGCCCAATCACTCCTAACCGGTTCACAAGACACAGAGATCAGCTTCCCAATATCATCACTAGATATTGTATACGATGAAGTAGTTGAACCTTTGATTTCATTTTGTGTACCATCAGAACTAGTCTGCAAGCCCATGATATCGCCAATAACAGGATGAGATATATACCAACCATCAGAATAACATGAAGCTAGAAATTGCATTGTTATTTTTCAAAAACAAAAAAAGTTCCAGTCATTTGTTTCTTCGTAGACAGCTCTCTGCAATAATACTCCAAGTGAACATATGGTAAAGCAGACAACAGTTAAGACAATTCAGGTAAACCAATACATGACAAGTCTTCAATGACGAGTTAAAATCATATGGTTGAGTTTATGGAAAACAAGGATGTGTAGGTAGTGGTGACTAAAATGGATCCATATCGTGCATAATCTGTCTTGCTTCAGTGTCAAATCCTTTTCATTTCAGCCTATGTTTTCACCAATCTTGAAGATGTGGAGGTGGTTTAGAAAAAAAAAAAAAGAGATTGAAGCATTGGTACCAAGTTCCAAGGGCTTATCCCCCATGCGGTGATATGGCTTGCTCGAATGAATGCATCTTCAAAGGGTAAAGAATGTATATAGAGAATACTTGGATGACTATCATGGAAAACTTCTTTCATGGGTGAAAGTGCTTCCAGAGGAAGACTCACCACGAAGAACTATGGGTGGCAATTGGAAGGGAGAATATGGGGTTAATCATTTTGCGGGGGCTGTCGTAGGCTATGAGTGGCCCGCGATCGATGGCCGTATTGTTTTTTTTCCCCTTTTTTTGTCTTTTTGTTTTAATCAAAGATCCCTCTTCTCCGGTTGTATTGAGGGGTAATTTTTTATTAATGAATTGTTCTAAACTTCATTTTAAAAAACACCCACAAGAAATAATTATCAAAAAAGATGTATTAACATACCAAAAACCAGCGAAAAACTGAACTCCCCTCTTCCCCTCCCCAGTATTTCTTGTCAACATGCATAGTAGTGCCTTCAACACCTTTACCCACTAAATGCAGTGAAATCAGCCTTGGGCTTCCTGAAGATTGTATTGACTCAATGTTAGTAGCAGCAGCAGCAGAAAAAAGGGCAGCATGTAATAGTAAATTCGAATTCACTTAAAACTTTTCAATAATTATACATCAAGGACCAGAAAGACGTATTAATTACATCGTTAGATAACTAGAAGAACAAAAAGGTGTGCATTTATTGATTAGAGTATGTTTATGTTCAACTCATCTGGCCACAAGTTTGGCAGCTTTGCTCGGAGAAAGAAGATAACATTTCCGAGTCGAATTTCTTAAGCGAAATATCGAAGAATAATTCCCTGCTTCATTATGAAAAATAATCTACCCTGTCATACAATTTTTTAAACATTGTGGACATTTTAAAAATATATAAACATATAGTCTGTAAGTTTCTCCTGCTATAATGCAAATAGAAAAACCAAAGCGTGTACTGAACGCAACACCAAAGCGGAAAGAGGCAATATTAATAAACCACTCCCACCCCAAAACAACAAAAAAAATACAAAAAGAAGAAAAAAAATCCTATAAAAATAAAAGAAAACAGATGAGAAGGTCTTCATGGATATCTATCATAAAAGTAGTCTATATCGAAGTGAAAATTTGAATTTCGAATAGGCATTTACAGAGTTATTAAACCATGTGAAATTTGGTTGGGGCATTTAGCATCTACATCACGTTTTCTCAGATTTCGATTCAACAAAAGGGCTTTTTAAATGAAAAGGGTAGCACAAAAATTTCTGGTACTACGGGTCGCAAGCAATCCTCTTCCATTGGAAAAATTATAATAAAATAAGCATTTTATGCTATATGATACAAAGGTATATGTAATTACCAGGATGAACCCGCTCCTGTCCAAAGAAAATTCTCGCCTCACCCACAGCTCCATCATCACGTATAGGTGTACAAATAAATGAAATGAACTTTCCGATGGCTGCTTTTGTTATGCGATACTGAAGAAGGCCTGCTGCATCCAGTATTAAAGAACCTCTATCTGTTTCATTCTGAAAAAGCAATTCCTCAATAATAAAGAGAGGAAGCATCGAAATTAAAATGTTGAACTTCCCTGTCTTCAATGACGTTTTGATTTTACAGAGATCCAAACACATTTTTTTAGAAAATAATATGACCAATCTCATTTACAGGGAACCATGTAGCAGGCCATACCTCGTGTAGATACCAATTGTACAGACTTGTGCCCTCATGACCGCCTATATAACCATATGATGCTGTCAACATTTCACCCTCAGAAAAATCACCAGTGACGGACAGGAAGTTTAAGCTTGGGGGAAGAGCTGCACAAAAATCAAGAAACTGTTAGTCTGTTACTGAAATGCCAGACCATAACCCATTCTCAAACTGCCATCCTCATGTCAATGGAGGCATCAGAGAACACCAGATTACACTACTATTTTTTGAGAGAGTTAACCCACCATAACTCATAGAGGAATGCAACTTACTTTCTACTTCCCTGTCTGAGATGGTATATGCCGGTTCACCAGATTCACCATCTGGAGCCATCGGAGTAAACTTAGCCACAATGTAGTATCCAACAGCACTTAGAGGAACACGAAAAGCCTGTACAAAGACTTTAATTAGCATGAGAGCGTAGAAAAAGAACAAGTTAATGAAAAGAATAGAGCACCAACAACATCCCCAAGCCTAGTAATCATGCAGCTGATTCTAAAATAAAGTCCTATGAAGCAACAAAAAATTGTAGGCTTTCCTTACCTTCGTAATTTTTGATGCACTGACAGCTTCCAAACCATTCTCACCGTTTATCGTGGAGGAATATGTCTTAAACCACTGTACCCTACTAGACCCTTCATTTCCTCCAGTAACCACAGCAGATACAGTCAACTTACTCCCCTCCCTTAGATCCCCAACTATCTTCAGATTAGCTACCTTCGGGGGAGCTGATATAAGAAAGGCAAGCAGAGCAAAATGGAAGATATCATAAGCTAATCATATAGTCAAAGAAAGCAGAACTTGTTCCTAAGAAATTTACTGAATTCTCGATAAAGCAAGAGGTAAAAAACAAAAAAGAGAATAATTATTCAAAATACTTACACATACACTTGAATATACTAAACAAGAGATCATCCACAAGCATTGCTTCAGAATGAGCACAATGCAAATATTTGGTTTTTGAAGAAAGGTTTACCACCAAAGATGTTATAACTTTGGATAGATCCCAGGGAAATAGAGCAGATGTTCTGCCAAGGCTACAGTTTATGCAATTGTTTGTTACATCCAACTAAGTTCATAGGAAATATAATTAAATAAAGCATTAAATCAAGGAAATTAGAGATCATTTATTCTTGGTTTGCCACTTAGCCTCCGTATATGGCTTAAGGTGGGATCAGCTATTGGTTCGAATTGTACCTTCCATAACATGGATGGAATATGGGAGTGGTTCCAAAAAAGAAAGAAAACAGGGGATTGAGGCAATAAGGCCAAGTTCTTTCGCCTTATTTCACAGGCGGTATGTCGGGTCATTTGACTTGCCCGCAATGAGTCCATTTTCCAAGGGAGGCGACCATATGAGGAGAATATTTGGGTGGCTATTATAGCGTCACTATGGGCATGGATTATTATTCTCATAGATGAAGTAAACCTTCGATGTTATGGGGGTTATGTTCACATCTATTTGGGTGGCTATTACGATTCTCATTGGGGAAAGTTAGTCAAGCATAGCTAATGAAAGTAAAGAAAAGATCCACAATAAAGTAAGATGAAAGCATGAAGATTTCGGAAACATGGAGATTATGTTCACATCTTTCCTTTTAGGGGTGACATCTATAATATAATAGGACATGGAAAGGCAATTTTTGTTCAGTGAACCAGTAGGAATAAATTCACTTTCCAAATTGAAGAACTTCATTTTAGATTGTGCAAGTACATCATTCATTTAAATCATGGACCAAGGAATTTTGGTGATCTATAAGAGTTCCAAAAATCAATTTCATTGATAGCCAACTCAGGACAGAAGGGAATTTAGAGTATCTGTATTGACAATTATTGAAGAATGAAATATGAAAAATATCATGAAATAATGGAAACTGAAGCAAGAGCATCTATTAAAAAAGTTAACTCACTGTTAGGTTTTGGAGCCATGACAAGCATTCCATATCATTGCCCCTATTATACCATACTGCTAAAGGCGAATGGGGATTACATATTCACCACTCCACAGACAGGCACATCTGTGTCCATGTTATTGTTGATTGAAAGGAGATCTAATAAAATTAGCTCCATGCCAGGAATGAAACCATTAAGGCCATTTTCTTGTTTACGGGACTACAACCAGAAAGAGAGTGTGGTTTTAGTTCCCTTTTTTTAACATTAGTTTCCGATGTCTTGACCAATTGATGTATTAAAAATTTTCAAACAAATCACTCGTCTCTATTGGAGTCATTATATAGGCCTGTTGTTGACCTATTCCCGGAGGCCCAGGGGTTGGGGGGGCAACGCCCCCCATGGGCCGCAGCCCCCCCCCCCCCCCCCCGGCCTGCGGGAATTTTTGTCATGGGTATTTTGGTCATTTTCTATTTCCAGGGTTTGTACATCTTGTAACTATACAAGGGACATTTCGATCTCCATACTCAATACAATATTATTTCATTTATTTCTTCCGTCTCAAAGGTACCTTTCTTTTTTCTTTTCTTTTTATTTTATTTTATTTGAGAAAAAGGTACCTTTCTTTACGATATCAGTTAAAATGGATGCAGATTTGCCTTCCTGTCCTGATAACAAACAAAAATGTCAAATTAGAAATTGAGAGATATTTCCATGCAAACAAAAATTATACATATGATGGCACTAAAAGATATGGCCATACCCTCAAAGTTGATGGGCATGTAAACAAATGCTAAACGATGCCCTACATCCTCCTTTGTCAAGGTATACTCTGATGTTCCATTTGATACCAATACAAAACCACTGTCAAAAAAGTAGGAAGATCGAACAAATGAGAAGGGATTGCAATTGCATGACAATATTCAATGGATTAAGGAACCCAGTAAATTTTAAAAATTTATTTCAATAAAAAGGTATTGGAAGATAATCACATTTTTTACTATATGAACAGTAGAGACTTTCAATCTCCACAATTCCTTAGAAGAAAATATAAATGGCTATCCACAAATATCTATATTTCCAAAAAATTCAAGCTATCATATTCAAGTTGTGCTTAACTGGTCCTTAAGCTTCAACATTTATGGGTAAGAAGCATACTTGGGGAAAATGGTGTAAGATATATTCCTGAAAGAAATATATGGAAAGAGATGCACACACAATTTTGTCTTTCTGCATCAAGGACCCACGCCATTGCAATAATCATGAATATTGGGACTGATTCTAGAATAACATAATATGTTGAAGGGGCAATTACAGAAACGATTTGCTTGAATCACCAGCTTCCCAAGTGATCTTAGGGTATATAACAGAATGTTTAAAACAAACAAAAGACAGGAATCTACGCCTTTTGGATTGGTCACTAAAAGTAAAACAGCTTCAGATGGTTATGCAAAACCAATCCATGGATAATAAGCTAAGTATCCAAACATCCAAATGATTAGGGTCCACACTGATGCCTTCATAGAAATGAGACCCTGAGTCCAAATGGAGCTGTGTAGCAATATCCGTGTCAATATTTCTATCACACACTAAATTTGTGCAGGCGATGTGTCCAAAATTCTCATCCCAATACACATGTTCATGCACTCGCTACACAGACCAGCACATGCCTACCAGACTAGCTGATAGTATACTTGCACGTACAATGAAACTGCTATTTGATCTACTAGTATCATAAAAATGTATAATGTACAATTATAATAATGGAAGAAAGTCTCAAGATAATATACCATATTCAAATGAATATCAGATATTACTTGTTTCTTAATCAGGTATAGGTTTTCTTCTGAATGAAAAGTTAATAAAAGAAAAGGGGAAAATCTATCACTAGAAAATTTAAATATAGTATAAAAAATTTGAAAAGAAGAACTCGGAATAGATATGTATATCATATAACTATATAAAGCATTGCTTTGGTTATGGAACACCAAATTGAATAATATGAACTTGCAGGTTGTAAAGTTAAACAATGGATTAAAAGATAGGAACTTGCAGAGATCTTTTGATGGGGATAATAAAGTAGGAAGTCTATTGGGCAAAAAATGTGTCACATGATTGGAGGAAACTTGATTATTGTACCAATATATGGTGATATCAGTTGTGATATGATTAAAATAATATGGGTCAAGTGTATCACTCATTTGCATTGCATCTTTTAGAAATTGTGAAAGCATTTAGGTCAAATTCTCTTAACATGCGGGTCGCATGGCTGGTCGGCTCCCACAGGGAATGGAAGGCCGTCCGGACTATGGGGTGACATTCTGCAGGGTCAAGAGGAGATTCTAAGGACGGTTAGGTGGGTGATTGGGTCCAGATCGTCGGTCCGTTTCTGGGAGGATGTATGGATCGGGGAGTCCTCGTTGAAAGTAAGGTTCCCGTACATTTTCCAAATAGCAAGAGATCAAGCAGGAATGGTGAATGATTTTTGGCGGCGTAGTGGGGAGACGGGTTATTGGGAGGTCGAGGTGAGACGGAATTTGAACGATTCAAAGGTTGAGAGTTATTTAACACTACTTGAATTGTTGCAATCGTCGGCAGTGGTGCAAGATAGGGAGGACTTTCCAAAGTGGCATCCTTCTCACTTGGCGGGCTTCTCGGTGAAGAGCTTCTATGAGTGGATACACAGAGAGAAGTCGGTGGTACAAGCAACGGCAGCCAAGCACAAGGAAATTTGGGGATGCAAAATCCCTTTGAAGGTGAAGACTTTCCTATGGATGGTATATCTTCAAAAGACTCTCACAAGGACTGTCATTGCACGTTGGAATCCAAGTTTGTATATGGCATGTTGTTTATGCAGATTAGAGGACGAGACAATTGACCATCTATTCATCACATGCCCAATGGTCCGTTGGGTGTGGGGATGGATGAGTATGGCTATGGGCATCGGGGATGATTTCGTCAACGTGGAGGAGATGTGGGAGGCCGGAAGGAGATTGAGAACGGAAGGAGATCGGTCCTTGCAGGCTAAGGTGTCCCAATCTTATATTTCGGCGGTGTTGTGGGCGGTTTGGCTGACAAGAAATCTTTCAGTCTTCCAAGGTCAAGCACAGAAAATATTTGGGAGACGGTGGTCAGTCTAAAAAAGGAGTGGGGGATGTTTTGTGGAGGGGCAGCGGAGGTTAGGGTATTGGCTGGTAACGTGGTGATTAATTAGGATTTGTGTGGATGGAGGTTTGGGGTGGGGAACCCTTGTCGACTATAGGTAGATGTCTCTTCTACCTCATGGGAAACGTGTTTTGGGATCCTCCTTCCCCTGAGTTTCTGGTTTTATTCCTCCCATCATACTTTTTTGTTGGATTTGCTTATGTAATTTCAATTGGGCTTTTGCCTTTATGAATACAAAGTGATAGCCTACCGTTTCCATCAAAACAAAACAAAAAAAACATAAGCACAGCATCACCATGTAGATACTGCACAATCAGTAATACGTTTAATTTTCAGTTAAAAAAAACAAACCAAAACTTATCAATAATTTTTTGGCATGCACAACTATCAGAATTTTGTTGAAGTACATATCAAACCATGCCTTCTTAAATAAGCAAATGTGGACGGATGCAGGTATTCAAAAGATGCAGCAGTTCCACCTAGTAAACCATACTCATTTTTATGCTCAAGAATTAGTTTTATTTCAAGTACAACTCAACAGTAAATATTTAAAAAAACACTTTCAAGACGACTTAATGCAAGGCCCTAAAAAAAAGCTTTCATCCAACTAAAGATGCAAGAAAAGGGTAGCATAGGAAAAGGATAAATTCCAGAGGGTTTCATTTAGGACGAGTTAAAAAAACAGACCCATTTTCCTTGTTCTCTCGCAGCCACTCAAATGTGCTTGGTCCCTCTCTTCCCCCAAAGTATTGTCCAATGCCTTTGATAGTATTTCCCTCCACAGGATCCCCACGGATCTCGACATTAGTTACCGATGGTGCAGCTGCCAACAGTGATTAATAAGACCATCAATGTACAGTAAATGTATTCAATGCCAGGTGGAGAAATACCAATCGTGCTAAATAATTAAGAATGGACAATTCCTTAGCTACAAAGTAAAATCCAGATTGCATATTACTTAATTAAGATTGAAGAATAACCCTAAAATCTCACATAATTCACTGATATTGAATGGTAATGTAATAGCATTGCAAATTAAAGCTGCCGCTGAATGAACTTCATCCATAATTCATGGAAATGAGCATGTGTTAGTCCCAAAATTTAAGTTTATATGTTGCATATTTCTGTGACAAAACAGATCTAAGAATCATTGTAGTTGTTAGTCATTTGTGTCAATTGAAGATAAGATTGAAGAATGAATGAAGACTCAAATTCATCCATTAGATTGATCAAACTCTCAATAGATAATCCCCTAGGTTAAAACATGAATTCATTAAATTTATATTTTGTTTTGACAATGATTTTCAAAATGTTATTGAAAATATTGATTTAAAGATTTGAGCAATGATTTAAAAGTTTTTTAAAGTAAACAGGATGCTTTAAGAACAAGTTTCAAATGAGTTAAGAAAAGGCTTCTGATCTTCTTAAATAAAGATTTCGAATTGAGTACTTGCAGAATCTTTGCAAGCAAAAACGTAAAATAATTAAAAGAAATTTCAATATCCACCAGAAAAAAAAGTTAAAATACACCTATTCATTCTCCCTCTAGGTCTAATCAATATTAAGTCCTGTACCAACAATATCTATTTCCATGAATGAACAACAATGTCAGACAAAATCCTTGCAAGCAAAAACCAACCTCCATAATAAGATTGATGGAAAGGCAAAATTAATAGAGCTTACGGACTTACACAATGCAAAGAAACTATGCAATTATCTGATGAAAATGTCGCAACAAAAACAAGTGAAAAATGGAAAGTGCAACATGGCAAATTCAACTGCAACCATTAGAAATTTACATAACTAAAGGAAATTGTCTCTGTCATGTCAGATTGCTAATATAAAAACAAGGAAAAATCTGTGTGTAACCGTTTCATACAAAGCACAGCTTGGGACCTGGAAGGAATTTACAGTTATCCCAGCCCAGAAATCTCCTCTCTCTATTGAAGCAGTTGACCTACTAAAATTTCCATGATAGCTTATTTTAAAAAAGAACTAAATAAGTCATGTATTGGAGTGAATTGAACACATTTATAAGACATATGAAACTATCAGGTTAAATAACCTAGCTCCAGGAAAAATTTATGGAAATTATATTCCAGAGTGATGTCCCTAAACATTGAATACAGATCCATAAGCATATGTAGAGATGGGTTTGGATACAAGAGAAAAATCTATATTTTCCAACTGCAAGTTGTGCAGGCAACCACAAACAAAGCTACAAAGAAAGTGACTATTGTAGTTTCTAGCTTAGAGTCTAGATTCAACAAAATCCAACTAGCTGCAGGTCACTCATTTTGTTATTTATATGAAGCACTTTAACTCTCCCTTGTGAACACAGATATGTAAAATACATGACAAGAAAAAGGGTCCATGAATGTGAACTAAATAATGGAAATGCTACCCTCGTCATCCAAATTATTATTTCACAATCTGATCAATCATAACTATTAAACTATATCACACATTGCTTATTTTGCATACATCACCAAGGCACCAACATCTAAACTGCAGAAGCACTACAGCCCTGAAAGCATCCTCAGTCAAAACCATAAATCTACATAACATTGATCCTCAATGATGATGTGAATCGACCTGACCTTCTAATTCAGAATAGGATACAAATGAATTATCATTACATACAATCCCATCCTACTATGGTTACACTCCTACACAAAGTAGACAGCCAATAAACAAGAAAGAATGCCCATGAAATAAATAACAATCTATATTTGTTGACAACTAATTATGCACTTGAAATATTAGACATATGCAATACCTGCTTTTACAAAATCAGTCATTGCATATTGTGGCTCTCCTTTATTGCCCTCTTCTGTGACTGGTGTATACATGAAAACCAAACTACAATCAATGTCATCTACAGTTATTCGATACTGTTCATCTTCAGCCCCAACTATCACCACAGGACTACTGTTCCATTTCCGTCTGAGCCAGCTGGATGACAAACAAAAACCCTACTGATCGATTTTCACAAATAGAAATCAACCTAAGCCATGACAAAAGGAATCATAGAAAGAAAATTCGTGTCCCAACAAGGCAATCAAGAAAGCACAGATAATGGGCCTGAAGAAATAACCTACCTTGCCACCCCTTTTCCTGGAGTACCACCACACCATGCAACACCAGCAGAGCCCTTTATTACATTGCCTTCAACAAGATCACCTTGAACGCATAGGGTTAGGACCTTGGGGCATCCAGTTCCTAGTTAAAAAACAAGAAATCAAAATCCAAGACTGATCAAAGAGTAGAGATCAGACAATGCACCAGTGCTCAAGGCCATCAAATGACACATTTTATTTTAATTAATCAATTCTGCACGACTAAACAGTTTTCCATTTATCATTATTGAGTAACATTTGTTCTCTAATTAATGCTCACGTGTGTGTCACTGCATTTTCGCATACAGACCATTCTTGACATCAAGATGACAATAAGCTTTGTCAGGGTATGGTAACATGACTTTTACACCAAGAAGCGGGCGAGCATTAAAATTTTGCAATTGTAAGTTATCCCAGAATATTTCATTAACTTATATCTCAGCTTTGAACTGATGTTAAACTCTTAGCATTATTCCATTGAACATGAATTTATAAGGCCTATGAGTTCAATTGACAAAAAATCCAAAATGTGCATGATCCATTTATGGAGCAATTTGGAAAAGGACCAAAATTATAACACCTAAAAGCACTAAACTCACTCGCTTCAAATTTATGGTTTGCCTTGCAGCTACACTTGGAGACACATAGAGGTTACGTATAATTTTTTATAATGAACCACTTATTAAGAAAACTGTTGGAGATAGATAATTATCAAAAACTTGTGCAAGACAAATCATCTTCTACTTTAAACAGTTCAACTCTCAACAAAGAATGTTCAAGTTCGGTCATTTTGTATAAGTCATATACATAACAACTCAGACCAGAGTCAAGTGGAAGATTTAGTTAAATTTAACCCCTAAAGTTTTCCTGATGAAGTAAGAATTTGTATCAGTCATACATATCAACCTACTTGCCAACGTAATAAGCATGTATGAGTATGATCAGACATCCATGATCTCGAGAGCAATAAAATGAGTTATAAGTAACTGCTGAGGTGATCTGTAGACAATGTTAGTTGGCCCCTTGATCTGTAGTGTTGTATACCTGCAGAAACTGGTGAAGACAGAGCAAATATTGGTGTATACTCTGTCTCCCCCACTATTGGAGTGCATTCAACCTTCAGAAGTTTACCAACATCCTCTTTTTTTGGCCAGTAAACCTTGTACAATAAGAACAGTTGCTTATCAGAACATGGAATCATGAGAAACAAGAATTAGACAATAACCACAAAAGTGTGACTGAAAATAATCTACCTCTTCAACTGCACCAGAAATAGGGACAAAATTATAAAGAGATTTTTCTCCAACAAACCACTGGTATTTGATAATCAACTCAGGATCAGTACTTGTCATGCGCTCATTGACAAAGACGAAGTGGCAGTGACAAGCATCATCTTCAAATGGTTGATCAACAGACGCTTCTTTGAGGATGTACCCTGGAGGCACATTATCCTTCCACCGTTCCATGAGAAAGAGAAAGGTTGACTCTGCTCAAAAGGACAGACAATTGTATATCCAAACTTCAGCAAATAAGACCTCCATAAAAGTCTAGATAAATCTGCACCCATGCAGTTGCATATTAAATCCATGTGTAAATTTCACCTCTAGTGATCAGCTTACCTTCATTAAAAATAGTAATAAGTATAGTTTTTTTATAGGGATGCAATCCCTAATATAGCTGGACCTTATCAGAGGAATAATAATTCATTCCTGCATAATTTTTTTTACTTGAAATGTGGATATTATCACCAAACGTCACAAAACAAAAATAAAATATTACAGCTAAAAGGATAGCTAAAATCGTCAGAAATGCGTAACAATATGGGTGTCAAGATGAGAACCATGTCACAGAAACCCCAAACTATTTATTTCAATTGTGTGCATTTAGCCATGAGGACTACTTGGTCTGTGTATGTTGATAATATTTGGGAGCCATTGAAAAGTTCATTTCGGACTGGGCTCATTTCTGTGCAGGTGCGAGCAGTGTTTATTTTTCTGGGGCAGACTTGTTATTGAGGAGTGAGGGTGGGGGATTGTAGAGGCATGCATGGTTAGTAGAGTCCTTGTCTACCTATCAATGTGTGACTTTCTCTTCTTTTTTTTCCATTCTCTTGTTTGTGCTGAATTTTTACCCCAATATCAATACATTCAGAGGTAGAAGACCTACCATCTCATTTTCAAACAAAAAAATGTGGACTACTTGTCTTATGAGAGAATTTACCATGTAAATTCAGAATATCAGATATAGACTATAAATTTTCAAAATTAAATAAGTAAAATTTAGGATGGAAGTCCTCATCCTTAAGTCATGAGAGAAACCATGGGAGATAAGTTTTTTCTTGGACAAAACAAACTTAATTTATTTACAAGATTTTTATGAGCGAGAGAGTTTTTCTTTTGTCTCAAACTCAATATCTGGCTATTTGCATTACAAAACATGGAGAGGTGTAGAAGCATGTCAGATTGAAAAAGAAATTATCCAATGAGTGATAGTGTCAGGGATTCAGAACTGAGAGAGAATTCCAAGGTGCATCCTTCATTCTAGAATTCCTTCTCAGGCAATAGAGACATATCATGATAGGTAGAAAGAAGTCAACTTGAGCAAATTAAATAAATCCTGAGTTTAGTGGGAGAACACTTAGACAGACTCGAATCACAGATGAATGAAAAATTAGATTGGTTGGGTAGAAGTAATGCTCTTACATACAGGTCTATGTTGGAGTAATATTCACTACTCAGGTAGGTTGATCAACAAAAATTGAATAACTTCCTCATCAGCTTTTGTGATGCAGGTTCAAGGCTAGTAGGCTACCAAATGAGAATACTTGAAATGGCTACCTTCGATAAGATTACTGCAGTGAACTTAAAAATCTCCAAGATTGGATAGATCAAAAAAAGTGTTTTCTGTTGATAAAACTCAACTCACCTCCTCCCACTACCGAAATTTTTCAAAGTAATTTATAGTTATCTCCAATTTCCAAAAGACTTTTACCCAGTTTGGGAGAAAAATTCATTCTTAATTTTGTCTTGTAAAAATTCACGCACCTCTTTTATTTCACTTCATTAACTTTGTTTTGGAGAAATAACAACCAACACCAATGAAAGGTAATGGCTTAATGTATAGAGTTTTACAGTATCCTCACAACATATTCAACTGAACTAGTGCAAAAGGCATTTAAAGTCTCTGATTAAAATAGCTTAAATATTCACTTAGATGCTCTAGGCATGGACAGCATATTATATGATTAAAGTTTAAACAACACACCAGGCTATACATATAATCTTATCTCTCTTGAAAGATTGGAGAAAATGCATCCTTGGGGACGAATCTATATCTTGGGAGGGGGATAGAGGCTTTCTGATTGAGTATAGCAATTTGCTGATTGTATTTTCCTGATTAGGGAATCAACCGATCCTATTTTTTCTGTTCTATGGAGATATCTGATCTCCTTTTTCTGCTTTATGTTTAATATATCTTGAGATAAGGCCTTAGTAAACCCCTTCTACATGGAGTTGACCACTGCTATTTAATAAATGATAAAGATACACTTGCTCTGTTCCCCCATAAAAAGATATCTGATAGGTGGTCAGTACATAAAGCCGTTTCCCAATCATTCAAAAATGCTATGTTGAAGTTTATGCTGTTATTGATGGTATTGAAACTTGGTTAGATAGACAATTTCAAGACAATTGCATAATGCACGCACAAACCCACCTGCAGCAAGCTCAGGGCGGCAAAACTCCCAACCATCCCTGATGCACATAGCAGTATGAGCTGGATATTTCTTTGCAGTTTCTTGCTCCTCATGAGAGAGATCTGCATGACACATGTATCATATTAAGAAAGGAATTGATATGGAAAACATCTGAAAGAAAATAAAGAAAATAGTTCTTCTCTCAGTGTGCAAAACCATTATGAATATATCTCCAAATGTGAAACACCAGTAGGAATAAAAAATCAAGAATTAAAATAGAAGCAGTAAATCAATTTATTGAATAAATGATTCATGTCATCTAGAATGTGTTTGCCAAAGAAAGAAAACAGCTGCTTAGTTGACATGATTACAAAAACAAAAGACACCTTACCACGGTCGTTGAACTTTTTCAGAGTCGGCCCGGCTAGCAATATGGAAGCAGCCTCTAGATGAGCCATCTCTAATATAGGATTCTCCTCAACACGCAAATGCTGCAGAGAATTTAAAAAAAGTTATACAAGCATATTAGACAATATCATAAATAA
Organism: Acorus calamus; assembly: GCA_030737845.1. Lineage (NCBI taxonomy): Eukaryota > Viridiplantae > Streptophyta > Magnoliopsida > Acorales > Acoraceae > Acorus > Acorus calamus. Next base: position 5,844,905 of record CM060858.1, on the reverse strand, counting down.
CGAAGCCAGATCTTGCATTTAGTATTCAGTGCGTATGTACATCTTCATGCAAAGGAAACAATATCAGGAAAAATGATTCAAGTTTCAAAAAAAATTCAAAGAGATAATGTTCACCAGATTCTAGAAATATGAATAAAGAGGAGAGTACAATAGAGATTGAAAAAAATACAAATCAGGGCAGGATATAAGCCGCATCCCCTCCCATAACTAATAACCAGGGAGGCTTATTTGTGCCTCATATATCCTCTCGTAGCACAAGATTTGGATTTACTAATCAACATGGCAGAAAAAGAAGATTTGTATTTACTAATGAGTATATAAACATGCCTAAAGGTTTATCCTCTTGTAGTGCAAGAAACATAGCAGTATAGATGTCAACCACAAAATTAAAAAGAGTTTGAACCAACTTTTAAACAGATCATGACTAGAACAGATGTATTAGGATATAGCAGCAGAAGCTTTATATGGTATAATGATAATGAAGCTTAACTGGATAACAATATTTCTCAACATCTGCATGACACACTTATTTTAATTGATCAATGACGGGTTCAGTACAACCTTTTAATTGCAATCTTATATTTTAATAATTGAGCTATGGTGGAAGGTGGGTACTCAACACCTGTGCATTAACGTAAAAAGCAGTGAAAAGTTCCCATAGGGAGAAGCTCAATCTTCAAGACCAAAATGTAACACGTTATACCATAAGGACACAAAAAAAATAGTTATATAATCCCCAGGTTACAAGTCCCCACACAAAAGGACTACAAATACCTTGAAAACCCTTATCAAAAGCAATACATTTACAAGCTCGAGCTTGATTTACCACCAACAGGATGCTTATACAACTATTGAAGAGTCTGTTATATCTTTTCAACCAGATAGACCATCATATGTCACCCAAAAAAGAAATCAAACTCCTTCAAGCTCCTCCGTCTGCCTGAGAAGCGCACTTTAAACATGTCCTCCATGCTGACAACACGAGTATGAACCCATATGTTCCACAAAACAGATAAAATACACATAGACATCTTGTTTACATGAATCATATGGGACAAACTTCATTGAGGATTAAAGACAACATGTCCATGTCTTGATAAAATGCAAGGTGTTGAGATGTGATGTAAAAAAAGTCAATCAGTGGCATGCAGATGTGCACTGATATATGGTTAGATTTTATAGGCATTTTTAATATAAGGTACATGAGGTAGAAAATATCATGCAATTGCCTTAATACATATAAAGTCTTATTCAAATAAACAATACATAGTAGATTTCCACAGATTCTTCAAATAAATCATAGATAAGAAAATAAAAAAGAAATGCATCAGCTTGAGTATACATGGAAATCTGACCTCAAGAAGTGGTAAATATGGGAAACCCTTCAATGTCGATATTTTGTTCTTGCTGGCAGCTAATACCTGTAGGAAAGCGAAGGAAATTATATAAAAATTGGATTGAAAAATTGGATTGTGCCATTGTCAGATATAGTTATGCAGTACATTCTTTCTCTGCTATGAGCTCTGCCCTTGCTGGTGAGAGCCCTCGCAGCTGTATATATTAGTTTAATATTTTAGAATTAAGCCATTACTTTTTTGCTTTCATAATCTCAAAAATTAATAATAAGAAAGCACATTTATCGTCAATTCAACTTCAATAAAATTTCAATGTGAAGGAAGAGAATGCTAGATAGAGTTTGAAGGTTCGACAAAACATCCGAAATCCCCCATTCCCAAATCCCAACATTCACCACCAGCCAACCCAAAAAAAAATTCTAAACAATGCCCCTTTAAAAAGTAAATATATTTAAATTCCATATGGTTTGCCTAGTTAAAAATTTTAAAAAATATTCTCAAGTTCAGTTATCATTAATTATCAACCATTAAATAATGCAATTTCTCATCAACTTCACTTGTTGTTTTATGAGGTTGCTATCTCTAGACATACTCCTCAAAAAAGCCAATTGCACAAGATGGGCAAATGACGGAAATTTAATATGAGATTTTTGAGGATTAGAAGAGGAGACACATGTTCATCTCTTATTTGGTTGTCATTATAGCGCAAGTGCTAAGTTGAAAGTTAGTGAGTCCCTTGGTACTCTTTATGCCTTCACTTAATATTGAAGAAATGTGGGAGTTCTTCTGAAAAAGGGTTAAGAAAGGAAATCAAAATGAAATGGTTAATCTCATTGGGAGCTTTCCCCTTGAGAAATAACAAACTTTTCCTTGGTTATTCTTGTGCTCGTTACATTGAGATTTCTTTCTTTGTCTTCCTTGTTTCTTTATTTCGTTTAGGAGATCCCCTGTCTCCATTTTGTTCAAGAGTTGTTTATATATTGAAGCTCCCACCTTTTCCTCAAAAAAAAAAGAAGAAAAAAAAATCTCGATATATTATAAATCACCCATAATCCCATATTGTGTTGTCATTATGTGCTGTAATCTTAGTTGAGGAACCCCCAATTAAGGTTATTTTATATGTGAGCCTGTTTGGTGAGTAATACACTGATTTCATTTTTCAGATTGACAGATCAAAATACAATCCTTCAACATTTCTTCAAAAAAAAATTCTTCAACTTGACTTTATCAAACAAGTATATCCTAACTCTCCATTTCTTAATTAGTGTCCATGAAATTTAATAGAGAATTTCGACTTAATCTAAAAGAAATGATTCCCACTAGAGCTCAATACTGTGCCTAAAGTGCATCCAAAACTAGTACCACTTGAATTCAATACAGAAGAATTTGATTGTTTAAGGAACATGTATGTCTTAGAAAATATGAACACACATGAAACCTGTGTAGTTCTCAAGTCTTTTTTCTGATGAAATTGTAGACATCCTATCCCAATTTTATTAACTGAAGAGAATGCGCAATCCAGTTCTTAGTCTTTTTTAAATTTTAACAGACTATTTCAATAGAGAACTACATGCAATCTAATTACTACCCTTTTTTGATGAAATGATAGGCATCCAGTCTCGTTTTTATTAAATCTAATTTCTAACTTATGTTTCTCTATGTTTTTCAATCCTTGTGGAATAGGAAAGTGACAACTAAATTGAATAGTGATCCCCTCCCAGGTTCCCACCCCACCACCCCACCCAAAAAAAAAAGAATAGTTGAAAATCCAGGCTTCACCCTTGAACATTCCGTCAGCGAATAGACCAAGTCGTGGCAAACTGCAACAAGATATAGATAAATTTCCAAGGAAAGTAAATTGTGGCCAACCTTCTAAGAAAATGACTTTATTCCTTGTGTGATTGATGAGATCAGAAACAAAAATGATTTCCTTTCTATTTTTTGTAGTTTTTGGATCTTACATCCATTGCTTTCTAATCACCAAGTAGCTAGATTATTATTACCTATAGACAAATATTGATCTAACATAACAGACATGTGCTCCTATACTGTATTAGAACAGTCAACTTCAAGAGAACCACAGTTGATGAAATGCACATTTCAAGTACCAGTTCAAATTGGATAATAGATAGCTTATTTCTAGTTTTAAACACATTATTGGGAGAGCATTTCAATGCACAAACCTGCAGTCGAGGTTGACTAGCCATCGATAGAGATTTCAACTTGTTTTGAGCTACCGAAAGAAACTGGCAGAACAGGAAATGTTTGACAGTGAACAAATTAGAGTCACTAGTAATAATATAAACTAATTTTGAGAGCATCAGACAGAACAAACCACATAGAGGACATACTTCTAAGTTTGGAAGCTCAGGAAGACTGGTTAATGAAGTGATCTGATTTCCAGCAAGATAGAGTTGCTGCATAATCAACAAAAATGTGGTCAATGCCACACCAAAAGTCAAACGCAACACGTGCGAGTAAACTGTAATTATCTTCAAGGGTACATTGCCTAAACATATACTGATTGTGTGAAATGGTAATCACCATAATATTCAAAATACTGAACTGTTCAATAAATGTGAGATAAATGGACAACCAAAAGTAGATCAACTGCATTCATCAGATATTTAAGATCCATTGATCAAAAGTTGTATGAATGGACGGCCAAGGATTGATTTGCAATGAGCCAATGACCAACCAACTTCTCGGACAACTGAACATAACTAAATATAGCCAACACCAAAAAAAAATTATGATTATAATATCCTTCTGATTGGAAGATCAAGATTCCTAATTGAACATTGGGGTTGTGGAGTATAAGTTGAACTAATTGGTAAGCATAATGCAGTGATCAGGATGTCACCAAGACAGGCATACCTGTAGGCCTTTGCAATTCACAAGTGGCTCAAAACCCGGCCCCTTGAAATCATTAAAGCTTAAATCAAGAACCTGAAATGAAAGAAATTATGCAAACCATCAGCTTTCTATTTCTCAACTAGTATTCACCAATGCTGCAATGTAGTGGGTGTAAAACAGAATACATTAGATGCATACAATATGGTGATAATTGCGGTTGGAACAACTAATAAATTGAAAGGGCCATGAAGATCAAGTATGGAAAACAAACCTTCACTCTCTTCAGAATCTCAATCCCCTCCAAAGATGATAATAGGTTGTCCCTGAGGTATACAAACTACAGCGCGGAGTCAAAACAATTAATTAATCATAAGTCTGTCACATCCAGTGTTTCAACATAGAATGATTCAAATATATGTACAAGGGCAGGAAGTTGAAGCCTTTCATACAAATTATCCCAACATTTCTAAGGCAGAGATGTATGATAAAAACACATAGTTATATTTGTATAGTGTCAACACAGCCATCCTCATGATGCTCTGCCCTTCATCTTCATGGTGAAGCTTTTAATGATGCCATAAAATTTAGAAAGGAGGTTGTAGATGGCATCATGACTGACGCTGTTGTGAGGCTTAGGTTTTGTTTTGTGTTATTCTTTTATTCATTCATCCCTGATAATTTGAATGGATCAACTTGTGTTTGCCCTCCTATACAAATCACAAAATCTTCTTAATTGTCTTAATTTCTCTGCTCAACAACCAAAACTTCAGCGAAAGGCCTTGTTTACTCCTGCGATTTATTTGCAAAATCTCAACAGATTTTTGTGTTGCAAAAAATTATTTTCAATTGCATTTCTAATTCAAGATTTGATAGATAAAAATAAGGGAGAAGTGTAGGCTTTTCAAGTTTTTGAACCTTCATCTCTTCCTTTTCTTCACATCAATATCTCTCCATTTTAAGTTGAAATAATGCAAATTAATGGAACGGATTATTCATAAATAGTGTGTTTTGAGAGTAGTGAGGGTTTTTTTTTGTCTTTTGTATGAGAGGTTTTTTTTTGTTTTCATCTTCCTTTTCTTTCGTGGAAGCCATCTTTTTTCCTTTTTGTGTTCTCTGAATGTTTTCCATCATATATAACATCCTGGAAAACATCCCATCATTTCAACTTGCTAAATTAACATACACTCATTTTATAATTTAATATCGGCTTCAATAATGTACCTCACCTCACGAAATTTAATTTCCTTTTTTTTTTAAGGATAGGATATTTTTCAAGATGAAGAATTCCACAAAACTTAATTGCCTTTAACCCCATGTTTTGCCTTTTCAAACATTGATTGGCCTATATGGTACGATCACAACTATGGTCTGCAGGTATTGGATTGTCCGGGTTTATTGTTAGTTATTCAATTATGATAAACATTTATGTTTCATGATAATGCCTCATTTAGAAGTTTGTCAGACACACAACACACACATCACGTTTTTTAAAAGAAAATAGTAGGCATTTTACCACCAATTTCCATGAAACAGAAAATTAACAGAAGAAAACAAAGGGAAAAGAAAACAGAAAACCAGAACCAGTAGAAGAGGATTTTACTTTCCTTCTTCAAACAAAAAAAAGAAGAAGAGAGTTCTACTGGTTACAAAAGTAAATATTCCCATCCACAAACATCATATTATTGAAGTCAGTCCTTTCTTGGAATGAATACAGATCCACTAGTTGATGATATCTGGCTTGCTATAGACAATCTAATGTGAACTTTCCTGATGCTATGGGCAGCCATGTTGCATGACTTCGAAATATGCAAGATTCAGACCCATCCATACAAAAGAAAAACTAGAGTTTCTTATTGCATACAATGGCAGGTAAATCAAATCCATGCCATGATTCATGATAATAAATAAATGGTGCATCCGAATAAAACTATGGAAATAATGCTTACTTCCAGGTTGGGCGATAGATTCAGGCCTTTGGAATTCAGGCTGCGGACTCTGTGGCCTCTCAGATCCAGCCTCTGAAACAGGATAACATGGAATTTCACCTCAAGATTATACAAAAACATAAATTCACAAAAAAAAAGAACAAAATGGGAATATCGCACAAAAATATTGGTTATCTCAGGAAAAAGAAAGAAAAGAAAAATTTGCACTCTTTTTCCTTTTGAACAAAGGAAAAACATAAACCGGAGAAAGGGGAGACTGTTATCAGTGTAATCATAACATTTGTGATTCTAAAGTAAATTATTTCAATCAAAGAACAAAGTAAAACATAAGCCACCATATTTGGGAATCCAAATTAAGATCAACAATTTATTAAAAGCACAACAATATAAAAAAATAGCATTGTCTTGCCTGTGTTAAAATCAGCTTAATGAAAAGTATTTTGACATATATTGATATATAAAGTCATTATGACTGTGAATCCATTATCTCTTACTAAGGACAATGAAATTGATATTTTCAATGATTGACATCTCCTTCTGTAGAGAGTGGAAATAAGAAAAGAAAAGAGAAAAACCTATTTCACCTTTAAATTCAGCACTCTCTCAAAGACATTTTCAGGGAAGAGAACGAAGAAATGGAACGGAAAATCAAGCCAACACAAAAGCACAAATCCAAACAGGGAATAAACACTGTAAGGGTCAAAGATCATACAACTTTAATCTATATCTACTAAAAACAAAACAACCACAGAGTAAGGGTCTCTAATTTTCAATCAAAGTCATTGTATCAATGAATTTCATAGCTAGAACAAACAATTCTCTCCCTACCTACTTAATCAAAAAGAATTGAACAAATAAAAAATGAGGTGTTACACCAAATATAAGTACCTTTCCCCCCTCAAGATAGTACTTTTAGACATACTTGTTGCAATCATAAATCCTATATACAGCCCAGTAAAAATATAGTACAATAAAAGGTAAAAATATAGTATAATAAAAGTGAAACCTTTGGTAACCAGAGAACAAAAATTCCAGATGAGTTGATTAGCCATGACAGCAAGTTGGCATGCACTTACCGAAACATCATTACACAAATTTACGGTGCCTAGGTCTTGAGATGTAATAGGTGCACATTTCTTGTATAATGGGTGCACATTTCATGTACTGCCATCGTTAAATTACCAGTTTGAAGAGTAGGAGAGCTTGAATTGAAATAAAATTATAGAAAATCACGGCCATATCACAGGACTTTGTCCGCAGCCTGAGCACTTTACTGTCACTATAAGCAGTGCCCCCTACATAATAAATTATAGAGAATATATGTTGTAATTGCCACCTACCAAATCATCCCCTGCTTTTACATCCACTTGCGGCAGCATCATAAGTCGAGAATCTCGACTCTCAGGTGTCGATGTTTTCCTCCGACTTGACAAAGAAGAACTCTTGTTTACTGAAGATCCCAGCTTTGATCCGCTAGAAACAGAAGGTGACCGACCTGAGGAAGAACGCGCCAATGGAGAAGAGATGCTAGATGTCGTCTTTCTCATACTGCCACTACGGCCATTGCTATTCAATGATGATGAGTGAACTCCAACAGATGAAGATGATCTAAGAACAGGTTTCTTAACAGACTCCGTCTTGCTGGCACCAGATCCTGGTGAGGAAAGTGAGACTGAAGTTACCCTCTTCGATTCCAAACGACTCACTGGGTTCGGAGTTTTGGGGCTGACTGAATGCAGTGATGCTCGCCTACTTTCTGAAAGAGATTTTTTAATGGGCCCCGAAGTCGACGAGGAAACCCGCTTTCCCGCGAGCGAGGCCTCACCATCAACCCGTTTCCCTGACAAGCCTCCAGTGCTGTTTCTTCTCTTCAATTCTGCAAGGGTGGGGACAGCGGGCTTGATGGAAGATCTAGTCCTGCTTGAGGCGGTATCCGAAATATCAGTACTCTCCGATGCTCGTCTGCTCGAATGAACCGCCCCAGGAACCCTTGCACCCGGAGCAACACCGGATTTCACATCCTTCAAAGAACTTCTAACACTTTCCGCAGAAGCAACAGATGACTGCTTCTTCATTGATGCTGAAGCAAGTGGCTTCTTGACCAAATTCTCTGATGAAGTATCCATTATTTATAGAAAAACTTAGAAGCTCTGGCCTACAAACAAGGTCCTCCGGATTCGCAGTCCATCCTTTTCAAGAAACCGAACGCTCCAGATGGATTAAAATGACAGTCGCTTTGGTCTGCACCCAAACAAACTTTATGAGAGCTGGAAAAACAAACAGCACGTATCAACAAAGCAAGGTGCAATTTGCATACATGAGTGGCAGAAGGCACTAAAATTCAATTGAATGAGAAACCTCGTCATGTAAGTATTAAAACACACAATCTGAAAAGAAGAAGAAAAAAAATGGTTTTTCAAGGAAGTTTCAATGTTCTTGGCAGCCAGAAATTTCAACAAAGACAACATAATTGAACAAGTTCACCGCATACATAACAAAACCCAAAGGGAAAAAAACAAAATTCAACCATATTTTACGGCGTTCCGAAGATTTTGGAGAAATGCAGGTCCCCAAGTCGATTAAAAGAGAAGAAAGATTAATAATTCAACTCAGATTGAAGAACTCTTTTACAAAAACCCCAAACAAAACAACGGGAACACACCCATCACTGATTCAGACACATTTTCAACGCTCAATCACAAAATGCAGGTCCCAAATTGTTCATCCGACCCAAATTTTTTGTTTAAAGAACTCAAACAAAGGAACTCTCGTGCAGAAGCAGCGCAACGAGAGCTCACAAAAGCCCACCAAAAACCGTGAAACGAAAACCTTCACTTCAACCATATGTCAGACGAAAAATACAGGTCTTTAACACAACATTTCAACAGAAACCCCAAAATCCGCCAAAAAAAAAGAGAGAACCCCAACAAACCCTCTCGAAAAGCTTCAACTTTGCAGGACCTCCAAACCCTCACACACACACACACACAGAGTTAGACGTAGAGACCGAGTCGAAGAGATCTGGGAAAACCAGACGGGAACAACCGAAGAAGCTCAAGTAAGCTCGGTTTTTCTTGCGATTGCCTTGCCTTCGCTTGTAGATCCGGCGAAGACTGCGAAGACTCTCTCAGTCGCAGAGACCCATGATTAGGGTTTTTGTCGGACACGGAGAGAGAGAGAAACGGAGAGAGAGAGAGAGTCGGCAATGCAGTCGAAGAAAAGCTGGTGAGAGAGAGAGAAAGTGAAGCTTTTTTTTGGTGAGTGGGAGAGAGAGAGAGGACCCGCTTGAATTGTTTTTTCTTTTTTTTCTGTTTTTTTTTTTGGTAGTGGTGGGGGGAGGAGTATGGACAATTACGGAAAGGACCCTTCACTTACTTTTTTCTTTGGGTGTCAAAAACAGCTTCTTTTTTGGCACCCCTATGGGGTGCACACCTCTTTTTTATACACCCAACAAAAAACAATGGCTCTTTAAACACCTCTTTTTTTAATCTGACACAATTATTGGATATAAATATGAAATATCGGAGTGTCGGAGTCCAGTGTAGCATAGTTTTCTGAATCCGCGACACAATACGTCGACATAAATACCAAAGGACATTAATAGTGTCCGAATGATCTAAATGCTACACCCTGCGACACAATCACTTCGACATAAATATAGACACTGATAGTGTCGCGAATGATTTAAATGGGGGTGCACATGTCATTAAAACGGAGCTTACCCATTTATGAAGGGTGTGCACCCCATGAGGGGTGCAAATAGAGACACCCCTGATGGACGGGCTTCGTCGTCTGGGGGTGTTGGTGATGTGATTGGTACACGTGTAACAAAATAATCTGGATGGAGCCATAATAAATTATACATATAATATATTTTTTTGATATGATTCTTACACACGTTTTCGTTTACGGTCCCTCTTACCTTCTAGAATTAGAGGTAATCTTTTTTACCGCCCAAAATAAAGTTTTACTGTCCCTCTTACCTTCTAGAATTATATATATGTCTCTTTAGAGTGGTCTGTCAACGGGTTATGTTCGAATCTGATCATGGTGGACTCAATCAATTTTGATTGTCGGATCTATATCGGGTCTTGAATCTTTCGGATTTGAGTATTTTATACGATGTAAATAAAAATATCATGTGTATACCTAGATCCATTGACAACTTTAGATCGAACCATTTAAAATAAATTAACACGAACACATAAAAATTAAAACTACTTTTTAAAGTCTTGTAAGTTATAACACCCTAAACAAGTCACGCAATAAATCAATCAAATTATACAAATTCAAAAGTTAATAGTATAAAATACTTAAATAAGTTAATTAAAGTTATACAAAGCACATTGTATTACTATAAGTTTATTACATATTAAACAAGTAAGTTTTTGCAAATATGGGCATATATATAAAATAGTCGGGTCTCCGATCCATAGGATTGGGTCATGGTGAACCTGAACCGACCCGATCTTATGTTCAAGTCTACCAGATCGAGTGAATTACATGTGCAATCGGGTGCTGGTCAGGTCGAGTCTGAGTCTGGACCTGACCCATAGGCCTACTTTAGATGAGGTATATATTTCAATAATTTTACATTTACTAAAATTAAGTTCATTTAATTTAAATGAATTCAAAATGAAACGATATACACTTTTTCATTTAAATATATATCTTACTAGACAATGTTTACCATTTTTTAAAAATTAAAATTGTGTGAGAACTATCACATATTGTCCATGTGACCATCCCTACCATTTTCCTTCTAAATTATGTTCAATGTGTTATATAGGGTAAATTTTTAGTGAGATTAGTTAAAGTGAACACATGACTTTTTTCTTTTCTTAAAAAGTGGTTTATGCAATTCTTTAAAATATAATTATATATATAGGTAATTATTTGAACTTTTTATAGATAAATGCTGAGATTCAAACTCATGATAATTATTTAATATTGAATGGAAAATGAAAATTTTATTTTCAAGCAAACCACTTAGATATGTTAATAAAAAATCTATATATAAATGTCTCGTCTTCTAAAATTAAATGACTTATCCCAAGATCTTATATCCCAACCATTTATTTGAAGGTGGATTCTTTATTCCATCGTGGGAATAATTGGATCCCATTTGTTCGGTGAATGATGATTAACGAGATGAAAATAGAATACCACTAGATTGACCACATCTAAAAAATTAATGTGTGGATTCCTTGGGATTATTATTATTGACATTCCTTATGCCCCCAAACAGTAACACTATAAAAATAAAACTTTATTTAATAACACCCACTAAACATTTTAGTTAATGTGGGTTGTAGTTCGTATTTAAGTGGTTAAACATTTTTTAAAATTTAAAATAAAATGATATCCCATTTTAAGTATTATTAATACGAGTATAATGTAACTACTTAGAGAATATAATCTCATTTTGATCTAAATTAAATATAGGTACATACGTACACACACACATGATCATTTTGTTTAGTCCATAAAGCTAACAATTTTATTAAATACATTTATTGTATTTGTAGTATTTAGAGAACTTTTATTAATGTAGGAAAACACTCTAATCTGTCAATTCGTTTTTTAAAGTTTTTCTATCCAAATATTATCAGTGTGTGCATTTTTGTATATTTGTACATTGTTAAGCAACATGCCTCTGTCTCATTATCAATCTCATACATTGTTATGCATCTTTGTATGTTAATAAATTGAACATCAAAAACCTTATGAAATGTTTATATAATGTATATTATTATGTAACTTGTATATTGTTATAAATTTTGTGTACATGGTTAATTTTTTAAGAAATAAATGTATATTGATTGTGTGGTGCATATTTATAAAGTTTTCGTTTTTTCATATTTCAAACAATTTTATATTAATCTCCCCCTTAAAAAATTATTGGGTCTGCCACCGAACGGGAACAACGCCCTAATATTCTACATGAACAAGAAATTTTATAACAATTTATTTTAGTATGAAGGTACGTATCTCTGAGACATTACAAAAATAAAGTGACATTACAAAATGGACTTAAGGACATTGATACATTGAGTTAATTTGCAACACCATTTATAGTTGTCACATCACTAATTCACTGTATAAAATCGATTAATTCAGTATATATTCCACCATCTCTATTTTTTCTAAAAAACGTAAAAAAACATGTATTCAATTCATCAAAAATTATATCTTTATTTTATAAAAATTGTATTTCAATAAACAAATTATATATTAAAAAATCAAAATTCACGCGATTGCAAAGGGGCCGGACATAATTTTTCCTTAAAAAAAGATGACAAATTAACCAGGAATGCAAAATCAAAATTGATTATAAAATTTAAAAACCAATAAAAATAATATTAAAACAATCCATAAGACAACCTAATCCCATATTTTAAAAAGAATGGACTTATCTTTAACAAATATAAAAATAATAATAAATATATATATACACCCTATCTTAAAAAGACATGCACTTATAGATGACTATAAAAATATATAAATTATTTACGAGACCATTCTCGCAGACTTTGTGTAAAATTTATTACAAAATTAAAAACCTAAGAAAAAATTTTAAAATAGTATGTAAGATGATCTCACATACAATCCGTATATGTTTTAATTGAATAAATTTATTTTTAATTAATATATTTTTTTTAAAATAAAATATATGTCCTATCTAAAAAATTATATTTTTATAGGTAACTATAAAAATATATGAAATGATTGTTCGTGCATATTGCGTATAATAATATTTAAAAAAAAAACAGTATAGACTTTTGGTTGTATGTGGTCCAGCAAGAAGAGGTCGCGGAACATGAATGCAAAGAACAACGCCGACACGCATTTCGATATATATATCCTGAAAATCTGGTCCATTTAATGCATCTCTACATAAAACTATTATATCCATTTAATAGATAGAAGACATTATTATATTCAACTGCATTGTCTTGAATTACAATGGCCGCAATTGAAAATCTCACTTATTACACGTGTACTCAAATGGGAGAGAGAGAGAGTTAAGTGTTCGTTTGGATAGAATATAAATTATCATACGGTTTATATATATTTCATGAACAAATAACTTTATCAACTGAATAAATAATTTTTTATTTGATTGTGTTTTTTTGTTATTCTTATTAAAAAATATAAAAATGTTGAGTTATTTGGTTGATAAATAATAAAATTTGAATAAGGTGTAAAAAATTGACTTGACACGTGAGCCTCATTAATATATAATATGTAACGACACGTGATTTGACAGTGAGTCATTTTATACTAGTGAAGGAATAACACAATTTCAAGGGGGGTCTGGAATACAGATGCCAGTTTATTTTCATATAATCCTGCATAACTATATCCATTTATTCTCTCTATTCAAACTATATCCGACCAATTCCTTATTCTTTTACCCAAACGCTCCCTTAGGAGGTCTATCACGCGTTCCATGTTTCGCTTATTTATTTTGATTCATAAGTTGTTCAATTTAGTTATTTTAGTAGTTATTTGATTTATAGATTATTCAGTTGAATTCAAAGGTGTTTCAGTTTGATCAGAGAGTAATAGAGGTTGGTTTTGAGTTCGTTTAGTTTGATTTATGTTTTGTCTACACCGATTCATATATAATTTAACATTGTTCGATTTTATTTATACATGACAGACTATAATATTCTCTTACATCATAGACATGTGTATAACATACGAGTGTTCACATGTTAACCTATCAAAGAAAATTGATATCTAAATAGAGCTGTGTATCCACCGTAGAGTGTTATATAAATTGAACGAATGCATAACAAAAAAACATGAATACAATAGAGGGGTCCTCGGTCTAGTGTGTACCATTTTTCCATTTCCCTCTTTCATATTCAAATCAGTTTTGTAACACTTTGCTTTATTATAAAACTGGCATAATTAAATTGAGGGAAAATAAAAAAAATTTCTTTGACCACATAAAAATTAGCTGTTTGTGGCAAACAAAAAGTATGAAAAAAATTTCCTTCACATTCTCTTTCTTATTTTGTCTTATCAGGAGATAAGGGAAAAAAATTCCTCACCCTACAGTAGGGAAAGTGAAGGAAAGAGAGTTGACTTTTTTTGGGTTTGAATATTAAATATTTGGTGATATTGAATATTTTTGTTTGTTCTTATTTTTATTTTATAATAAAACAATAAAAGTATTTATTTAAATTTTTTATTTATTGTGTGATATGTCCTTGTTGATTATCTTTCAAAATTTTTTTATTTGAAAACATTTGATTGATAATTTAGGTTATTTTTATATTATATTTAAATTAATTAGCATACAAACAATATTTTTGTTGTCATTTTTCATCACTTTCTCTGATAATATAAACAATACATTTCATTTTCAATCATTTTTATCATAAGCACATAAAATAATTTTTATTTTTTGTCATTTTTCATCACAAGCACAAATCACAATTTTTATTTTCCATCACTTTCCTTAACAGACACAAATAACACATAAACTGGTCAAAGAGAAAATAATTTATTTTCCATCACTTTCCATTTGACCCATATTACTTCACTTTTCTTCATTTTTCATTTGAGATTATGCACAAACACACTCTAAAAAAATACATGGTTAAGATTATAAAATAATTATCATTAGAGCATCTCTTATGGATCTGTAATTTTGTGATCCAATAAAATAAGAAATATTTTTGGAGCACAATCTGAACTAATACTCTCATTCAGCGTCTCTATTTCATTTTAAAATAATAATCTCTTATAAAACTTTTTTAAATATCTCTTTCATTTTTTATATAAAAGAATAACAAACCACTAATAAATGTAAGTATATATCAACTATATCAAATCAATATTAATGAAAAATACATAATACATATTCTTTTAGTCCCCGTTTGTATTGTGGAATAAGAGTGGTTTAAAAGTGGAATAAGGTGGAATAAAAATAGATAAGGGAAATTAGGTGTTTGTTTAAAGAATATGGGTTGGAATTACTATCCCAGATAAATGAGTATAAGAGAGTATAACAATTCTAAGTAACCCTTAGAATAAGCTGTACTCACTTTATATATTTCCATGAGCGTACATGTCAAATCAATTTTTTACACCGTATCACATCAAATCACATATCAACACCTCTTATACATCAAATGGCCACATGTCAAATCAATTTTTTCACACTTTATTTATATTTTATTCTTTAACAATTCAACATTTATTCTTACGTTTTCCAATGAGAATAATAAAAAACACAATTAAACAAAAAATTCTTATTCTTGTAGAATTGTTATTTATACTGGTATAATTATCATCCAGAATAACTTAATTTCTTATTCCAAAGGGGGTTTAAAGAATAATTAAAAAATTCTTTTCTCGTGAGATTTCAAATAAAGTTTTCAAAATACACTTATACAAATAGTTGGGGAAGGGAGGGGATCCTGTCGATTCATCAAATATTGTCACGTGACACTTTTACATACAAAACACGTGATATTGTAATAGTTATTTTCAGTTTATGTCATGTATCAAAATATCAGTCATTTACAATTTATGTAAATTTATTCGTTAAGAATCGAAAGCTATAAAAATATTTTAAGGTGAATGATTAATAAAAAAACGTATAAAAAAAACGTAAATCAACTTTAATGTCATTTCAACATAATTTATGCGTATCAAAATTTTCAAAGCAAAAAATAAAAAATAAAAAAGTGAACAGCCGTGT
The DNA here is from genome assembly GCA_030737845.1 of Acorus calamus. Classification (NCBI taxonomy): domain Eukaryota; kingdom Viridiplantae; phylum Streptophyta; class Magnoliopsida; order Acorales; family Acoraceae; genus Acorus; species Acorus calamus. The sequence continues at coordinate 5,829,027 of CM060858.1, read as the reverse complement.
GACCAATAAGCGCATCTGGTAATTTCGGAAAAAGTAGAGGGGTTTTAAGTAAATTCGCAAGTATCATTTTTCAGTGACGTCCCGCCAACCACTACCAACGTCAAAAAGAACAGCTGTACGTCGGGGGGGGGGGGACGTAATTACGAAAAAGACCCTCTATTTTCAAAATTTACGGATAACACAAATTTTATAACTTTTGCCTTTTTGGATATGGTGGGAAAACGACAGCCTCTCAAGACGAGGTTGACATGTCAGTAGTGAGTAGTGACCACTTATAAAAGAGAGTAATAAATGTGAGTGTGACGTATTTCGACTTTGCGTGGAGGGTCGCAAGTACTGGTTAAAGATGGGGGTTATGCATTAACAGAGGACCATTAGATTCCGGTCTAGTACATTACACCCCGTCTGGGAAGCGGAATAAGTTAGTATAAAGGTAGTATAAGGATGGTATAAGAATGGATAGAAAAAATGGTTGTTTGTTTGCATAGTATAATTTGGTATTATTAAGCCAGTTTAAACGAGTATAAGAGAGAATAACAATTCTAAGTAACCCCTAGATAAGCTATACTCAATTTATCTATTCCATGGGCCTACATGTCAAATCAACTTTTTACACTCTATCACATCAAATCACCTATCAACACCTCTTATACATCAAGGGGCCCACATGTCAAATCAATTTTTTATACTTTATTTATATTTTATTCTTTATCAACCAAACAATTCAACATTATTGTTACGTTTTCCAATTAGAATAAAAAAAATACAACTAAACAGAAAATCTCTTATTCATGTAGATTTATTATCTATACTGGCATAGTTATCTATCCAAATAACTCAATTCCGCAATCCAAACAGGGACTTAAGATGGAAGTGTAAAATAAACGATGCCAGCGCTAGACACGACACATTGAGAAACATGTGTGACATGTTATTAGCATAGCATGGCAAGTTAATAGGATATGGGTCTTGCTAGGCCAATCCTGTGATACATTAGCTCATTTTAATATGGTATGTTAGTGAGTACAACACGATAGACATGACATGATAATCTACGATAGACACGATCATTTTAATGGAATAAGATTCATCCAAAAATGCCAAATATGTATACTATATGTATGTATGTATGTATGTATGTATATGTGTAATCTTCATGGCCAGCCTTGGGATAACTAGAGTAGGGCCACCGCTTACCTAATGCCCCCATCCCAAACAGTCCCCAAATCCCAAAATATATAAAAAAAATATTTTTAAATTTGAAAATTAACATTCAAAATTTCAATCCTAGGGTTTTTTGGTAATAAAAATGACATATTTCGATTTCTTATACTTTCCCAGTTACTTATTCGAATGGGTTTTTTTGGATGTATACCATAAAAAAATATGGTATTTATTTTCATACCACTACAAATATCATATTTATTTTTATAGTATTATAATTTTTCTTATGGTAAAAATGTGCCCCTCTTTTGACATTTTTAATTAAAATGAACCTTAATTATATTTAGTCTTTAATCAAGAAGTAAAAATGACAAAAATAACCTTAACATATAATATTTTGTCATAATGTAAATAATTAAACATAATAACCTAATTAATTTTATGTTCTTTCTAAATCAATCGTGAGTCATTTAACATTATCCCTTCTTTCCTTTTCTTCCAATCAAGAACTAATTTTCTTTAAAAATTTATTTTGTAATATATATTATTAACTGTTCTCGAAATAATTTTATTTCATTTTCACTAATGTAACTATTAATAATTATTATATATTTGGTAATAATAAATAGTTTGTATGATTAATTTTTATGTTTTTGGATTTTCGATAAAATTTATCATTTTCATGTTAAAATTAATCTTTTTATTTTTATAAATATTGTATTTGATAAGGTTAAATATGCTATAAAAGAGAGGGTAATTTAGTCTTTTCTCCAAGACTTTAACGGTTTTAATGGAAATTTGAATAGAAGTTAACTAGGATGATATATATGCATAAGTTCTACATATTTTAATGGTATAAAAATAAATAGATTATTTGGATTGATATAAAATTAAATAGCATTTTTTTAATGGTATACACGCAAAAAACCCTATTCGAATATAATTTTTAGATTTTACATTAGTTGGACAGAATATTCCTATAATATTCTTTCTTTTTTGACAGACTTTTAACACATGGATTATAATCATTAACTACAGCATAATATAGAGACCTACGGTGATTTAAGGATTTTACAAGGTCTAAAATCGATTTAACTAAAGATTACATAGAGTTATATGGATTTTTCCCTTTTTTTGAATACATATGTTATTTTATTCTTTTATAGTTATGTTTTATTTTCTTCTTTTCCCCATTTTAGTCAAATTTTTATTTTTAACTTTAATATTCTTTTTTTTAAAATAGATATTTGTTATCTGATTTCATTTATGAACATCGAATTACAAACTCTAAAAGGGATTTGGGAGGGGGGAAGAGAAGTAAATAGAGAACAAACAGTAAAACAAAGTAAACAAAGCAGGAAAACAAGTTCCTACCCGAGTAGAAAAGGCTTCTAAACTCGATGGACCGCCACTGCCCCTGAGCTACACCACGCTTATGTGTTTTTCCGCTACCCTCGGAGGGCCTCCTGGTAGTCCGAATGTACTTGTTCCAGTCCTGCACCAGCCCCCCGAACGATTCCCCCATGTTCTCCACATACGCTTGGGCTCTACGAAAATTACCTCATTCCGCGTTGTCCACATAGTCCATGCCCCCACCGACACGATCGCTTGCGTGCAACACCTCCCTTGCGACGCCCGCTATTTTGCACAACTCCTTGCCCACCCTCCATAATTCCTCCACATTACGAAAGGATATGACCAGCCCGGTCTTTCTCCCAGATTCCCAAACAAACACACACTCGCAAAAGAGGTGGTTGATCGTCTCGGGGCCGCCGCGCAAAGCACACATGTGGTAGAGGCGTTCATAGCCCACTTGACCCGATATACCTTTGTGAGAAGCCGTTCCTGAAAAACCATCTACAAGAACACTTTGATCTTCATAGGGACTGGTGGTCTCCAAATCTATTGATATCTGGGGAAGCTTGGTTGAGTTCCAGCAGTTCGCTCGTGCCACCACTTGTAACCGCCCTTGATCGTGTAATCCCTCAACGCCGTCAGTCTCTATATTAGGCAATCAGCCCGGTCTAGACAAAGTATGAACTATGAAGTAGTCCACCACGCCACGGGCATCGCGAACTAGCCAATCTCTACCTCGCTGAGACGCGTCTGCATAAGCGGGATGGTCCACACTCTGGCGTCTTCCGCCCCAAGAAAGAACTCGCTGATTGCTCCTTCTTTATTTGTGGATAGCCGGAATATGTCAGGTGCCGCATCCCCCAAACGCTCCTCCCTGCACCATCAATCGAACCAAAAGTGGATCAAAATGCTGCTCCCCGCCACCCATCCGAATGCGCTGTCCGCCACTGCCTGGTCCGCAAGAATCCCCTTGCATAGGCTCGATGCCCTCGCATTGAAATATGACCACCTCTTCTCCCCTAGCCCGTTGCCCCCGTATCTGGCTTTCGAAACAGATAGCCATGTCGAGTTGTGGCCCACTAATCATCTCCACATCCATTTCATAAGAAGAGTTTTGTTCATCACTTGAAGGTCCAGCTCCCCTAATCCCCCCTCCTTCTTGTGCTTGCAGACGGTAGCCCAATCCACAGGATGATGAGTTTTTCTATCTCCCTCTGCACCTTTCCAAAGGAACCTTCTCCGATTCACATCGACCTTCTCCAGGATCCCCGCCAGAGCTCTTAAAACTGACAGAAAGAACAATGGCAAGTTGGTCAGCACCGCTTGCAGCATGGTTACCCCCCCCCCCCCCCCCAACTGAGAAGCATTCCTTTTCAACCGGCTAGCCTCTTCTCGAATTGCTCCACTAGCGGATCCTAGTTTTTCTTCTTCATGCTTCCTTTTACCAACGGGAGCCCCAAGTGTTTAGTGGGAAAGGTGCCTACGGAACACCCATGCATGCCGCAAGACTCTCCTCTTCTATTGGATCCAGATTCAACCCAAACACGGTGCTTTTGTTAAGATTATCACTCCATTAGAAATAATTTTTTCGCTACTTCTATTTTTTTTCATTATATATAAACATATATTGAGAGACTCATTTACATGTTTGCCTAGGATGGCATTTAGCTTGGCTGATATCTCCCTGGCTTTAACATCACACATTTCTCCCATTTCAAGGGTTTTTTATTTGACTGATATTGTGTGAATGTAACCAATTAAGTAGAAGCAGACAGTAGTACAATTTAGATGCAATGATATATCATAAAACTATATGCCTCAATGGAGTGGGATAACACTCATGTTTGGTTTCTTGCTTGAATAAGAAGCATGAGACAATGCCAATCTGTCTTGACCACACCTTTTATGCCCAGCTTTAATAGAATATCCAACCTGGATTAAAAGTCTCATCAATTTTCAATATATATATATAATTCAAAGGAAAATGTTATACTTATCCCCATTTCCAATCTCAAATGCAGTTTATAATATTTTTTTTATAAATTGTATATTTCATCTAATAAATTATTTACTTTTATAAAAGCTGAAGTAGATACTCCAATGAAAAAGTATTCTGACAATATATATACTTGTATAGGGTTATATAATGGGTTGAGTGCAACAAAGCTCTATTTAATAAGTAGGCATTAGAATGATATTGGAGTCCATACTTCATGTTTTTACACCAAATTATATGCTTAGTTATATGAATTATGCAATCTTTGAAAAATCAAGAGAATGGGAGGACTGCACGGAGAGCTACACACGAGATTTTATCCCTGAAAACCACATATTCTGATCATGTAAAATATTCAGCTAATATAAAAATAGAAATAACTACCCTACAATTACCCCAAACCAGATAAGCAACACTTGATTGAATTTGTCCTATCCACAGAGGAATTGTTTATAGAGAACGATGAATCAGGTGGATATTTTCAAATTGTTTTGTTTTTCTTTTTATTTAACATTTGTTTAGTGGGTGGTGGTGGTTTTGGAGTTTTAAAAATGGGACCACCTTTCCCTTTTGATGATACATTCCACCTATAAAAAAAAATGAGACCCACAACCATCTGATTTTTCTACTAACAATGACTTAAACAACCAAATGAAGCCATCAATGGAGGCTCCCCCACATGCAAATGATGGAACTTAAAAGCATCTATATGTCTGTCTTCTTCATTTTGCCAACCACCCTTGTTGATTATATTAGATTGACCATAAGGTGTGGTTTATTCTTTGCTTTGCTTTGCTTTGCTTTGCTTTTCTTTTTCTTTTTGCCATCCAAATTTATAAACAATTAATTGTCATGGAGAGCATGGTCTCTCTCAAATATAATAATGTATTTATATAAGAAAAAATTGAACTACTTGATTTGTGGATAAGATTATCTGGGTTAAAAATGGTAATTGTTTTATCTGGCTCAATGAAATTTTATCTTTAATGCTTGATTTATTAGGCCCCGTTTGGATATGAGTTTATGTAGATTATTTGAAAAATTAAAAATTCACAAACTCTAAATTTTAAGCTCACATTCTAAGAATCTTAACGTTTCAAGCTCACATTAAAACACAGCATTAGAATATGATTATAATATTGGACGGATATACCAGAATAGATTACACCTGTTCCGCATATATATCTATTATTATTAATTATAGTATATCAAAGCTTAACTTTGATATTTTATTAAAACAAATATGTTTTTTTCCACCGATAGGTCTATTATTCTATTATCCATATTCTAATTCATTGGGAGTTGTGAATATATATATTTTTTTATTGGTAAATTAATTGGTCAACTCTTCTTTTATCAAAATCAAGTTATTTCACTAAAGAGGTACCTCTATCATTTTACTAAGGGTGCGTTTGGTTGCGCGATTGCAAGCCTGATTCTGCAGGAATCTGCGATTGCAAGCCTGATTCTGCAGGAAGCTCACTTTCTCAGCTTTTTAAAATCGCAGCTTTTGGGCACTATTTGCCTGCAATCGCTGGATTTAAAACTACGATTACAAAACTGTTTGGTTGCGTGATTGCAAACGCAGCTTCCTGTAATCGCAATCGCGCAACCAAACGCACCCTAAGAGAGGGTTAAGTGATTTGTTTTTCCTAAGCTATGAATATATTAAATATCTTGGACTTTTTATTGATACACATTTTTCCGATTCTCTTCTCTTAAGCCCTGTTTGTTTTGGGTATAAGCTCTTGGATAACCCCAGATAAGAATTTTAGTGTATTTGTTTACCCCAGATAACCCTCGATAAAGTATGCTAGAATAAACTGGTATAAAGTGGTATATAGATTTCAATCAATCCCTGGAATTAAAATTATTCTAGGTTATTCTATTCAAATAATATGTGCACCCAATGTTAAATCAACTGTCATCACCTCTTATAAATCATCTGTCAAATCAACTATCATTATTTTTTTACCTTTTTAAATCCTTATCCATACTTTATTCACATTTTACCCAAACAAAACATTTATTCTTACGTTTACTAACGAGAATGATTCAAAACACAACTAGACAAAATCATTTTATCCTTATTTATACTAACTTATGCTCAGATAAATGTATATCCAAGAATAAAACTTATTCCCATTCCAAACGGGGGAAGAGTCAACCTGTGATTGTCACAGTGTGTATTAAGATATATTTTGAAACTTTTTGGATCCTTGGGCAAAAATCATGCCTAATTTCCAAACACCCTATTTATATCAGGAAATGAGAGTTGATTTGCTAGTAATTTCCATTGTACATGTGAAATAGATTGGATGGAATAACAAAATTTTAGAAAGAGATCTGGAATACCAATAACAACTTATTATCATCTATTATAAGATAAACTATAACGTTTATTATTTATAAATAAATATATTTTTGGACTTATTTTTTCTATTTTTCCCTTATTCCACTAGTCAAATAGATAGCTATACCGAAATTGATAACAATCCATACTGAATAAACAAATTTTTGTTTGATTGACTTTTCTATTATTCTCATTGAGAAATGTAAAAGTGACATTTTTATTATTTGATTCATCTTGAATAAAGCAATGATAGACTGTGAATAATAGATATGCATAGATATAATTAAAATACACATTCTAATTCATTTACAGTGAAGAGGGGCTACTACTAACCAACCCTAAACCACTACCTACGCCTCTGAGAGAGTGGATGCCTCCTAAGCGGTGGTCTGACCCTTCGGTCATTATTGCAGACTTTACTCACAATGTGAAATCTCTAATAGAGCATATAACAGAGAATGAAGACTTTGTTTATGTTTGTTTTTGTTTGACTAAATTAAACAATTATCATTTCAATATGCGTGATGAATATATCCAATTCATTTGATGAATTTTAGAATGTCTAGTTAATCCAAAAAAATAAAAAAACAAAAAAGAAGAAGAAGAAAGGCAAGAGACTCATTTAATTTTTTAAATAATAAATAATAAAAAAATAAAATACACTGCAATAAATTGTATAAACTCATTTAACGAATTATACATTATACATGTAACAACACACTTATGGATAATATCTCATATAACTCATTTAACAAGGCATTCATATAGCGGGTTGAGCAGGTTGAGGAGAATGATACATTATCCGCATCTTAAATCATTTTATTCTACACGTCAAATCAACTAAGATCCATGTGTAAAATTATTTTTCACAATTCATAAATCATTATGTACATCTTATTTACATTTTATTAACAACTTATCGATGATTAACTTAAAAAAATAATTTCATTATTACATTGTCCAAATGAGAATAACTAAAAGGCCAACAAAACAAAAATGATTTATTCCAACTGGTATGGTTATCTATCTAGGAATACCTGATATCACTAACCAAACAAGGGCACTAAAAACGGGCTCAAGCAAACTAATCTTTAGCTCGGTTCTGTATTTGTCCCTCTTTTGATTTAACAAAAAAAATCTATATAAAAAAAAGACAATAAAAATCTCTAGCAGATAAAGCATAAGTTAATAACTCAAGTCCTATAATCATGCAGTACCTTTTGCAATTCCACTCTCACTGAACCTCCTATATACTTGGTTAAAAATGAATAGACATCAGTCACAAGAACACCTCATCCTTCTTACAGTTCCCACATGCTTTGATTTTGTTAGCACATAAAAAACAAGTCTTACAAAAATCTAAGGCACCGTTTGGGAAGCGGAATAGGCGGGAATAATGGTAGTATAAGGGTGGTATAAGAATGGATAAGGAAAATGGTTGTTTGTTTGCAGAGTATAACTTGGTATTACTAAGCCAGTTTAAACGAGTATAAGAGAGTATAACAATTCTAATCAACCCCTAGGATAAGCTATACTCACCTTATCTATTCCCATGGGCCCACATGTCAAATCAACTTTTTACACATCATCACATCAAATCACTTATCAACACCTCTTATACATCAAATGTCAAATCAACTTTTTTACACTTTATTTATATTTTATTATTTATCAAACAAACAACTCAACCTTTATTCTTACGTTTTCCAATGAGAATAAAAAAAATACAACCAAAAAAAATCTTTTCTTCTTGTAATTTGTTATCTATACTGGCATAGTTATCTATCCAGAATAACTCAATTCCGCTATCCAAACGGGGACTAAGCATATAAAATGCACAAGGGAGGGACTGTATTTAAGAAACACTGTTATGATTCAAGTCAGTAAAAAAGACCATGTTACTTCACAGGATGCTCTTTTGAAGATCTATTCAACTGATGAGATATACAGACATCAGCTTTTGATTCACAAGGAATAAAGACATGACACCTTTTTTTTTTCATAGAATAAGTCCGCACCAATCAAATGGCATAACTGTAAAACATATTTTTAAAAAAATTTGCACATGCAATTAAAAATCATGCTAAACACAATTACACAAACTATGACCATCATATGTCTTGTGTATTATCATGGAATCAAACATGCAGTGAGACAGAACTACTACTACTACTGCTACTCAAATCTCCTCAATCCTTCATATGTGGGAGACAAAATATGGATAGATAAACAGAGGTCTGCCTAAAGAAAATTTAGAGTACATTCAGTTCATAAACATAAAAAAGAGATCTAAATAATTCCTTAGTTCCACACCCATGATTCTTGAGATCAAAAAGTATTCAGCTGGATTTGCAGGCTACAACTCAAAACTGAGAAAGGGAATTAAAAAAAAAAGATTCAGAAGCTAGAGAGTAGAACCCAATTTGACATCGACCTGGAGGATTGATAGGAGTCTTTAATGAGACTTCAGATGCTCCTGTAGAACGTGAAGCCCCTCGGACTCCTCTCCGTAATCCTGCAGACATTCACATAGCATAGAAGTATTAGAGGCAGAACTGCATCTCTGCTTTCATGTTTATTTATAAGGAATCTGTTATCTTTACCTTCACGACAACGCAAGAGCAACCAACGACCTTTCTAGCCTTCCCCTCTTGGTCAATCTTGCAGAGCTGTATTCATCCATTAAAGCAAATACAACAAATGAATAGGAAGAAAGCAAACAGTTCCACGGTGGATCATACATAGAAATATGATACCATGATGCCATTGCCTTTCCATCAAGAACAAAAAATAGAAATAACCTCTTACTTAAATATATGAAGTAACACTTCCATCTATATAACTAACCAGTTAATTTCTTTTAGCATGCCATCCTGGTACCAGATAACAATTATATTAACTGATTGAATTGACAACATCAGTGATTGAATAGGAATAGGCAATTAACTCCCCTGAACAATTACCCCAGCTCCTTGGAAGCCTAACAATGTGAAGCTAACATATTAAGAAAGGGTCTGGTTTAGCTAAATACTACCGGTCCAGAGCTTATTATAAACAGATTAAAGGAGAGAGGTACTAGAATATTTGCAACACCAAGTTGAAGACAACCAAGCAGAGAAAGAGCAACCACTCTACACATTTCACAATGAGGAGGAGAAAAAAATGGGGAATTAAAAATTATGTCTATGCATAACCCTCACAAAGAGGGTCTCTTAATAAAAAATCCTTTAAGGAGATCTTTCACATTTGATGGAGACAAGATCACCAAAAACCTCAAAAAAAAAAGTCCGTATTAGAAAATCCCACAATCATTATTTATTTAGACCATCCCTTGGGTTAAGTGTTGTGAGGTTTGGGCAGAATGATTGACTTTTTCTTTTGAAATAAGATTAGAGCAAGTTTAGAGAAACTATAATGAATTAGGAAATAGATCAAACCCCTTTCAAGGCGGATCAACCCCACAACAAATAAGTCTGGCTTCTCACACGCTGAATCTTGGTTGACTTGTATCAATCACATGCAAAATATATGAACTTTCACCCGCTAGAAACTGTTACATTTGGTAACATGATTTCAAGAACTATTAAACAAGGATTATCGTGCAGTTAATTCTCCATACACAGAAAAAATAAAGAGCTAATTAAAACATGCTTGTTGCAGCATTCATGCGAATTATTAAAATTGTCAAACTTTCAATGCCAATAAATCACATGAAAATACCCTGACCAGGAGTTCTACTATTGCTAAATCTTATGTAGAAGACATGGAGATACCTAACTTCTTATGAGCGTTTTGCATTAATATCACCAATGATGCATGAAATCATCCAACAAACAAGAAAGCACTAAGTGAGAAAATATGAACAGCCATAACATACCCCTGTCCATTCACCAAGAGTTTTGGCCTTCTCCACGGTAATCAAGTGCACATTGTGGTCAGCACATAGAGCCTTGACAAGCTTCACATAATCTGGCTGGTCACAATCCTCAGCGAGCACACATAGTTGTGCCGCATGCTTCTCGATCACCTTGGCGCCCTCATGGAGCCCGCGAGCCAGCCCACCATGAGCATGAGACTTCTTCAGAACAAGTTGCAGAGCAGTTGTAATGTCCATTGGCTGCCCAAGGGCAGGAACTGCCTCAGGTACAACAGCCGAACCCTCATCTCTGCCAAATATCAGTGAAAGAAAAAAAAAGGTTAATCTAGGACACTCAAAGGCTTGAACCATATGAATTTTCACAGGGTATCAGACTTTCAAACAAAACTTAAGACACTGATATACATAAAATCACCTAACACATTTCATTCATGTGGATTACATTGTTGTACCTTATATATCAAGCGTCAGCAAACATAAGCTTAAAATGTTCCATGCTTTATAAACATCAAGACCATGTAATAAGCCCAACAACAGGAAAATTTCCTCGGTTCATTTCAAAACAGCTACATGATTATCACTTCATGCCTGTCAAATGTTCACCCAAAGTATTTCACTGTTATGAACTCCACAACCACTTTCTAAAAGGTGATTAACATCATACTAACATGGACTGATACATAGTTCATATTATATTTGCATACTCAGCTACAGACAAAAAGGACTTAGAATCCAAACTACCAAATTTCTATTCTTATATTGTAAATGAAGACAAAAGCAGATGGAGTTGGTCAGAATTTGGACATAATCTATTGCATACCATTTAATAATAAATATAGCCATACTCCACAAAGGATGAAGAAACTATTTTACAGACCAATTCTTTTTTTTAATTAATCCTGGACATCAATTTTATATGACAAACACCCAGAATTCCACATGGGTTCTTCAGAACTTACAACAAATAATTCCAACCCTATAATGCTCTCATCATAAAACCCTTGGTCCCTTACAATATGCATCCTACACATAAGCACGTTATACATGTAAAAATAGATGATAAGCAAAATCACATAAAAAATTCACAGAAACAAATGACGTTACCATTAACCATAAAAAACAAACAATACACCGAAGCTATGGATCAGCTGTGATGAATGTTTACTGGACATCAAATTACATGACAAACACCCAAAATTCCACATGGGTTCTTCAGATCTTACAACACTCACTTCCAGTCCGAGAATTCTTTTTGGATTTCACACAAACTCCCCATTCACCACCACCCACATTCTCCAAAAACTATGTTACCAGATCTTGTGTTCCATCTAAAACCCATTTAACAAAACCCCTCAAAACGCTTAAAAAGATGAAATTCAATCGATTCTCCACATGAAACCATTATACATGTAGAAACAGATGATAAGCAAGGTCACATCAGAAACAGAATCAATAAACAGAAGAGATAAATCGGACGTGACGAATCACGGAATCCACCAGAGAAAAACCTCCGATCAACAATGGAAACCGAAACAGCGAACGAAGATCGATTGAGAGAGAGCGTTTACCCCGACATGTTTGATTCTTCGAAGGACGCGAAAAGGCGACCGGAAACCCTGCGACGGCTCTCTTGAAGAGTTAGGGTTAGGGTTTCGGAGGGTTTGAAGAGACGAGGTTAAAAGTGGTATTTATAGTTGCGGGATTAGGGTTTTTGGTTTTTTGTGGACGTCGTCCTCGGGCCGGGCTCAAGCTGGGTCGGGCTGGTGGTCCTCCAAAGGTAAGTAAAATGATACGTCCAGCCCGTTTGGAGCCCCAACCAGCCCTCACACGGTTTTTTTTTACAGTTTAAAACACAGTCTTATATACTTATAAGAAATTTAATAAAATATATACCTCACATAGTTGTCTGGGCGCTCGCCTAGGCGATTAGGCGGTCCAGATGGGCCTAGGCGACCGCCCGCCTAATGACATGTTAATTAAGCGGGCGCCCCGGCCCGCCTGGGCCCCTCAATCACGCCTAACCCGTCTAATCTCTTGCCTAACCTAAAAAAAAAACACGATCGAAATATTCAAACATCACTACCCTGTCACCCAACGGTGCAGCGAATTCTCATGGTCCCAAATGAGTCTCTATTGATTTTTTTGTCTCTCCCTCCTCTCTCTCAAAATTTTTGAACTTTTATCTCATAATCTCTCTCATCTTTTCTTATTCTTTAATGCACTAGGGTTAGATTATATTAATTTTGTTGAAATGAACATGCACCAATAAATTACATCCATGTGTTCTTTATTTATAAATAACATTATTCATTTTAAATAGTGTTTCTGAAAAAATTAAAGAATGGATAAGCAGATAAATAATTTTAATATAATTATCAATTTAAATAATAAAATTTTAATTAAGCGCCATCTAGACATGCCTAGGCAGCTAGGCGGTTGGCCACTGCCTAGGCTCGCCTAGCCGCCCAGACAACTATGATACCTCATTTAGATAATGTATATATCTCATTGAATTTTTTTTTTAATACATTTACTAAAAATAGTTTCATTCAACTCTAAATGGAGTGAGATACACTTTTTATTAAAACATTAGACGATGTTTACTATTTTTGAAAAATGAAAGGGCACTATTACACGCAGTCTTATATATCTCTTTAGTCATCTAGTAACCATTCAACAAGATATATACCCCTTAGGTGAGCTATATCCCTTGTAAATTTTTTAAAATATTTGTTAAAAATGAGTTTATTTAATTCAAAATGGAGCAGTATACATTTTTCATTAAAGTATATACTTTTTTAGATGATGTTTACTATTTAAAAAAAAATTAAAACATGTGAGGATTGCATTTGAAGTTGTATATAACATTATCCTTTTTTCAAATATATATACTTTAATATATATTCTTTTATAATAGATGAAATACACACTAATGAGTTAAATGTATATTTTTAAAAAATTTCATAATAGAGTATACACTGAAATGGTGATGTATATACTGCATTGAGTGATTTCACAATTAGTGATGTAGTGATCCTATGTCTCCCATGCCAAGAATAGATGAACATAGAATATGAAAAAAAGTTACATGAAAAAAAAATCTTATTTTAATACTTTTTTTTTAAAGATAAACGGTAGGCATCTACCAGAGGTAAGAGTCTAAATGGAAATAACAATCAAAGCCCATATAACCAACCTAGTACTAGTAGATGAGAAGTCTAGTAGGTTTAAAAGCACGTACATAACTTAATATTGGATAATGTTACATCTCAGAATAATTGTTAAAGAAACAAATATCAATGTAATCTCAATGGAACATCTCATAAAATTATACATGTTTGTATTGTGTACTATTTAAATTGAATTAATCTTATTTGATTATCATAATGATCAAATTTTAAATTAACATCTGCTTTTTCTTTCTCGTACTGAAACGATAATATAATAATATCATTAAATAACAAAAATGTTTGGACTATCATTATTATTAGAATTCATACCAAATTTTCAGTTTACTAGTGGAATTCAATACCTCTTCTTTTTCTTTTATTTTACCACACAATTACACGGAAGTAAATTTATATATTTTAAAAAAGTTACACACACACACCATATATCAACCAAAATTGGTTTATATTAACAAAACTAATTAAATTTCCAATGACAAAATTGGATTGAGCATTAATGGTTTACATTGTGGTATATTAAGCCAAAAAAATCCTTAACAAGCTAGCTACCAAAGGGAGGGTCTCAAGGGATTAAAATATTTTTTTTACTCACCCTTTCAACATTGTGTTTAAAAATTAAATTATAGACCAACTAAATCCTAGCACAGTTTCTCTTGTGAATGACATTTGCCTTTTGAATTCAGGTTTTTGGATGAGTAAAAACTGCAGAAGAATAGTTAGTTGCCTCTGATTCATGTGCATTTGAGACAATGCATGATGATGAGAGCTTTAGTTGTAATAATAATAATAAACATCACATCCACCTCACCCAAAACATCTTAACCTCTCCCTTCTCAATGTAGGTCATCCAACAACAACAAAAAAAAACATGAATCTCACAAACAAAACTAAAAAAAGACAATGAAAGAGATCTCCTAATGCAACCTAGTCAACTCCTCAACCTTCTTGCAGAGCTCCTCCACTGCCACCCCCATCGTCTTCGAAACCTCCTCCATCCGTCCCCTGCTAAGATCGAGAAACGACTCGATCAGATCTCCATCAATAAAGTTCCGTGCATCTGACGTCCTCTTCTCGTTGTAGAACGACCTCCACTGCTCGTGGCTCAGCCCGCCGACCCCCCTTATCACCTTCACCAGGCACCCTTGGAGCCTCTCCAGGAACGCGTAGTGGTCATGGGGGAGGGACGCTATGACCCCGATCGCGCCGTTCACGGTGCCGAATATGACGGTGGGGATCGGACCGGTGTCAGAGTCGGAGTCCGCGGGGAGGCGCATGACGAGGGAGCCGTGGCGGAAGCGGTTGACGAACTCGCCGAGGTGGTACTCGCCCACGACCTCGAGGCGGCCCCGCTCCTCGTCGGTGGCGGCCTCGCTGTTCTTGCGGACTGTGAAGAGGTTGTAGTTGTTCTCCGCGCCTACGAACACGTCGTCGTCGAGGATCTCCACCGCAGTCATCCAGTTCGCACTGTAGTCTCGCGCGAGCTCCTCGATCGCACCCTCTTCGTGCTGAAAATAATTGAGAAGATGTTAACGGAAATATTCCTCGTGCTGATCAGACCATACATTTACCTCAATGAGGACACCTTAATGAGTTTACAACCTTTGTAAGGGAAAAAGAAAATATTGGAAGATGAACTGCTGTTCTAACAAGTAAAAAGAACCAAGTATGTCTTTTTTTTTAACCCATGACTGTCATTCATCCTATGTAAAATCTACAAAACCTGCCCTGTCCTGCCTCGCCCTTGTGTTGAGTCGAGATGGGCTCGACCATATCACAAATTAGAAACAATAATTTATTGTTTTATTAATATGCATGAACATAAAACCCCAGGAAACTAAAATATGTTTCAACATAAATATAAAATTAGATTAATATTTTCAATTCCATATAAAGTTCTCACAATAGATCATATAACCCATCTAAAAGTCTCACCAAAGCTTGACTCAGGGCGAAGCGGGTTAGAGTGCATTATGAACCTCAAAAAATCCATACTAGCTGACTGAGTTATCTACAAAACCAGCCCCATTGCCAACCCTCTGAAGACATGGTGGTTATATTGAAAAAAAGAAAATCGAAAGTGATTTGTAAACAGGGAATGCTAGTTGAAAGATCACCCCATTGGGGAGAACAGGAAAATATATGAAAAAATGATAGTGAAACTAGAAACTTGCATGGAAATTTCAGGGCAGCGAGGGGGTGGGGGGGTGGGGACATGTTTATCTGAAAATATGTTAATAATGATAAATTCAAGAGACGGGAACAAGAGGGGAATACCTTGTAAATCAATAAGGATATCGACTTCATCAAATCACCAACAACAATGAAGTCCCCGCGTGTTTGAACATAGAGAGCAAGGATATGCCCATGGTGTCCACACTCTGATTGAAGCTCCCGTGAACTTTCATCACGAAGCATCCATTTATATAACTGAATCTTTTGATTGATGGCTGCCAACAATTTCCCATTGAACGAGTTCAACGAGTACACCGCCCCTTTTGTTTCTTTCTCTGCAATCAGTTGCAGCTTCCCATCTTCAACCATGAAAACCAGTATTCGACCCTGAAAAGGGCAAGATAAAACTTTATCAAGAAAGTATAACCATAGTCCAGTCACATGCTTCCTAAGAATAACGACGGATATGTGAAACTTTTAAAATATTTATTTTGTTTGAAAATTTCTGAAAGATATCCATGGAATTAGTGTCAAACTTTTGGATGATTGAAAACAATAGATGATTAAAATAATTATTAATAAAAAAACCAGTCATCACAATTGAAACAAATATATTATAAATTCACCCTTCACCACCCCCACTGCTGCCATGAACCCCTTCTTTCCTCCACCACTATCGCTATGCAGTCAGTCTTCTCCTCTTGCCCTCCACTATTACCATTAGTCATGTCTCTCATATATATATATTTCATTTAAGCAGAAAGTTTCATGGATGATTAAAAAAACATTAAGGTGCACAGGGATATAAGGATCAGTGATGAATAAGTTTTATGGAGGATCTCTTCCAAAAAAATTGAGAGATGGAAAAACCATATCCACATATTTCCACGTATCAATGGCGGAATGATCCAACTAGGAAAATGAAAAATTATTTATGTTATATTGCCCTATTGATGCCTGTTTATTTTTATAATAAGATTGGTTAATATTTAACTAATAATGAAGGCAATGGAATTTCAGTCAATGCACTGGTTTGTCTTTCAAGAAGCACTTACTAAAAATGTTGAAAAACATTTACTGATTTATGCATTTAGATAGCTTTTGCTCTAGAATATAAGAAATTCCTTCTCCAGAATAGTTCACCGAGAAATAACTTCTTATACAAGTACATGGTGAATGTGCCCAAATGCACTTTTAACCTTGGATAAAATATATTATTCTCATAATAACTTGACTACTTAAATAATGATATGAGAACACCATAATTAAAGTTTGTCATGGATTCTAGCATATTTCATCAGCATTCGACCTTCCTCATATTTCACATGAAGATTTACTAGTAAAATGAAAAAGAATCTAACAAAAACAGAAGAGGAAAGTCCATAAAGGGCCATAGATGATATCTATTAATTCAATATAATATAATAAAAACAGGAATATATATAAATCTTAACCATCATCACTTTTGACAACAATTGTTTTTTTTAAAAAAACCTTTGCAGACATATTATTCATATCCAAAAGAAAATCATGAGATTCATCACCAAAATAACAGGTGTATCCTGGCCATTTAAGAAACAGTGGAGACATAATTTCTGCACGAGCATACATCCAGAAAATGAATGGTAAGGGGCTTTGATTGGTTATGAATTATAGAAAGGACAGTATCAAAGAATGATAAAGAACATATTATCACCTTGCTGGGCTCATTTTCTTCGGGCAACACATAGGCCGTTCCAACGCAATAATAAGCATTGGTATCATCTGCGAAGGAACAGCTCAGTATGGAGCATGCACACTCATATGTATCAAGCGCATATGTTGATATCATCTCAAAAGTTTGATCATCAAACAGACGGACAAAGTGCATTTCAGTTTCATCTGTAGCATTCTGGGAAATTTTCAAGCTACAGATGGCAACTGTCCGAGACTGTTCCTGGTGACTAATACGACGTGCATGCTCTCCAAGGGGGACAGTGCGAATATGAAGCTTTTGGATATCGTCAATGGTACCAATTGTGAGTTCACCTTCTTTTGCAAGTGCAAGGCTGTCAATAAACCAAAAGGCACAAAATTCAGGAAAATCATGCTAGGAGATATCCTTTAGGATGCCATAATCATAATTTATGACAAGGATTCTATGAATAATTGTACATATG
Source organism: Acorus calamus (assembly GCA_030737845.1). Classification (NCBI taxonomy): domain Eukaryota; kingdom Viridiplantae; phylum Streptophyta; class Magnoliopsida; order Acorales; family Acoraceae; genus Acorus; species Acorus calamus. Next base: position 5,810,762 of record CM060858.1, on the reverse strand, counting down.
ATCAAATAGCTACTTCAAGAATACCATAGAGCACAGCAATCTTTTTGACTATCTATACTAGAAAAAAATACAGCTGACTTTAATAATATGTGGACCGAATGCATCTTCATTGCTGAAACACTCCCATAGATTCAGAAGTTGTAAATATGACTGCAAAAGATTTTGACAAAAGCTCCTGGCATTGTCATAGCTAGCTCAAACAAAGTTAGATTATGAGAAGCATTTTACTGAAATTAGTAAAGCACAACTCAAACAAAAACTTGTGCAAGTTCACGTCGTCAACTTGACTCACCGGATGACATTTCTCAGATGTTCTTTAATGTAAAGCACAGCTTTTGTCATACTGATAACTTCTAACAAATTTTTTTCCTGAAATTGGTAGGCACAGCTCAAGTAACAATTATACAGGGTCATCTTTTGAAGGGTAGTTACTTTTTGGATTTCTTGTTTCCCTAGAGGGGCTCCTGTGGGTAGAACTCACTTTTTTGTTTTGACCGGCGCTTGTACTCCCTGTTTGGGCTTTCTCTCTTCTATATTTATATGAGGGCGAAGGCCAACCTTTTCTCGGAAAAAAAAAATGTCATCTTTAGAAGACAAGTTTCAGAAAAAAAAAAATCATTGTGCACTTAAAAGTTCTTCAACTCACACCTGTTTCTTAATTGTTTGGGGTGGTTTATAAATCCTATTTAGTCCATAAAGTTTCATTAGAAATAATTTCCATCATATTACACACACGCTTATCAGTCATAGGATCCTTTCTCACCTCCAAACGACCAAACTCTATATGCTCATTTTTCATTCAGATCATGTAAATGGTCAGTGTCCCACATCCACCCCACATATTTCATTGTCCTACTTCTGCATTGGTCATTCCTGCCGTGGGCTGCAACTAAGCTTCCATCCACCATAGATGTCCATATGAGTTGAGTCAATGTTTAACCGTATATGATGAACCCAAAGTTTAGCTCCAACAAACAGCATACAATAAGCTTCAATCACCATTAAACAAAGGTTTTAATAAAAGAGAATAAAAAATTATTTTACCCAAGTTCCATCCACTATTCCAACAATTGTATCCAGGAAATAATTCAATGCACTTAACATAAGGCACATCTTTCACATCACAAGCACTGGACAAATTCTGTACGAAGGAAACAATTCAGTGCATTTCATATGACGCCCTTTTGTCAGATAGATACTATATTCACAAACAATTAAGCAGAAAAAAATCTACACGAAAAAAAAAGATATGGAAGAAACATGAAACAACACATCCTTTTACCCAATGATTAGTGTATACTGTATAGAGGAAAAATGTAAAGTTCATGTAACTTGTATGTTTTGCTACATGCACCAGTCTAGAAGACAAAATAAAATAGAAGTACAGAAATCAAACAAATGAGAGTCATTGAATAATGCTAGGTACACAAACATCATGATAACACTTACAAGAAGAATTATAAATATGTTAAAGTGAAAGATATTACCTATCAGGGAAGGCAGCAGAATTGAAAGGACACATATGGCTGACTTCTTTCAAGTTTACATTGCTATAAAGTTGTTTCTTATTGCTGCTGTAGATGACTGTTGGTCTATCTGATGCAGCAAAGACATGGGTGGTATTCTTGGACGAGAATGTTCGGAGAGTGATGGGTTGTGTCCCGAGTGAAATCTTTTTCCTATCAGATAATTCACCAGTATTTATGTTTAATAGAAAGCTGAAAAGATGACCATCTCCAAGAGCACATAACAAATATGGTACCTGTATAACACGGGCAGCAAAAAAGGCAAACGTTATTTCATCAAAAATCTTTAGCATAGACAAACAGTGAAACAACATTACAATAACACATGGTATACCCCTTCAAAGGTACACAGGAGAACAGAACGAGGAATGATCTCTCCACCCAGGCGTTCTATAGTGAGAGGGTCCAGACCAGGAAGTGAAAATATCCTAACACTTATGTCTGTCCACATCCCTACAGCTGCCAGGGTGCTATTTGAATTTTGACCAATGGGATTGATATCAAGGCATGAGATCTCATATTCCAGTGTTACATGTTTTACTTCAGTCAACTTTCCATCACCAATTTCCAAGTAAACCAGCTTGCCTCCACCAGTGGCTAAAAGAACCTGTTGAATGACAAGACAATGACATAAAACAAAGCTTTGGACATTTGATGAAGAAGCAGAGACACACAAACCAGTCCATGAAGATGAAAGCTTTAGCATGTGGTGATTGGTATAGGCATCAATGTCATCCAAGTTATGAGGCCTGATCACTACATATGTAGAGATATATGTGAGTGGGAGCTCGCTAGTAGTGAGCAGGAGTCACCAACTTAGACGAGGTGTTTGTAAATCATTTCCTTACAGTATAAACAGGACACAATAACAAGCCTTAACCAGGAAAGCATGGGAAGGTGATCTAGAGGGGCACAGCCAATCCAAATGCATTCTGCAGCCCTTTAGTAAGCCATAAAACCTCTAGAAAATAACTTATTCATACAACCACTCATGTCAAGACATAATTCAGACACACAACAAACATAAAAGAACTGCAGTATGCCAGCAGTCATCTGGGCTAATCTCCAAAAGACAATCCCTTTAAAAGAACAGAGATTGGTATCGATAGTCGTCTGGGCTTAAAAGAGGATAATATTCCATTAGCCATAATAAAACCAATTTAAAATTCCATACATTAAAACACTTGAGAGGCTTGTATACATTTAGACTATAGATCAAACAATATAATTCAATATGCCGGCAATAAAATCCTGCATGATGTTACCTTTAATTTTAATTCAGTGGGATAAATACTGTAGAAATTTAAAAATCTGTGAATTACAAAGTGAAGATTCAGCACCCAGTACAGTAGGATAACAAAACCATTTAATTTTTTATGGATAGAGTATTTAAAGAGTCTTAGAGGCCAATTTGCTTCATGAGGTTGTAGGATATGCAATGCAGAACGAACACGAGACTAAGTGCCCCAATGCTGCACTTGGCAAAAGGAGAAAGCAGAAAATGTGTGGCTGACACGGATGAATCATCGATGGCTCTCAGCGGTAGAACTGTCAAGAATTGTCAAGGGCTTGCAGGATAGAAATCGTCAATATAGTGGCAGTTACCCATAATGGTCCATCAGCCAAACCAACTCCAAGCATCTTGTGAAATCCATGGTTGATTAAATCTTAAGTCGATGAAGCAGTTTATAGGAGAAGATTGAGATGGGAATCATCAGCCTCCTGCAGCAGATCTCTAACCATCAACTATTAAGATTCAAGATTTTCTTCATGACAGTAAAACTGACTTGAGAAGATATGAGTTTGGCTTTCAATGGCGGTGCAGCTGACTTCGGGGCCTTAGCCCCTCATTAGTTTGGGATTGATAATCAAAGTTTTGAATTACTTTATTAGTTGTTTGGTGATGCTTCTAACCCTTGACTCATTTTTTTTTTCATTTGGTTGAAGCAACGAAGTTCTAATTTTCTTTTCACTCTTTTCAAGTTATTTGCATTCGGTTTGTAGAATTGACCAACACAGTTGGGACGTTCCCCTGGCATCAACCTGCATCTATATATCATGTATGTCCATGCAAGCAACCTAACAATATATCCAAACACACAAAACACACATGCGCACGCGCGCGCTCACACACAGAAACATTGACAAGAGGGAGGGAAAAAGGATGGTGGGAAAGGCGGTGTTGGATAGGAAATTAATACTTTTTTTTTTGGATTTGTGCTAATGCATCCAGATTTTCTTAGTTTCTTTTGCAATTGTAATAATTAATACCAGACATGATGGTCAGATGCGGAGGAAGTCATAAGCTTGCTATGGATATGTGGATATGTTGGTGGGGCCTAAATTGAGGCCCTTGCAAGTAAATTGCATATATTTTGGTTTGGAAAAAATTTAATTGATAAATCAACATTATTCAGTGCAGCGAAAAAAGAACCTGAGTGGCATTAGCAGTGGCAACATTAATTGAAAATCCAGGTGGTGCAACCCACTGATGCAGCAACTGTCGAGATGAGGAACTGACCAACCGAACGGCATTAGCAGTAACCTGTCACATAGATCGTTAGCTTGGATGGTTGACATTCACTTTGAACATAAAGAAAACCTTTTTTAAAAAAACAAGTAGAGACCTCACCATCCAATCAGGTCACCGATATAGTTATGAGTGATAAGTAGATGGAATGAAAGGGTGTATCCAATTGGAATATTTTAGAGAAATGAATATGCATATATTCAAGCAATTAGTAAAAAATATTTATTTTTAGGGTTTTATGGAGTTAACACAGATAGCCTAAATACAATATCAAATTGAATTTGCATCAGCATTTCTTTGTTTTGCTTCACAAATCCCCCGCCCAACATATTCAAATTGACAGTAAATCAAAGGATGCATACAAACACATGTAGACCAAAAGACATTGGTGCATGTTGAAATCAATTGTTTAAGTACATATAACTATTTACAAAATTGATTAATATCGGTTGATGTGTAGATGATACTTTAAACTTACAGTCTATGAAACATGAGACTGATAAGAGGGCATTCAATAGTTAAAAGAAAACAAAAACAGTTCATTCATTAATTTGGTACAGCACATTTGATTAACATTAGTCATTTCCAGTTAGCACTTAACATCTGATGAAAAGATGCAGAAAGAGAAAATTGGAGATAATGGAACCATATTATATTAAAGGAAAATATATAATGAGCCAATAATTAAATGGATACTCACTTGTACAAGCTGATTGTGCACAGCATCCCCGCAGAACAAAGTCTGTGCTTGGGAATCAAAGCCTTCAATTTCTGTTTCTTCTAATTCATCATCTGTATTCATTGCTAAAATACGAGTCTCACTAATGAAGCTCACAACCAAGAAGGTATCATATATATCGTCTGTAGAAGATCGTAAAGACCACAGCCCTTTAATTCCTTGAAGCTCTACGGATGCCTACAGATTATAATTACACAATGACTACATTTTGTCTAAGAGGATACAGAGCACCAAAACACGGGAATGTACAACTTTATTTTATAGACAGTAAATATATAATATTAATAACCACACCTGCTCATTTATTCCTATACCATTTCGAACTATGCGAAGAGAACCATCTTTGAAAGCTCCTGAGCATGTCACAACTTGACCCTGTCCTTGTCTCTCAAGGTCAACAACACAGAAGTCCACTATTGGACCAAGATTGACGTAACTTTCAAGAACTTCAACATATGAACCTTTTGCATCAGGCTGGAGATTTAATTTTACAAGCTGCATTAAGCGTAAAAAAAATACAACAATTATACTCCAAAATAAAAGAAAACAGTCAAACTACATTTGAAGTGAGACATAATAAGCAAGAAAGATTTCAAGAAATTATGTTGGGATGGAGAACCCGTTTAGAGAGTGTAGTGTTAGGTATAGCATACAAATTTTTTGAATTTCTCAAGGATTTTTAGATTCAAAAAAATTAATGCACACACAAGCCATTAAAAGGAGGGGGGATGGCATGAATCTCCCTGAATTTAGACCAATTGCAAACACACCTCTTGATATTCCTAACTGAATCATCATTCATGATACCTTGAAAATGCTTCTGCTCCATGTCAGTCCATTTGATCTAGTAAATAAAAATGGCAGGCTTCAACCCAAAAGGTTTGCCTTTTGAGATACCTGATCCACAATGAGTGTCATTTCCCAAACATGATTTTAACTATCGACCTTGACTTTTCAAATACTTTGCTTGACCCAATCCATCACTATGTTTAATCCACATTATGAATGCGCAAAGAGTAATCTAAAATAATGCACTCCCATCTGAAAAGGCATAAAAGATGGTCAAGCAAGTCCTGAGTGAAACCATTCAAAAGGTTTTATCCATAAGAAATTCCTAAGAAGCAAGGTGATTGCAAAGGGCAAAGTCAGAAGTTATTAGTCAACAAACCACAAACCACACCTAGTAGAGAAGATAGTATTCTTTTTTTTCCATGCACCTAGATGCATGTATGATTCTAGAGAGGGTATTCAAATGTAGAAATTTTTTGAAATGTAAAGTTTGAAAATAAACCCTGGGTGACAGATTTATAGAAATCTACATCATACATGTAGACAAGAAAAAGGGTACACTGAATTTGACAAATGATTGGGGGGAGAGAGGTCTGTTGTTTTTTTTTTTAAAGGTAGGAATTCTAGAATTTAACCATCATCTTTCATTAAGAATAAGGGTACAATTCGGAAAATAGAACAAAAAGAGGATTAAAAACAAAAGGAAAGAAAACCCGGAACGAGGAACAGGTGAGAAGGCTGCTCAGGTATCCACAAAGGAACTATAACAGCCTATGGAAGAAGAGGAACCCAACAATTCCCGGATCCTTGTAACAACTGCAGCCTATTGTCAACTATAGCCACATTTGTGACCCCCACACAGTGGACCGCCCACTGTTTGACAGCATTCCATGGTTTGTCCTAAAAAGTTTCTCATTTTTTAAATCCTCGAAGGGACGTCTTCTGCTGATTTTTTTTTTTTGGGGGGGGGTAGGTAAACGTTGGGACCGAACCGATGACCTCTTGGTTGCAAATTCTCTTGTCAGTCACTAAGCTACAGGTCCAAGTCTCTTTCTGCTGTTTATGTTTCATGTCAACTCCCCTGAAAATATCAAGACAGGGCAACATTGCTCGATATGCATCTAAAACAAATGTAGCATGCAGTATATCAATTTTTTTTTTTTTTTGAATGTGAAGAGTACTCAATAAATGTCAATTTTCTCCTGCAGTATACCTGGGAATCTCCATAATTGGAACCAACATAAACAAATGCATTATCAAGATAAGATATTGTTGATGCAGCAGAAGTCTCCCCCAGAAATTCCATTTTAAGTCCAGTTACTCTGCAAATCGCAGAAAAGAAGCAACATTAAAAGAAGCTTTCATTATACTAATACAGGAGACATAATCCACATTATAAATAATTGATTTTTGTTCATGAGTAATTGCTAGCTTCCTAGCATACATGGAAGAAGGATAGTGAGATATCATGTACAAAGCATAAAACAATTTATTACCTTTCTCTCTCATGGGTGATAACTAGTAAGTTAAGACATCCTGAATTATCACCAAGCAAGTAGCGTGAACCATCTGCATCAACCCTCCCATATGCTCTCATAAGTGACTGAAAGGATAAAATACGAGAAAAAACATATAACATTAGAAAATGTTTTAGAAGGGGTGCATAAAGACGGGTTGCAATTATCTTAAGCAAGTATTGTGTTTACTGGTTTGATTGGGATAGCTTTGAAAGCAGTGGCGCTGCAATAGACGATGGTCTCTTCTCCAATAATGATAACACCACCAAGTGGCATGGGAACTGGAATTAACAGGCTTGCTCCATTATCAAGATTATTCTGCGACCATGGCCCCTCAATGAAGTCTTTCTCTTTTAGTACAACCTCATATGTCTTGACATGACGCGCATCTTTGTTGTCCTGCATTAGGTGGATTCATCTTTAAATCTCCTGATCTAGTTATGCCAAAAGTTCCCAATATATGCACATAATGCTAATCAAAATTTGCAACAAACATTTGTAGGGATAGCAGAATGTCCAGGAGAAATACAACTATGACAAGGAAACTAAGAAGAATGTATATTGTGTAGGATTCCCTCTCATTGTCCATCAACATCCGTATTACATACTCCACAGTCAAAGAATTTACTTTCTCTAATTAAGGAAATTACCATTATCATTACTACCATGGTAAACATTCCCCCTCAAGTCTTCCCCGTTCCTCACATAGATGTGTATTGTGTAGGATGAGTTTTCACTTTTCAGAGTAAAAGAAGGTGGAATACTTCGTTGCAATGCATTGACTGCTACAGTCAGAGCAAAACCAAACTGAATGGTGCCAAAAGTTTTGGAAAAAGAAAGTTAAAACTTTGAATTCATCAGGATCCCCTCTTCTCCTACCCCCTTGCTGTAGTTTTTTTTTCCATTTAGAATACAATGAAAAGCAGACTCACACTCGCATCGGACTGCTCACTCATGCGATCGAAATTTAATAATATATATATATATATATATATATATCACCTGTAATAATAATTCACTTTTGGTATCCCAAAATCACAAATCTATGGCAATATTTTCAAGCATGAAGAGTTTATAAAAATTATGGAAATAAATTTTTCAATGTGAAAAAGACAAAATACTGTGTGAAAACCTGGTAAAGGACCACAATTGTTGGTTTCGAACAACCATAGAGGAATTTGATATCCAAGACTTGAAGCTCTTCAAGCCTGTCATGAAGTGTTAAAATTAAATATGTTAGATGATTGCATAATCTTCAAATGAGTAAAGATCACATACGTTTGCAACCAAAAAACCAAGATAACAGATTTATCTATTAGATAAAAATAATAAATAAACTTGGAAATTTTGGTGGGCAACAATTCCATAAATAGTACCAATCAAGCACCACCAAAGCACCAAAGATAGTATTTAAAAACAGCAAAACATTGTTGATGTTTCCTGAATAATGCATAAAATGAGCAATCTTAGAAATGCAAGCCACACATATTTATCAGTTAAGTAAACTTGAACAACCTCATGTACTAACGTGTCCAGTTACAATTCTTCAGCTGCAAACAAAAAGCAGAACAAGGACAATTTACCATTAAGATCCTTTTTTAAAATGCAGGTCCAATCATAAACTACAAAGGCATGATTACGTAGACAAAAAAGATAATTCATGCCCTCTAAAAAAGAATTAAATAGGAAAATGACAAACAAACAAGAGGTCAGAAGATGAACTTCCTCCTAAGTCACAGTTCTCTGACATCCAAACATGCCAGGTACTCTAATGTATTATCATGGCAATTCCACGTGTGAAGGACAAGGGGTCATTAGGGAATGTAGATAATTTTTTGTACAAAGAAACAACTGAGCTGGCATATGTGCAGATAATGACAGATACCACATTGTCAGAACCAAAATACACTGCAGCATCACTTTTCAAGCCTTCCATCTATTTCTCTGCAATGATGTGAGATGAGCAGATGGCCCAAGCATCACTGCATACGGCCCATTTAGATGCATTCCTGAACAGCCCCAAAGTTCAACACACGCACGGGGAATTGACAAAAACCTTAACCACAATCACTGTTCGCATTGCAATAACCCATATTGTGTCAACAGAGCCAAGAATTGAAAGAAAATTATGGATCTCAGAATATCTAGCAAGGGCACAGATATTTATGTCAGTTTAGTCGTGTGAGGCACACCACATTCTCGAAATAATAACTTTTTCATTACAATAACATGAACATGTCTCGAATATGGATCAAGAACCAAGGAACAGGAATTCCTTGTATTCTATGTTTTCAAACAAAAATGTACTGTCACATGTGGAACAATTTTTGAATCATGTAATATACCGAATAACCCCGAACAGAAAATGTACAACCCTACGACAATTTAAAAAAAAGGAAGTATAAACAGATAGTATGAAATTCACAAAAATATAATTATGGCCAATTTTCATAAAATTTCCTACATTATATGAAATAACAAATGACAAAATGGTTGATTGTATGTGCCATGCAGGGATCTATCCCATTTACTGTCACAAATTAAGATCAGACAGAATGCACAAACGTGTATACCATGTTTGCATCCCCTTATGTCTTCATTGTTAAAAGTTCACAAGAATCATCAGCATACATTACAAGTCAGAAAGCATGACATTCATCCGAAAAAAACTATAACAATCAAGATAAGTTCAGGCTACAAACCATACAATCTTACTCCATGAAATTAACTCAAATTTGAGCAAGAAAAAGCTGAGTGAGTACCTAATATTGAATGCCTCCTTAAGCTGCCCTTTATTATCAAAAGGTATAACCTAGTACAAACCAAAGAAATTTTCATTAAAATGCACTGCCTACTTGGAAACCCTTTTTTTTAGATAACTGCTGGGAATCCTACCAGCCGCCTACTCGGAAACTACAAATCAAATATTCATAAAATTTCACATAATACTTATATGTCAGTGAATGACCACCATGAATTAAGATATCAAAGTTTTTTTTTTTTTTTTTTTTTGGGGGGGGGGGGGGGGGTGTGTGGTTTGACAAAATTATTGAATTAAATTTGATTGGCCAGTGATGCTTACCTTAAATAAACCATCATAGAGGTGGAGCCCAATTAATCTACAATCAGGGTCAATTATGCCTATCTACATAAACAAAAGAGAAGGTAAGATTTAATTGTCAATGCTTGGAGGAAAAGTAAATGATTAAATTAAGAAACTCTAGGTAACACTAGATATAATAAAAGTCAAACTACAATGTCAAGCATTTATTTAGACGAGTCAATATACTTTACATGATAAACAAATATAAGATAATGCAAGCAAGCAAACAAATAGGAAGTGACGTGAAACCGGAATACCAAGACAGTTCAGTTTTCCAAAGTTTACAACGTCAAGCACTTTGGACTCTTGGGGCTAGTTTGGCAAGAGGTTAAGTTTTGAGGATAAGTGGTCCTAATTTTAGAGGATAAAAAGTCCATCAATTTTATTCATATTTACATTTGTCATAATTGGGATAAAAATTGGGGATAAATGTTATCCCAACCCTTAAGTTGAACAAAATATCCCCATTTTCATTTCAAAATTGGGACAACTGTCCGCAATTTATCCCGATTATTTTTTATACCAAACGGGGATAAGTTGTTCTCCCACTCACTTATCCCCATAATTACCCCTTATCCCACCACTTATCACCTTGCCAAACCAGCCCTTCGGGAGCACGGGTCCAAAATAATCTAAGGTATGCATGTTCAGGATTGCCAATTTCACAGCAGTAGTTTGAAAAACTTCAATGGATTTATTGATGACCTAATATATCCATAACATCAAATCATCATCAGCTTTCTTCTGTTTTTCTTCAATGTTCCATATTTCTAATTTACCTTTTTCTGCTGTACATAAGTGTTCTGGAGTCTATGTTTGTATTTTACATCTGAGAGATTTATGTCAGTTTAATAAGAAAGAGTGAGAGTTAAAAAGACAGAGACAGATATTCTATGAGAGATTGTGTGCTACAAACAATAAATAATAAAAAGCAGTTTGATAAGAACCTCAACAAGGCATTGGAGAAGACAAGGATTGTTGCAAAGTAGATAAAACAAATGAAGAACGGCTACCATTCTGAAGAGTAGAAGACCACTAAATGCATATACAGATTTTATGAGAAACTGGATATTCAGAATGTTATGCAGGCCATAAGTGGGGCAGTCTATTTACTTTTTCCTTTAAGTAAATAGAGAAAAGTTTTTTGATTAGTTTTCTGAGTTCTGCAAGAATCGGACTTTGATTTCTGCTATTTCCATCATCAACCATAAAAATAGCAAAGATCACTTCTCAATCATTTCTTGTGCCCAGCAAAGATGAAGCCAAACTATCAAAGAATGTTAAGAATATCCAGCCATTCTGACAGCAAGTTGTAATAAGATTATGCCTTTGCTTGATTAGAAGAATAGATGTGAAATAAAGTGAAATAGGAGTGAATAAGTCCAAAAACACATGTTCATTTACAAAGAATAGGTGGATTAACCATACCAGAATATGTGGGAATAATATATATAGTACTGGCATTCCAGGTACCCCTTATATTATGTCATTCCACCCAATTTATTCCACTGGTATATAAGAGACCCACATGTTAAACCATCTGCCATCATCTCTTATAAATCAGGGGGCCCAAAATTCAAATCATTTCATCACCGTTTATAAATCTTTATCCAAATCTTATTCACCCTTCATATACAACTTATCCATGATCAACTACACAACAAAAACTTCATTATTACGTTGTTCAATGAAAATAACTAAAAACACAACCAAACAGAAAATGACTTATTAAACTAGTGCAATTATCTATACTGAAATAATTATCTATTCTAAAATAGCTTATGTCGCTACCATATCAATAGACTTGAACCTGGATCCCCTTGCTGAAGAGGGGATACTCTACCATCCTACCAAGATGAGGTTTGATAAAAATTGTCAGATAGAATATTGTCTTGATGTAATCATTTTTTATTATTTGGTTTAATCCGTAGAATTATTTTAGCCAGATATTCAGCCATAGACATCTATAATGCAGTGCAACATTTTGCTCTAAATAGTTACTATCTCAATTGTCGGAAGACTCTTCATAATAGCAACACACACCAGAATAAACATTCAATGGTTAGAAAAATGAAATCTACATTCAGATAGGAAATCTTATAAAAGACAGTTAGTCTTCTTTGAAATAGGTCATCTCTATATATTTCATCCATTTGAATAAGTGGACATCTTAATATTCACTTTGTAGTTTTTTTTTATATATGGAATGGCAGGATATTCACTTTGTAGGTTATCTTCAAATTTAACAAGTACCAATTATGATCTTTTCCAGGCTAAAAGCCTAGATTTAATTTGTAATAATCCAATTAATTTATGACCAAATTCTAATTCGATGACGCCCATTAAAATCATTATGAATAAAAGCACTGTTCTTTAAACTCTTATGCAGGATACAACATGATTGTGAGTGTGGCATGGATTTTGGTGACAATATTAAACATGGCATTGACTTATATCTGAGTGGAGAATACATGTACCTGTCCATTATCAGTAGGCCGACCTATTCGATCGGAAACATCTCCCATTGCCCTTCATAATAAATATAAAAAATTGCAATGAGCATGTGAGAAAAATATTTTTCAAATTTTCTGTGAAAAATTAATGGATAATGAAACATATCTCTTGTAACACACAAGGTCCACAAGAAAACATGATGAAGTTGATCACCATTGAAAGAATCCTAAACGACGAAGGAAGACTCTATATGTCAAGGTGAATGACGAAGAATCATCCTATAATATTTTTTTTGAGTTAAAGGTAGGCATTCTACCATGTTTTATTTCTAAATCAAGACAAATGCCCAAGTCAAACAAAGCAAAGAGATATACAATTACGACCCGGGGAAGCTCCCCAAAACATAGCCTCGAGCCCGGGGGGGAAAGGGGATGGATAGATGAGACATCAACCCACCCAAAACTATTCCTTAATGACCAAACCTCCCACAGAGAATGAGATGTTTTTTGCCCTAGCGCAACAACATCCCCACTCCTTGATGAATTGGGACATTATGTCCCAAACACTCTCCACATCATTTTAATGAAGCAATGGAATGACAGATAATACTATTGTGTTCCAACCTTGTGACGAGCTCCGAAGTTTCTACATCCCATTGCAGAACACAAAATTTGTATCTTTCTGTAGCAATAAAAAGAAAATCTTGTGTTTCACCCTGAACAAAAATGACAAAGTGAAGAAGAGTATGAAAACAATGCATAAAGAGTAAAAAAATGAAAAAAAGACAAACACAGAATAGAAGATACTCACATGTGGACGGAAAAGCTCGAGTGTGGCAATCCTTCCATAAATGGGGACATCCAGCATTGGCTGTTAAGTAGAGGAAAGAAGAGACCAAATTAACAAAAAATTGACTAATAGAACAGAACACCATTATTTATATAGCATGAATTTGGAGAAAACTTGGTAAGAAAGTTTCATTGATTGATGTCTTACAAACATGGATGTCTTCCAAAGGGTTCAGGAAAGATCATTATAGGACTAAATTTGTAAAAAAAATTACAAAATTCATCCGTGCCTCGGCCAATAAGAAATGAAAGTTTTTTCTAGTAAAGGAAGATCCACATTGACACATGGTGTGGAATCTTATGTATGTCTCTTGAACAACCGGGAAGCATCCTTAAGCTGAACCTGTTTCTCTAGGAAGGTAAATGTTTTTCCAGAGAAATGTAAATGCAATCTTATTAATAGATAGCACCCGAACAAACAAAAACAAGGGATCTCCCAACAAAGATTAAAAAAGAGAATAAAAAGAAAGATAGTTAATTAAAAAAGTTAAAACTGAGCCATGTTCTGAAGAGGGGTATGCCCCAAATCGGTGGAACCATTCCACCTTTCCTTTTTTTTCATTTCTTTTGCGGAGATCCGGAGCATCTTTAATCTAATTCGACACTCCAAATTTCTCTTAAAAAAATTTAAAAAAAAAACAAAAAATAAAAACCGAATATGATAATAGGTTTGAATCCCCTTGTACAGTTCTACCCAAACCAAGAGTTGCCAATAATAATGGAAGGTGTTTTCTCCCCTAGAAAGGATTACGTTAGGGACGGTCTCACGTGCAGCACCAGTTGCAATTCCTACCCGCTTTCATTTTTTTTTTGAGGGCGTATACTTTGTGATGAAACAACTACCTTCACAAAAATAAAGTATATGCTCCAATAAATTGTAAAATTGTATAAATCTAAAAGCGCACAAAGTGAAAAATTACATGTTTTGTCTAACGAAGCATATACCTCATTGGAGATATAAGACTTCACATGGGACTACAAATAGGATCCAGATCCTTTACTTGTTTTTCTATACTTGTAACTTGCTTGACTCATTGTAGGACTACCACATCATCATGGTAAAAATCATACAGTTGCAAATGCATCAAATAAAATGTTTTTTTTAGGTTTCACAAGCATTTGCAACCGTCTGATTTTAACCACATGATGAAAGCCAAGCAAGATACACACATAGACAAACAAGCAGAGGATCAAAACCCCCACAAATAAGGATTACATGTAACCGCGCCCCTCCATAAAAGAGAGGAGATTATTCTATTTGCATAGAGTGCATCAGATTTTTGAACTCTGTTTTATCTTTTTATTAGCTTATCTTGATGACAGACTCATCATTTTTTTCCCGTTATTCCCAGACTTAATTTCAAAAAAGAAAAAAATATCCTCAATCTTCAAATACGAACTGCAAAAACACTCCAACAACAACACGAATTTCACAAAAATTAAAAAAAAAAAACAAATTTACCTGCAATCCCTGCGGAGTGAGCAAATGGATCTCGATTCGCGTGCATTTCCTGTTGAGCACAAACACGCACATATATACAACAACAAAAAATCAGAAAAAACAAAATAGAAAAGAATCCTCGATTGAAACCCTAACAAGCGGTGTCACGTAGAGGGCGGAAACACAATACGACAGCAGAACAATCGTAGCCCTAGAAAAATAGAAACCCTAGAGACAGAGAGACTTACGCAATGATGAGGTTGAGCTCGTGAGGGCTGGTGAAGTTGCCGACGCACGAGTGGGACACCGCCGTCGGCTTGTGCGCCGTCACCACGTAGTTCCACGTGCTCATCCCTCTCTCTCGAAAGCTCGCTCGCTCGCTCGTTCGGTCGGTCGGTGAGGTTGGAGGAGATGTTATTTGGTGAGAGTGTTTGCCGCGCGTGTGAGCGGCGTTGGGAGTGATTTTGGGGGTGCCGTCAGATGTTTCGTCGGAATAACTAAGCACGCTCTGTGGTCTCTCTCTCTTTACCAACGATTTTAAACCGAACAAAGAAAATGAAGGAGTTAATGTTAATGGTTACTTATTATTCAACCACCGATTAATCGTGATATATATAAATAATCGGTTTATTTATAGTGAAGTGATTGGGTGCGGCGGACGATGGGTGCGATCGTGACATGGGCCGTCCGATCATGAGTTCATCGCATCCGACGGTCCGTGATCGTAGCCGCACCCGCCGTCCGTCACACCTAATCGCTCTCCTATATATATATATATATATATATATATATATATATATATATAGAGAAGAGCGATTAGGTGCGGCGGCCGTACGGTGCGGCAGCGATCACGGGTCCATCGCATATGGGAATAACCTTTCTTAATGCAATTTTTTTTCCATTCTTGATAGTTAGAAAGCTAAAAAAAAATCAACCTTTGTAGACTGTTGTAAGCCTATCAACAATAAAAAAAAAAAAAACTTAATCATCAATTCATCACAAACCCTAAATGAAAAACTTCCAATCATCACAAATCCTAGATGAAAAATCCCCAATCATCACAAACCCAAAATTAAAAACCCCTAATCATCACAAACCCTAGATGATAAAACCATAATCATCACAAACCCTACATAAAAAGCAAAATCATAGAGAAAAGGAGAGAGTGGAACCTGAATCGGGGTCACCGTTGGGTGCGGGTGGTCGCCGAGGATCGCAGGTGGTCGTCGGGGTCGATTGTGGTCGACAGGGGGTCACGGGTGGTTGGCGGGGCTCGCGGGGGGTCGCAGAGGGTCTCAGAGGGGGTGGTTTTCGTTTCAGAGAGAGAGAAGAGGAGAGAGAGTCGAAGAAAATTTGGGTTTTGGTCGGGGTGGCAGAGGGATTTTTTTATTTTTTATTTTTTTATTTGACCGTCCGATCAGATGTGATCAGACGGATAAGATCAATGACTGCAAATTAAGTGGTGGACTTTTTCTTTTAAAGTTTTTTTTTTTGTTTTTTGGGACCGTCCGATCGCGACGGACGTCCGAAAATTCGAATTTGCGGGCGTCCGTCGGAGATCCGGCCTATGGATGATTAGGTGCGGCGGCCGCACGGTACGGCAGCGATCACGGGCCGTCGATCACGGGTCCATCGCATCGGACGGTCGGATGCGATTCACGTCGACCGTTAGATGCGATGGACCCGCGATCGGACGGCTGCCGCACCTAATCACTCGACTATATATATATATATATATATTTCCAATAATATGCGGTCGTGCGGTCGCGATCGCGGGCCGTCCGATCGCGGGTCCATCGCATCCAACGGTCGACGTGAATCGCACCCGACCGTTCGATGCGATGGACCCGTGATCGACGGCCCGTGATAGCGACCGCACCGACCGCACGACCGTATAATATCACGACTATATATATATATATGAAAATTATTACATGCGGCGAACGGCGGGTGCGGCCGCAACGTGGGCCGTTCGATCGCGGGTCCATCGCATCCGACGGTCGACGTGAATCGCACCCGACCGTCCGATGCGATGGACCCATGATCGACGGCCCGTAGTCGCTGCGGCACCCGCCATTCGCCGCACGCAATAACTCCCCATATATATCTTAATTATTGTTTCTAATAAATAAATTTATTATATAAGATAGTATAATAAAATGTTTTAGAAAAATATTTGCATACTTATGAAATATTAAATCTTTTAATATTATTTTGATTTTTACTTAACATTGATAAACATGAATTTGGAGCGCTAATACGATAGCATCATAGCATATTATACTGCATTATTATAGTATATGGGTCTATAGGGTTTTATGATAGTGTATAAAAAAAACTATTTTTTTTAAAAAAAAGTAAAAAAAAATTTTATTTAAAATAACATGTACTTCAAGTTTTCAATGAGAAGAGTATGATTTTTATAAATTAAAAAAAAACAATGTATACCATGAATGAGCTGCAATTTGAGCTGACCATATCAATTTCCATGAATTTATTATATGACCAATATGTGTCATTATTTAATTGGTTCACCTTTTTACTTTTTTAAAATGTAAAAGGAGCAAAAACAATATTACATTTCCTTAATATTTGAGTTTTTCACTAAAAAAAACCAAATCCCTTAATAGGAATGTATAACCGCCTCCTAGCACTCCCTCTTTGAAAAATTTCATTTTTATTCTTCTAAAGCATCTGCTACTTCAAAAAATCATTCCGGCCGGCCTTTTCATCTCTAACGACCAGCATCACCCCACTTGGATTCATTTCGTTGCCCTCTATCATACGAGAGGTGGATTAACTACCTTTCAAGCCCTCATCCGATCTCTACCTCCTTTTTTTTAACACAGCTACAAATATAGATGAATATATTAAAATTTCATATACATATGAATATATTATTTTTTTCAAATACATATACAGATTTTGATACAGTTCTATATTAGTTTTTTCAGATACACATGTATCTAAAAAATTTCAAATAAAGATTTTACAATATTAAGATACAATTATGTATCATAAATTCAAATGAAACAATATGATCTACATGCTAATGAGCAGTGCATAGACAATTTATAAAAGTCTTTAAATATATACGACATGACGACAATAAGCAATTAAATAATAATCGGATACACATTAATCAAATCCATATAAATAAAATATCAAACATTAAATTGGGTTGGATAAATAATTCAGATACACATGTATCTGGAATCTGAATTAACAGTTTTACTTTAGATACAAGTGTATCTTGAATCTGAATGAGTTGAATAATGGTGATGCAAGGCTAAAAATATGTTGAATGACTCAATATGCATAGTTATACACATACACAACAAAAAAAATGATTATACAGATCATACATAAACACAAAATACATATAAAATCCAAATACGGTAACCATGTATCTGAATTTAAATTAAATTCAATATAAAAAATGTATATGATAATTCAAATGATGAATGTAAAATTAGATCAACATGTTTTATTCAAATCTATAAAAGTCGTTATTGTTTGTACTACAATCAGGTCGCAAATAAATAAAATGTATCGTGTAATTATTCACTTCTCCATCGATCAATTTGAATAAAAAATGAATTCAAAATTTGTTTTCAGTTCCACCAATCAATCTGAATCTAAAAATTGTAAATTGTGATTTTTTTTTTGCGTCCAAAAAAGTCTAACCTAGATAGATCGCCATTATTTGCACCACAATCAGTTCACAAATAAAAAAAATGAATCGTATAATTCTTCTCTTCTCCATCGATCAATCTGAATAAAAAAAATTTATATTTGTTTTTGTTTCCACCGATCAATCTGTATAAAAAAATTGTAAATCGTGATTTTTTTGTCGTTCAATTGAATTGATATATTGAAAAGGGAAAAAAAATCTCCCAAATCGTAACCACCACGACATTAATGGGAGTGGTTATGGAAAAATCGCTCTAATTAAATAGGAGGGGTAAAATTGATAATTCAAACTTGCACCTCATGGAGCTTGGGATGAGGTCTAGTAAATGGGACAAAAAAATCTTTATTATTATTATATATATAAATAGATTGAGTGTATTGGTGTCCTTCAGTCTGTCCTTTTTTTATGATCAAACTAAGCTAGTTTATATCTCTAATACTCACTATTTTATGGATATAACTAATGTTTTAAAGTAATATATGTGGTCCGCATTATTCAGGGTCCAAACCACACACGCATGTGCGACTGCATATGAGCACGTGCGGCCGCATATTCTGTATATGCGGTCGCACATTGACTATTCGAACAGACTTACAGGTCCATTCGTACGGTCATCTTTTTTTTATTTTTTTAAATTACCGTCGAACGGTTGAATAATGTTCAAACGGAATTCTCTCTTAGCGTTCATGTTTTGAAAATTTGAATTATCCCGTTCGAACGACATTCGAATAGTAGTTGTAGAGGAAAAATATCGTGCTCTTCCCAAGAGCACCATGTGTCATTATAAGTCGGATAAATGAGTAACATGAATCAGCCCAAATTACGACTAAATACCGTTCAGACGAGGACGGCTCACGCTTGAAGAGCCCAAATATTTGACTGGAATAACACAATTCTAAGGGAATTAGGATATCAACTTATTCTCATGTTCTCATATTCTAACATAATGTGTCCATTTATTCCCCGGAAACAATAGCTTTTAACACTCATTCACTACCCAAACGGGCTAGGCTCTTCAAATGTTATTCCGCTGAGAAAAAAGTATTATATAGACCAAAAAAAAAACTACCAAAAGAAATATATATATATATGTGTGTGTGTGTGTGGGGGGGGGGGGGGACCGATTAGATGCGACGAACGGCGGGTGCGGCAGCAATCACGGGCCGTCGATCACGGGTCCATCGCATCGGACGGTCGGGTGCGATTCACATCGACCGTCGGATGCGATGGACCCGCGATCGAACGGCCCACGTTGTGGCCGCACCTGCCGTTCGCCGCACCTAATTGCGAGCGTGTATATATATGCACAAGCTATCTTATAAGACTTTCAAGAATTTATGGGTATATACATAAACATGCTTCACATAAAAATACAAGGCAGGTAACAGAGCAGTTGGAGCAACTATTCACCATCCTTTCAGTTCTATTACAAGCCAAAGTGGAAGGCAACCAAACTTCAACACAGTAAAATAGTTCACAACAGAGAGTATCTGCATCAAGGAACCCATGACGAAATATATATTTTTTCTTTAGTTTTTTTTTTTGTTTTTTGCCCAAATAAGAATCCCTATATCTGTTCGCGCATTACTATACATCAGTCTAACCTTATGTACAAATAGGTTGGCAAAACCAAAACACGCATCGGAATCGATCTTGCTGAGTGAAAGCACCATGACCCGATGAAGGGATGTGATCATACTCGAAGCGACTGAAAACATGAAGGAATAAAAAGTTAATTTAAGAATGATAAATTGTAAATGACAAGCTAATGATCAGATTTTTTCAAGACAACTTTTCTTATCGAAATTGGTTGTTTTCAGGCCAAAAAGAGTACATTGAAGAGTACAAAACTAAGGTCTTGATACATAAAAGGGAAATTTTGGGCCAATCAACAATAAAAAAAAAGTGTGGTCAGACAAGCATGCAGAAATTCGACCTCAAAACAGAAACTATGAAAATGACAAAAGTTATTGGTAATACTCCAAAACATATAGACTCCCTTATGGCAGTGTGTGTGTGTGTGTTTTTTTTTTTTGGCTATTTTATACCGCACTGTTTGTGTTACCCTGAACTTTTATTTTCCTTTTTCTTCTGCTGCTTCTTGTTTGTTTTTTTTGAGAAGATAAAGGAAATAATGGGGAGAGCGAGAAAAAAAAAAAAAGGACCACCCTCCCTCCCTTTGGTGTCTCCACCTATAGTGACCCAAATTCAAAGGAGTGAGGATATTGCAATCCATGTGTTTCCAAAGTAAGCCCTCTTTTGTTGGAAGATGAGATCATTTCACGTGACCCAAATACTCCAACACACTGCATTCCAAATTAGCCATTGGAATTTAGCAAGATTACTTCTATATTTAAGCCTACACCTCTTCCGGAACCAGTGCCACATTCCTTCAAGAGCAACAAGATCCAAGTAAGCCCAGCTTTTATCAAGTACAAGCACTAAAAGGGCACACAAAGAATAGATGATCCCATGTTTCCTCTTTCGTCTCAAAAAACTCCCATGTGTTGTTGCCTTCTTGCGTCCATTTCAATCAATTTACCTTGGTAAGGGCCTCGTTCATACTAAGCAACCACATGGAACATCAAATCTTCAAAGGGGTGAGGGCTCCCCAAATAAGTAATACCTATGAACTTAACTCTTTTTTTTTGGAAACTTAATAAGTTGAACTTGTTACATAAACTATTTTGGGTATAATTTGTACATTTTTTTAAAATTTAAATTCTACCCTTATATAAAATGTATGGTAAAGAGAGAAGAGGGGTGATTGATGCACCTATTTTTTTATTAATACTTCATGTAGGATATTTTTTTTATCTGTGCCAGTGGGTGAAAAATGTATATAGAACCTTATCCAACTCTCAGGTAATTAGTTAAATTATTGTTTGATGATAAAAATTGATATTCTAAGAACAAAAATATTTCCCAACATCTTTATTGTCGAAAGTCAAATGATATTAGAATACCATTTCAGCTTTATACCATGATTATATAAGTCAATATATCACCGCCAAAGGTTGATCATAATAAAAAAATTCATATTCAAAAGATTTGAGGTTTCACTTCATGAACAATGACAATATAAGTGAAGAAAGAGAGATGCCAGGTATATGATCCAATTCGAAAGAGAGAAGAATGAGAGACATTACCGGATTTGTAGTCATTCTGCTTTTCAACGTCGATACTGCCGCATCAGCAAAAGCTTGTGCTACTTCTGCATCAGCTTCTGCGGCCTCTGCTTCTCTCGCTGCTTCTTCAGCTACTGCCATGGCTGCCTCTGCCTCCGCAACTGCTTGGGCTGCAGCAGCTTCAGCATCCTTTGCACTCATGTTTCTTATCTTTAATAGCTCAGCATCAATTTGAGGTTTTGAGAGGACTCTTATTTCATCCTTTTCACCTCGAGAAGGCTCCTTCTGAGGTTTTACCTCCTGTGGCCTTTCCTCCTGCTTCTTTCCCTCCAGACGTAACAATCTTGGGTTTCTGGCTTCCATAAAAGCTGGGGCAAGCCTGTATCTACGTTTCACCTGGAAGTTGAAATATACAATGCATATTTTACTACATAGAACATTGGAAACGGAAATGTAAAGTTGTCTATGGAAAATGCTAGCAATTTCAGAAATAGAATTAGAAAGAAATAACATGCCTGAGAGGTATCCTTGAAAGGCTTACAAATGTCCAGGCAACTGTGATATTAATTTAAAATTTTCAAATCATATTAACCAACCTACAATCTGTTCCAGGTCTCGTCTTTCAAAAAAGATGAGTGTAACCAAGTCAGCCGATTAGGCGATTACTATTCATTCATAGTAGATATGTGGAAAGCAATCTCTCAGTTCTAAAATTTGTAAAGGTCTCTGATATTTTACAAGTTACCAGTTCGAATTCGGTTGGGCCCTCTAAATAATTTTACTTACCAAAAAAGAATTTTGCAAGACCTAAATAATAATTAAGATGGGTGGTAGCAACCAGAATAAATTCCCTTGATCCAAAAGAAACTGATTACAAACAGTGCTCAAAACATGTCAGTTTGACAATTTATCAACTCCTGTTCACCAAGTCAAAAAGGAATATGTTGGTTGCATTGTTCTGCAAATTTGCAATTGAAGACACATTTTAGGGCAAATAACAAATAAGAGCACCTTAAACAGCCATGCTTTCTACCCTGAGCAAGTGGTGATATAGCAAACAATTACATCATAGTGAAAAGATTGAATGCAGTGTGCTTGAATAGATTTTTCCATCCATTCATTTAACAAGATGTCAAGATGGTAAACATTTGGAGAAAGACTAGCACAGGAAAGCATCACATCACTCAGACAGAAGACTAAAACAACCCCGATCCCTCATAAATATAAACTTCACTTGCTTTTGTAATAAATAATAATGTAAAAATGTCCAATATACATAGAATTTTGTAGTATATAATTATACCAAAGTGCTCTTTAAAGAAAGAGAAGGTGGCAGCAAATATGTGTTGATAATGTTCCAAAATAATTAACCTTCAATACAGTGATTCACATGCTAAACATTGAAAATTTTAATACCCTGATCAATCTCCCGCTTGCTGTCAACGATTTTAATTTTGATTGAAGTATTTTTCTGAAATTCGGCGGGGCCCAATATTGTTCCTACATGAAGACATCAAAGAATGTAAGAAAACTATAGTCAGTTGACAAACGAGAAGAGCTGCAAATCCAATTGATAGAAAGTTAGAAACAGATGGACGAATTGTAAATAAATAATGCATATCCTATCAAGTAACTATGTAAGATCTTCAGTTCAATATGCGCCCCAAAAAAAAAATTGTTGTTCGTAACTGAAGATAATGGCATTATCACTTTTTGTCCTTTCCTTTTGTTTATGTCCATGTTTCGCAATGTGATGCCCATTTTAAAAAAATGTCAATTACTTATTCTTTTTAAATAAGGGTAGTGTCACCAACTATATTGAATCTCATTAGCATGAATGAGGAAATACAACAAAGGCTAAAAAAGAATAAGGAAAATTCAGAAAAAATGCACAAGTTTTATGGGTGATTTTGTGCATCTAGGATTGGGGTTTTCCCAGTTCCTCATCACAATAAAGAACACTTAAAAAAAACCAGCCAGGGAATGGAAACAGTATTCTCAACTGCAAAGTTTCTCTCAGTATTTTTCTGGAAGAAAGTCACTAATTCACTAATGAGGAAATGATCAGTCGACGCCTTGTACAGTTGTTTGTTTTATATGCCTCATCTCCCCTCAGACTTTAATTTTTCCTTGGAGATCCAGCATGAGAGATCAACTAAAATATAATTGGTTGGTATTCATCATCCATGTTTGGAGCTCTGTTTATCTATCTAGAAAATGTTCAGTACTGCTAATCCTATTAAGTAACAGCTTAGGCACAACATAGAGCAAAAGTGGACAAAAAGATCAAGAATCAAACACAGGAAGTTAGGAACCATATAATGCAAAAGAAGACGGGGACATGAATGCAAAAGCAAACTGCTCACAATTGGTCTAGTATGGAGGGTACCCACGCAGTTATATTTATCCTATTCAAAACTGAATAGCCTCCTTCATCGCCAAATGTAAGAACACATTGGACCATTAGAATTCTGATTATCTCAACAAAAAAAAGATTTCTGATATAATGAAAGAAAAAAAGATAACAGCCATCATCTCACGGGACGAGAGAGAGATACAGAATGCTAGTCTAGTAAATTATGCTAAACATACACTGAAACACTCTCTATAGTCTGTGAAATAACAGACAAGGTAAGTGGAAAACACACCTCTATAAAAAGACTAATCGCTGTCTTGTTAGACCCACTAGGCTCCTTCAAAGTGGTAATAGCTTCCACTATGAGATTATCCAGCCTACAAACACAAAGAATGTTGTTGATATATAGATATTTAGTTAAAGGAAAGGGTTGAGAAACATTTTAAATATACATGTAAATGCCTATAACGCACAAAGCACATATGAAACTTGAAATCAAAATGGGTGCCAGTGCCACCATGATTTTCTTTAGGGAATAAGAATCTTACGGATTATAAAAATCCATCTAATTTTTTGTTCAGAGATCCGTTGTATCACATTTTGTTCGGGGGCTTCTTTTTTTTAATAAGATTGCTCCATCCTTTCATATAAACAAAAAATCTCTGATTATTTTAATTCAGAAGAAAGTCCCTCAAACAACAGAGACAAGGGATATCTAAACAAAAGAAAGACAAAACAAATCAATTATGCAAAAAGAAAACCCTGGCCCCAAAAGACTCAAAACAGAAAATGTGTTGTTACAACAGCCCTGTCATAGTTCCTATCCTATTTCAAAAAAAAAAAAAAGTCATTTTTTTTATAAATCAAATTCATTCACAAAACTTCAGAGAGTAATCTTTTGTTTTCTTCAAAATATCCATTCATCAGAACAGGAACAACCCACCCTCCAAATTTTTTATTGAGCTGGAGTTTCACAAAAAAGTGCTCAGTGGTCTCCTCCTCCACCAAACACGACACAAGTCCAATTTGCAAGAGACACCAATTCACCCTATACACCTTTTTACAGAATTCTACCCTGATACAGTAACCATGTCGATGTCTAATTTACCTCTCACGATGCATCATTACACATAATCAACAGATAAAAGAAAAGTAATTCAAATATACAAATTGAATGACAATTTAAATGTACAAAAGAAAAATGTTACGGAATATGTCACACTCATTTACCTCTCATCAGCATTCCAAAAGTTCATTATCCAAACCCCATTTTCAAACATTGCAAATCACATAAGACAATAGACGTGACATCAACTGATGCAAATGCAACTAACCTCGATATAGATTTCTTCGGGGCGGCAATCGCCAATATCTCAGGCGAGGCTGCAATTGGCTGAGCATCAACCATCTGATCATCTACATCAGCCACATCATTGCTGAGTGCCAGTGGATTGTCATCATGCCTAGGGACATGGTGACTCCTTTTCAAGGCTATTCTGGCCTTCTCTCGAGAGCCAAAACCATTTGCTGTCACACTCATGTTTCGCCACTTATCCTGTCCAAATGCAAAAAATTATCATGTCATACACTAACACTTTCTACATCTATCAAATACCAAATCCCTTATAAACAAACAACTAATTTTTGTAAACCAATTGCAACAAATAAATAAATTCGTGGTTATTTGGCTTGCAAGAAATGAGCTTATTTCCCCAAAAGAGAACAGTTATGAGGAAAACATTTAGGTGGCTATTATGACTTCACTTTGGGCTTGGGTGATGGTGCTCCTTGGTGAAGAATTGGCTTCAACTATCATAAGATTAAATGGTGAGGGATATTGTACATGGTGTTTTGGGTGAGAGTAGTGTATCTTTATTTGCATTGGTTTTGTTGTTCTTTTTCTTCTTTTTTTTTCAGAGATCCTTAGTCTCCAAATGTTCGAGGAGCATCATGTAATATGAAGGCTCCAATCTTTTTTTCAAATAAATAAATAAAAATAAGAAGAATAGGAATCCATCATGATGAACATATGGTAATGCCTATGCACTCCATATCACCTTGAGATCCACATTCGAACGCAAACATAAGATGCTGCTGAACTCTGGATCTTTCAATATCGTTCTCCATTTCCCCGCACCGTGCTTGACTACTCCGGCTTTAAGCGCGTTCTCTTCTTCGGATGTCCACTTCTGCTTGGGAGCACCCATAGACAAATGACCCAAAACTCTTCTAGAGGAATCTGAAGGTGTAAACCTAGAAACCTATATCAGCACACATACATTCCACAAAAGAGAGAGAAACAGATCACAAACCACCACAAAAAGATGTTGGAAAGACAAGTAAATCTAACACGAAACTACCACATAGAATCTTAACTAAACCATAATAATATAAAGTGTTTCTAAAACCTTCACATTGAAACTTGACTTCTAATGTGAAAGGAAGTAGAAATTTCAAACTATACACCAATCCCAAAAACATAAGTTCTAATGAAACAGTGATCTTAAAATATGCTTTCAGTACTGATCGACATGTTCAAAACTGAAATTAGGATTCTAACACAAGTGCAGTGAAATTGATCATATGAACCCTAATTGGTGTTAAGACATGGGAAGATTACCTAAAATTACTCAGAGAAACCCCGCAAACGAAAATTCACTATCGAGAACCCCTAAGGAGATGATGAAACCCTAATTTCCTCCAACTACCACCCTCATAACGACCGGTCTCAAACGAAATACTAACTTAACTAATCAAATGTCTAATTGAAACCTCCGATCTTTGCCTATAGAGCATTTTAGGCAATCTATTATCAGAACCAAAAACCCTAGAATTCCACCAAAAGACACATAAATCCACAAAAAAACGATCTCAATCAAATCAAAATTAGAAATACAAACATCGATCGAACGCGCGCATCTGAATCCATCCGATTGGATATCAAGAAAAGTTTGGACTGAATGGAAAAATCGATCGCCTTAAAAAATAAAAAGATACACAAAAAATAACCTCTAATTGCAGCCATAGGCGAGATTTCTAGGGTTAGGGTTTCCAGGGACGGGCGAGAGAATGATTTCTAGGGTTAGGGTTAGGGTTTCCGGGGTGGGGCGAGAGAGTGATTTTTAGGGTTAGGGTTAGGGTTTCCAGGGACGGGCGAGAATGTGTTGGTGAAGGTGGACCTAGGTTTGTTTTAGACCGTTAGATTATTGGACCTAAATTCGACCGCATGAGCGATCTCGAGCCATTCATCTGGTGCATTTCGTGGGTCTAATTGCACCCCTATTTTACCTTGCACACCCCTATCTTTCTACACCCAACCCAAATAAGCTGGGTGTTTTAAACACCCCAAGTTAATGGATTTTTCAAAAAAACCATTAACATTTTGTACACCACTTTCAAAAAAACCATTACCATTTCATTTGTCCATCAAACTCTTTAAAAATCACAAAATTTATAGTATTGTTTCTAAAAAAGTATGAATTATCAATACGAGTTGTTACCATAAAAATGAACACAATGAAGATGGATAAATGCTATGAACTTTGTTTTGGGGACCTTGTCTACCAATGGTATATCGACGATGTAAATTTTTGTCGACATCTGTGCTGTTTAACATGTTTTCAGAACCTATGGGTTTTTCTAATGTTTCATTTGATCGACGGTGTGTCGATAATATAAGATTTGGTCGACATCAATATGTCTACTATGTTTCCATAACCTACGGGTTTTTCTCTTGTTTCCTTTGACTGACGGGTGTGTCTACGATAAAAGATTTAGTCGACATCAGTACTGTCTAACATGTTTCCAGAATCTAGAATCACAAAAATCATCATAATACCCACTATTAAAATCCTTATCGACAGATCTAGTGTCTACAAAATCTGATTCTGTCGACCAATTCAGTGTCTACAAAATACGATTGAAGATGGGCATGTAAAGCAATCAACTCTATATGAATCTTTTTTATGTGATCCGATTAGTTGGGTGTATAAAGCATTTTGATAGGTGCAAATAGACCCACCGTGGTGTATTTTGCGGATTGCATATTTACGAAGCTATAAGTCGACCATTAGCAGACTCGACCCAATTGTCACCCCGCGATTAGGGGTGATAAACGAATGGAGCTGCTCTAGCTCAACTTGATTGGAGCTTGTGCAAACTTGTTCAATTAGACAAATTAATCAAATTTGAATCATTTTAAAGTTTGATTAAAAATGAGCTGAGCTAAGCTTATGAGCCTAATCAGGACTAGTATTCTTCTTCATTTTAAGGTTTTAAGAGATGAAAATTAAATTTTAGCCTAAACAAGCTGAATTCATGAAGCCTAAATGAGCATAACATTGTATGATTAATGTTCTGATTTTATAAATGAACATGAGCCGAGTTTCAATTGAGTTTTTATATATCACAAATGAGCGGAGCTTTAACAAAAAATTAAGCTTGATCTTAAGCCCGAGCAAAGTCCAAGCCTGAGCCAAATTCAATTAAATGAGCTGAGCTTGAATCTGTCAAAGCTCATCTCGTTCAACTCGTTTACCACTCCTACACGCGATGCCTTGCACAATTATGCATCTGGAAATTGTTTACACGCCTTCCTTATTTATCATGCGAATTTTTTTTTCTTTTGTTTTCACACCCCCTTTGTGGAAATAGTATAGGAAAATTTTCATTATTAACCCCAAAATTATTTTTAATTTCAAGATTGACCCTAGGCGAGTTTTAATCACAAAACTGGCCTTAGGCCAATTTGACCAGGTTAATTTGGATTATTATTATTATTATTTTTATGTATGAGACGTCATGTTTCTATCAACAACACATTTTTTTACAAATACTCTTAAATTTTAATTTTAATTTTCAAATTTTAATTTTGAATCAAAATTTAAAATTATGAGTATCAAGATTTATGTAGATTTATTAATGATATATTCACCATGAATTTCCCCATTTTCAATAACATCTTCATCGCATATCATAGCAAATCACGTCTTGGTAAGAGACATATTCAATCAGATTTTGAAGGAGATGTTGTATTCAATCACATCTCTTACATAAGAAAAAAAATTAATCCAAGTTGACATAGTCAAATTGATAAAGGGTCAATTTTACAATTAAAGCGGACCAGAACTAGTCTTGAAATTAAAAAAAATACCGGGGCTAAAAATGAACGTGAGTTTTGTCAAAAAAATCAAGTTTAATGTAAATTGGTGCGCAAGGCAATCGGTTATAAATGGTTCTGAGGGCGTGAATGAAATGGAAGGAGGGTTAGTTTAGCAAGGTATTAAGATTTTGAAGATAAATTATCTTAATTTTGAGAGATAAAAAATCTATTAATTTTGTTTATATTCATATTTGTCAAAATTGAAATAAAAAGTGATGATAAATGTCATCATAACTTTTATTTATAATCTTATTTTTCAAACATGCTTTCAAATGGATCCTTAAATATGTTGTCTAATTTGGATCATTTAAATCTAATCATAATGAATTGTTATGGATACATAGCCTTTCTTTAAGAAAAATATTGATACATTCAGTATGTTTTGTAGCTTTGTCTGCAATCGACATTGCGCTATCGGCAGTGTATGGGCTCTGTCATAGGCTCATAGTGTATGACAAATTTTTTTAAAAAAATATATTAGTATATTTCGGTATATATTTCAATTCATATAGTAATATGCATTTCAATAGACAAGTATACAATTTTAAAATAAATCAAGACAATTGGAGATTTGTGGTTGTGGATGAGTGTGCACATGGTTGGATGAGTATATCATCCCCCACCCTCCCCCCACAAAAAAAGAGCATGGATACATTCATTACGTTTTACAACTCATTTTACAGCCTCATATATTATGATAACGTAGTATATACTGTATTATCATAGTGTATAGAGTTTTATCATAATGTATAGCGTAAAAAAAATTATCATTTTTTCAACGTGAAATAAAATATACTAATGTATCTCAGTATATACTTCATTTCAAATAACAACATGCACTTCAATTAGAGAGTGAATGATTTTTATTAAAAAAAAAGATTTTTAGTTTTATGTCCCTGTAAACTATAGAATTTAGTTATCAATCTCTCACTTCTTCATATTTAGGTTTTAGTCCCTACATTTAAATGATGTGCTCTTTTTTAATCCCTGAGATGAACCTATTCCTAACCAACCAAGTCAGCTCAACAAAAAAAAGAACGGCCAGGATCACATCTGAAAACCTTATCTCAAAAAAACAAATCCTAACCAACCAAGTCAGCTCAACAACATCCAATCAGAATCCATACCTGCCAATTCAGACCACAAATCCTCAAATCCTCAATTTCGTGGATGACACAGAGAACCCATTTTTTGAATAAAAAATCCCCAAAAGCTTAAAAGCATAAAAAAAGGTCTCTCTCTACATATCATCAATAGCAATGGCGGCCAGACTAAGCTCCCCAACAGCAGTCATTGCTTCTCTCCCACAATTCAATGGCCTCAAGCCTAAGCCAACCATGGTAATTGTCATCTATATTAAGCTATTAGGGATATTGAGTTTGTTATAATTTGTAGATAAATTTAAATGGGATAAAGTTATATATTTTCATGTGGAACACAGTCCATGGTGCAACCGGTCCGGCGCCGCCGCGGGAACGGAGCTCTTGGTGCTCGGTGCGGCGACTACATCGGCTCATCGACCAACATTGTAAGTCTGGATCGATGAACTCAGTCATTCATGTAGTCCTAATGAGTATATAAAATATGTGATCGAGTACATACATGGCTATATGGATATGTACTTGATTAAAGAAAGGACAATTAGCAAAAACAACACTGAGAAATTGAATATTAGCAGAAATAACATCGGATGCAGAATATTTACAAAAAATAGCACTTATCAACATTGACTTTTCTTTTTAACATTGGAGACACCTCCTTTGTTTTTTTTGTTTTTTTTAATATGAGCCATTAAAATTTAATCAAATAAACAAATCTTTCATGATTTTTTTGTAATGTTTTATATTTAATTAGTACAATATATATTGTTGATAAATGAATCAAAATAACGATGAAGGAAAAAATATTTAGTGTGGCCTGATAGATGACCGCCTATGTTTATATAATATAAAAAATGATTTGACATATGAATACCTAGATTTATAAGAGATTATGACATGTGATTTAACATATGAGCCCCCTTATACCAATAAAATATATTGGGTGAAATAAAATTTCCAGGGACCAGGAATTCTAAATTATTAATGCTAACTTATTCTCACATATTTATTACAAACAAACAATTTTTTGAGCTTATTCCCCCCTATTCCATCTTATTTCCCCCTATTCCCCATTTATTCATCTACCCAAACAAGGTATTAAGTTATGAACTTGATGTAGGTGGCTACAAACCTAACTCAGTCTCTCTAGAAACCTTGGGCATGACTCTCAGCGGCATTATAAACCCTAGCTCACAAATGAATACATGTAACCCGAATGCACCAACACTATTTTGACCATCGGGGCAATTCCTGTGCTGCAGTTATGAATTGATATACAAATTTTAGAATGCAAGACATAAAGCCCAACCACACACACCTTTACAAAAAAAAAAAATTAAAATATTTCTGTAAAAGTGATTGTAAGAATGATTTCTTCAATTTCCTTAAAAAATGATATCACACGTGATACTTAACACAATCCAAGCACATGTTAAAATGAAACACGTTTTCAATACACAAGAATGAGCTTCACGAGATTATCCTTGACATTATTCATATCAATACGGTACATTGTAGATAATGGTGACAACGACAAGCCTGATGTTGATTGCGGGGCGGTTCGGGTTGGCGCCATCAGCAAACCGGAAGGCGACGGCAGGGCTGAAGCTAGAGGCGAGGGATTCAGGGCTGCAGACAGGGGACCCGGCCGGGTTCACCCTGGCAGACACACTGGCCTGTGGCTCAGTTGGGCACATCATTGGTGTTGGGGTTGTTCTGGGGCTGAAGAACATTGGTGTCTTGTGAATTTAAATGCACCTGGTTTTATTTTGTTTGAGTGAAGTGTTTTGTGTATATTATTGGTATCAAAAGAAGCTCTTCTTAACTTTTGTTTTTTTATGAATGGATGCTCTCAGTATGGTTTGATTTAATAAATTGTTTTTTCTCTGCCACTCATATCCACACTTATCTATGTTATTCCAACATTTATCTATTTATCAAACCATATTTTATCATGTATTCTTTAATGGGTCCCATAGGGTGTGACATGGGCTTATTCATTCTTGTAGTTATACCAGAATAGATAATAATCAATGCTAAATAAATAAATTTTTATTTGTTTATCATTTATGTTATTCTCAATAAAAAAACATAAAAGTGACTTTTGATTGTTTGTTTCACTTTGGATAAATGGATGGATAAGAATTTATGTATTTTTAAATGACAACTATACTCTTAAATAAATGTGAGAGATGTGATTGATTTGATAGATGTGATGATTTTTAGAATGTGTGGAACTGTTGGGTGAGATAATTTTTTTAAAATGACACAGAAATATATTTGTATTCATTGACAGATAAGCTTTGATAAGCAATTTCAACATTTTCTTATAATAGTTTTCAGACATTATACTAACATATCCAAACATAGTTATTAAGGTTTATCCAGAATAACAAACAGCAAATAAAAGCTATTCTCCTACAAGCTATTCTCCGCATTCACTCCATTAATTCTCCCCCACAAATAAAGGGTATAAACCTCCGTTTGGATAGCGATATAAATTATTCCGTGAAAATAAATCATTTTTTTGTTTCTCTGTGTTTTATTTGTTCTCATTTAAAAATGTAATAAATTTTTTTAATAAAAACTTATAAAAGATTAAATATTAATTTGATATATGAATCACAAGTGATTTAATATATGTCTTTATATCAATTGTGTAAGATAACATAATTCTAAAAGATTTAAAATATCAATATCAACTTATTCTCATATAGTTATAATCTCTTTTTCCTTGCAAGCAAAATAAACTTTTTCATCTTTATCATCCTCTATTCCTCTTTATTTCTCATTTATACATGACCTTACCAAACCAACCTTCCATAGCATCATAAACTGTTTAAATATTAAACTATTTCAATAGTTCGACACTTTATTAAACTATTTCAATAGTTCGACACTTAGCCCCCGAATACAGAATATGATTTATTCTTGATTATTTATTTATTCGAGTATAAATGAATATAAATAAAAATAAAATAATTTTATGTTTGGTTGTGTTTTGAATTATTCTCGTTAAGAATCGTAAAAATAAATATTTTATTGATTAGATAAAATATGGATAAAATATGAACAAGAATTTATAAAAAATAAAAAAGTAATGATAGTTGATTTGACAGATGATTTATAAGTGATGATGATTTGATAATAAGTTCACTTATTCTTTGAATGGAATAACATATAATAACTTTTATTCTATGAATTAATTAGAATCCATATACCACCTTATACCCGTTTATTCTGACACACTTTATCCAAGGTTATTCAAGCTTTCCAAACAGGTTCAAATTTTATCCAATATTATCCGGAGTTATCTGCAATCCAAATGGGGGCTTAATGAGTAAGATAATCTTTTTCTCATTGATGCTTTTAATTATTCCAGTGTGAAAAAATTATTATTTCATTTCCCACTGATAAGTTTGAGATAACAAGAGAGAATAGCATACTGATGATACTTGAGTATATCATGTAGACATAAATATTTTAATTGCGAAGCAAAATATTTTCTTTCATGGATACGCAATACAATCTAATAATTTTGAATTTACAATTTTAATCTTAGAATCTGGTTTTATGATTTAACGTTCAAAACTAGTTTATTCGGGAACTTAACTTAATTCATATGCATTACACATCACTTCTAGGATTGATTCACATAAACTTAGGTCAGGTTACATTTTGGTTATTTCACCATTTATTAATCTTTCAAAATGTGCTGCTATGTGATTCACATCAATATTTCAAAATTCCAGTATCAAAAAAAGTTTTTAAGTTTGTTCAGATTCATTGTTCTCCTGTATTTGTATTCGTATCAGATCTAGTGTTTATTATATTTGCTTATGATATACACAACATAATTATCAATGGTTAATTGTTAAATGTCTACAGTTAAATGTTTTTTTAAAGGCAGCATGCGATTACACAATTGACTTATGTAATAGTACAATCTTACTGCAACAGCTTTTCCTCAAAACAGATTTTACACAAATAATATCCAAAAATTACAATTTTTAAAAATTAAAAAGGGGTGAGCTTTCTATCAAATCAATTTTAAAACTGAGATTTATGCGGAATCACCCTACTAATCACCCCCAAGAATGATTTACCTCATTAATCAAACCTTGATTAAATGTTAATGCTATTTGTTAAATAACATCAACAAATAAATTTTTTATCAAAAAACCAGTAACCCCTAACAATTTCTAATTAACACTATTAGTATTTTCAACACCAAAAATGCATAACAAAAAAAAAACATAAATGTATCCTCCAAAACATTTATCAATGGAGGCATCAAAAAATTTAAAAATAAATGTAAACAGGAGATTAGTAACAGGAAGCTCATTAGGAGGAGCAACCAGTGTCGCAAAGCCTGTAAAAATTCAATCTTTGCCATGTTAAACGAAATGCCAGGCCATTAAAAATAATTTAAGCAAGGCATCAGATACCAATGGCATTATTTTTTTTTTAAAAATCAATATAACAAAATAAATAAAATTGTTTGCAAATAAAAAAAATCAAATAAAAAATCATATATTGAGAACAATGTGCAGTCTCAGCCGAAAGATGGTGATAATTTTGAGATAATCACTGAAAAACCTCAGCAGATTTTGACATTCTTCATCACTGAATGCACATTATTATTTTTATTTTTTAAACAAAAAAAAAAACAATTTTGGAAAATTTTTTTTTTAAAAAAACAAATTGGGATATAAGGAGATCAGATGGTAGTGCATGTTATTTGATTAATCATCATTACAGATGTTGCAGAATAAAATCTATGGATAATAAATCATCATTTCTTCTTTATATCCCCAAAAAAATAAAAATAAAAACACAAAACGAAGACTGATAAAAAAATGGGTTTCCATTCGATTAAAAATCAAAAGAGCGAAAAAAACGATTTTTACACCGAAAACATATTCAAAAAGCGTTTTTGATCGATTCGATCGAAAGGGGGCAACCAAAAAATCAAATAGATACATGGGTAGATCGAATCAGATGTATAGATGTCAATCACCATCTCGCGCGATCTTGAGATGCGCGAGTAAGACTGGGGCGACATGTAAAAACATCATCAGTTTCAGAACCCAAAACGATAAAACAAACCCTAATTGAAACCCTAGCTTACACTTACGCGTTTGATCGATCGAGCTGTTGAGAGAGGAAGAGAGGATGAATTGGATGAATTAGGGTTTCTGGGTTCGATTGAAGGGGTCCTATTTATAGGGGAAGATCTAGGGTTTGATGGGGTATGTGTGAGTACTGACTCGTGAGTGATGGCAATGTTTGTAAATAGAATGAAAGATGGGGTTGTGGATCTAAGAGAGTCCATGAAGAAAGCCTGGCCCACGAAGAGGTTCGGGATTGAGGTTTCATGACGGGGGATAAGATGGAATGGAATTGTTATTCGGCATATTTAGGGCTGGTTTGACAAGGGAATAAGTGGTGGGATAAAAGATAATTATGAGAATAAAGTGAATGAGAGGAGAGTTCATCTCTATTTGGTATAAAAAATGATTGGGATAAACTGTGTACAATTGTCTCAATTTTAAAATGAAAATAAATATGTTTTCTTCCACCTAAAAGCTAAGATATCATTTATCCTCACTTTTTGTCTCAATTTTGACAAATATGAATATGAACAAAAATTGATGGATTTTTTATCCCCTAAAATTAGAATAATTTATCTTCAAAACTGTGGAGGTAAAAAGTTGTACCGTGTTAAATAATGACATGTGTCAAGTCAAGATGGGCATGGACCATCATGTCTGGAATCCGAAAACCCGAATCTGAACTCAGGATATTGAAAGGACATTCTCGAGCATGTATGACACGATTATATCAAGGGTCTAGTAGGACGGTCTAACACCTCGTGGGTGAATGTCACATCGAGTAATCAAGGCACGATTAGATACAAGATCTTATCGGATGACCTTACACCTTGTGAACAAGTATGTGAGGCATGACTAGATTAGAGATCTGGTCGGACGGTCTTACATCTCACGAAAAAAACGCTTATGAGCCCCTTAAGTGAATGGTCAAGCCAAGGACCACGAGGAGGACCATAAGGACAAAATTGGAAAAAAAAGATAAAAGATAACCTAAATGGAAGGACCCAAAAATAATACCACAAGTAATGTGGGAATTTAAAAATAAGTCCAGATGATTCAAGGACCTAAAAATAATTCAGCCCTGAAAATCCAAAATTAATTTCCCTTTTTTTTCTTTATCTAACATTATGGTCCTCTACATTTTTTTTGGGCGCGTCTATCCCCACTTAGGGATCCCATTAACTCACTATCGGGAAAAAAAATGGTGTTTTGTTGTTCCTACCGATTCAGCCAGGTCAATCAAACTTGGTTGTCACTTTAGGTTTTGGATTACCAAACTTAGTCGAATAGGGTTTATGATAAAGTTCATAATTTTTTTCTTGTAAACCAAATCCCATGACATGTATGGAGAATCAATCATTAATTCTTAAATGTAGAATATAGGAACAATTTTTTATATAAGTGAGGGAAAATTTTCAAAAACCAGATATAAAATGTATTTGGATCAACTGGTAGGTTATTTTTGTTTTCAAACAAAGAATCTGTTTAACCATGAAACTTAAAAATGATATATATTTGTTTAATAAGATATTTTTCTATAACAAATTGAATTTATTGAAAGTATACCTCCTTACATTTTTTCATTCTCATAGCTGCTGTTTGGATAAAAGAATAAATGTATAATATAATGGATAAACAAAAAAATTTATTTATTTATAAAGAATAAATAGATATAGCTATATCAAAAACATATAATATTAAATTGATATTCCAGACCCCCCCCCCCCCAAACCCCCTTCATTGTCTCCCCAAAAACAACATAAACAACAAAAAGTTCTGGACTTTGTTAAACCGCGTTTGGTCGCCCAAAATCTACAATGGTGACTACGTTTGGTCGACCTGGGAGGTGTAAATTACATTTTTTGGGTCGAACGAGGGTCAAGAAGGGTTAGAAAGTTTTGGACCTTGTTCGACCAAGTTTGGTCGATCAAAACTTACATTGGCGACAACGTTTGATCGACCTGAGAGCACTGCAACAAAACAGAACTTTGGTGACAGACATTTTGAATAGCTGTCACCTAAAACTATTATAAGGTGACAGTCAAGAAAGTATGTCACAAAAAATATAGTTTTGGTGACTGTTATGTTTGTTTGTCACAAAATTCTATTTCTGTGACATTTACTTAAAATGTCTGTCACATAAATATAAGTTATCATGATACACATGTTAAAATTGTCACAAATGAAATTTATTAGATGACAAACATTATTAGAATGTTACCATTTATATTGATTAGGTGACACACACTAATGGAATGACACAAAAAGCATATTATACAATTAAATTTGAAAACTATATTTAGTATTTCTATAATTATATTGTAATTATAAATCTTACAAATATATGACAATCAAGAGATCCAAAAAATCAACCATATCTTCCCCATATTTAATTACTACAATTCTCCATTATTACTCCCCCATAAACAAAAAAAAAAGGCTGGTCTCTACCGTTTTACATTGTTGCACCACCAAATTTGAAATTAAAAACCTCCCCTCTCTCCATCATCACCTTTACATCTCCTCTACATCAGCCCTTCATCATCTCCTCTGCGTCCTCCAACCCTTCTCCATCATCTCCTCTACATCCACTAATCCCGCACGGCCAAACTACCATGCGGTATACCTCCTCTCTCCCTTTTTTTTGATTTATTGAAAACACCCATTAATAAGCTTGTTCTATTTTTATTTTATGAATTTTTATATATACATGCAATAGTTATTTACTAACTTTTGTGATTTTTTTATGACATGTATAATAGTTGCGAGAAGAAACTATTGACAAATGGGATGTTGCGTAGTAAACAACCAACCAAAATTGTTGGAGAAACATCGTTGGATGATGGATGGTGTGAAGTAGTGGTCAAATCTCTATTAGATTCTACAAGAAAATTGATAAGGTGACATAGAACATTTAAACCATTAAGGATGTTATTGGACACCATATCGCATGACCTCGAGCATTTGTACGCGTGTATTAGTTTTTATTTTATCTTAATTAATTAATGTTTCATTAATCAATTTTTTGTAATCAATATTTTTGTAGGTGAAGATAGATTGGCCGAAAGTGAAGAAGAACAATATTCTTGAGGGACGTTGATATTTTATTTTTGCACATTGGAAGTTTTACAATAATGTAGTGGAATATTGATTGAAATAATGTAATGAATTGTTGTGATTCTTTTATATATGAAAAGTTTTGAATATTTTTACATTTTAATTTGTGATTGTACAAATTATGATTATATTTTTTTAGTAAAATAATTATTTATAAATTATTATATCAAAATGTTTTATTATTGATATAACAATTGATTGTTACATAAAATTTGGATTGAAATTGTATATTCTATAATAATAGTGATAATCTGTCATTAAATATCTACAAAAGGTGACTGACATTAATCACCAATTCGTTATTTATCGGCTTATGGTGACAGATATACTGCTTATACTGTCTGTCACCATATACTGCCTATGGTGACAATCAAGTGTCAACCGTCATTGAAACTTGTGTATCGCCTGTCACTAAATGTCAGTCAATGATGACAGACATTTGTGTCCGTTACCTATTGTCGACCTATGGTGACGGGTGTATCTGTCATCATATGACACGTACAGTGACTGATAAGCTTTGACCGTCACGAAAACCTATGGTGACTGGTTCAGTTGCGACGCACGTCCAAATGTCACTATAGGTTTTTCGTGACAGACATAAGGGTTTTGGTGACAATTTTCACCGGTCATCAAAACTCTATTTTGTTGTAATGGAGGTTTAAATCCTATTTTTCGGTCGAACGGGGTCAGGAAGGGTCAGATAGTTCTGAACCTAGTTCGATCAAGTTCGATCGCTTAAACCTGAAATGACGACCAAGTTCAGTCGACCTAGATAGGTGAAAACTATGAAATACCTTTTTTTATGGTAGGTTAAGAGAATCTCTTGATGGGGATAAACATGCCCATATATATATATTTTTGTATGTTATCCTTGTTCAGTTATTTTTAAGAAGTCCTGGGACGTCAAAATTATTTATTACATGTTAATATCTTTTGATTGGTTTTAATATTTACATCCAATGAGTATGAGTTCAACCAAGTTATGGATGATGAAAATAAACATTGAATGCATCATGCATGGGAGAATGATTAACTTGTGAAATAAATCACTAAATGCATTTGTACCTTAAGCCCCCGTTTGGATGCCAGATAAACCCCGGATAACTCCAGATAACCCCGGATAAAATTTGAGCTCCATTTGGAAAGCCCGGATAACCCCGGATAAAGTGTGCTAGAATAAACTGGTATAAAGTGGTATATGGATTCCAATCAACCCCTAGAATAAAAGTTATCCTAGGTTATTCCACCCAAAGAATAAGTGGGTCCACTGTCAAATCAACTATCACCAACTCTTATAAATCACCTGTCAAATCAACTATCATTATTTGTTTACCTTTTATAAATTCTTATACATACTTTATTCACATCTTACCCAAACAACAAAACATTTATTCTTACGATTCCCAACGAGAATAATTCATAACATAACCAAACACAAAATCACTTTATCCTTATTTATACTCACTTATACTCGGATAAATAAATACCCAAGAATAAATCATATTCTATATCCAAACGGGGGCTAAAAAATATATATAACCCACTATCATGGAATAAAATAAAGTTGTACACTTTGGCTTGCAATGATAATCTTAATTCCTAAGAAAATAATTATTAAATATTAGAGGAAACCAAAATTTTCTATTAAGTTTATTATATTGATATAATATTTTATTTTAAATTATAATAAATATTTCAAATACGTCATATGTAATAACAATTATTATATATTTTTAACAAATTGCAAATGAAAAATTCCTGAATCAGATTATGCGAAGGAAGAATTGAGATTGATTTAAATGATAAACACAGACTTCTTTCTTGCTGACTCGGTCACTGTTGCTACTATCTATCAACCGTGGAGAATGCTTAGCATGGTTGCTAAGTTACAAATTAGCTCCCAAACTCTGAGGAGCTATAGGACTAGATGAATTCAAATGTTAATAATAATGATAAAAGCATGCACAAAAGAGTGGAACAGATATCAGATTCCCAGTGGGGATGTGGGTGGTATGGCTACTAGAAATGGTATAATCTTAAAGGTCATTGTTTTTACATTGAAAATATGTGAGATCCAATGTTTCATTTCATCAGAGAATGGGGATGCACATTGGCGGGGGCAAAAGAAATCACCCTCTACTGGGGAGTCTTTTGCATGTTGGCATAGCAGGCGGACGAGTTGTCCCCATCCCAGCCCAGTAGGCAGAGCTGCTTAGGGCCCCACCCAGAGAAAGGCTCCAAATACCCCAAATGTTAAATATCTGTTTTATGGGCCTCCTTTTTTTCTGGCCCATTACAAAAATGTGAAATACTTTAACCCATCCAAAGCCTTAGTCAATGACAAGAAAAATGCAATCAATTGTATTAAGATCTTAATAAATTGGAGAGAGATTACCGAGATTCACAATTTATTGCAAAATAAGTTTTTTTTTAATATCCATATAATATCCAACGTGTAGCTGTCTATCTAATAATATTCAAATTTAAAAATTTTAAATTTAAAATAAATATGAATCTTAATCTAATTTTACAATCCGGTTATATATACAAATTAAAGATAATAAAATTTAGAAAGATTAATTATTTAAATTTAATATAAGAGAGATCTCCTTTATAAACGTCAATTTGAATGGTTTTTTTTGTGTGTAAAACATCTCAATTCAATTTAAAACTTAAAATTCATGAATTTACTTGATATAGTATTTATTTGATTTTAAAAATAAATTTGTGGGGAATAATAATAATGTTCAAGTGATGCTTTGTTGCATTTCATCATTTCTTTTTGGTATTATAGCTTTTAATTATGTTTGTTCTTAGTGTAGATTATATTATATGTATGTATTTGTAATTTTTTTTATAAAATTATTACAAGATAGATTTCTAAATAATTATATATTAGTTGAGTTGTGAAATAAAGTTTATGAGAGGACGTTTTTATTTTTAAAATTTTTCTAGTCGATCGATTAAAAATAATAATTTATTGGATCATTTTTAAACAAAATTTCTTTCATATGACCTCATTTTAAAATGCCGCCTAGGGCCCACCTAAATTTTCAAATGTCAGGGCCGGCCCTGCCCCATCCCTCCCCTCTTGCTTCCTCTACTGCATATATTGGAGTTTTTTCAATGTATCTTTTATTGCTGGAGGATCGCAAGACTCATATAATCATCTCTTCTCTATGTTTTTTTTATACACCTTGGGACAAAATTTAACTCTTTACATGCTATCAATATTTAGAAATGTGGTATGTGGTTTGCATGCGCTTAGGGTTCCGCATAAAGCAGATGCAGTATATAAGAGTATATGCGGTTTTATATTTTTATTAATAAAATGATATGTGATTATTTTCGAACAATAGATATTAAGAAAAATATGTGGATCCATATATTAATAATCGATAACAAATGGGTTTGATAACAAATTAGAGAAAATATTTGAGCAATAAAAATAAGCCTATATTAACTTCTGAGGTACAAATCTATAAAGCTTCTTAAGTTATAAACTTAAGTCTTTGATTAAATGTGTAGTTGATATTGAATAGGAAAATGAATCTATCCGAAATGTTTAGAAAAATAGAAAGTAAAGAAAAAAAAATAATAGAGAGCTAAAACTTTCTTCAACCCCAACATTCAAGTGAAAGCATAAAAATTATCCAAAGGCTATCTTTCAATAAAATAAAGGCACCTCAAAAGTTTATATTCAATTTATGTGAGCCTTGAAAATAAAAAAAATAAAAAAATTGGTCTACCACATAAATGGTCGTATATTCGCATGCGGCCGCATATGTGGGTCTGAACCTCATATTAGGCCGTCTGGTCATATATAGTTTTGTCTCTGACTGAATCGCATATACTCATGGATAGACCATATATTTAAACAGTGCAGATTATAAAAGGTCTACCGTTAGTTCGAATAAGGTG
Source organism: Acorus calamus (assembly GCA_030737845.1). Classification (NCBI taxonomy): domain Eukaryota; kingdom Viridiplantae; phylum Streptophyta; class Magnoliopsida; order Acorales; family Acoraceae; genus Acorus; species Acorus calamus. Next base: position 5,768,224 of record CM060858.1, on the reverse strand, counting down.
CAAACCGACAAAAAATAGCAGGGGAGGTTTGATAAAATGATAACAAATTTTGAATATGTTATAATAAAATGATAACAAATTTTGAATATATTATAATTATTTACTGACGTGTTAATATCTTGTGATTGGTTTTACATCCAATGAGTATGAGTTCAACCAAGTTATGGATGATGAAAATAAAACATTGAATGCATGGGAGAATGATTAACTTGTGAAAATGAATCACTAAATGCATTTGTACCTTTAAAAACATGTAACCCAGTAGCATGGAACAAAAAAATTTGTATACTTACTTGCCATGATAATTATAATTCTTAAGAAAAATAATTATGAAATATTAGAGGAAACCAAAATTTGCTATTAAATTCATCACATTTGTGGTGGTACCAGCTTTTTGATCTCCTTTCAGCTTCCTTTCACACGAAAACCCTAAATTTTAGACACGGTTGCAATTGACTACGACCTCAGATATTAAATTATTTTTTTAACACACAAAGTTTAATTACTAAGGCCCATTAACGGTTAAACAAATAACTGAATAATCATTTTGATTCTTAGAAAAAAATAAGTGTATTGAAATTCACTGTCATAAGAACTAAATGAAACCCTCTAATACCATTCTAATAATCTACATAGGACAGACCCAACTATGTCTTACATGATGCACGACTAATTAAATCTAAAATCACATAGGCAATTAAATTAAACATATCGTGTTACATTGTACGTTATGTTTCACTATTCAATTAGTGTAATCAAATTAACTGAATGAGTTCACTAATGAATATATTTTAAATATTTAGTTCACTATCCGATTGATAAACTGGTATGTGATGTTTCACTATTCAATTAATTTAAACTTCATCGTTCTCTTCCTTTTATTTTAAATTTTAATGTTAGATATATTCAGTCCATTTTTGCAGCCCAGTCTACAGCTTATATTGTGTTATCGTAGTTGTAGAGAGAAAAATATGCACCCTATTAAAAGCCGACATGTGTCAGGAGTTAGACAGGTATGAGCCGTCGTAGGAGAGCTCCAAGCTTTCTCCCAGGTGCTTAAGATCGTTATCCCAGCCATGTTATGGGCTATATGGCTAGGTCGAAACAAATTCATCTTCATTGGGCAGTGTTTCTACGTCGAAAACATATGGGAAGACACTTTGTTGTTGATTTCGGTTTGGGGACGCTCTTTTGCAGGCTAGTTTTGCAGCAGTGTAACGTGTTGGGGGCGCTTGCACTTGGTTTATTATAATCCTATGAGTCCTTGTAAGTTGAGGTTTTTTTTATTGTATTTCTTTGTAGTGGGAAAGGATTGTTCTCCACATCTTCTGGGAGCTTCCTTTTTTCCATATTATCTCTCTTATTCCCCTCCTTGCTTTGAGATAAGTTTTCAGACTATTATAACCCCTTGAATGAAAGTTATATAGTCTATTGTTTCCTCAAAAAAACAAAAACATAGGAGAGCTTGGACAGTTGGATAAAAATATGTTAAATGTAAATTTTTACAATAATTTTTAAAAATATTATTTTCCTTGATTTGGGGCTCTATTTGGGTGGGGACCCTAGGCGGTCGCCTACTCTACCTGCCCTTAGGGTCCGATCGGCCATGAGATAGACGTCGGCGTTGTTGGAGGGAGCCTAGTTTTTGAGGTTGGAGAGTTGGGTGGTGGGGTGGGTGGAGAGGTTGTCGGAGTGGGAGACTTTGTTAAAGGAGTAATGGGCATTGTCGTCATTGTGTCTTCTAGGGTTAAGTTAATCATGGATGGTTTACACGAGTGTGTAACTGCAGGGGATATACACATTAACCATTAAATTTGACAGGGTTATATGGATTTTGAAAAAATGAGGAGTTGATTTGAATGTATGTGAACTTTGAGGGGTTATAAGCATTTGTTTTCTTTTTAAAAAAAATCATACTCTCCAATTGAAATATATGATATTTTTTAAAATGAAGTAAAAATAATTTTTCTAACTCCTGACACGTGTCAGCTTCTAATAGGGTGCATATTTTTCTCTTTACAACTACGATAACAAAGTATAAGCTATAGACTGGGCTGTAAAAACGGACTGAATATATCTAACGTTAAAATTTAAAATAAAAGGAAGAGAACGATTAAGTTTAAATTAATTAAATAGTGAAACATCACATACCATTTTATCAATCCGATAGTGAACTAATTATTTAAAATATATTCATTAGTGACCTCATTCGATTAATTTGATTACACTAATTGAATAGTGAAACATAACGTACAATGTAACACGATATGTTTAATTTAATTGCATATGTGATTTTAGATTTAATGAGTCGTGCATCATGTAAGACATAGTTGGGTCTGTCTGTCTATGTAGATTATTAGAATGGTATTAGAGGGTTTCATTTAGTTCTTATGACAGTGAATTTCAATACACTTATTTTTTTCTAAGAATCAAAATGATTATTCAGTTATTTGTTTAACCGTTAATGGGCCTTAGTAATTAAAATTTGTGTGTTAAAAAAATAATTTAATATCTGGGGTGGTAGTCAATCCTAGTCAATCGCAACCGTGTCTAAAATTTAGGGTTTTCGTGTGAAAGGAAGCCAAAAGGAGATAAAAAAGCTGGTACCACCGCAAATGTGATGAATTTAATAGCAAATTTTGGTTTCCTCTAATATTTCATAATTATTTTTCTTAAGAATTATAATTATCATGGCATGTAAGTATACAAATTTTTTTGTTCCATGCTACTGGGTTACATGTTTTAAAGGTACAAATGCATTTAGTGATTCATTTTCACAAGTTAATCATTCTCCCATGCATTCAATGTTTTATTTTCATCATCCATAACTTGGTTGAACTCATACTCATTGGATGTAAAACCAATCACAAGATATTAACATGTCAGTAAATAATTATAATATATTCAAAATTTGTTATCATTTTATTATAATATATTCAAAATTTGTTATCATTTTATCAAACCTCCCCTGCTATTTTTTGTCGGTTTGCGCCTTATTCGAACTAACAGTAGAACTTTTATAACCTGCACTGTTTAAATATATGGTCTATGCATAAGCATATGCGATTCAGTCATAGACAAAACTACATATGACCAGACGGCCTAATATGAGGTTCAGACCCACATATGCAGGCATGCGAATATACGACTATTTATGTGGTCGACCAATTTTTTTTATCTTTTTTATTTTTAAGGCTCACATGAATTGAATATAAATTTTTGAGGTGCATTTATTTTATTGAAATATATTCTTTGGATAATTTTTATGCATTCACTTGAATGTTGGGGTTGAAGAAAGTTTTAGCTCTCTATTATTATTTTTATTTACTTTTTATTTTTTTAAACATTTCAGATAGATTCATCTTCATGAATGAGATTATAAGTATAAATAAATAAATAAAAATAAAAATAATAGTAGCTTAAATGTTAAATAAATAAATATATAATATAAATATGTTAGATTCCAGTAAAATCACTAATCACTAAATAAATAAAAGTTTAGAACCATGCAAAATAAATTTTACATTGACTGCAATCAAATTTTTTAATAGCATCTAAATTCTTAAATTTAAAATTCTAAACACACTCAAAATATCTAATTTAATATTTCACAATTTTCAACCATGAAAAAATCATTTAAATCAAAATCCAATAATGAAAAAATCCTTAAAATTTGCTTATGCAATCATTCTTCTTTTGCCTTATGTAATCAATCCTAATTAGATAAGTAATACCATAACGTTCCATTTGGGAAACGGAATAAGCGAGTATAAAGGTAGTATAAGGGTGATATAATAATGGATAGAAAAAACGGTTGTTTGTTTGCAAGGTATAACTTGGTATTACTAATCCAGTTTAAACGAGTATAAGAGAGTATAACAATTTTAAGTAACCCTTAGGATAAGCTATACTCACTTTATCTATTTTCATGGGCCCACATGTTAAATCAACTTTTTACATCTTTTCACATCAAATCACCTATCAACACCTCTTATACATCAAATAGCCCACATATCAAATCAACTTTTTTACACTTTATTTATATTTTATTTTTTATCAACCAAACAACTCAACCTTTATTCTTACATTTTCCAATGAGAATTAAAAAAAACACAACCAAACAAAAAATCTCCCGTTCATGTAGATTTGTTATCTATACTGACATAGTTATCCATCCAGAATAACTCAATTCCGCTATCTAAATGGGGACTAAGAGAATGCAATCTTGGATTGAGTGGACATATACAGTGTTGAATAACACTGAAATTGTCACTGAACACCTAATAATGCAAATGCAGTATTAATTTTGATATTTCTCCAAACATTTTGTATATCAGTTTCAAATATGAAAATACTTATAAAATCATATAAACATTTTGTCCAAGGATTCGTAAGAAAAAAAGTTTGAAGTTGAAGACTTAAAATGAAATATGAAGAAGAGAAGGACGAATCACCAAATAACATAGTTTACAAGGACTTGAAAATAAAATCACATTTCACAAACTAATGATGTATGAATGGACATTTAACGGAGAGACCAAAAATCAAATAGATGGTTAAATTTGAAGACTTGAAAATAAATATGAAAAAAGTGAGATATGAATACTTAAATAGACACATTTGCATGGATTTAAAACTAAAAAACCCTTAATATTATATTTGAAAACATTAACTCTAGGATACCCATAATTCTTTATCGGGCGTGTCTATCCCCACCAAACATTTTTCTCATCCCACCAATCTAAATAAAAAAACCAGTGTTTTGTTGTTCCAACCAATCCAGTTCGACCGAAATCGATCGTCATTTCAGGTTTTGAGCGACCTGACTTGGTCGCCATTTCAGGTTCTGGGTAACCGTAATTGGTCGTCATTTCAGGTTTTGGGCGATCGTAATTGGTCGAACAAGGTTCAGAACTATATCTACTTATTCTTTGTAAACAAATAAATTTTTGGGTTTATCCATTATATTCTACATTTATTCTTTTGTCCAAACAACAGCTAAGGGACTGAAAAAAATGTAAGTATGTATACTTACAATTAATTCAAATTTCGTAGTTAAGATGATTCTTTGTTTGAAAACAAAAAAACCTACTAGTTGATCCAAACACATTTTATATTTGGCTTTTGAAATTTGTTTGTAACTTATGTAAAAAAAATTGTTCTTATATTCTACATTTAAAAATAATGATTTATTCTCCCTATATTACAACTCAGACTTGAAGTGATATGAATGATTCAAGGAGGATACACGTCGTGAGATTATGTTTTCAAGAAAAAAAAATTATAAACTTTATTACAAATCTTGTTCGACCAGGTTCGGTCATCCAAAACCTGAAATGATGATCAAATCCAGTCGCCCAAAATCTGAAATGACGACCAAATTCGATCGTCAAAAATCTGAAATGACAACCAAATTTGATCGAATTGGCCGGATCGGTGGGATAGCAAAAAACGGTTTTTTTTTTTTTTTTTTTTGCCGTTGGGTAAGAAAATTTGTTGGTGGACTTGACGTGCCCTTCTTTATTTCCAAAATAAAAAGAACTCACATTTTCCAAGTCCAACGGCCAATTAAAAAGATGTTACATATCCAACGGTCCTGCGAAATCCACCGCGGACCACATCCATCCAACGGTCCTGCGAACACCCCCACCTCATAAACCCTACTTCCCCACTTTTCCTCTTTGAATCGGCTTCAGAGAACCATTGAAAGAGAAGGTTTTCGATCGTCTCCCGCGCCGCCCAAATCATGGTCGCGATGGAGGAGGAAGTGAACGAACAGAAGGGACGCCCCGAAACCCTAGACACGAAGAGGGAGCTCCTTCTCCGCTCGATCGAGGCATTCTTGGAGACTAACGGCTTCTCGAAGTCCCTCTCTAGGTTCCGAACCGAGGCCGGGATCGATCAGGTTCGTGTTTCCCTTCGTTTGACATTCGTTGATGGTGATATGGTTGTGATTTGAATTATTGCAATTTTTTATCATTATTATTATTATCATTATCATTGTAGTTGTGTAAGTTTTTTCAAACTGTAGAACTTTCATTGCTTAGAAGGGAGTAGTGGTGTTGGGAATGTGAAAATTGAGATGGTATGCAAAGAGAGTACTTGAGTTTGGATGGGCAGATTTTGAGTTTGGATGGGATTGAAGAAAAGACTGGAATTCTTATGAGAGGGCAATAGATGAGTAGTGGCAAGAGCTGAAATGAGCAAACCAGAAAAAAAAACAAGAGAGGAAATTTTTACAATTGACCTTGAAAAAAGAACCCCTCATCTAAGCCTATCAATTATTGGTAAAAAATCCGTATCTCTTTAAAACCGTATTCGATAAATTAGAAAAATCCGATATTCGAATATCCGGAGTGTGGATGTGGATATCAGTGTATCCGATCTGAAAAACATCATAATGCGATTTGTATTATATATTGTTCATATTTGTTATCTTGTATGATTAATTAGAGTTATGATATTTTATATCACTATTAAATTTTTTATATATGATATTTGAAAGAGAGAATAAACCTTAAAATCGCATTTTTAATCTCATCTCTCTCTAATATACCACTTGATTATCTAAATTAGTGTTCATATTTAAATATGTCAATTGTCTGAAAAATATCCGTATCCGAATGATTAGGATAGGATATGGATATTAACATATCCTATCCATTGACAGGCTTAACCTTATCAAATTTGCAAATCTGGCCATGGACTTGTGTTTCCGTCACATCATCCACTAGGGTCTAGGGTTCCTTTTTTAAAAAATAAGGTAAAAGTAAGTCTACCCTTCTGTTCATTATTTTTATTTAAAAAACAGAAAATTTAAGTGTACCTTATTTTTTTGGCGGGTTTGTTACATGGGTCCGGATCCTATGTATTTGTTTGTCTGCTATGTTCTTGCAATTGATTTATCCACAAGATGACAAATGTCACCAAAAATAATAAAGGAGTAGATTTTGTTTATATGGTGGATCCATCTACATTTCCTTTTCTTTCTTTCTTTGCAATGGACACCACAGGCTACAACCTTTTTTTTTTTGGCTGTCATTGGTTTCACATCAACTTTTTTTTATACATCATACAAATTCAAATAATGTGTCAAACCCCACATACTTCTTCTTCTAATTTTGTTTAGTATAATTTACATCATCACAAATACAATTTTTTTTTGAGTTCTAGGGCATAAAATTTAAATGAGAAGATGAATGATACCTTGGAATATCAACTTGTTCTTCACATTGAGCTTGGATGGCAAGGGTGGTGTCAAAAGAGATTGTTGAGTCTTCTGCAGTGATAGATCGGATCTCCTGGCCAATATATGCTTTCATTCTCTCCTTCCCAGCGAAGAAACCCAAATATGAATCCTGAAAGTGTGAAGGTGAAAAAAGAAAAAAAAAACCCTAATATGCCTGGACCAAATAAACAAAAAAAATTTGATGTGAAAGCAAAGATAGTAAAAATAAAAACAAAAAACCGTGGCCTGTGGGGTCCACTGCAAAGAAAGAAAAAAGAAATGTGGGTGGGTTTACAATATAAACAAAATCCACCCCTTCATTTTTTTGGATGACACTTGTCATCTTTTGGATAAAACAATTAGAAGATCACAGTAGACAAACAAATGCAGAGGATCTAGACTCTTGTTGCATCGGGCGTGTTACTACCCACCTGACATGCTCACTTCTCTTTACAATGAAAACGTAAATTGAAATTACATTTTTAAAAATGTAATTTCAAACTATATTTAAAAGCCCTCATGAACCTAAAACCCACTCCTCATGTCTTAAAGTGACCCCCAAACCCTCATTTTTACTCCAATTGAGTCCCTCGTTGTTAGGTGAAAATGAGGGTTTTGGGAAAGGTTTTTGGATGGGACTTGGTTTGGGTTTGTATGGCAAACGTAGTTTGAAATTAAATTTTAAAAATGTAGTTTTAATTTGCATTTGTGTTTTTAAAAAATTTCGCTCGATTGCTTCTATCACCTTGCTTCCGACGATCCCGAAACCACTTTGTTGAAAATGAGGGTTTTGGGAAAGGTTTTTGGATGGGAATTTGACAATGAGGTGTAATATATGAATCCAATTATTATTCGTTATTCTTTTGAGGCAGTAGTCTGTTATGAGTTGTTTCATTCAATGGCTTATCACCTTGTTGAAACTTTAGTGAAACTGCAGAGCATCTGATTGTCAAATTCCCCTTTTAGTATGTCTATCAGTCTATGTGGGAGAGAGTAAGGAGGGATCGCAGCAAATCAGTCAGCCTCAGATCTATACAAGGCAATGCTTCTCGGCTTCAAGAAATATAGAAAGAGGGAGACAGGAGCCAAAAACAATTTTTTTTATATGCTCCAAGCTCTGTGTTGGGCCATATGGATAACAAGAAACCAAAGGTTCTTAAAAAAGAAAGTATGCTGTGTGGACAACTCATGGGATTCAGTGATTTTGTTTTTGAATAATTGGAATTCTTATTTCCTCAATGCTGAAGAGAAAGGTTTGATGACCCATAAAGAGTGTGGCTTCTGTGGGACATTCTTGATGTCCTTCTTTTGTTTATATTCCTTTTTCATGCATCTTTCAATGAACCCTTGCAGTTCGACCATTTAATATACACGGTGATGCACTGATGCCTCCATTTCTTCTAAAATGCCATATCGCTGCATTCACTTCTAATGTTTTTAGAGCTTCCGATTCATTGACTAATACCATAGCATAACTTGTATAACTATGACAGCTTTGTCGGATCAAAGATATTATAAGTGGGAGCTGTGAAAAACTTCTTGACTGGGTCGCATATAATGTTCATGCAATATTCTAACAGTTTTGAATAAAATCAAATTGCGCATAACATGATTTAGTTTCTATCATTCATTGTGTCTGCACATGCTGTATTGATTGAGTAGATACTTGAGTTTGTTATTTTATGCATTCGAGTATCTGATGAGCCACATTGTGATAAAAGACGAGAGAGAATATCTATTATATTTATCTGTCTACTATTTGTGGGTTACTGTAATTGTGCTAGATGTCTCTGGAAGAAGTCATTTAGCAAGTGAGCCATTGAATTTGGGATTTATTATGAATTCAAATTTTCACATCTAATTGTTTGTCATGCTCCTTGTTCATGAACTGATTCGCTTGAACTGATGTGCAGATTAACACTGGCAAGGGTCAGTCTTTGGACCTGGAGCATGTATTTCACAAATATATAAAGAAAAGGTATGTTAGTTACCCATCATGCTCACTTATTAATTACAAATCACACAACCAATCCAGGCCTCATTATGATTTACATGGGAAGGCTATTTTTCTAGCTTTCGTTTATGAGCATAACAAAAATGTGGCAATTGGCTTGGTTCCCAGAAAGTGACATTGTTAATTTCAAAAAGAGGCCTAGCCTATGAGGGATTTTGGGGTTAGAAGTTCGCTCTCTGTTGTTTCTCTTTTATTCTTTAATTCCCTCTCATTCTCTCTTGATGTGGTGTTAATTTTAAATTAAAGCTTCTCTCCAAAAACTCATCCTTCTTTTCTTTTTCTTTTTAGATATGCTCCTTTTAATTACATTTTTCTAACTGCACTTTGGCTTAAATTGAATGGGGGCAAATATTGGGTGATTGTACAAGGCAGTTTGAGATCTCTTGTGTACAGGCCTACAGGGTTTTGCATGGAGTTGTATTTTGGCTTTCTTTTAATCTCAGCTGGTTGTTCCCGCCTTTCCTTAAAAAAATTCTTCCCAGATTTATCCAATTTTCTATGTAAACCACTAAACCTAGTTTGCATATTTCCACAACCATTTAATAAGGAATAAGCCCAATCACTGGATTCTGGTAAAACTAAACATATTTACCCTTAACCTGTAAACCATTGTCGGGTTTAACTGTTTTTTTAGTGCAATAATCTCTTCAAAAGGTTATATTAATGTTTTGTGGTTTTATGATGACTAGTTTTTGCAATATGCATGAATGACCAGTGTGTAGGAGTGTTTTAAGTGATACAATAATGGGAGAATCATTTCCTTGGAGAAAGTCCTTGTTTTGAGAAATATATTGAGAGTTCTAAATGTGAACTGGAAAAAGGGTTTAAATGATTCTTGCAAGTATCAAAAGGCAGGGATTTTATTTTGGACCAGAGGCTTCTAATCAGTGAAAGAACTTTTAACTTTGATATATGGTAAAGGTGCTAATTATTTTCTGCATATACTTCTTAGGTAAATATAATTTCAGTGGATTATGGATTGTGTATTTTATATGTGGTTATTAGCCTGCCTTTATGTTTCTGACTGTGAAATGTCATGCACATAGTTTATATCAGAAAAAGGGAATCTTTGATTTCCAATTCACATGATTTGTATTATTCTTACCACATTTACATGTAGCTATGCATTTTTGTATACCCTGATCATTGGTTCATGTGCAGAGGTTACCCTGCAGAAGCTGATGTTGTTTGTTTGAAAGCGCAAGGTGTGTCTTGAACAATCACAGATTCAATCACTGTTTCTCAGAACCTGCTTCCAATTTCTTGCTTTTCCTCTTTTTCTTTCTTCTTCCTATCTTATCTTCCCATTTACACTGCAGGATCCAAAGATTTGAAGTCATCGGCTGATCCAAATATCACTGATTCCCCACCAGCAGAAAATGTAATATCTAAAGACAAGAAGAAAAAGAAAGATAAGTCAATGTCTGAATCTCCTGATGAGATTGAGGATAGCTGCAAATCCAAAGACAAGAAGAAAAAGAATAGCAAATCAGTTTCTGAAAATTCACAAGTGGTGAGTCCCCCCCAGGCAGTTAATGTTGGGAAGACAGAAGAATCTGTTGGTTTTGAGACCAATGGTTATCTGAATAAATCTGATCATGGGAAGGAGAATGGGTCACTTTTGATTAATAGCATAGATGAACTTGAGGACAAAACTCCCAAGAAGAGAAAACGTTCACGTATTGAGGAAAGTAATCCGAAGGTTGAAAATGGAACCTCAACCAAGGAGTCTAAGAAAAGGAAATCGAAGGATTCAGAAAACAATATGGAGACGGAGGTGTCAATCAAGTCAGCGAGATCACAAGCAGAAAAGGGACATCTTGGCCATGATAAGGAGAGGAAAGTAAAAAATGATGAGGACCTTAACAAATCCCCTACAACACCGCTGGATGATCTGACTGATGACCAAAATGGAGTTAAAGAACATCAAAATTTTGAGATGAACAATGCAAATAACACAACTGAAAAAAGTGACCCAGCGAGGTCAGGGAAAAAAGAAGGAAAGAATTCAGCTGAGGTATGTAAGCCATTTCAAGCTTGCCTGATTTGTTGGCCCTTTGTTTTTATGTTGACCAGCTTCTAGTGTGACATTGTTTCAAGAGTTTTTCTTCACCTTTTTATATCTTCTTTTTCCCCCCTGTTTTTCTCTTGATTTCCATATTGATTGATTTGAAATTCATGAAAACATCAGATTTTATGCCATTTAAGTCCTGAAGTGTCAATGGCATCATTATCTATTTCCTGCTGTCAATTGTTATAATTGACATAGATGGAACATGCAATCACTGTTCAACCCACATAAAATGCAGATGCTGTGTCTCTAAGCTAACACATTATGAAACAGCTGAGTGTTTATCAATGACAAGATTGACGGTTCTGTTGTCATGGACTTGCTATGCCTGCAAAAAATAAATTATAGGATTATTTATCATGGTGTCATTCTTGTCCTTTCCTTGGTCTAATTTGTCTTAAGAATCTGGATTGGTAATTTATTGGGGGATTTTCTGCAAGAACTTTCATAATCTAGACCATGGTTTTTCATAAATATTCTGTAGAGGCTGAACTGCTTGCTTACGTGATACTGATATGTTGGGAATGTTGTAACTTTGTGGATGTCCGAGACAATTTATTCTGCTGCTTCTCTGACAGCCCAAAACGATCAAAGCATTTCAGCGGGTGAAGGTGGATGAGGTGAAATTTGCTGATGAGAGGCTTCAAAATAATTCATATTGGGCAAAGGTGAATTTATTACCATACCAATTGCTATTACTCAAAATGTATATAAACAGGATTTCTGATTTTTTTTGGTTTTGGTTTGCAGACGGGTGCAGATGGTGGATATGGTGCAAAAGCTCAAGAAATTCTTGGGCAAGTTAGAGGAAGGTATTCTTTTCTATCTTTCGATGAATATCTTAATGTATCTTATATGGTTAGCCTGATTCCATTGTGTGTGCACATATTCTAGATATTATTTTTATTATTTTGGGTTCTTTGCATATATACCCCTAATAAAACCCAGTATTGTCAAAATACTCCCTTGGAACTCTATTTCCAGCAATACCCCTCAAAAGGGTTTAATACCCCTCAAAAGGGATTTAAACCCTTTTGAGGGGTATTTTTTCACAATATAAATCTTTTAAGTTTTGCAGGAATATCCTTCAATTCATGCACAATATAAAATCTTTTGACGGGTATTGCTGGAAATAGCAATTCATCAGAGGTACTTTGCCAAAATGAGATTTTTCAGGGGGGTATATGCAAAAAAACCTATTATTTTTCACATACATGTTTACTCACTAAAGTTTGTTTGCTGGGAGAAAAATTGTCGTAGGACCTGGGCCTACAGATCTAAAGGTTCCAACGAACTTCCAATATAAAGACTACATTACGTTTTGTCATGATGAACGGGGGGGAATTTGCATGTCTTCATCTAGGAGTTCCATTTAGTTGCCATGCCTTTGTATCTGAATATTAAAAGTCAGTTTTGCGGGAACGGCAAGATACTTGGTCGGGTTGTGTTCCTTGAGCCACCATTATTTTAGTACCATCATCACACGGAACATATAATTTTTTTCTTTGAAGTATCTCCGACTGTTCCAAAGCTAAGCCATTTCAGGGAGCAGATGATGTTTTCTTTAAAAGTACACATAAACTTTATTGGCAAACGTCTCCTTTGAGAGAGTATTCCTAATTCTGAACTGTTCATGCTAGTTTCCCATGAGCCATCTTTTTATTTCCTGAATTTTGGTATGAAGTATTGGACTAAAATACCTCTGATTTAGTATGATGATGTTTGAACACTACAATGAGTAGAATTCCCTTCAAAATATCTGATGGAAATATGTGTGAATCTGTTGTAGGCTTTAAGGTTGAGTTCCGTCTGTTGCCTCATGTGTTCATCTCTCCTTTATGAATAGATCATTCTATCATTCTATAAGTCATGTGTGAAGAAACAAAAACTGATGCATGGATTCTCTCATTGTTTTTTTGACCTCTCCAGGGATTTCCGACATGAGAAGACCAAGAAGAAGAGGGGAACCTACAGGGGAGGACTGATCGATTTGGAATCTCACTCCATAAAGTTTAATTACTCTGACGATGAGTGATCGGTGATCCGATAGTTTTTCACTGTTGATGAGGTATCCATTTTTTGCGTTGCCTAGAGTGGAATGCCGAAATGTGTTCCTGGAAGAGAAGCTCAAGTGCTGCACAATTTTGGGTAAGTGTTGTGAGTTCTGTTTCAAACCCTTAAGTTTTATTTATTTATTTTTATTTCCCAAGTTTTCCTTTGATGATTCATTTTGTGATTTGTGCGCGATCCTGCTTTGTTGGGTCAAACACATGATATACTCTGATATGATATAACAAAGGTATTTAAGCTGTTGTGTTATTTGCATGTATTTTGTCTCTTAATTAAATATATTGTTTGATTATTGACCTTTATCATATGGAATGTTAATGAAGTTAATCCGAAGGGTTAATTTAATTTCTTTAATGAAAATTAACCTTCTAAAAATTCTCTGATTTATGGACCATTTAAAATTTAAATTTAAGTGGTAGGTTGAACCTCATCCAATTTAAGTGGCAGGATTAGTTATCATGGTGCCATAAAATTTAAATGATCCTCCTCATCCTAGCATCATTGATTTTGAATTCTGGATCTCATTGAGAGATTTCAATGCAAATAATTATCAAATAAAACTAATGTGCTGTTAGAAATCAGATAAACATAAAAAATTTAAAAAGGAATAATAAGACTCATAGTTTCATTAAAGATCATACAAAATACATTGCTCTAAAAAATTAGTTACATTGTTAATGTAACTAGTTTTATTTACATTAAAAAATATTTAATAAGTTAGTTATATTTTTAGAAAAGAGTATAAGAAAAGACAAAAAAAGAGATGTGTAACTGACATTCAACAAAGTAAACAAGATATGTACCATGTTCAAAAACACATTTCACATAAAAAAATCATAATTAACATATAAAACTGATAAAATTCAAATAATTGTAATAAAATACAAAAAAAATGCACTAACTTGAATCGACAAAAATTTCAAATGATATTTTAAAGACAAAAAAACCACGATTATGAATTGACGATTAAAAAGTTGAATTCAAAAAAAGGAAAAAACAGAATTCAATGCTCCAGTATGATTTCCTGTAATTAATTACCATCCCTTTTTTTTGACCACCCCATTAATTACGGTTAACACTAACAAAACACTATAGGGTATTTAATACTTGAAGGGGTGGAAATAAACACCCCCTTAAATTTCCCTCCCTCCAACTCATTCCCCCTCCAAAAATTTTCAATGAAGACATATTCATCCTTAAAAAAAAGAAACAAATTGTAGATATAATATTTAAAAAAATTAAAGGAAGAGACTGTGAAGAAAGAAGAATTGTTCTGTAGATAAAAAAAAAGATAGTTTTTTTTTTAATTTGGGAAGTGTTGGAGACTTGGAGATGATTTTTTTTGAGATTTTCACTCAATTTAAATTTGGTATGAATTTAGGTCCAGGGCTAGAAATGCTTACTGCAGTTCTAATGGAACACATTCAATTCATTGTGGCATTTCAATAGCTTCTTAATGGAATGACTTTCTAAGAGTAGCTGATTTCCCAAAGCTTATTCAATGGAATAACGGAAATAATAAATATAAATTATATTTTGTAGTATGTATGATAGAGTAATTAAATCTTTTTGTAATATGTATATGAAAATTCATATGCACTTATAATACTTGTATATTGAAATCCCTATATAATAAAGATTGATTATGCAAACTATTTAAACGGATGATTATTGATTAAAAAAGATAAACATAGATTTCCTTTAATTTATATATATATAGACGTTATCTTTGAAATAGCATGCCGAACAATTTCTCGTTAAACTCCAAACACAACTAATATGACATGCAAATCTAATTATATAACTATTCAAACATAACACATTTTTCCAATGTTCCATTATCATCTATGCCCTCTAATATCTCAATAAATAATTTGAAATATTAAATCGTTAAAATGAATCATTTGTTAATGATAAACAGTTTATAATATAAAGTAAAATTTTATAAGTGAATTTATATATAGAGGCTCCATACCAGAACTTATGAAGTCTTCATGAATCGTGTGCCCTTAATTGTTTTGTATGTTTTGAAATAATCAAATATCTGAAATGGAACATGCTTAAATTATTTAAACCAGCTTTTCTAAACAATATATTTCAAACGAATTAATGTGTGAATCATGCTATTAGTAATGTAAGTTGCATGATTTAATTTCCATACATAGTAGCTGTGCTCATGTGTTTGTGTCCCTGGCATGCTTGTTGGAGGCATGACATCCACATAAATTATGTTTTATTTTGTTTATTTATTTTTTAAAATCCCCATTTTAAATTTTTTATGAAATCCCAAATGACTTCCCATAAACTCTTCCCTTCCACATCTTTCCTTCCAAATTTTTGTGCCATTAAATTTTTCCTCCCTCCAGCTGATTCTCTATCCAAAATTTTCCTACATCCAGGAGAGAGAAAAATACAGGCCATAAAAGCATCACAAATAATATATATATATCACAAAACTGCTAGTATATGTGAGAATGTATGTGCAGAAAAAGGGATGCCTTTTTACTTTTCGAGCGCACTACTAACCATGTTGGCTTGACTCTTTTATATTCGGCAGTGACAAATAATATTTTAACCATAGAATTTAGGGGTAGCCTTGTAACTTATCTGTTGCAGTTCTTCCTTCATTTCAAGTAGCCAAATGTTAGACATAACCCAACATCTAAGCTTGTTATTCAGTGGAAATGATAGAAAGTGAAGCCCTTTTTTTTTTGAGGCAGTCATTCTAAGAGCATCTCCAACAATTACTTAACTTTTATTTAAATTTCATGAAGACCCAATTTGGATCGGCGTTTAGATAGATTTTGCGTTTGAAAAGCTAAAGATTTCAAACACAAATCCAAAATACTTTTTCAGCGTTTAGTTTTTTCACACCACCGTCTTACTTTTCCAGGCTAAGAAAAATCTAACAAAACAATGTTATTCAAATGCTGAGTTTGAAACGCAATAATTTAAAAATCTCAGTGTTTCAATTGCATATTCTTATATATTTATTCAAATTCTTCATTGGAGGAAGATGAAGACCGCGCCTCATAAACGAGGCCATTGGCGGTGTTGGTGAAGGTCACAGAGAGGGCGAAGGGGGTGGAGGAGGTGGCCACAATGGGTGCGGTGGTGGTGGAGGTCATGGTACATAAGGCCCCATAGAGCGAATACAGAGGATATGCCCATAGGGCTATTACAGTACAAACTTAGATGGACAAAGTCCACACTAATACCAAGCCCAAACTGGCCTTTTTGCCGAGTCCTCGCATACAGCGAGGCTCGAAGTCAGCCCTCTCACGTGAAGATTTCTGTGAGATTTTTTTTTCAATAATGTTTTTTAGGCCCCAACTTCACAGGCCCCATCATAGGCCCATGAGGTGGCAATAAGACATTACCTATTATATCATTTACTCGATAACAATTTCAAGATTTATTTCGAGAATCATGGAGTATCATTAATTCTTTATGCATATTTCAACCGAATTATTATTATTTTCTTGAATGAGATCTAAACAAATAAAAAAAGGGAAGATAATCAAGGTGATCTCTGAAGACCCATCTCTTCTTCTTATTGTCTTCTCTGCATTTCCTCCTCCTCAATAGTCCACTTGTGGCCATTGTTGCTGCTCACCTCGTAGCTCTCTCGGATTTTTTAATCCTATGAAGTTCGAAAACATTGTTTTGTTATTTATGGAGTTGAATATTCCATCAACGCCTACCGGATCAGGTTTTATTTATGTTTTGAATGTCATTTTTCATAGTTGGATTTGTTTTTTATAATGTTACATTTTATATATAGAACATTCTTCGTTTTTTTAAATCTGTGTCGTTTTTATTACATTCATAAATGTAACAGTCAACCACATACATGTATTGATTTATATTTGTTACATTAATAAATGTAACAATGAACTACAGGTAAATTGAATGGAATGTAAAACATTTAGAAATACATATCTATAAATGTAACAATTTTTATTAAAATAAAACCAATAGTTCATTTAATATTTGTTAAATGTAACTCACAGCAAAACAAGTGTTTGATATTTTTCATGAAATGTAAAGATTCGTTTAAAATTGTTTAAAGATTGCATGAAATGTAAAACATTTATGTAATGTAAATGTAACAATGTTAATGTAAATGTAACAAAGGATGTAAACATGTAGGAAATGTTCTACTGCTGTTTGAAGGATTTTAACGAAAAATAATTTAGGTAGTTTTGATGTAATTTAGGTAAGTTTTGATGTAACTGAAATAGAAAATTCATGTAAAGATTTCAAAATTTAAATTTTGAAATAGAGTGTAACTGAAATTAATATGAAAGATTTGTAAGAAAAAAAAAGGGGATTTGGGTTAATGAGATATATTTTTAATGAAGGGTATATCCGTACTTTTCCATTTTACACTTTTTCAAAAGTCAACAAACCATTCAAAACTAACCAACACCTCATGGTGCTTGTGAATGATGCTTGTGATTTGGGGCCTAAGTATCACCACTGTTTTTTTTTATATCAAATTTATGTATTTTCTCACAAAAATCTGATATAAATTTGATAAAAAATCTCACAAAAATCAAGGATATGTCTTTTTTATTTTATCGACAGAATAATTCTTCTTTCTTAACATTCTCTTCTTTTCTTTTAATTTTTTAAATAATTTGTTTCATCAATTTGTTTCTTTAACAAAGGATGATTATGTATTCATTGAAAGTTTTTGAAGGAATGATGAGTTGGTGGGTTGAGTCGAGTTGGAGATCAACCCAAACACAATTGAAAATGTAGAATTGATGGATTTTAAATAAAAATAAATTAGAAATTTAAATTGTATCTCACAAATTATTGATCAATTAAAATTTGATTTAAAATATTTAACTTATCACTGACTATTTCTAGTCAACCAGAATTTGCAATCCAAATACAATAGAATTAGATGTGGATTGTTTGGATTTGGGATCGGATTATACCTCAATGCTAAAGTCTCAACTCTAACTCACCAAAAAATTAGGTTTAAGTTTAAAGTTTAATCCATCCAAGTTGCACCCCCTAATGACAAACTTGGATGGAAAGCTATGAAAGGGAAGAGCTTATAGGAAGTCATTTGGTTTACATTGAAACAGTCAAATATCTGCAATCAAACATGCTTAAATTATTTAAACCAGCTATTCTAAACAATATATTTCAAAATATATGTGTGAGAACATGCTATTATTAATGCAAGTTGCATGATTTAATTTTCATACATAGTAGCTGTGCTCATGTGTTTGTGTCCTTGGCGTGCTTGTTGGGGGGCATGACATCCACATAAACTAAGTTTTATTTTTTATTATTTTTATTATTTTTTGAAGGGGCATGTTTAATGGTTGCTATTGTGGTTTCACAACTAGGAAAACTACATCATGTGTTTTATATATTACAATAATTGATATGTTTCACTGGACAATGTCATTATCATTAGGCCATGGAGTTTCAGGCACTGAGTGCATTCTACTTGACACTCCATGGAATCCCTCTCCTTTCCATTTATGAATCATGCAAGATTCCAAAAAGAAAAAAAGAAGAATGATACAAAAACAATTCAGTGAATGACCCAAAGTTACATTTCTACATTCCATCAACAAGCAATCCAAGATTACAAAGCATGCAATGAGTCAATGACTCACTGATATATATTTACTCAGTCTATTTTATAGCCCCATACACTATGATAACACAGTATATGCTGCACTATCATAATGTATAAGAATCTATCATATTGTAAACTGTAATCGGGGTTGAACATATCATTTTCCTATATTTAAATAACATATTGCTAATAGACATAGAAAAAATGGTTGAATGGTCCATATATTTCAACCGGGTCGGTGTTGAATGACAATATCGACTCAGATCTATCTTAAAGAAGATGAATAATTTTATGTATAGTTTATTTTCTAGCCTCAAATATAGTCCATGTCCGCTTTGATTTTTATAAAAAATAACATACTTTATCTAGTGTATATACTCTAATAAATTATATATAGTCATTTTTTTTTAAAAAATATAAAAATTTCTAATAAGTTATATACCTTGTTAGAGCAAGTACAGTTGGCTAATGAGACATATAAGAATATAAAAATGACTCCTGTTTATATTCATAGTAATGAACAGTATATCAATCATAGGGGCAACTTTTCCATTGCGATTCTTCTTTTACTTCAAGAAACCAAAATACAAGACACAACCCAACAACTAGGCATGTAATTTAATAAAAATGATAGAAAGAGAAACTCTATTTTTTCAAGGTGGGTGTTTTAAGAGCATCTCCAATAACTCTATAATCAATTTTACCCGAACTTCAATAAAATTTGAAAAGCTCTATTTGATATTGGTGATCTCCAGTCATGGTATTGATATCGTTCGAACGATTTCCCATTATTTTTAAAAAAATATTATCGTATCCCAAATGATTTCCTATTAATTCTTCCCTTCCGCATCTTTCCTTCCAAATTTTTGTGCCATTAAAGTTTTACTCTCTCCCATTTTCTCTCTAAAATTTTCCAAACACACATAATCCAATTTTTAAAGATAAAATTTTTAGAAATAAAAGATAGAAAAATCTAAGAAAGAGGATAGGAAGAAAGAAAAAAAAAGAAGCTGTATAAAATTTAGGGTGAGAGAAAACAGTTGGTGATTTGAGTTAAAAAAAATAAAATAAACAGAAAGGTAGCTAGTTGACATGTAATTCAATGAAAATGATAAATAGAATTTTATTTTATAATTTGTATGGACTAACTTTTTTTTGTAAAATATATTTGAAAATTCACATGCACTTGTAACACTTACGTTAAATATCAAATGATATATTTGATATATATAGAAATCTCAAGAAGAAATATACATTTTATAGATTATGAATTGTTTATCGAATAAAATATAATTTATGTAGAAAAGCTTCGCATTAAAATAAAAAATTAAATCCACTTTATCTGCTACCCTCAGTCTCCAATGGTGATTTAGATATGTTCTTTTTGTGTTTGCCACTCATCTGAATAGAACATCCAATTGTCACAATATTTTATTATCATCGATGCCCTCTAATATCTCAATAAATAAATGAAATTTTAGATAGTTCAAATGAATATAATTTTAATGATAAATGCGTATAATAGAAAGTGTAATTCTAAAATAAAGCATCATGTTTCCATTTTAGTATTGGATTTATATATAGAGGCTCCACACCAAAGCTTATGTATGAATCGTGTGTCCTAAATTGTTTTGTATGTTTTGATATAATAAATATATTCTCTCAAACATGCTTTAATTATTTAATTAAACCAGCTTTTCTAAACAATATATTTTAAACAAATTAATGTGAAAGTTGCATGACTTGATTTTCATAATAGCTTTTTTTTTTTTTTTTGGGGGGGGGGGGGTGGGTGGTTGGTTTGGTATTGCATCTATATGAACCATGTTTTTTTTGTTTTTTTGAAAGCACATGTTTAATAGGATAACCTGTGATTTTACTAGTCTTGCGCGCCTTGAGAATTCAATTTTTTGACTGGGCCGGTGAGCCCTAAGTAAAATTTTAAAGCGGAGTCTCATACATTGTTTTATAAAAATCTAGATGATTTTAGTTTTGTACAATACAAATATTATAAAGGAAAAAATCGATATAACTCCCTGTAAACTTGTCAAAATCGGTTTAGGTCCCTGTAAAATCATAAAATTGATATAAGTCCCTATATTTTGCCCGAGTTAACTATTTTAGTCCCCGAGTTAAAAGTTTTTTTTTATAAAAGGTATATGCTGCGAATATTCCGTCCGGGTAACGGAATCTGTGAAACTAATATTTGAAAAAGTCCCTATAAAAGTGAGTAAATCTATATAGGTCCTTTTTTATGCCTAAAATGTCCTTGAGCCAAGTGAAATTTCAAAATTGCCCTCATATTGCAATAAGTCCCTGAAATCTGTATAAAATTGGATTTAGTCCTCCAAAACATTTAGAAAATCATATTTAGTCCTTTTTGAAGACAAAAATACCCCTCATTTTTCAGTATTCTCATCTCTCTTGGAAGCTTATCAATGGTAAAAAAATAGCCGTTGGATTCATTTCATCTGTAAAGTCAAATGTGCATTTGGGCCTTCCTATGGATACATTAACAACTTATATAAACACCATATATAAACTTAGAATTCTGATATATTTAACACCATATATTGCAATAAGTCTCTAAAATCTGTATAAAATTAATACATTAAACACCATATAAAAACTTGGTTTGATGTATAACTGTCATATCTGATACATTAAATAACATATATAAACTTAGTATGATACATGAATCGAGTGAGAGAGATATGAGGGGTGTTTTAATAAATTTATTTGTTTGGTTAATATTAACCACATGTGAGTTAACAGGGGTCACGGTTGGGATTAAATCAACAATTTATTAAACTTTTTAGGGACTTACTGTGATTTTTGAACTTTGCAGGGACTTTTTGTGATTTTATCAAGAATACAGGGACTTAAGGAGATTTTCCCATAATATATTCAGAAAGGTACGAGGGTTTTATCATCATTTTACAGGTATGGTTAAAGTTAACTAAACCCTGGGTTTATCAATGTAACGGTAGGGACTTAATCAATATTTTTTTAATAATACATGGATCTGTGACGATTTTGTGATTTTACAGGGACCTAAATCGATTTTGACAAGTTTACAGGGAGTTATATCGATTTTTCCCTATTATAAAATAGACACATAATATTGTACAATAATTTAAATTAAACATTCTACATTATCATATACTACATTCATATAATTAAATTTTACTTAATTTTCTTTTTTAAATTACCAAAGGTGATGACACCGGTTGTCGAAGATGAGGAGACCAGTCAGAATGAATTTTTAAAGTGGCGGATGACGTAAGAGAGTAAAAAAGAAATTTTTCAAAAGATAAGAGTGTTGTATTGGGAGATGATTATACATTACTGATCAATGAAGGATTTCTAGAAATGAAAAATCCAAATTTAAAGAAAGGATAATATTGTCTTTGCAGTTTTTACCTTTAAAAAAAGTAAAACGGAGAACCAATGAGATAATGACACCTATTGAGCTTTCTCAATAAGGCCTAAACTTTGGAGCTTATGTAACATGACTGTTTCAAAATATATGACTTTCAAAAATCCCCTTCTAGTATATAACCTCGTCAACTCGCCTAGTTACACCACCATATGCCATTGTATTTTCCTCGGGCGCGGATACTCCCACCACCTTTTTTTTGTTGGGCACCACCCTCTTAAGACCACTACCTGCCACTTAATAATATCACCAAGTTCACCACCCTATATAAATCCCTCTTCGTAAACACCAGCCTCACCACCCTATATATTTGGTGACAAAATTCTCTCTCTTCTCCCTTTTTTTATGATCCTCTCTCCTCTCTTCACCCTCCCGTTTGATCCTTCGTGAGGACATCAAGGGCGTCCCTCCTTCCATCGTGAAGTCATCTCTCCCTCTGCATTGAAGTCATCCCCCTTCTCCCCATGAGGTCTCCCCCTTGCCTTCGGTCCACCACCTTGTCGCTGCAAAATATGTGAATATTGATCTCTAATTTTCAAAATTATATTCAAATAATTTTTATTGGTGTCTCATGAGTATTGTTGTTCATCTTACTCTTTATTGTAGTTGAGTTAAGGTTTTGATATAGAAATTAGAAATTTGATAGAGAAAATCATGTGTTTTTATATACAAAGTTAGGGCTTTTGAGAAATGAAGTGTGTTTGATGAATTTGAATCTACTTAGGGTATGATTGATTTTTATAATTGAGTCTGGTTCTGATAACATGATGTAAAATTTTGTGTTATTCACTAAATGTAAATGACTTGATAATGTGTTTAAATTGAATCTAGTTCTAGTAACATGAACTTTCATTTTCGAAATATGTGAAATAAGTGCCTTTAATCTTTCATTGGTATTTTAAGGTGAGGTTTATTTCTTTGTAATTGTTTTGTTATTTTAAAAGTTACAACATCGGTTTTTTCAAAATGAATTTATCAGTACATGAATTGTTTTACTTTTTGGATGATGGCCAATGAATTTTTATGAGATATATCTTTTATACATGGTCAATAACATTAAAAACCAAAAATAAGAATTCTTGCCCATCAAGATGTGGTCAGCTATGAAAGACTTCTCAAAGAGATTGTCTACAATAACATCAACATGCTAAGATGCTCTATTAGATTTATTATCGAGTTCATTCAATGAAATCCCATGAAGTATGTTCTTGTGCATGCTTGTCAACTCTTCTTCAATAGTATGGTTTATGTAGCACGAAACAACCTCTCTCATATAGAACAACATTCTTGCAGGCTGAATAACACACTCAAGTTTGGTGGACGCTAGCATGCTGGAGAACAACCAACAGAAACATTTTGGCGTACTGACCTTCAAAACAAAGCAAACATTAGTTGGTCCATGTTAGAATAGGTGTTTAAGTGCTTTTGTATATTGTAGGTTTAAGTACCTACAAATTGAATGAAATATTAGAAGTTTAAACCTAGAATGTGTATATAATGTGGAAGGTATATGTTAAATTTGAATCATTAAATTTTATATGTTCAGATGTGTAACTATTCCAATGTTATTGGGTATGATGGATATGATATTTTTTTTTGACCAAGGCCTAGTAGAGATTATTTGCGTAGATCGACAACATCTTCATCAAAATTGTGCACTGTTTATATGGCTTTGAATGGTGGTGTTGATAATGAATGCAAGTATGACTTTAAATGGTGGTTTCGATCAAATGTTAAATGACTTTCTTTGCAAGTATGACTTTGAATGTTTATTGATGTTATTTAGTGGATCATATATTTGACAGTAACCGTTTCCAATTATTACAATCATTGACTCTAGTGTAGTCAAACACACAACTATAACTCATTCTATAACCTATAGATTTCTTTTATATTTTCATTGACAATGACATTGTCTATAAAATATAATTATTTAGACATCACATGTGCCTAACTCATTCCAGAGCCTACGAGATTTTTTTTTGTTCTCATCGACATATACATTGTCTAAGAACTATAATTATGTAGACACTCCATGTGTTAAATGGTTTTTGTAGAAGCACTTGTTGAAATTATAATTATATTACTTTAAACAATGTTTATATGGTTTTGAATGGTGGTGTTTATGGCTTTGAATGCAAGCATAGCTTTGAATGGTGGTTTTGATCAAATGTTATATAGCTTTCTTTGTAAGAATGACTTTGAATATTTATCAATATTTATCAGTGGATCATGTGAAGAGATCTAAGTCTAAATAAGTATTTTTGTTGAATTTGTGACTTTTTTTTTCTTATGTTTCAAAAGAAAACTTAATTCATGTAACCAAACACATTACTATAGTTCATCTTAGAACCTACTGGTTTCGTTCTGTTCCCGTCGCCAGAGACATTGTCTAGGCAATATAATTTTGTAGACATCTCATGTGTCTAATCCATTCCAGAACCTACGAGGTTTTTTTTTTCTATTCCAATCGACAGATACCTTTGTCTATGACATATAGCAACATAGACAATCCATGTTTCTAATCCATTCTAGAATCTACGAGTTTTTTTTATGTTCCCTTCGCCACGGGCATTGTCTAGAAAATATACTTCTGTAGACACCCCATGTGTCTAATCCATTACAGAACCTATGAGGTTTTTTTTTTCTATTCCCATCGACAGGTACTTTGTCTATGAAATATAACAACGTAGACAATCCATGTGTCTAATCCTTTCTAGAATCTACTAGTTTTTTTTTATGTTCACATTGACAGTTACATTGTCTATGAAATATAACTACATAGACACCCCATGTGTCTAACCCATTCCAGAAAATATGAGTTTTTTTTCTGTTCCCATCGACAGGTATATTGTCTAGAAAATATAACTACGTAGACAACTTATGTGTCTAACCCATTATTAAACCTATGGGTTTTTTTATATTCCCATCGATATGTACATTGTCTAGAAAATATAATTACATAGATAATCCATGTGTCTAACCAATTTCAAAGCCAACGGTTTTTTTTTCTTTTACATAAGGGTCATATGCATTTTAGATTTAGGTGGTGGGCTTGTCCATGCTAATTTTGTAGGGTGGTGGCACCTATATGGTGGTGCTCTTAATCATCCTGTGTTGAATATTGTATGGATGGTTTTTATGCAAATGAAGGTGGTGCCCTAAGCAAGTAAGGTAGTGGGCATATCGCTGCCCATTTTCCTCTCTCCAACTCAACCCCCTCCAAAAATTAAAAGAATACATACTCGTCTAGTTTTAAAGAAACAAACGGTAGTAAAAGATAATTTTTTTTATCCCATTTTTTTTTATACTCATGGAAAGTGGAGACATTACCAAAACTTACAATGAAAAATAAATTAAAAAACGCCGTTGCCGGGGATCGAACCCGAGTCACCCGCGTGACAGGCGGGAATACTCGCCAATATACTACAACGACTCTTTATAAAATGAATAGCCCTAAAAGTACGACTTGAACCTTTGACCTTGTGTTTAACAACAACACACTTTAACAATTGGTTATCAATAACCCAATCTTAAAAATTTCTGAAACATCTTCATCCAACATCTAATCTTATACCTAGGTTAATAACAACGCTAAACAATCTTAACAATCTCTATATCTCAAGTTCAGCCCAAAGTAAAATTTTAAATTTAATTTAAGAATACATGTTTATTTTTGAAAAATGCTTTAAGAATACATGTTGAAATCTGAAACACATTTTTTCTTTATAGACTAAACACTGATGACTCTTTGGATTAAACTTTATCTTCCATGTATGGATGTACCAATAGAGTAACAATGACATAACAATGTTTGCTTTGCTTCTACGAGGTAGATTGAAAAAAAAAGCATAGATTTGTCTTTTATATGCTTTAGAAGATTAAATTGGAAATGGTGGATAGAAATGGATAGTAAGAACTTTATCTTTGACAACGTCATCCTTACTGCGCTGAGAGCCTTTAGATCTAGCATATCCCATGCCTTTTCCTCTATCTCTTCTGGCTTCTCTTTCAGCGATAGATAGAGATCTCTCTGGTACAAATGATCCTCTCAAGCGTACTCTTTGTAGTGGCATAGAAACGCCATCGGAGGGCCCGTCAAAACTTTTTAGAGAGCCCACACGAAAAATAAATGTGATAAATATAAAAAATATGACGCTAGAAGGAGGGCTTGAACCTCCGACCTTGTGGTTAACAGCCACACGCTCTAACCAACTGAGCTATTCCAGCTTTTTCTTTTTTATAGTCATGGAGACATTACTAAAACATACAATGAACAATAAACATACAATCTAAAACGTCATTGTCGGAGATTCAACCCAGGTCACCCGCATGACAGGTGAGAATATTCACCACTATACTACGACGGACTCCCTATAAAATGGACAATGCTAGAAGTAGGGATTGAATCTCCAACCTTGTGGTTAATTAACAGCCACACGTGCTAAACAACTAAGCTATTCCAGCCTCTTTTTTTTTTTTTTTTTATAGTTGCTGAGACTTTACTAAAACATACAATGAACAATAAAAATAATAAAAAAACACCGTTGTCGAGGATTGAACCCGGGTCACCCGCGTGACAGGTGGGAATACTCACCACTATACTACAATGACTCTATAAATTGGATAAAGCTAAAAGTAGGACCTGAACATCTAAACTTGTGTTTAACAGCCACCCGCTTGAACAATTGATTGATCAATAACCCATTCTTAAAATTTTTGTAAAACACCTTTTTCCAATATCCAATCTTAATCCTAAGCTAACAACGAATCTAAACAACCTTAACAATATCTATATCTCAAAGTTCAGCCCATAGTAAAATTTTAAATTTAATTTAAGAATACATGTTTATTTTTTAAAATAATTTAAGAATACATGTTGAAATCTGAAACAGAGTTTTCTTTTAAACACCGATGAATCTTTGGATTAAACTTTATCTTCCATCTATGGATGTACCAATAGAGTAACAATGATATAAAAATGTTTATTTCGCTTCTACGAGGTAGATTGAAAAACAATGAGTATAAATTTGTCTTTTATATGCTTTAGAAGATTATATTGGAAATGGTGGATAGAAATGGATAGTAAGAACTTTATCTTTGACAACGTCATCCTTACTGCGCCGAGAGCCTTCCAATATCGTAGATCCCATGCCTTTTGCTCCATCTCTTTTGGCTTCTCTTTCAGCGATAGATAGAGATATCTCTGGTACAAATGATCCTCCAGTTGCATCTTTTAGTAACCAAAGTGTGTGCCATCAAACCTCTCGATTTTGGATAATTACTTCTCTGACTCCATTGCTCCAACTCAAATGGACCCTTCCTATGCCCTAGATCTTCAAATCACACGAATAGACACCTTTGTGCCCTAGATCTTTAGATCATGAGAATAGGCACCTCTTGTTCCCTAGATCTTCAGATCTACCGGATATACCTCATGTGTCCTAGATCTTCAGATCTTGTGAGTAGGCACCTCCTGTGCCCTAGATTAGTAAAAGTAATGCTCCGATAGCAGTTGTTATGAATTTCGGATCTTGGGATGCGATCGATCAAGATAAAATTAAATAAATCAAATGAAACACACAAAGAATACGTGGTTTGGAAAACCTTCCCTACATCCACAGAGCCCACAACAGATCAATCCACTATCAATGAGAAATTTTTATAATGGCCACAACAAAATAAAAATCCCAGAGTCTAATGAAAATATGAGAAGCCCTTTTTTAGTAACATCTCATTTTGAGGAAAAAAGACAATACACAAAAGGCACCTCAAATGGTTTTTCTCTTAATATTGACCTCCGTCTGACCCTACGTAATGCCAACAATCATCTTTGCACATCATCAGGCTCCATTTATAACACACCAGTGAGACCTTGGGGAGAGGAAGAAGGCCCCCCCTCTCAAGCGTACTCTTTGCAATGGCACGGAAACGCCATCGGAGGGCCCGTCAAAACTTTTTAGAGAGCCCACACGAAAAGAAATGTGATAAATATAAAAAATATGACGCTAGAAGGAGGGCTTGAACCTCCGACCTTGTGGTTAACAGCCACACGCTCTAACCAACTGAGCTATTCCAGCTTTTTTTTTATATAGTTGTGGAGACATTACTAAAACATACAATGAACAATAAAAATAAAACATAAAACGCCGTTGCCTTTTATATAAAAATATGAAATGACCTTTTATAGTAACATCTCATTAAGGGCAAAAATATCAATACACAAAGATAATCCAAATTTTTTCTCTTGATCTTGACCTCCGTCCGACTCTGCATAGCTTCAACAATCCTCTACAAACATCATCATGATCAACCTTATAACACACTGGTGAGACCTTGGGGAAAGGAGGAAGGGCCTCCTCTCAAGCGTATCCTTTGCAATGGCACCGAAACTCCATCATGGCGCCCACACGAAAAAGAAATGTGATAAATATAAAAAATAAGACGCTAGAAGGAGGGCTTGAACCTCCGACCTTGTGGTTAACAGCCACACGCTCTAACCAACTGAGCTATTCCAGCTTTTTCCTTTTTATAGTCGTGGAGACATTACTAAAACATACAATGAACAATAAACGTACAATCTAAAACGTCATTGTCGGGGATTCAACCTAGGTCACCCGCATGATAGGCAGGAATATTCACCACTATACTACGACGACTCCCTATAAAATGGACAATGCTAGAAGTAGGGATTGAATCTCCAACCTTGTGGTTAATTAACAGCCACATGCTTTAAACAACTAAGCTATTCCAGCCTCTTTTTTTATAATCGTTGAGACTTTACTAAAACATACAATTAACAATAAATAAAAAAAACACCGTTGCCGGGGATCGAACCCGGGTCACCCGCGTGACAGGCGGGAATACTCACCACTATACTACAACGACTCTATATAAATTGGACAAAGCTAAAAATAGGACTTGAACATCTGAACTTGTGTTTAACAACCACGCACTTCAACAATTGATTGATCAATAACCCATTCTTAAATATTTTGTGAAACACCTTCATCGAACATCTAATCTTAATCCTAAGCTAATAACAAATCTAAACAACTTTAACAATCTCTATTTCTTAAAGTTCAGTCCAAAGTAAAATTTTAAATTTAATTTAAGAATACATGTTTATTTTTGAAAAATAATTGAAAAATACATGTTGAAATCTGAAACAAAGTTTTTCTCTATATATTAAACACTAATGACTATTCAGATATAACTTCCATGTATGGATGTACCAATAGAGTAACAATGACATACAATGTTTATTCTGCTTCTACTAGGTAGATTGAAAAACAATAAGTATAGATTTGTCTTTTATTTGCTTTAGAAGATTAAACTGGAAATGGTGGATAGAAATCGATAGTAAGAACTTTATGTTTGACAACATCATCCTTACTATGCCGTGAGCCTTCCAATCTAGCAGATCCCACGTCTTTTTGTAGTGGTAGATAGAGATCTCTCTGGTAAAAATGATCCTCCATCTGCATCTTCTAGTAACCAAAGTTTATGTCATCAAACCTCTCAATTTTGGATAATTAGTTCCCTGACTCCATTGCTCCCACTCGAATAGACACCTCATGTGCCCTAGATCTTCAGATCACACGATTTTGGATAATTTATTTAAGGTGGGCGTTGCGCTTTTTTAACCCTTGCTCAAATTTTATTCGGATTTCACTAAAACTTTGAGAAAGCTTTATTTATTATTGGTGATCTCCAATCCTTGCTTTAAATTAATAAAATTTAAACATATGATTATTTTCGAATGGTTAGCTTCGAAGAAACTTGCACATGTAATTTAATGAAAACAATTAATTAATATAATATATTTTTGGTAATATGTATTGAAAAAATTTATATGCACTTATAACATGAATATCTAATGGTATAAAAGTATCTAAAGAAGAAATTTATCGTGGATGATTATCATACATTAATTATAGACTCCTCATCAAAGAAGAAAAACCTTAATAAATTATCCATGTTTGAATTATTTAAATTTGAAACATTGCTACATAACTTCATGTTAAATAAATTTTACAATGTCCACCACTATACGGATTTATAAAAATTGTGATAAAGTTGTTACATTTCACTCTTACGTTAGGAAAAGAATTATATTAAACTACAAAAGAAAAATTTATCAAAAAACTCTATAATGAGGATAAAGTCAAATTATTCCAATGTTTCATTATTATCGACCCTCTAATATCTCAATAAATAAATAAAAATTTAGATTGTCCGGATGAATGTTTTTTAATGATAAATGCGTATAATATAAATTAAAATTCTAAAATAAAATGCCATGTTTATTTTAGTAATTGAATTTATACAGAGGCTCCACACCAAAGCTCAAGCCTGTCAACGGAGCGGATACGAAGCGGATATGGTCATATCCGTATCCGTATCTGAATTTTTTTTATATATCCGTATCCATATCTGTATCCGACGGATATTTAAAAGGTGTATCCGTATCCGATCCGAAATTTCGGATACGGATTCGGATAATTATCTGAAATATCCGAAATTAATAAATAAATTATTAAACATAACAAATTTTTCATTTAAAGTTAAAAAATTGACTTAGAATTAAAAATTCACAAACACAAGTTCTAACTTTACAACTATTAGAAAGAATGTGAGCCACTTGATCAAAATCTAATGGTAGATACTGAATACTAATATTAACATTTTTTTAATGTCATCGGATACGAATATTTTTCGGATCGGATAGGGGTATATCCGTATCCGATCTGAAAATTTCGAATACGGATTATTTTTTTAGATACGGATACAGATTTTTCGGATATCAGATATTTTATACATTTTCGGATACGGATTCGGATCGGATGCGGATATTTTTTCAGATAATTGACAGGCTTACCAAAGCTTATGAAGTCTTCATGAATTATTAATTTACACAATGTAAGTTGCATGACTACATCCACACAAACTATGTTTTTTTTTTCTTCCTAAGTTAC
Source organism: Acorus calamus (assembly GCA_030737845.1). Lineage (NCBI taxonomy): Eukaryota > Viridiplantae > Streptophyta > Magnoliopsida > Acorales > Acoraceae > Acorus > Acorus calamus. The sequence goes on along the minus strand of CM060858.1, from coordinate 5,736,816 downwards.
ATCTTTAATAGGATGGTGTGTGATTCTACTACACTAGCCCTTCAACTAGTATTGAAAAATAGGACCCTATCAAAGTGAGAAGAAATAAAAAAACACACAACCACACAGGTTGAGTTTGGGTGTTGGGTAACCCAAATCTTGAAATGTGTGATAAAAAGATAAATATTCTAAGTCAAAATTTAATTGATTAATATGTGAGTTATAAATTTGAATAGTACAATTTTTCTTTCTTTCTAAAATATATTAATTTTATATTTTTATTTCTTTATTTTTCACTAACATCATTCTTCATTTTTATCTCTATTTATTTCTTTCATGTGAAGCATCCATTGTTTGAGTTTTAATTATTTAAAATGACACTTTAATAAAGGTAAACTCCAACTTAACTTGAATAATTTGACTTAACCGGAACCTGAACCAAACCCCATGTGTTGGGCTCAGGTTGAGTTTAAAGCTCGGGTTAGATTGAATTTCAATCGATTGGCTTCCTCCATTGGATTTAGTTACAACGTGACTCAAATCGTTTAAGTTACACCCATTAAATTTTTCTCCCTCTTATCTCATTCCTCTGTTCAAAGAATACATGATTAATCAAAACTGCAGTATTTCATTATCATAGATGCCCTCTGATATCTCAATAAATAAATGAAAAGCTTAGATAATTCAAATGAATGATTTTTTTAATTATAAATGCGCATCAAAGAAATTAAGTAAAATTTTGTAATTGAATTTATATATAGAGGCTCCACATTAAACTTGTGAAGAAGTCTTCATGAGTTTTGTTTTTGTGTGTTCTGAAATAATCAAATATCTTCACTTAAACATGCTTCGATGATTAATAAAACTGAAATTAAAACACATTCGAAATTATTTAAACCATCTTTTCTAAACAAAAGATTTCAGACAAATTAATGTGTGAGAACCAGCTATTTAGTAATGCAAGTTGCATGAATTAATTTTCATAGTAGTTGTGCGTGCTCATGTGGTTTGTCTCCCTGGCATTCCTGTTGGGGGCATGACATCCACATAATTTAATTTTTTAAGGTACTCGTTTAATGGGGCTGTGTGTGATTCTATTACACACAATCACATGAGAAAAAATTTACATGGTTTAACAAAAGATTGCATACCCTCACAGGTCCTGCTCTTGCAAATAGGGCTTGCAGATCTTCCACCAACTATATATAATTTATCTTTGTTTTACACAATATACTATCTCTCAAAGAAGTATCTTGACATTGGTACTAAACAATCTATTCCTGATGTGTCTGATTCTAATACCACTTGTTGATCGCTTTGATACCTTTAGGTACCTAAATTGCTCTGATACGACTTGATTAGTATCTATGCAAGGAAGTGTAATATATGAAAATAAAGCACTTTCATGTAAATAAATATGTAACAACAATAATGCTCAAGTCACTAAGACATGCTACTTATTAGAATCATGAAAAATATAGAAAATAAAAAGGTTTTAGAGGGGTAAGGATGGAGAAGGGGAAATTTTTTATGTGTGAAAAAGACGGAGAAAGAATAATTTACTAGAGAGAGTGTTTATACTTTAAACATGTAAAACCGATCCAGTTGTCATCAATATTATTTCTTACATAAATGGTTATCATTTACCTCTTAATTACTTCACAACTATCAAGCATTCATAATTTGAAGTAATACAACCATTATTTGGTGTTCTAAATGAAGACATGAAGCGGTGAAGACAAACAAAATCTATTTGGTGGAAATTGAGAATTCTTTCAAAATAGTATTGAAAAATCAGGCAGTGAATCAAGGTGAAAGAAGAAAAACACATATACAATCACGAGAAAATGTTTACATGATTCGACAAAAAATTAACTATGTCCACGAAAAGAGAAAAATACACATAGCTCAGGTACATGACCATCCATAAAGTCCTCACAAAACTGCTATTTTGTGTGAAAATATACGTGCAAAAAAGGGATGCAGTTAACTTTTTGAACGCACTACTAATTGTTTTGCTCAACCCCCGTTTATATTCATAGTGACAAATAACATTTCAATCATAGTGACAACTTTATTGCAGTTCCTTAAATAACCAAAATGGTGGATAGAACCCAACATTTGGGTTTATAATTCAATGGATCTCCAACTATTATTTAAATTTGACTCAAATTTCGCTTAAATTTTAAGAAAGCTATATTTGATATTGGTGATCTCCAATTATAGTTTTAAATTTTACTTAATTTTTATAAGAATTTTCTTAGCTTGTTTGAGTTTAAGACTTGGGTTGTATTGAGTTTGGGTTGAGTTCCCCGTACAACTTAGATTTGGGTTTCAATTTAATTATGACACCCATTAAATTCCCCCCTCCAACTCATTTCTCTTTCATTCAAAAAACACATGATTACACAAAATTGCAGTGTTTCATTATCATCATGCCCTCTAATAACTCAATAAATAAATGAAAAGCTTAGATCGTTCAAATGAGTGATTTGTTAATTATAAATGTGTATCCGAGAAAGTAAAATTTTATAATTGAATTTATATACAGAGGCTCCACACCAAAACTTATGAAGTTCTCATGAGTTGTGAGTTGTGAGTTGTTTTTGTGTGTTTAAAAATAATCAAATATCTTCACTCAAACATGTTTTGTTGATTAATAAAACTGAAATTAATACACATTCAAAATCGATGACCTCCTCCTCATAAAATTATGTAAACCATCTTTTCTAAACCAATATATTTCAAACAAATTAATATAATGTGTGAAAACTTGCTATTTAGTAATGCAAGTTGCATGGATTAATTTTCATGCTAGTTTTTTAAGGCACATGTTTAATGGGATTGTGTGTCATTCTACAACACTTGTCCTTCAACTACATAGTCTTCAAAAAATAGGATTGAATAGTAGGGAAAGCACATGAGAGAAGGTTTACATGGTTCGACAAAAGATTGTCTAAATCCACATAAAAAGAAAATTATATATAGCTCAAATACATGAACATGAAAATAACAACATAAATTATAGATCTCTACTATACATGAAAATATACATGCAAAAAAATGGATTCCATTAACTTTTAAAGTTTTGCTAAATGTGATGTTCGGCTGTCAATGCCCCGGATTGCACGTCATCTATGGTTGGACATTTGAGCAGTCACTGGGCTGTCCTCTAGTTTTCTTACAGTGAATGAACTTTGGTCAAGGGGAAAGGATATGCAAAGCATCGAATAAGGAAGAATTGCGGCTTTCATTTCCCAATTGATCGTCCCGGCCGGCTGGCACATGGGTAATCCGATTAACGAGAAATGCAGCGTTGTTTAGAGGAGTCAAAGTTTACTGGGAGAATATGTAGGAGATTTTCTGCGGATGCGTTCAAGATTGGGGACGTTTTATTGCAAGCACGAGGGAGGTGAATTTTCGTAATGGATGGCTAAGCATCGCAGTTTGAATGGGAGGTAGTCCTTTCGATGGCATGAACTTGGTTAATTCTAACCGGGTTTTTCATTTACGAGATGCTTGCTTTCTTTCCCCTCATTACTTATTTATTAACTATGTTTATCTATTTCCTCTCATCTCCTTCAGAGTTGTACTTCAAAATCTTTAATAAAATCGTGGTAACTACATCTATCATTTTTTAAATAAAAAAAATGTGTTGTTTGACTCACGTTTATATATATTCGTAGTGCCAAATGGTATTTTAATCATAGGGCAACATTTCTATTGCAGTTCATTCTTCATTTCAATTAGGCCTGTCAACGGGTCGCGGGTCAACCCGGGCCCGACCCAATAAAAGGCGTAAATACCCGATCTGAAGGATCCGACAATCGAAATGGGTCGGGACTGGGTCCACCCTGACCCGATCCTATGGACCCGATTGACCCAACCCAAATATTATGTGATTTTTTTATTATTTATGATTCAACCTAACACTCATGATTCAATCAAATATTTATAACTAAATGCTGAATAATCATTTAAAATTTTAAACATTTGAAATATTTTACAACCTTTTGACTTCATTTAAAAGTATAATAATCTAAACCGTATTTCAAATGTGCCCTCATAAAACATTTAAAAATCAAAATATTGAATAACTATTTATAATAAACTAAATTCTATTAAAAAGAAGAAAAAATGAAGCCATTGTAGTCCCTTGAAAAGTTCTTCAACCCCTCTTTGTCTGGCATGGACTTGTTAATGGGTCGACCCGACCCGACCTGAGACTCGATATGGACCCGACCCAAAGGACCCGACAATCAAACGGGTCAGGTCCGGGTCCACCCGTTGACAAGCCTAATTTCAAGTAACCAAAATGTGAGACATAACCCAATATCTAGGCTTGTAATTCAATGGAAATGATAGAAAGTGAAGCCCTAGTTTTCTGAGGTGGGCGTTTTAAAGCATCTCTTACTTATTCAAATTTGACTAATAAAACATTGAGAAAGCTCTATGATCACCAATCAAAATATTAAATTTTATTTTGTTTGAAAACTATAATAGTAAACCAAATGATTTCCAATGAACTCTTCCACCCACATCTTTTCCCCCAAATTTTTGTGTCATTAGGGGTGTAACTTCAGTGTGTTAAACTTGGTCTAACTCGATTTTTTGTCGGATTTTGACATATGATTTTAGCATTTGTGTTCAACCTGAGCTCGAATCCGAGCAAATCTGAACCATATTCGGGTTAGTTTTGTTTGAGGGTTCATGGAATAGGGGTAATAAAGTTAATATTTTAGTTCAAATTTTAATTGATTAATTTGTGAGATAGAATTTGAATTGTCTAATTTATTGTTATCTAAATTTATCAATTCTACATTGTCATTTCTTTATTTTCTCACTAACATTGTTCTTTATTTTTATCTTTCTTACCTCTTTCCTGTGGAGTATTCATTGTTTCAACGTTTCAATTACACATTTTTGAAACCAATCCCCGGACCCAACTCAAATCCGTATATGCCACTACATTTTCCTCCCTCCAACTCATTCCCCTCCAAAATTATCAAATAATACATATCATCCAATTTTAAGAAACAAACTGTAAAAATATAAGATAAAGAAAATGAAAGAAAAGAATGTAAAGAAAGAAGAATTTTTCCCATTTACTGTTGGTGATTTGAGGTTTTTTTTTAAAAAAAAACTTGATTGGGTAAAATTTGAGACTTGGAGAAGATTTTGTTATATTTTTACTCAAATTTAAATTTAGTATGAGTTTAGTCTACACTGAAGATACTCTAATATAGTTCTAATTAACATACTAACCATTTTCGAATGGAAAAGTAGCTAGTTTAAAAAAACTTGTACATACAATTCAATGTTATTATGGAAATGATAAGTATATTTCTATTTTATAATATGTATAATGAGTAATAAAATTTTCTTCTAAAGTCTAATATGTATTAGAAAATTCGTACAGACTTTTAACACATATACGAAGAAAAACTCTTTGGAAGAAGTATCTCATACATATATGGATTAATTAGTGATATATGTTTGAATTATTGAATAAAGTTAGATACAAGTCACTCTCACATACAACAGTATATACATGCAGTGACATTTGAAAACAAACTTGCTTACAAAAATATTAAAGGATAAGAAATTGTTGCAATGATTTATTATCATCGATGCCCTCTAATATCTCAATAAATAAATATAAAAATCTTAGATCTATCAAATGAATGTTTCGTTAAGGATAAATCATACCATAGAAAGTAAAATTGCATAATTATGAATTTATATATAGAGGTTCCACACCCAAAACTTATGAAGTCTTCATGAATTTTGTATCCTAAATTGTTTTGTATATTTTGAAATAATCAAATATCTTCACACAATCATGCTTAAGTTATTTAAACAAGCTTTTCTAAAAATTATGTTTCAAACATATTAATGTGTGAGAACCTACTATTTAGTAATGCAAGTTGCATGAGGGGGCATGCATAACATCCACACAATTTTTTTTTTTTTTGAAGGTACATGTTCGATGGTGATTCTATCACTATTTTAGTGCCTGTTTGGGACGCCTGCGTTAGGTTAAGCGATACAAAACAATGTTTCTGGAACTTCTCAAATATGGATATAAATAGCCTAAAACCATTGTATTGGCTACCTCAACTCCAACACTACATGGTGGCATTATGTTGGAATTTTTGTCGTAGAATCCCTGTGCAGATTTAAATGGGCCTTAACATAGCTAGGTGATCTTTTTTATTACAATAATTGAGAGTCAGAAGCGTCTCCAATAAGGAAGGGGCCGGGCCGGCCCGGCCCGTTGAAACAGGACCCAGGCCTGCGGGCCTGCTTAGCCAGCGGGCCCGGGCCGGCCTGTGGCAAAAAAACAGGGCCAGGCCCTGCCCGCGGCCCGGGCCTCACAGGCCGGGGCTGGGTTAGGGCTCACGGGCGGGCCTACGGGCCCAAATTCAAAGTATTTTTTTTATTTTATGTTGTTTATTTGTATATAATGTTAAAATAACATAAATTTAAAGTATAAAGTTGAAAAAATATTTATATCTATTGAATTTTTAAAATAAAAATATTAAATGAATTAATTATTTGCAAAAATGAATAACTAAATGTACCTAACTAGGTTGACACCTACATAAATGTTAATAATTTGTATAATAAAACCACAATTCAAATAAAAATTACACGTTACTAGTTTATTAGATTGCCCCCCATGGGCCTACAGGGCGGGCCCGCGGGCGGGCCTACGGGCCAGGGCTGAGAGGGCCGGCTTTCGGGCCTCGGGCCTGATGAAGACCCTTACAATAAGGTCTTCAAAATAGGAAAAATGTAATACATCTCGCTCTAAAAATCGTCTAAAAAATTTCTTATATGTTTTGTTTGATGTCATATGCACGTTGATATATTTTTCTAATGTATTCGTAAAATGCATATATCCTTCAAATAAGTGTATATGATTCTAAGGTGATTTTAGTGGATGAAAAACTCATAACATGGACCCTAAAATTGCTATTAAAAATTACAGAAATGTTAGATATATTTGGATTAATTGGTGATACATAGTTTGAATTATTGATTAAAGTTAGATACAAGTCACTCTCACATCAGTAATTTAGTAATATAGATAATATAAACATAGAGATTGCCTGAAGTTAATACCCTCTTCTAAACGATAAATGCATGGACATCTCGATGAAAAATTCAAATATACATGCATTTGAAAACAAACTTGTTTACAAAAAAACTAAAGAGCAAGAAATTGTTGCAATGTTTTATTATCATCGATGTCCTCTAATATCTCAGTAAATAAATGAAAATCTTAGATCGATCAAATGAATGATTTGTTAATGATAAATCATACCATAGAAAGTAAAATTTCAGAACTATAAATTTATATATAGAGGCACCACACCAAAAATTATGAAGTCTTCATGAATTATGTGTCCTACATGTTTTGCATGTTTTGAAATAATCAAATATCTTCACTCAAACATGTTTAAATTATTTAAACCAGAAATTATGTTTCAAACATATTAATGTGTGAGAACCTGCTATTTAGTAATGCAAGCTGCATGAATTAATTTTCACAGTAGTTGTGTTCATCTGTTTGTCCCTGGCATGCTAGTTGGGGGGCATGACATCCACACAAACTATGTTTTTGTTTTGAAAGTACATGTTCAATGTGATGGTGTGTGATTCTACCACTGTTAGGGCCCCTTTGGGACCCAAGGTGGGGATGCTTGGCTTTGGGTTAAGCAATTCATGGTAGAGAAAAAATGTTTTTGGAGCTTCTCAAACGTAGAGATAAATGACCTAAACATTGTATTGGTTGCGCCAACATGAATGCCAAAAAAGTTCTTGGATCTGCCGCGAATCCAAATAGGACCTTAGTACAGCTAGGTGATCTTTTTATTACAATAATTAAGATCCAGAAGCATCTCCATTGAGTTATTTAAAATTAGAAAAATATAATATACCTCATCCCAAAAATCATCTAAAAAATATCATATATTCTTTACATGATTTCATATGCACTTTGATGAATTTTTCTTCCATATTGTTAAAGTGTGTATAACCTCTAAATAAGCGTATATGATTCAGAGACGATTTTTTGGTCCTGGGTGTATCAAAAGCTTTTAGAATATAGACCATAAAATTGGTATTAAAAATATGAAAATGTTAGATATATTCTTTTATAAAAATGAACTATAACTTCCAAGGTTTTATGTGGACTTATTTTTTAAAAATGTGAAAAACTTTCAACGTAATATCTTGTCAAATGAGATATATATCGGACCATTAAGATACATGAGATTGCAAGTGAAGATGTTAAGGACTATGTCTAACAACGCTCAAAATGGAAATGTGAGATGCGCACGTGAGAAACACATTCAGCTTTGAAAAATGTTACATCTCCTAGCCCAATTAAATTTTTTTCATTTTTATAAAATAAAATAATATACTATTTTATTTCATATAAAAATATATATTTTAATGAACAAATAGTATATAATTTTTTGAAAAGAAAAACGATGGGGATTGCAAACGGGAATGTATGCATGGCTGGACATATCATTTTCCTTTTGAAAATCTTGGATTTGTTATGATGGAAAATCTTGGTCATATGTATGATGAATAAATTCAAATTATTTGTAATATGTATGAGACGTGGACTAATTTCTTTAATTTATTAGCCAGATACATGGTACATATCATATAGTCGTATAGTTTATATTTTGAATTATGACTTAATAACTCATCTTCTAGCCCGCCACACAAATTTCAGTATATTCATAACTCCATAAATCCATCTTTTAAGTTCTTGATAAACTATTCAAATCAATTAAATTTAAATTTGAAAGGGAAATTTGTATTTATACCCTTGTTAAATCACTATTTGGCATTATACCCCCCCCTTAAAAAGGTAATTGCATATATACCCCTGACAAATTCATTCGTATTGCATTTATGTCCTTCTGTCTATCTCTGATACCTGATTGGCCTAACCACAGTTACCAACCTAACCATACCCCATAAAATCTCCTTTTTACCCCCGACTAATAGGAAAATTTGCATTTATACCCCTGTTAAATCATTATTTTGGAGTTATACCCCTTTAAAAAGTAATTACATATATACCTCTGAAAAATTTATTCATATTACATTTATGCACTTCTGTTTGCCTCTTCTAAATTTGGCATTTATTTGGTTGTTTGAGGCATAAGATTGTGTTTAGGGTTACGTGTGAATGTCTATACAATATGTCAATGTGGATAATGTTTGAGTTTTTTTTAAGTTCTCAGTTTTTAAATTTGCTATCAGAATTTGAGTAATTATATTTGTTTATATATGTTTAGTTACGCTGTGCATGTAAGTTATTGTTACGCCCCGCGGCATTACTAATCATACGATAACCAACAGGGGTCAAATAAGATAACAAGACTACAAGGAAGTGGTAGCCAATAAAAGAAATGATGCGGAGTACAATATACAATTAAGTCTGTAAATAAAAAAATATTATTACAGACCCGAATACACAATTACTGTCCTGTGAGAGTCCAAGTCTAGTCCAAATGCAACCATATGTGTAACACGCACGATTATTAATATATACCCAAAAAGATAGGATTGCTGACAGCCTCGCACTTGCCAACCGAAAGGTGGGGCGCTCCACGCACGAACCACGCAAGAGAGATGCTCTAGCTCCACGCCAACTCAGTCCCTGGTGGATAACAAAACGCAAGGGGTGAGCTACAAGCTCAGTGAGTGGCAAGAATCCAAGCACTATAATAATCATATGATATTGGTTCATCATTTTTTTTTCTTTCCAAAGAAAAGGAATATGGGATGAAACTCAACATATATAAATGTCACGTGAAGACGTGACCTCACTTCACCCTAACCCTCACCTCCAGGGGGTGAAATGGGACTATTGAAAACAGAAACCAACCCGCTAACTCCCTTAACCTTCCGGTAGCCCTCTCCCGGGTAGCCCTCTTCCTAGCAACCATCCATGGTAGGTCCGATGCCAAAACAATATTAAAATATACCTTGGGCATCCTACGATGTGGAGGCATAGTCCAGGATAGCTTCAACACCGGGTAGCTTCGACGCGGATACGAGGTAGGGGAGAAACATTCAACGCTCGGAAACTTCGACGCACGACGATACGGGAGGAAGCACTCCAACCTCATCCCCACCTTCACCCCTAGGGTGACATGGGACTATTGGAAAGGAAATCAACTCGCTAACTCCCTTAACCTTCCGGTAGCCCTCTCCCGGGTAGCCCTCTTCCTGACGACCTTCCAAGATAGGTACGAAGCCACAAGGGTATCGAAATACACATTGGGCCTCCTATGATGTAGGAGCAGAATCCAGGATAGCTCCAACGCCGGGTAGCTTCAACGCGGATACGAGATAAGGGAGAAGCATTCCACACTCACAATACGATCCTCACGGATCAACTATTATCCTCTAGCAATTACCATTGCTATACAGAATTCCCTTGAATTCTCGCACAGATGCATCCCTTGGATGCGAGGGAAAGAAGCTAAGTCCTCGCATTCAATCATGACAAGACATGATCCTAAAGGCGAGTCATGCACACACCTAACACAGATAGGCCTGACATTCTATCATCATAGCTATCAGATAACAAACTCTAATACAACAATTATCACATGAGAAGTTCGATAACAAGGGAGATACCTGGACCACACGTCCAAATAACCTATGACTAAACCATGTAAATACACACTTTATACAATCCAACATAGGTCCCCTAATAAGCTAGCATAAATGACATGAAAATTTCTATAACATAAGGGGGTACATGAACCATGTGCCCAAATAAGAAAGAAGTAAAGAACTGACTATGCAGAATTAAGCCCTAAATCATTCATACAGTTTCACAATATGCACAAGATAATAATGGAACCTGAACCATTGAAACATCAAGTGTATATATATAACTAAGAAAAATCACAAGATATAATTCATTAAAGACTTCAAACAACTCACATGGAATGAGATAAATAAATAGTACAAAATGATAATCAACATAATCCATATATTCGCATGCATTCCAGATAATCTCCACAATCACCTCCACGTCATCTGGTAGCCCTCTCCCTAGCAGCCTGTCCAGGACGATACCAATCACGGGATGGCACCTCACAGGGTAGCTCCGACGCTGGGTGGCTTCAACGCACAATGACGCTGAGGTGATACACTCCACACTCGCGGGAAAACACATTGATCAACATGCACCCTACTCCATAACTAGCTACTTGGAATCCATCAGAATTCCCAACAAGTGCATCACGAGAACGCGAGGGAAGCAACTTCCTATCCACACTTACTAACATCAATTATGACCTTAAAAACTGATCATACACCCATCTATCCTCAACAAACAGGGCTATTAAATTATTATTACGAACATGAGATAATTAAGCACCCACCAATCTTGTAAACATGGTGTAAAGGACAAGTAGAGGCAAGAGTTATAGCTAACTCAAAGGAGCATATCGATAAGTATGTGCAAATGACCCCTAAAATATGGTATTTAATCCTACATAACACATCCATCATCATATACTAGCAATAGAGGCTAAATAAATTCTCTAACATAAAAGAGATACATTCATATACACCCATCACACATGCCCACACAAGAAGGGCTCACACAAGCATAATAATTCATACATGAATATGATACATCAGCAAATATATGGTAGAAAAGGGGTTCTACACAATAAACTAGCCATATAGCCCTAGCATGCAATATCTAACACAATAAGGGTGCAAATAAACCCCATGGATGCGCGATGCACGATTACGTGCACCGAACGCATCCCGAAGGGTTGGATCGAACCACTCACTAGTACTTGGATCGCCGCGCGTCCGGTCTACGAGATCTGCAAGAACAACCAATGATGCTCCATTAAATATAAATCATCTTGACACACACATACAAGCCTTCTTCATGAAGACATCAACTCCTGGTATTGCCCACACCATGCATAATAACTCTTTGACACATATTTATACAAGATTAGTCCATCTACTACAACCAGCCCCAAACATTAGTCTCCACAGCACAAAATACACATCCAAAAATACTGAAATAAATCACACACATTCTATGATATGTTAGGATCCATGAAGACATAATAACTTGATAAAATCTCTAAATATCCGAAATAAATTATTTTCAGAAACTGGTCAGTTTCTACGCGAATCTGGATAGTCTATACAAAATATGTTCTAACTTACTACACAGATATCATAATGACACCAAATTTCATATATAACATCTAGACACATAGATGATCATATGAAATGAAGACATAAGTCTTAAAATATGCCTCTAAATACCCCAAACACAAGGATCTTGAGGAGACAGAAAATCTGCCTTATTTATAACACAAGTCACCACCAATCATTCATAAACATAAACACCTCATGCAATAGCAATTACACAACACAATGCTCCTCCAACAGCACCCACACATACCCACATCAGCACAAACACACTCACAAAGAGAGAAGGGAATACCTTGAGAGGGTGGAGAAGAGGGAAGCCAAGCTCAAACACACAAACTCTTTCCCTTCTCACTCTTTTCTTTTCTCTTTTCTGTCTTTCCTTCCATTTCACTGTTTTTCTCCTTCTTCATCACTGCTGAGGTGTTCCTCAACCACCCTCCTAAACTCTCACACGACAACACATATCGATCACATAAGCCTACTCAAAATAGCAACAACACACACCAAATACTTAAAAACAGCCACTCACCAACAAATGTACTAAGAGAGGGAAGGAATGTCTTTGGAAGGAGGAGGAGAAGAGGTGGTTGGGGCCACACAAGCATAAACACAAACACATCATCTTCACTTCCTTCACACCTTCCTTTGCTAACCCAACACACAAAGAGGGAACAATGAGAGAGCTTGAAAGAGAGAGAGATCAAGCAACAAAACACTATCACCTTCTCCATTTGGTGCTCCTTCTCCATCACCCTCACTTCCTCCACCCAAAACACACAAAGAGGGGCTGGACCAGTGTGAAAAAGAGGGGAAAGAGAGGCTGAAGTCGTAACATTTTGAGGGGATTAAATAGGCAAGGTCGGACTGAATGACCGAGCTGTCCTCGGACTAAAAACCCTGAACAGCCCTTACTTAAACGGTCATAACTCCCTCAATACAGCTCCGAATTACACGATTCCAGCGGCATTGGAAAGCTAAGAAGATTATCTACAGCTTTCATGTTTACACCCAGATCAAATAACCTCTCCAGCTATTTCAAAATCTAGGCTAAACATCATACAGGGCTGCTGCCTGGATTTCTCATCTTCGGGGTATACTCGGAAAAATTTATGTTGCATTGCTTTTGTTGTTATGCTGTTGTGAGTGTTTATTTATGTTGTGTATGTAAATTGTGTTGCATGGTTGTTGTTTTGTATTACAGTTAGATGGTCACTAAGATTGAAAAAAAAAACCAGTAAATCCCATAAGGGGTGGAGCAAGCAGTGCTTAGTTTGGTAGATGTTGTTTACTACTACATGGTTGAGCTGTGGTTTGTAGTCTGTGTATTTGTAGTTTATTTATGTACTATTTACTATAAATATATATTAGTTTATATATAGAGAGATTGTTGAGTTCAGATTTATAAATTTACTACAAGTGTATTAAATAAATGCAAAATTCTCATGATCCAATACAAATGAGTTTTTCAGGGGTATAGATACAATTACTTTTTTAAGGGGGGTATAACGTCAAAATAGTGATTTAACAGGGGTATAAATACAAATTTCTCATAAGGGTATTTTAATCAATTTTGACCACACTTAAACATCGTTAGTATAATATTCACAGCATATTCCACTGCAATCTGACGAAACTTAACCTTAGGTGCATAGATGCAATACAAATGAATTTTTCAGAAGTATAGATATAATTACCTTTTAAGGGGGTATAATGTCAAAATAGTGATATAACAGGGGTATAAATGCAAATGTCCCAATTTAAAATGCATAGTTGGTACACAACTGTTAGTAAACAACAAGCCATTGTTGCAATATTTCATTATCATCTATTTCCTCTAATTTCTCAATAAACAACCGAAATTTTAGATCCTTCAAATGAATGATTTATTAATGATAAATGCACATGAAAGAAAGCAAGATGTTAAAATAAAACAACATGCATGTTTTCCTTTTAGTAAATATTGAATTTATAAATAGAAGCACCACACCAAAAACACATGAAATCTTCATGAATTGTGTGCTCTGATTTCTGTTATATATATGTTTTTGAAATAATCAGATTAATCTAACCCACTTTCCAAATCGATGACCTAGTTATTTTGAACAAGTTTTTGAACACCTATGTTACATAATCCTTAATCCTTCCTCCAAAATTATTTAAACATGTATTACTAACCAATATTATATTTCAACAAATTAAATTAATGTGTGAGAACCTGTTATATAGTATTGCAAGTTTTGCATAATTTCATTAGTAGTTGTGGTCATGTGTTTGTGTCCTTGGCGAGATCAGATTTCATGTGTCAAAGACACATGAATTCCCTTCACTTTTTAGTAGATTTTTATCCTTTACGTGGCAATCTCTTATTTGCTGCCACAAGGAATTTATGTGTCTTTGTCATAGGAAATCTGATCTCTTCCTTGGCATGCATGTTGGGGGCATAACATGAATGCTTGTCACACCCTAAAACTCATGGCACATAGAAGGGACACGTGCCATGCATGTTTGTGTGCAAGTGTGCAATGACTTGTGGACATGCCAAGGCGAGTGGGACGCGTACATGGCTTGGAGACATGTGGGAATGGCTAGAACGGACCCCAATCATACACGGAGGCATGACCAAGAAGCATGATCCAAATGAGCCGACAACGATTGGAGATATCAAATGAACTTTTATTCAAATTTTTAGTAAAATTTGAGTAAGGGTTGGAGATGGCCTAAGTATATTATCTTGATTCTAATAAACTTTTTTTTTTTGATTTATTACATTATAAATTTTTTTGCCTAGCCCTTTTTGGAAGTTCAATTTTGGTTTCAGATATATGTTCTTCACTATTTATCGTTCTCTGCTCTGCGTTTAATAGGCCCGAACGAAAATTTTCTTTACCCAATCCTCAAAAAACCATACCACGTGTTCATTTGTTAGTCTATCCCTCAGCGGTTGTCCACTCTGGCATTCTCATTTCTACCACCACTCAACCCAACTTATCATCAGGGGCTTCTCACCATTTCAACCACCCTGTTTTAATTCTATGGGTCTGTCTCCCAATCCCAATGTGAGACAAATCTAAATTTAAAATACTCCAATTTTAGAAGTTACTTAAGAATATTATAAAATGCTGTCATCTTTACCATATTAGAAAGACACAATCCTTCATTGAAATTCTTCATAACACGGACGACTTGATGGGATCAATTGAGCAGTCATGATCTGGAATTCCTCTAAGCAAAATAGCAGTCATGATCTGGATTCAGAGATGATATAGTTTTGTAATGATGTTAGGTAGACTACGTATGGATGGAATGTCAATGCTGACATACAAATGACGTGGGCACACAAACATTTTTTTTTTGTGAAGGTATATGTAGTCAGCTAGATGAAATGTTTTATTATTACAATAATTGAGACCCAAGAGTATCAACAATGGGGTCTTTAATGTAGGGAAAAATGTTAGACAAGGATGTTTACCACCCTATATGCAGTCCGTAACTGTTTCATATTTTTAAAATTAATATATCTTTGTTAAAAACTGAAATACATATACTGATACACTAAGAATTGTATGGACTCATTTCTTGGAATGTGAAAAATTTTCAAACAAAACATATAGAGACAACTATAGAGACACATGGGATTGCATGTAACAATAGGGGTGCAACTTGGGCGGGTTGAACCCGACCCAACCCGACCTAACCCGACTCGTGGGCGGGTTCAGGTTGGAATTTTTTGGCGTCGGATTAAACCCGACCCAAACCCGAACCAACCCGAACCCAATTCGGGTCGGGTTCGGGTTGGGGGGTTCAACCCGCGGGCTCAACCCGAACTCGACCCTCCAGGTTAACAAATGTTATGCTGTCATAACAACATACCTATATCTAAAACCCTAAATTCCTAAAATATAATAAACAATTACACAAATTAGAGTATCACTATGTTTGTTGTGTTTGGGTTAATTATTATAGATATTCACTTTTAATTATTTGTATATAAGGTTTAATAATAATTAATTAGAGTTTGTTTTGTTGTTTATTAAATATTTTGTATGATATTTTATGTGTTAAACCCGACCCGACCCGACCTGAACCCGACCCAAACCCGGCCGAACCCGACTTGAGCCCGAATTCAACCCGAACCCGACCCAAACCCGACCGAACCCTAATTCGACCCGAACCCGACCCGAACCCGCGGGTTGAGATCGGGTTCGGGTTCGGGTTGAACCCTTCGGGTTGAGGCCGGGTTCGGGCTCGGGTTCGGGTTGGACTCACTGCAATGCGGGTTAATGTCGAACCCGACCCAAACCCAACCCAACCCGCTTGAGTTGCACCCCTATGTAACAACGCTCAAAATGATAGACACTGGTGCGTGAGAAACACTCGCTAGGCCTACTAGAATAAAAATTGAACCCATGGAAGTTGGAGCAATATATTAGTAAACTCTTGTTGTCTTTTCATGTGAAAGTGAATTCTAGTTTAACATAATGTTTTGAAATAGCGCTGCGCAGTTACACCTAGATTCATTTCCAGCCTTATATGCACCGATATGATGCATAGGCTCACATTAACAAGGCATATGTTTCAAAAGAATTTTTTTATATTTATACTACTATAAAAAGTACGAGTTGTAGGAGAAACATTTTAGTCAATTTTACCCCTAAAAATTAATTAAAAAGAAAACTATATCCATCAACAAATCTTATCTATATTTGTAATATGATATATTTTATCTCACAAATTAGATTTTATCTCATGAAATATTAATTTTTAAAAAAATGAATATTTCATTGTTAATCAATTAACAAATCTTATCAGATTTTATTTAATACATATCATAATAATATTAAATTATCATAATACATATAGATAAAGGTAGAATCTTAATAAACTAAAAAATTAGTTTTAATGATAATTTTTTTTAATATATTCTACTTTTAATATTAAAAAAACATAGATAATAATAATAATCATATTTTATATTTAAATTTAAAATTTGAAAGAAATATATTACAAAAAAAATTGGTTATTCCAGCAAAAACATAATTATCATTTAACATATAAATGACATATATAATAGATATAATAACCAATTTTTTAATTTTAGATATTCAAATTACATATAGATAAAATTAGATCTTGAAAAACAAAAACAATTGGTTTTAATTATTTCCAAATTTATATATATAATATAAATATTAACCTATTTTTTATTTTTAGAATTCAAGTTACATATAGATAAAATTAAATATTGAAAATAAAAAATTTGAATTTAATTATTTTGAATATATATATAATTAGATATAATAACCAGTATTTTATTTTTAAAGTTCAAAATACATATAGATAAAAATAGATCTTAAAAAACAAAAAAAATCAGTCTTAATTATTTTTGAATTTAAATATATGACATATATAATAAGCAATTTTTTATTTTTAAAAATTCAAAATATATATAGATAAAATCAAATCTTGAAAAACAAAAGAATTGGTTTTAATTATTTTCAAATGTATATATATAATAGATATAATAACCTATTTTTTATTTTTAGAATTTTAAAATACATTTAGATAAAGTAGATCTTCAAAAAAAAATCCGTTTTAATTATTTTTATGTAAAATAATTAATGTCTTCAATTCAAAATTATCTGATTGGGAGTAATTTGATTCTTTATATTTCAATACGAAATATAGATAAAAATGAATCATAAGAAATTAAAAAACCCAGTTATATATATAAATCAGATGAACCATTTCCACAAAAAAAAAAAGTATAAATACCCAAACTCTAATATTCAATTTATGTTTTTTAGTTTCTTGGGTCTTTATGTGTTTGAAACATGATTTTATATGATTTTTGTATTGTTTTAATAATATTTAAATTCAAATATTTAGAGTTTATGTTTGTTTTCTAATGATTATTTGTAAGGATGATCAATGTTTTCATTTTTAATATTTTTGAACATTTTATTTGGATATTCTATTCATTTGATTTAATAAATGTTTTTTTTTATTTCAGAGTAAGATGCTAGAGGTTGATCGAAAGAGTAAGATGTTCTTTTTAAATTTTTTTATTATATTTTATTTTTAATATCTAAGTATTGATTTTCTAATGTGTTTATTCTTTGTATTATTGTATTTAGAAAAAAATTATATATAATATTCTACTTACTTGTTAGAAGTACATTGGAATATACATCTATTACTTTATTTAATAATTATTGTTATTTATTTAAACTTTTTATCTTATTTTTCACCACGAAATAATCATTTTTTGAAAAAATCCATTTCATATGCATGAGTATAAATAAAAAAATATCTTTTCAAAGAGATCCTTATAACTCCAATCAGAGTTTTGCATGAAAAATTACAATTTTTTAATAATCATAATTGATTAAAAAATATCTTTTCATCGAGATCTTTATAACTCCAATCGGAGTTATACACGAAAATTTACAATTTTTAATAATCATAATTGATCAAAATAAATATAGATAAAAATGGATCTTAATTATGAAACTAAAAAAAGGTTTTAATGATAGTCAAATTTGAAAGATTCGATTTTCAATATTCAAAATACACAAAGATATAAATAATTGTTTTTAAATTTAAATTTAAATTGGAAAGAAATGTATTATAAGCAAAACATAGGTTATTTATATAAAATATAATAATAATCATTTAATTTATGAAAAAACAATATAATAGATATAATAATCGGTCTTTTATTTTCAAAAATAAAAAAGTCATTTTTAATTATTTTAGAATTTTAAATTATTTTTCATAATTAAAAATCATTTTATTGACAGTAATATGATTTTTTAAAATTCAATTAAAAATATAGATAAAAATGTATCAAAATAACAAACAAAAAATATGTTATATCTAAAAAAAATTTGCCATTTATTTAGGATGAAAAGAAAGTTCCAAAATATATATATATATATATATGTATGCCCTACCGCTCGACCTTTCCTTCTAAATTCATTTTTTTTAGTTTTTAGGTCTTTATTTCAAGATGATTTCATATATTTTTATTTTTTGTTTATGCTTTATTGTGTTTCAATCAGATTAAAATTCAAATATTTGGAATTTCTGTTTATTTTTTAATAATTGTTTTTAAGGATGACGAATGTGTATTTTTCTTAAATTTTAAATATTTATGAAAATTTTATTTGGATATTCTAATCATTTGTTTTATTGAATGTTTTGTAATTCTAGAAGAATTGAATTATACATAGAAGAGTTATCTTCTACACGCTCATCAAAAGAGTAAGATGTTATTTTTAAATATTTTTATATGTATTCCATCTTTGTAACATTATATTTATAAAGAGTACCTAACTAATATACATATATTAGTTTATTTTACATACTTATTAGACTTACAAAGGAATATATATCTTTTAGTTTATCTTATATCTATTATTGTTTATATCTTTAGAAGATTATTTTATATATTTTTTTCATTTTTTATATAATATTTATTTTAAAAAATCTGCTTTTTGTCTATAATTGTTTTTAAGAATGATGAATATGCTTCATTTTTAATATATTTGAACATTCTATTTAATAAAATATCATAAATAAATTAATTTAATATTTTTTTATTAATATTAATAATAAATTTATAATTTATTTAACTTATAAAAAATTAATTTTGGCTCAAATATAATTTTTCATATTTAATCTCAATTTTCATTGTTAAATAATCATTTTTTAGTATATATATATATATATATCGAATAGATCTTTCCAGTGATGTATTCATCATGCAATCAGAATAATGATTGAAAATTAATAATTTTTTAATCAATTTTGGAAATATTTTTTTAAAATATCTATTTCACATGCAAGTATACAATGAAAGCATCTTTCCACTGAGCTATTGTTCATCCCAATAAGAGTTATGCTAGAAAAATTATAATTTTAAAAATTAAATAATTTTAGAAATAATTTAATTTTGATCAAATTTATTATCTAAACCGAATTTATTATGACTTAATATAATTTATTTATTTATTTCAGAATTTTGATAAAAAAAATCTATATCTATACCCATCTATTAGAAGTACGAGTTGAAGGGGAAACATTTAGCCGATTTTACAACTTAAAATTAATTAAAAATACATCTATATCTATAAAATATTCTTATCTACGATTTTAATATGATATATTTTATCTCACAAATTAGTTTTTATCTCATAAAATACCATTTTTTAAACAAATTTTGTTTTTTAGAAATTCAAAATACATATACATAAAATTAGATCTTGTAATACAAAAAAATTGGTTTTAAATATATATATATATATATATATATATATATATATATATATATATATATATATATATATATATATATATATATATATATATATATCTATAGAGTCGTGATATTATACGGTCGTGCGGTCGTGCGGTCGCGATTCACGGGCCGTCGATCACGGGTCCATCGCATCGGACGGTCGGGTGCGATTCACGTCGACCGTTGGATGCGATAGACCCACGATCGAACGACGCACGTCGAATCCGCACGACCGCGCCGACCGCATATTATCGGAAATCTATATATATATATATATATATATATATATATATAATAGGTATAATAACCAATTTTTTATTTTTAGAAATTTAAAATATTTATAGATAAAAGTAGATATTCAAAAACAAAAAAATCACACTTAATTAATTTTTAATTTAAAATAATTAATTTTCTCAATTCAAAATTACCTGATTTAGAGTAATTTGGTTTTTTATATTTTAATGCAAAATATAGAAAAAAATGAATCATAAGAAATAAAAAAATCATGTTATAAATATAAATCGGATTAGCCATTTTCAAAAAAAAAATATATATAAATACTCAACCTCACATATTCAATTCATTGTTTTTAGTTTCTTTGGTCTTTATGTCTTTGGAAGATGATTTTATTTTTTTTATGTTTGATAATGTTTCAATAATATTTAAATTCAAATATTTGAAGTTTTTGTTTGTTTTCTAATAATTATTTGAAAGGATGATGAATTTTTTTCATATTTAATATTTTTGAACATGTTATTTGGATATTCTAATTATTGATTTAATGAATTTTTTTATTTTAGGAGAATTGAATTATACGTATAAGACTTCTCTTCTTGAGTTTGATCGAAAGAGTAATATGTTGTTTTTAAATATTTTTATTATATTTTATTTTTAATATCTAAGTATTGATTTTCTAATGTGTTTATACTTTGTAATATTGTATTTATAAAAAAATTATATACAACATTCTACAAACTTGTTAAAAGCACATAGGAATATACATCTATTACTTTATTTAATTATCATTGTTTTTTATATCTGTAAATACAATTTTTTTATTTTTTTATTTTCTAAGTCTTTGTCTGTTTAGAAAATGACTTCGATTTTTATTTTTATTTTTATAATTTTTTGTTTATGTTTGGTTATATTTCAATAATATATTTTTTTTCATTTGCTTTTAGGTGATTGTTTTTATGGATGATGAGTGTGTTTTGTTTTTAATAATTTTGAATATATTTAGTAGGGATTGCTTAACAATAAAAAAACGATTTAATCTTTGTTTGATTGAATATTTTTAAATATTAGGAGAATTGATTAGTGCATACATGAATTTAACACACTGGAAGTGTAAGTAATGCTTTTCAAAAGTTATTTGGAAAATGTAACTAAAAATCAATAAGAAATTTAACTAAATTTTGATATAAAAAATGATAAGTTTGGATAAATAACATATTATAAGATAATTAAGTAAAACTGATATTATAAGATATTTTATAAAATATGTAACTTAAAACTGATATTACTACATCTTTAAAATTGGAAAGTTATGGATGAATAGTATGTTATAAGATTGATTTAAATTAAAAAATTTCGATATGGATTAATAAAATAATATTAAGATAAATTTTATATTTACATATGGATAAATGAGATATTTATAAATAATATTTAAATAAATAAAAATTGAAATATTAAGCAATGGAGACAATATAAGATTGGTAAGATATGGATTAATTGACAAAAATAAAAAAAATTAATTTAAAAATGATAATATAAAATAATATATTATAAGATAATATCCATATATTAAATTAAAATAGATAATTTTAATATTATTTGTATTGAATAAGTTTAAATTAAACTTAAGAGAAAATTATGATTCAAAATAAATAATAATTTTTAGATTTTCGTATGGATAACTTAAAATGGGTGAAAATTTAAATTATTAAATTACAGGGAAATAAATTAATTTCTTCAAATTATAATTGATATTATTTAAATTTTCTATATATACATCCATTCGTTGAAATTGATTTAAATAATTGTACAAAAATATATGTATAGTATATCTCTAATCTAAGTTACAAATACAAAATTATTTCTGTTTAAAATATATTTTAATTTTATTTTATATTTGAAAAATTGAAATTATATGTAAAATTTAGGAATTCAAATTTACACATATAAATTTAATTATTTTTTTGTTAAATGAATATGTGATATAATGAATTTAAATTTATCAATTGATCCAAGATCTCTTTTTCAATTGCTCATACTTAATTTTTATTTATGTTATTAATATTATAATATTTATATTTATTTTTTATTCAAGATATGATTTTAACAAAAATTCTAATAATCAAAACAAATTAATGTCACAAATAATATTTATATTTATGTTTACATATAATTTATTAACAAATTAATGTCACAAGTAAATTTACATTAATATTTTAATTTTATATCATGATTATCAATATTATGTATCTATTGAATTCTTTTATTTATTTAAGTAATTTTTCCCTTATAAGATATATATTTGCATATTTATATATTATACATATATATATTATATACAAGATAATATTAACTTTAATATTTAATTAAATAATAATAATTTATATAATTTTCATAATAATTCACGTGCATCGCACGTGTGCATTAACTAGTTTTCTATAAATGTATGTATGCAATTCATTGGAGTATATGCTTTATTTTTTTTTATAAAAGCATATGCTTTATTTTTTATAAAAACATATATCATTAGATGATGTATCCTATTTTAAAAAACTCAAAACACATATAGATTAGAATTGAGACTGAAAATAGAGCTGGGTGTAACATTATCATTTGAAATATGATAAAATGTAGTGTCTATTATCACTAGGCCACAGAGTTCAAGACACCAGTGCCAATGCAATCTACTTGACATTCAATTGAACCCTCTCTGCATTTCACAGCTTCCTTTCATGAATCATGATTCAAAAGAAGAAAAAAATGACACAAAAACAATTCAGTCAATGACCAAATGATACATTACTACATTCCATCAACAAACAATTCAAATCCAAGATTACAAAGCATGTAATGAGTCAATGGCTCAATGATACAATAAACAACATATTGGCAATAGACATATGGTTGAAAGGCCCACATTTTTCCATCTGGATCAATGTTGAATGTCAATATTGATTCGGATTCATCTTTAAGAAAATGAATAATGTTATGTACAATCTCCCTGTACATGTTTTGATTTTTATAAAAAATAGTATATTTTATTTCAATGATATATCTCCTTTTATAAAAGATGAAATGAATTGTATAAACTTATTTATTAAAAATCTAAAAAAAATTCTAACGAGTTTCGTATATATATCTAGCTTGTTAGAGTAAGCACAATTGACAAATGAGGTATATGAGACTAAAAATTGTTAGAACTATTTTGATCAAAATGTTGTATCTTAAAATTATAATGATTTTGAAGAACTCATAAATCATAAAATAATAATTTTAAAAAATAAATTTAGAATAAACGATATGAAATCTCTTGGCCAATAGACACATAGGAGATGCTATCTTGAAGATGAATATGTCCTCTATATACACAAAGTTCCATCGACATTATTCATTTCTGAGATACAATTCAACAATGAGATTTGACCGACTCCCTGAGATTCGATCAAATGGAGGAGTCTTTGAATTGAACCCTTCATTTGCTGATGCCTGATAAATATTGATAAAAGGTAGATCTTAATCTTTTATAAACACATAAATAATTTTGATTGAAGGAATTCACAAAGCCACCATTTGGTTTGAAAATAGGGCATGAAATAAATGGGAACTAGTCGGATCAATCTCATTTGTTTGGAAGACTGAAAAAATGAGAATCAATATGTATGCTAGAAATAACTTGTATAAAATGGTATATGGATTACAGTCAACCCTTGAAATTAAATTATTTTAAGTTATGCAACCAAAAAAGATATGTGGGTCTACTATCAAATCAAATGCCATCATCTCTTATAAATCAATTGTCAAATAATTTATCATTTTTTTACCTTTCATAAAATTTTATCCACACATTATTCAATTTTATTCAAATAATAAAAACTTTGTTATTAACATGAATAATTCAAACCACAATAAAAAAAATTTATTTTATTCTTATTTATACTAAAATAGTTATAAACCTCATAATAATTTAATTCTTTATAGAGAAAGAGAATATGATAATTTTCAATGTGAGTATCTACCTGTAGCCATCGACAATTTCCATAAATGAAAAATGTGTCCAACAAGTAACCCATTTAAATTTATAATGAGAAATAATAAAACATAAATTATCATACAACATATTTAATTTGAATAATTTTTTAAAGGAAAAAAATCCAAATAACCCCCTGTAAATCACTTGAAATTCACATAATTCCCTGGTTTTTCTTGGAGTCCATATAACCCCATGAAAATACATATGTAAATTCAAATAGCTCCCTGAGTTAAATTTTCATTGAAAAATAAGTAAAATTCTGTTTGGTTAACCCAGGTTGAAAATACAGTATATTAAAAACCTCTACAATGTGTTGAAATGCGAAAAATCATCTATAACTGACTATTTTACTGCTCTAGATAGGGTTTTATTATTTATTCAGATGACTAAAATCATTATTTACATAATTTTTTTATTTTTAACATATTGTAAGGAGGTTTTGATATACTGAATTTTTCAGCTTGGGTAATCAGATGAAATAACATTTATAGAATATTCATCGTCCCGTCAATAGAAATTTAATTGAGATGACTATTTAGATTTAAATAAGTGTTTTTAAAGAGTTTTATGGACATAAAAAAAAAAGGAGATTGTATGGATGTTGGACAGTTTACATGTGCTTATTTGAATTTTTTTCTATTTAAAAATGTGTTCAAAACTAAAAAAAAAAAAAAACTGTATAAAAAAAAATATTGTTTTGAATCCATGAAAAAAAATGTGAAATAAACGGAGTCAACGAGAAAAAAGAAAGAAAGAAAAAAGCAAATTCAAGAAGCATTTGAAAGTGACTGAAGCCAATAAGGCATCCACAATAAAAACAACTTTAATCTCTCTCAGGTCAGATTGATGTGAAAATAAATTCCAACAATAATAGTGGAACTGTTTGGTGTGATTTTTAAATAAAGGGAAGAGTTTTTACCAAAAATAAATAAATAAATAATGGGGAGAAATTAATGAGGAGTTCTCAAAATAATAGAAATTTGTTTAGCAGTTCCACTAATGGGTCAACTTGTGTTTTTTGGTCAAATTATTTAGGTCTTATCATCAGATATAAATGACTATTAAAAAAAAAATTAAACTCTTTTTATTTTAAGGAAAATTAATTAGAGGTCTCTGAAACACCTCTATAATAACAAGAGGTCCTTTCATTTTTTCTTATTTTTTTAGGTCCCTAAGTTAGTGGTAATATTATGTTTAAATCCTTCAATCCAACTTCATTCAATTTAATTTTTTTCCTTCTTTTTTTTACCTTCAACTCAATATGTTTTGCCCTTTCTACCACAACATTTCTTTTTCTCCTCTAAACAAATGAAAATGTGAAATCACCTCCACCACCCCCCCCCCCCCGCACCGATCTCGCCTCCACCAGCGCCCCCATTGCACCCCCCCTCCCCTCAACTTCTCCTGACCGCCTCCCATCGGAGCCCGACCCCATCGCCACCCCCACCTGCGACCCCATCCACGACCTCAAACCCTCCCGCATCCCTGTTCGTGACCCAATCTACCCTGAGCCTCGATCCCGCCCACCGATATTATCTCGTCTGCAACACATAGAACCTGTAACAAGTATAACAGTGTACAAATTGTGAATAATAGTACACAGTACACAGTACATACACAGAAATTGTAACAGGTATAAGAGTGTACGCACCGCGCATAACAGTGTACACACTGGGGGTATAACGGGAAGAATGCACACAAAATAAAACGGATGTTAGTGCTAGGAATCCAAAAAAATAGCTCAGCCACATTAGGATCCTAAAAGAAATAAGAATAAGTTCAGAGACTTATTGTTATTACAAAGGTGTCCCTATGGACCTCTAATTAATTTCCCATTTATTTTATTTAGGATTGAATTCTTTCAAATAACACTTCAACTTTAAATATAAAGTATATTAATATTGTAACTCTTAAAAAAGCCATTGAGTCATATATTATAAAGGATCACAAATTTTTATGTTGAGACAATGATATCTTTTTAAGGTTACATTTTAACACACATAACAACAACGAAAATGAATGCACATAGAATAACATACATTTTTAAAAAAACATATACATTTATGTAGTTTGGAAAATTAATTGAATCCATATAATCAAGTAATTGGGTAACAAAAAAATCTCTCAGTTTCTCTCCTTCCTCAACACCTTTCATTTCTCTCAACAAAAACCCTTAAAATTATAACCTCACTTAAAACCCTAACAAGAAAGAAATTCAAAAAATTGGATAAATATGAAGATAATGACTCGTGTTAAAATGCAAACATCTCACAACAAATTACTATAACATGCAGGATATTATTATATTTTAAAACCTTTGAGACTGATAAAACTGACATGAAGTCATTATTCTAAATTATTATATGAGAAAATTAAAATTGCAATTGGGGTATCACAGAAATAACTAATGGTAACATTGAAACAAAAACAAAATTAAAAATGAATAAAAAATTATATTATTTTGTCCTTTTTGAAGTATTATTTTCAAACCAGGCATGTTTTTAATTTTTTGAATATATATTAATAATTGTCCAATAAAATACATTAATTTTACGAAAAGGAAGTGGAATGTGTACTGTATGTCATGTAATGTTTCCCAATGACATTATTTATACAAAAACAATTTATTACAAGGAGGAATATATAATGCATCAGAACCCTAAAAATAGACCTCCCTAATCTCTTATTCCCCGTTTGGTTCAAGAATAGGACATGGAATAAGTGGGAATTAATTGAAATGGCATCAAAATGGATTTTTGGAGTGTTGAAATGGCATCAGAATTAACTGGTATAAAATGGTATATGTATTCTAGTCAAACCTTTGAAATTAAGTTATTCTAGGTTATTCAACCCAAAAAAATATATGGGTCCACTATCAAATCAGCTGTCATTATCTCTTATAAATCAACTGTTAAACCAACTGTAATCATTTTTTCATTTTTTATAAATATTTTTCTTACGTTATTCATATTTTATCCAAACAACAAAATTTTTATTATTAGTTTTTTCAACGAGAATAATTTAAAATACAATCAATTCATTTTATCCTTATTTATACTGGAATAGTCATAAATTTTAAAATAATTTAATTCTTTATTCAAATTAGGCTTAGGGTGTGTTTGAAAATACCATTTGAAAATAAGTTTTTAACAATTTTATACAAATTTTTAAGGATGTAATAATGATGACTACTTTATGAAAAATATATATTCTGAGCTAGTTCTTTGACAAAAATCTAATAATAATAATAATAATAATAATAATGTATGCAAACTGATCTATTGATAACAATTTTTAACTTATAGTTTTTAAAAAATTTAAAAACCCCGTATTTTATTTTTCAAACGTACCTTATAAAAGCAACACAATTTACTCTCCAGATCCAACTTTTCTAATGTTTTATTTAATTATCATCTGCAGGGCCGTACACTGACCCTCTTTGAGGTGCTGTGCACTTTTTTGCATCTGTCTCTCTCGGGTGAGGGGAAATACTGTTTCACTGCCAACCCCTATCGTGCCTTCAAATCAATTAATTATTATCTGACATCATTTTTTCTTCTTTTCCTCCCTTTGGGGCCTGAAAACTCTGAGAAATTAAAATGGCATTTTTTTCAGTTTTCTTTGTTTTAAAAAATGTGTACGGTTGCACGCGGTTCATTTTCTAATCTTAACTTTAGTCTTACATATTTTATTAACATTTTATATTTATATTAATTAGATATATAGTTTAATTAATTTTTTTATATGTATTATAAATTATTAATTTAATTTATTAAAATTATATGTTTTTTTTATATAAAAACATGTAAATTATTAAACAAGATATGTTATTTTTAAAAAAATTAAAATGTATATGAAGTAAAATTGGAAATAAAAAATAAACTGCACGTAATATTATCCTTTGAAAATCGGTGGCCAAGGGCCTAATCCTCTGATCTCCTTAGTGCATTTTTTCTAGTTAGGTCTCTTATTTGGCATGCATTTTTTTAAATCAACTATGGTGATTAACGCAAAAAAAATTCACTCAGCAAAAAAAATTCACTCTTTTTTTTGCTCTAGTCAAAATCGATCTGCCCAGAACACTGGGTGAGAGTGTTTAGAACGAGATTGAATTAAGTATAATTTGTATAAAAGCACAATTTTCAAAAGTTGTTTAGGGTCCGTTTGGATGCACGATTTGGGCGATTTTGCTTTTTGAAAAGCTAAAATCCCAAAATCGTGCAGCCAAACGGGTTGGATTCCGGCGGAATCAAAAGCTGGATTTCTTTTAATTTCTCTCTCGAAATCCGTGTTTTAAAAAGCTCAGAAACTGTGATTTTCGGTCGGAATCGATTTTTTGAATTGAAAAGCGACTTTCTCTATCAAACATTAAATCCCTTTCAAATATTGATTTCTAAATTAAAAAAAAGCATCCCAAAAAGGTCAAGGTCTAAAATCATCTTAAAAAGCAGCTTTATTCCAAAATCTACTTTTCTATATGTGTTTCCAAACGGAGCCTTAAACTCTAATAGATTTCCTTGGTTTGAACATATACTTTGAGTTATTTTGAACATAGAACATATATATATATGTCATGTAATGATCAAATGTACTCTTTTATGGAAAAAAAAAAACACTTCATCTACACATGTATGCTTGTAATTGGGATAGTACATAAGGACTGTGTGTCAATGCTTACACCTTATAAAGTTTTTTTTTTTTTTTTTTTTGGTGTATACACCTTATAAAGTTAAACTATACAAAAATAGAATAGAAAGAAAAATGATACTCTGACTGTTTTTCAAGCCTTACCTAGGAACTGTGATTGTGTCTTGAATTTTACTCTTTTTTTTATCATCAAAGATATCATAAAAGTTGGCCTTCAATCGGGGTGCAATATTTCTAATGGGAGATGAATGAAATATAACAAGAGGCATTCTAATCCGTGTCAAATCTCTCTTTTAGTAAAGCTTCTGTGGTCATAAATAAAATTCTTGTAGTTCATATCCAGCACTGCTAAATTGAATTTATTTATTTATCTTTGATAAAATTTATCAGTCTGTTTCACTAAACCAGTAGGGTTAATTTGGATTAAAATGTTTATCTCCTAAAAAATGTGGAGAAATTCTTTAGTGAAACTTGAGCCGGACTATTTGACTCACATTGTACAATAAAAAGAGACTAATTTGGATTTATTTAAATAATAATGATTTTTGGACCTTAACTTTTAGGCTCCATTATAGGCCCATGATGTGGCACGGTTCAAATTATCATTTTACCTTTAAGTGTTTAATTTGTATTTAATTCAATAACCGATATATTAATTGTTGGAGACAGTTACGGTATCATCCGAATTTATTGTTCTTTCTTTTTTTAAAAAATAAATTCAATTCAATTTAGTTCAATTGCTTAATAATATGAAATTGCAGATCGATTCATAGTCATTGATTAATCATGTGTGTAATTAAACACAAAACGGAAATCCGATTCTAGTTTTTCTGAGAAATTTCAATTTTTTAAATCAAGTGAATTGTTTGTGGACGATCGATTCACAATGGCGATATTTTCAGGTTTAACCGATTCGATCTTTTCAATTTTTTCATGATACATATGTTAATTCTGTGATGAATCTCATTTTTTAATTCATTTACATTCGTGTGAACATAATTTTTTATTTTGAATATAGATATATGTAAGGTGTATCTGAATAATACATATATATCTGTGTGAATAAGGACTGTATCTAAATTTGTATATGTATTTGTATTTGTATATGAAAAAACTAGTATAGGAACCATATCTAAATTTGTATTTGTATATGAAAAAACTAATATATTTATATATATTTGTATCTAAAAAAATTAATATACTCATTTGTATCTGAAATTTTTTAGATACATCTGTATCTGAAAAAACTAATATAAGGACTGTTTATCAATCTGTATTAGTATCTGAAAAAACTAATATGCTCATCTGTATTTGTATATGAAATTCTAATATATTCATCTGTATATATGTAGCTGTATCTGAAAAAATGTGGAGGTAGAGGTCGGAGGAGGTGGAGACCAGAGGAGAACTCGAAAGGTTGCCGATCCACCTCTCATATGATAAAGGGCGACGAGAGGAATCAAATAGTGGTGACACCGGTTGTTGAAGATGAGGAGGTCAACCGGAATAGATTTTTTGAAGTGGCGGATAACATAGGAAGGTAAAAAATGAATTTTTGAAAAGATGGAGTGTTGTATCGGGAGATTATTATACATTACCGATCAATAAGAGATTGTTTTCTTGAGAATGACAAAATTCAAATTTACAGAAAGGTAGTATTGTTTTTGCAGTTTTTACTTTTTTTTAAGACCTCATTTAGTTTCACTTTTTTAAAGCGATTCCACTTTTAATCAAGTAGAAAGCTAAAAAGTGTTGCTAAATACATTATAAAAAGTTGGCTCAATTAAAAAGTTACTTTCAGCTTTTAGTACAAAAAAATTGATTTTTAAAAAGTGAAAAAAATTCACTTAACAGAAATAAATTTTAATTAAATCAGTTTATTCAAAATCTTATTATTCATACGTATTTTCAACTGGATTCTAAAAATCAAACAAAAACTAATGAGATAATAACACGCATGGCGGCTTCTCAACGAGGCCTAGACTTCGCAGCCCATGTAGCGGGACTGTTATTTAAATATGATGCAAATAATTTTTTTCTCAAATGACAGTTTCTAACTCTTTTTTTTTTTTTCGAAATTTTTCTAAATTTATTTTACCCCCAATTTTTTTGCATGGACATGTCCTGTCCATTGGATTTACTTTTGGATTCAATTAGCTCTCTCTTTATTTGAGTAAGACAAAAGGCAATTTATTGATAGGAGGGAAAAAGTGTCCCGGTCACATTTTTCTTATGTTAAAAGTGACTGAAATCTGAAATGGGAATCAATTCGCTTGAAATGTGGTCCAGGAAAAAAAATGGAAATCATGAAAAAAAAAAGAGGAAATGATATGGGAAGCTTAAATTTAGAAAAAATAAGAAAGTATAAATGATGACATGAGTATTTCTTGCCATACATAAAAAATTATACATAAAATTACACAAAATTATTTTTTTTCTGGATAAGATAAGATTTAACCAAAAAAATAAAATAAAAATACTTCCATAAAAAGTCATTAGATGACATGCACTGTGTTTGTGTTGGTTCACTTTGCACACTGTCATTCATTCAACCAAAAAAATGAAAAATAATAGAATAACCTAAAGTTTGACCAATTTAGTACTCGAATATGATATGAAACAATGATATCATGGATATAAAAAAATGACAAAATGATATGTCTTTTTGTTATTAGTTTGAATCACCTACATTAGTTAAATATTTAAGTTACTGAATTAGTACTATAGAAAATTCTTAGTCTTGTTCAATGAATATTTTCATGCAGCATCACATGAAAATACCCCTGGTACACGATGCAAGGTAGATATTAAATTAATTATTTGTAGATCTTCAATTCTAATGGTCAATTTGATAATTCGGATATAAAAAAAATTTCTTTAAAATTTAGTTATGATAGGTTTAAAAAAAAGGATAATTTTTTTCTCAAATGTTTATAAATGAATGCAGAGAAAAAATATTTTTAACATAATTTTTTTTAGTATTACAATGGTAAGAAAATGGGAATGAACTTAAAATTAACCCAACACTCTAAAATAGTCTATTTGGAATTTAATAAGAGACAGTTTGATAATTCTAATACTAAAAAATATATTTCCTTTCAGAAAAATCAGTTCTTATAAGTTCCATGAAAAAAAAAAACCCTAAAATTTCTAGAAATAAAAACAAAAAAATGGGCATGAACTGACCCTAACTTCCTAATTAAACAGGCCATTTAAAATATTAAAATATAAGAAGGGAAGAGAAGCACCACATGTTTGTGAGCGGATAAAAGCTGTATATAGCCCTTCAAAAAATGATTTAAATAATCGTATATTTTATATACATTTATATTATAAATACCAGTATTTTATGTGATTGTTTTATTTAATTGAAACAAAATAGTTATAAACACATGATATTTAATAGAGCTGTCACTCGCGTGAGACAGGATGGCTTGGGAGAGGTGACGTCACTGTTTGTGTCCGTACGATTTCTTTTTTGACGGCGACAGCCGCCTCGTGGGGGGGGTCCGGATCCCCTGCTATGCACTCTCTGTTGTCATCGTGCTATGTTTTCTCTCAAAATATGCCACGTGTCATATTACCAAATCAACGGTTAGAAGACACCTTATTATTTGAATGGTGGGCCCCATTTTTTTTCTCCTTCAATTCACACAGAGGATCCATGCCTCTTATCCATGATTTTTTTTTCTTTGGCTTGCTTTCACCATGTGAATTTTTAAAAAATTCTACTTGAAATATTTTCAAAAATTTCACTTGAAAAATTTTATTTCACGTTTTTTTAAAATAAAATGGCTTGACTATTCATACTCTTATGTTATCATCTAGTATTTAAATATTATTACACATATTTAATTGTTTAACACCTAAAATAAAGAACATTAATAAATAATAAAATATTTTTTTTATTTGTGAATGAAGTTTTTTTGTGTATCTAAATACACAATTAAGAGTTAAAATTATAAAATTCAAACTTTATCATATACATTAAAAAATTATAATTTTACTTATAACATTTTATTTAGATATGAAAATTTTGGGGTCGGATTGGTTAGGTTACCCGAACCCTTAACCTAAACACAACCCAAATTAGGTTCAGGTTGATTAAGTTGATCTCGAGCGTTAAAACTCCAACCTTAACCCGTCCAAATTTTCGGTTGGGTTTAACTAGTCCAAGTTACACTCTTATATTCACTATTATTATGATGATTGAAATTGTGTATTATGTCTCTGTAATTTTGTTTTAACTTGAAATATATTATTGGTGTAGTTTGATTTTATTGAGCATTATAAATGTGATATAACTCAGTTGTAAACATAAACATGACATAAAGAAAATTATCAATTTTTGTTAAAAATTTGAGGTTGTACATAGGAAATTTTTTTGAATTTGAATTTTATTTTTTTTGTTCATAATTTGAATTTTATTCTAATCTCCTTTGGGGACCAACACGAAGCAAATAAAATTAAAATTTCGCCTATTAAAGAAAACAAAGAAGAAGATAAATTCAGGGGCGAGGGTTCCAAAAAAACAAATGTAACTTGTGTGAAGTGAAGAGAAAAACAATGAAGCCCACCATACAAACCAACCAAAGTGAACCGTCCATTTTGTTAAATGCTACGTGGCGCACTCTAGTAAAAACACAGCAAGATCACAACAGAGAAAAGCACAGCAGATGATCCGGACCCCTCGTGGGGACCACCTGTCTGGCAGATCCATTGCATGTTGACACGTGGCATGTTTTCATTGGTTGAGGAGATCTAGGGAAAGACAAGGTTACGTGGTATGACATGTTTGCGTCACAAGACTTGCATGACAATTCATATGTAATTTTTATTCTCGAATTTTTGAATAGTTAAACCGGACATGTCGAATAACTATTCCGGGCACTCCAGGAATTTTTTTCATTTCCTTTGTTTCTTTGTCATTTACCCAGTGAAATTAATATCATTTGTATTTATGTGTTACACATGAAAAAAATAAACAGTTGAAAAAAAATTTGGAAATTAATTTCGATCTCCTTACTTTTTTTATTGTTTATTTGTTTTAATAATTTTAAAATGAAGGAATTCTAGTTGAAAATAGAATGATTCTATTTTTGTGTAATATGATATTTTTTAATCTAATTATAATTATAAATATTTAATTTACAGATGGTATATAATTAGATGTATACAAATCATCCAATGATCAGATATTGCTGGTCTGTATAAATTTATTTAGCATTGTTGTTATCAACAACATCGAATAAGATTCACAATTAAATTAGAACAACTCTCTCTGATTTCCAAAGCAGAATTTGAAATCATATATGATTCAAATTAAAAGAGAAAAAAATATATTATTATTTTTATTTTGGTAAAACTCTAAACAAAAAATATATTAAATTATAGTTTTTAACAAATCAGAGCATGTTTTTTTTTAGACCAAGATAAACAATATTACCGCGAATATTGTATTAATTTCGTAATACACCATCCAATTTAAACACATATTTATTTTTTGTTGAAAAACATTGAGCCAATTAATTAATATTACATTAAACATGATCTACTTGTATGTTAAATAGAACTTTTATATAAAAAAAATTAATTAATTGAAATAAAAATTCAACTCCAAGATGAATCATTTATAATCCTTATTTAAAATAATCAGATATATGCCCAAAATTTTAAAATGATATAATTTGCATTCAATAAATGCATTGTTATATGTAGATCATGAAATCTATTATTTTCTTGGGGTTATGACTTGTTGGCAGTTGTTATATTTATATAATGTTAAGACTTACATTGTGTACAAATGTCTAATGTCCCCTCATCAAAATTCAAAACACCGCGAATATAGCTTTTTGGTGTCCTTGGAATCTCTCCACACATTTCTTTCTATGTGACACTGTCTCCTCTCTTTCTTTTCTTTAATTTTTTCTCTTGGGGAAAGCCAATGTGGTGACTTTTCAACTTGATATTATGTTTTTTGAGATTGTAAATTCTCATAAGAGATGATTATGTTATGAGTTGTGGCATACACATGGGTTATTTAATGTGATTGTTGTGAGCTGAGGCTTATAATAATACAAAAATGTTCTGAGTGTTTTGAAGACTTTTTTTTATTATTTATCATAAATATGAACATGTATTCGCTGCTATTAGATTTCAATAACGCAGTTAGCTCAGAGACATGACTATATATTAATCATGATTGTAAGCGTGTTATGTGGTCCAGATGAATTTCTAAAATGATACTCGCATACAAGTTCAAATGCTTTTTTTTTTTTACACATATTCACATTTTTTAAAAATAACTATCAACAAAAAGTTAAAAATGGATTTGGTTTCCATCAACAACTGTCAAACTCGCCTAGGGTCAATGTCAATCACACATGTTTCATACTTAAAGTAATGTTTTAAGCTTGCTATATTATACTTTAAAAAATATTAGTTATATATGAAAAGTAGTACTAAGCTATTAATTTTAGATCGATCATGTTGAACTCATAGACAAATATAATAGCTATAGAGATATTGATGTAATGTTCATGTTGAACTCATAGACAAGTATAATAGCTATAGAGATATTGATGTAATGTTTGTGTGACATATAAAAGACCACGTTGATGTATTCCTAATTTGGTCGGCTTATTGATATTCAACTATATATAGAGATCCAATACTACTGTAACACATGTTGACATTAAATAAGTTCAAATTTTATTGAATCATGAACAGTAAAATCAAAGAATTTCATCAAGCTGTTTGCTGTGCAAAAGCTGGTACAAGCAAGGGCCACTGATGTGACCAGTGGTGGACTTCTCTACTAACACAAAAAATATTGGAGAATTAGGTTTACAAATTAATAGCATAATCTTTTCATTATCTATATGTTAACATTCCAACATATGAGTTCTTTAAATAAAAAAAAACTTTCCAACACATGAGGAATATAATCTTAGGTTTATCCATACAGTATCTTTTTCATGGTTTGTATTTAATATATACTTATGTGAATATAATACAAGCGAACTTTATATTTCATGTTCAAAGAATCATAGTTGGAATTTTAAAATTGAAATTAACAATGTTTTACATGACAACCATGAAACTTAAGGACTTAATGATTTGGTGCAAGCTTTTTTTTTTCTTTCAAATATTTACTTTGTATCATATCTAAATAAAGAAGTACTGTAGGCATCTAATCAAGGAAACAAATTTTCTAAACTTGTATAAAAATATAATTAATTTATATGTAAAAGATGCATGTCAAGGGATCAAATCGTAAAAGCACTATTCTTAAAAAAAATTATAAAAAAAGATTGAATTAGTATATTGAAAATTTGAATGAAATCATATATTTAAGAAGTTTGGATTTAACATATATATATAAGAATTTATTTACACAAAAAGCGTATTGATTTTTCCTGCATTTTTGTGGAAAAGAACAATTGAGAGATTCAGAGGGCGTTTGGTCTGGTGGAAAATAAACATTTATTTGGCTTATCACTTAAAATAAACACTTAATTATTTTTTATTTAGATGTTTGTTTTAAGTGCTTATCATAAGTACTTATAGATAAATAAGTATTATTTTTAATAAGTAAACAATTTGACACTTATTTAAAAAGTACTTTACTTATTGATTGTTGAAATAACATTTTGCTCCCAATCTTTCATTTTGTAAAAGTGGTACACCAATATCAATAAAAAAAATTTAGTAAATGAACATAAATATGTACCCTTCTATAAACACTACAAATAAGAATTTATTTTCTTTGTCAAATCAAACATTTTTTACTTAAAATAACAGCACTTATATTATTTGCATTTATAAATCAACAGTTAAAATCAATAATCCGCCAAACCAAACTCCGACTTAGGGTGCCATGCATTAATAGTTATCAATTGTGGTCTTGTAGGTATTTGTCACAGTTTATAAATTAACCTTGTAATTAAAAGTGAAATAAAACAAGTGGAAGATTTTAATTCAATCACTATTATACATATTTTTTTTTTTATCATGTTTATGAAAAATTGAGCATATTATTAAATGTCACAGGAAAAAAAGCGTAAAAGAGATTTAGTCAGCCACTAATGAGATGAAATTAGTTAATTAGGCGTATAGCTAGTTTAGTTTTTTGTCACAGTTATATACAAGATATAATAAAAGAGCTAGAATACGAAAACAAAATAGTGCTAGGAATTAAAAGTCTTTAAAATTAATTATTATGATATTTTAAATGGATGATTGTTATTGAAAAGTTTTAGTTTAATCTTAATTAATTTATATTAAAAAAAAGGTTTTGTAGATTGTCTTACTACGTCACATCAGTTAAATAAACAAGCATAAGAGAGATTTAGACAATCACTGATTGAGATTTAAATAGTTATAAAATTGTTTGATGGATGATGATTATTAAAAAATTATAGTTTAGTTTAGAATTTATTTATATAAAACAAAATTTTTGTAATTTGTCCTAATATAAAATAAAATAAAAGCATAAGAGAGATTTAGACCGTCACAGATTAAGATTTGAAAATTAACTAAATATTATCAAAAGAATACCGAAAAAAAGAAAGTGATAGGAAATAAACTTTTTGTTATATTATATACATTAATTTATTAAACAAAAGTTAATTTTGTGATTTGTCCACAGGAAAAAAAACAAGCATAAGAGAGATTTAGACAGTCAATAATTTAACTAATTGTTTCTAATTTAGGGTTTTGTCATAGTGTGTGGTAAAAATTACCAAATAAAACAAGTGAGGAAATAAGAAAACAAAGTCTTAAAAATCAATGTGGGGATGGGGCTCTAAGCTTTGTCTTTGTCCTAAGGAAAAAAAAACAACAACAAAGCAAACAAACAAGTCTTTAAATGAGGCTGTTGGGGTGAGCATCACATCTTGTGGAATTTTTTTTAGGGTTTTGGGGGCAATGATACTGACTGTGGGTACTTTTGGCTGCCTCTTCCACAGACAAACTCTTGTCCAATTTGGGGTCCCTCTTTAATCAAAATCATAGAGAATTTTATTTAATTATTATTATTCTTATTGTTTTATATTATGATCAGATTAAGGTCTCAAAATTCTTTCTTTGTGGGTCCCCCGCACATGGCCGATCTTAATTTAATCGGCGCAATGTCTCTTGGGTTGGGATTATTAAATTTGGTTTAGACAAGATCATTAGGTTAAACCAAGATCATTAACCCTAACCAATGTATGGTTTTTAATTAATTATAACCTATGATGCAATGGTACATATAGGCCATAATTTACTTTTGTCTTGGGATTATTTTACATGGAATTCAAATTAATTATGAGACGATTGGATGGTGATTATTATCAATTATCATTGTTGATGTTTTTCTTTATAAAAAAAATTGCACTAGCTATAATGTAAGAGCTAAAATAATGTCATGCATAGTACTATTTTTCAATTGCATTTGTTTTGATATATTTTAGAATAGTATAATCTTTTAATAAGGTATAATTTTTTACAAAAAAATGATTTGATATATTATATAATAAATTGTATTGATTTATTTATAAAATAATGTTAAAATTTATAATGTTATCTTGTGAGGTTGTAAGTGGTAATTAAATAAAAGAGTTGTTGTGCATGAGGTGTTCCAATAGTTTCTAGAGACAACATTGGCTGGCGCGTACAAGTCACGCCATTCACACATTGGTGGCCACTATATTTCCTTGTACTATGATCACATGTCACTTTATTACAAACTTACAATCTTATTTACAATCCAACAGATATAGTCCTATTATAAAGTCCAATGACATATATATTGTTAAATAAAATTTATAAATAATTTTTAATTTATCTAAAAATGAGTATACATAATTTATGAGAGGTGCTTATACCGGTTCATAATGTAATAAAACTTTAATTAAGTTAGTGATCTTGATTTTGTCATCCCATATTGTTTTGTTTCGAACTTAATTTGTCTTACATATATACTCTGTACAATGCATATATGAACATACACATATACTCTTGTAAATTAAATGAACATACTCTTGTAAATAACATTGATGATATGCTAACAATTTAAGCCCTCCTTTGGGAGGGCGGCTTTTACATTAAAAAATATAAATTAAAATAAGTTTGATGGTATGATAGAAGAAATATATTATTTCATTACTTAGATCCAATTTGGTAATTGTGGCTCAATTTTTTTTTTCTTTTTTAGTGATCCAATTCTTGTAGATTCTGTTAGAGTAGTAATAATAATTATGCTTAAAATATTTAGGAATAAACATAGAAATAGAAAATTTCAAACTACTATTTTTGGATTTCAAACAGAATGATAATATTATTCTTGGTTCATTTTACCATCCAATACTCAGATAACACATGTTTTTATTTTATTTTTAATCATATATTCATTTAATAAGATATATATTTAAAAAAAATTAAAGTATATATTCACAAATGAATTAAATAATGTAATTTATAAAAAAATATGATAAATTTTCAAAGAAGTATATTAATATTTATTGATTAACTAGTAATATAAGATTAGTGCATGCATGCATCATTAACCAACGATCGGCAATTCGAAGGAAAAAACAAAAAGCCCATCGCTTACCCCGTAGTTACTGAATTGCCATCAAGTAAACCGATCTAACCACGGTTACCTTCAAAACCACAACACGCGGTAACTATAACCCCCTCTCACCACCACCCCCACATATATAAAAACCCACCCCCCAAAAAAAAACTCGCACGAAACACAAACGACACTGTTTCCATTAATGCCGTCTCAAAAACCTCTTCAACCTTCAAATTGAGCTTTCATGGCGGATTAAAACCCTTCCATTCTCTACAGATCCCGATTTCACATTTAATTTGATTTCCAAAGAAGATGACATCGGACCTCTCATTGGACTCCGATCTCGACATCGGAACCCCCTCCGAAACCCTAACGCCGAGCCAGACCTCCTCCATGAGCAGCACCAGCACAACCGGCGGCGGCGGCGGCGGTGGCGGAGCTGATCACAACCGCTGCAGCACCTCCGGTCGCCCCTCCTTCGACGACCTCCTCCTCCTCAAACCCCGCTTCCCGCCGTCCCTCACCGCCTCCGCCTCCGCCTCCTTCAACAAACCCCACCGGTCTTCCGACCTCCCCTACGAAGCGATCCGCGCCGCCGCCGCTCGTAAGCCCTCCGGCCGCCTCTCCTTCCTCGACTTCGTCCTCCTCCGCCGCATCGGCGGCGGCGACATCGGCGCCGTCTACCTCTGCCGCCTCGCCGACGACGGCGACGGGTTCCCGTACGCGATGAAGGTCGTCGACCGGGAGGCGACGGCGGCGAAGAAGAAGACGGCGAGGGCCGAAGCGGAGCGCCGGATCCTCCGCCGCCTCGACCATCCCTTCCTCCCAACCCTCTACGCGGATTTCGAGGCGCCTCGGTATTCGTGCCTCGTCATGGAGTACTGTCCCGGCGGCGACCTCCACTCCCTCCGCCACCGACGGCCCGGAAAACGCTTCTCCGTCGCCTCCGCCAGGTCCGTCTCCTCCGCTTATATTTCACGCTCGTTTATTCTCCTCCCGATTCGCTTACGGTTCACGCTCGTGTAAGAAGCGGTTATTAATCCTCGGTTCGTGTTTTATTCTCACCCTGTTTTCTTATAGTTCGCGCTCTTCGTTCAGGTTTTACGTGGCGGAGGTGTTGTTGGCCTTGGAGTACCTCCACATGTTGGGGATCATCTATCGTGATCTGAAGCCAGAGAACGTCCTAATCAGATCAGACGGTCACATCATGCTCTCCGACTTCGACCTCTCCCTCGAATCCCACTCAATCCCCACCGTCGATTCATCCGATGATGACGATGATCAACCCAACGCGGACGGTCCCCCGACCCCCACGTGTCTCCCTTTTTCGCGTCTCCTCCGCGCGCGGACCACCGCCGACCTCCGCCGAAGACGGCGGCGGCAGCGGCGATTCGTTGCGGAGCCGGTGGCGGCGCGGTCCCGGTCGTTCGTCGGAACCCACGAGTACGTGGCGCCGGAGGTCGCCGCCGGAGGGACCCACGGCGCCGCCGTGGACTGGTGGGCGCTCGGGGTGCTCCTCTACGAGCTGGTCCACGGCCGGACCCCGTTCGTGGGGCCCACCAACGAGTGCACCCTCCGGAACATCGTGCGGCGGACGATCGAGTTCCACCGAGGGTCCATCAGACGGACGGCTTTGATTACGCCGCTGCGAAGGATCTGATGATGGCGCTCTTATCGAAAGATCCGAATAAGAGATTGGGATCCGAGAGAGGGGCCGCGGACGTGAAGTCGCACGTGTTCTTCAAGGGGATCAATTTCGCGCTCTTGAGGTCGCACGTGCCGCCCGTGGTTCCCGGTCGGCTCGTCCGGTCCAGGACGGCTCGGAGCGAGCCGGACCGGTTCGAGTACTTTTGAACCGGTCCAGCGTGATGGGACCCACTCCAACTCTATTGACCGATGGATGATTGACACGTGGATGTGGATGTCCCATGCAATTTTTTTTTTTTTTTGGTTTTATTAGCTCATGTTGTTTATGATCTGAGCCTGACTTCCCGACCTATAAAATTTTTCTTGTAGAATTATGTACTATTTTAATTATATTTTTTAATATTTAAATAGACTTCACATGGGATATGGAGAATCTCGTACGATGAAGATGATTGTTTATGGTATATGTTTTTTATTCGTCTATTTTATGTGTGTTTATTAGATTTATAGTGGAATTTGTGTATATGTACTATAGTTTTAATAGTTTTATATATATATGTTGAATTTGTCATTATTAAACTTCAAAAATCTAATTTTGTGTTTACAAATATAGTTAATTTTTTTATAATCAAATTAATTAATTGCATTGTCTCGTGATACCAAGGTGATTGAGTGCATGATGTACCAAACATTCAAGATTTAATTTCTTTGTTTAAGATCACTGTGTAATAGTTGATACTGAGGCTCGTTTGTTAACACAATTGAGGAGTAATTTTGCTTTTTAATTAAGCAAAAGTTAAAACGTGTTACCAAATTGAGTTTTAGAAAACTAATTTAATTAAAAAGTTACTTACAGTTTTTAATACAAAATTATTGTTTTATAAAATGTGCAGAAAATACATTTTTTAAAAATCAAAGTCTATTTAAATCAATTTATTTAAAATCTTATTTTTCAAATGTGTTTTAAAAAAGACTCTAAATTCGATAGCGAGCAATTATTCATACATGATTGTGAATGAATAATTATAAGAGTATGATTTGAAATCTCATTCTTTTATATATATTTATCACATCACCCTTTGATCTTCCCGTTTGTTTTAACATCATTTCCTTTGATTCATTGATCATGCATGGATATATGAATTTGCATTCAAAATCTATTAATCGTCCATGAATATATGAACCTTGCAATCATATCATTTATGAATGTTCAAGAAACTTAATTAGGTGTTTCTATAATCCATTAAGCACCAAACAAATTAGTATTTTTATAATTTCATTAATCATGATGACAGAATTTATGTAGGATGCATTCTCAAAATGCACGAATGGTGAATTGATATTAGTTTCCAATGATCTTTGGATGCCCTACATTTTTAGTTTTCCATGAATTTATTTCAGTGTTATTAATTAATTGTGTTACCATTATTTTCATAAATATTTTTTAATGGGAGAGTATGTATTAAATATAATTATAATATAATCTTGCAAAGGATACACGATTAAATATTTAAATGACATGAAAATATATAAATCACACAAAATGTATAAATCATGTGATAAAGCACATAACTTCATTAAAATTATATATTCCAGCG
Source organism: Acorus calamus (assembly GCA_030737845.1). Classification (NCBI taxonomy): domain Eukaryota; kingdom Viridiplantae; phylum Streptophyta; class Magnoliopsida; order Acorales; family Acoraceae; genus Acorus; species Acorus calamus. The sequence goes on along the minus strand of CM060858.1, from coordinate 5,693,581 downwards.
AAGTGGGACTTAAGACAGTTGAAATATAAAAAGAGTGTAATAAAGCATTTATTTACAATGAATAAAAACCTAGTGAATGTTAAATAATTTTTTGTGCATAAATACATTGAGTATGTTTTGCAGCTCCATTTATAGTCACCACGTCACTCGACAGTAAAACAGTGTCTATCGCAATTTATATTTTGTTATTATTTTTGTTAAATGTACTAGGATAGTTTAATCATTTCAGCATTTTTCTTTTTTGTACTATAAAATATGGGATATAAATCTTAATAATATTGTGGTACATTTTCTTAATTCCAAATTCGAAATGGTATCAGAGCAAACTTAAAAACTCTAAATTTACAAAATTCTCTCTTTCTTCTTCCCTGCTCCAATTAAAGAGTCTTCTATCGGAGCAGGAAAAGACTTTTGATACAAATAATTTTTTTTCTTTGATTTTTTGGCGAATGTTTCTCAATGAAAAACGGGGCAACATGAGTATCAAGATGGCTATATATAGAATACAAACTAGCTCGAAACGGCCGGATAAAGAAAATTACTGAAAATTATCGACGGGGCGGAAAACAGCGATTAGCGGTTGTCAGCTGGTCCAGTGGAGACTCTAGCTGATGTCAGCTGTGGTTGCAAGCGATAGGCAATGATGGCCGCGGGAGCCGGTGCCCACGGGGCCGATCGCAAGGGAGATGCGGGCACGCGGGAGATATTCGGGCAAGATCCTGGCAGGATCGTGGAAGATCTAGGATGTGCTTGGAAAAAGTGCGTGGTGCCCTAGCAAAGCGCGTGACGCACGGGTTGACGAGCACACATGTAGCGCACGAACGGTGCAGGCAAGCGCGAGCAAGTCAAAACGCGGGCAGGGCTCAACGCTGCACGGCAGGGTGTGGCATGGCGTGCAGCAGGTGAGGCGCAACCAAGGCGTGGCAACAGCACATGCAAGGCTGGCGGGGGGGGGGGGGGGGACGAGAGCAAGAGAGGCATGGGGGCGCAGCAGCAACTAGGACGGCAGTGCGAAAGCACAAATGCGGCACGGACGGGGCCAACGGAAGGCGGATGATCGATGAACGCGTGAATTATTGAACTCTTGAAACCTATGGAGTGTAATTTTTCATCATATATCAACATGTAGGTGTTGAATTCGTTGGGCAGAAGATACAACAGATTCTTTTCCCGTTGTTTTAAATTGATTTTGAGTCAATAAGTGTAAATGTTTCACTGGAGAAGGTTTGGATGAGGATCTATATTTAGCCTTGAAATATTATTCCGTTGGTTTTGTAGGCTTTATCATGATTGATTTACCTTTGTGTTTGAACATCTTTTCTTAAGTTTCTTGGTGATGTTAATGTCGCCCTGATAATATCCATGGGTCTTTTGGCAGGGTTTGTTAAATCCTTGTAGAGCACACGTTTCTTGGTACCTAATATTCTGTTTAGGATACCTAGGTGGTTGTGGATTATCCTCATGCATCTGTGCATTTCTTTTTATTCATCCTAGATCTCTATTTTTCTGTCATCTTTTTTATTTGAATTTCTTGCGATCATCCGTGACACCTTTCTCTTTGTTTCATGCACATGTCTTCCTTTTATATGCCTTTTTTTTTTCTTTTTACAACATTGGTGCCTTCCCAAACATCTTTTTTGTGCGCTCTCTGTCCTCTCTCTTTGTTCTCTGCGTTGCAGCCGATTTGGCGATGATGTCACACCCTCCATGGGTTCATATTCCCCTTTAGCGGGCTTTCTTCCTTGCAACATGCATTTATGTGTGCTTTGTTTGATATCTTCGCACATCCTCGTGCTTCCTTTTCGTCTATTGCTTCCATCGTCTATCATAATAATGTTATTCTCACCCACTCTCTTTGATCTCTTTTCCCTTCATTTATCTATTTAGTACACATTTTATTATCAGTTTTGTGTTTTTATGTATCCATATATATTCTTACAAAAGTATTGATTCTTATTATTTTTTTGGTGTATATTTATATTTTATTATACCAATATATATTCTTACAAAATTTAAAAAATGCATAAATTCAATTAATAATAAATTATACTATATTTTCACAAAAAATTATATTTTATTAGTAAAGTATATACTTAAAAAAATAAAACATAAATTACATTGTAAAAAAAAATTAAATATAGCATTTTCTTAAATTTAATAAAAATCTACCCCATCTATGTTTAAAAAAACATTGGTGATTGTCCGGTATTGACTTTCAGTCTATCTTTTTATTTTATTTTTTTTGTTTTCTTGACTTTTTTTTTTTTTTTGGTAGATTGTTTTCTTGACTGCGCTTCCGGAGCAAATTGAGCAAATCAAGGAATCCGTTTCATAGGTTTTATAGTCAAATAAAAGTACCTAATATATTTGCCCAAAACAATCCATGTTTAGATCTGCATTTGTTGACTTTTAAACCACAGATTCTCCCATTCTCAGTAACTAATGATCTCTCTAAAATCCAAAAAAATCTCCGTATTTTGACTTTCAATAAAATCTAAATCCTGTCTCGGGCTCGTCTTACGAGGACGTTCACAGGTCCCCTCTCCCTCTGCATGTGCCTCGTAATGCGGTTCTCTCTCTCCTTCGGGGGACGAGAAATCTGGACCGTCCAATCACTCCGACAAGTGGTCTTGATTCATCATTTGGTTTCGGCAGTACCGGTACCTCCACAGGCTTTAATCGATCCAAAGCTGACTTTTCTCTGTTTTGTTTTTTTTAATTTTTTTTTTTACTATCACAGAAGGTCCATCGATTGGACGGTTGGTGATGCATGATTTCCATCATGTGAACGGTTGAGATAGATGGATTAGGAGAAGTGACGACACGTGGTGGTGGAAGGTTGTGCATGGCCTCGTGGAGATGGGACTACACGTGGTCTCATGTTTTAAAAGTCCCAGTAAATAATAATAATAATAATAATAAAAATAATAACAACAATGGAAAAATGCATACGAAACCCAAAGTCCAGATATACCAATATATTTTTCTCATAATCCAAATAGCCTCCCACAAATAAGAGTTTTTTTTAAAAGAAAACTTATTTACAGAGTATGTTCATTTTAAGAATCTAAAAATTTATGTCCTATTTGGCTACAGGAATTACAGAAGAATTAAGGGGAATAGATAGGAATAAGTGCATTTTAGTTGTTTGGGAATGTGGAATTAAGGTGAATTCGGAGGGTGGTATAAGGTGGAATAAAGTGGGATAACTATACCATCCCTTACCATGGAATAAAGAATAGTGGATGGGAGGTGTAAATGGGACCACCTGTCCCCAAAAAATTTCACAATTTTGCCTCTACTACAGCCACTCCATTCAATCATAATTGATTCTCCCATGTAGTCTCACTTTTACGCCAAAAAGAAAAAGAAAGAGCAGGTCGGCTTCTTCAACGCAATACATAGTCACAGATTGATTCAATTGGGTTCATTGATAGATGTAGTGCACCTCCTCATCTCCCATAAATATATTTCAATTAAAATCCAAAAAATATATTGTAATACATAGCCCATATTATACGTTCTTCTTATTTGAAGTAATGTATATATGCAACTATTGCATAAAATGTGCACATATTAATTTTTCTAAATAAAAAAACCTTATTTTTTTTATAAATGCCAATAACAAATAATATCTGGAGGGTAAATTTGACCATATGAAATATTACAAGCCACCAACCACACTTTATCCACATCTTATTCTACCTAAATCAAACACTCCAATATTTATTATTACGTTTATCAACGAGAATAACTGAAAACATATCCAAACAGAAAATCACTTATTCCATTCAAAAAGTTATCTATTCCTGGAATAGGCATAAACCCCATAATAGCTTATGTCTCTATCCAAACGGCCCCTTAAAATAGAATTAGATCAACGAATCCTAAATTTTATGTTCCTCATCCTTCACTTTTCTTCCTGTAAAACAAATTAAAGAAAAATAATTTTTTTAATATGATTTTGTTTTTTTGTGTTTTTTTAAGAAAATGAAAAGAAAAAAAAATATCTTCAACATGTACCACTACTTACCTTGCCTCCCTGGCAACGGCTCTAATTTGTCCGTTATTTTTTTTTATTATCGTTAAGATTTGTCTTTGCCAACAAAATATAAAACCCGTAACTATTCTTGATAAAAAGTGGTAGCAAGGGGTAGAATCCACAGGAAGATCATTAAAGAAAACGAATAAAAGTAAAATATTATCAATTTTTGACAAAAAAAAGGTTTAAAAACAAATTGTCAATTATTGATTGAAGAAAAACCATTTTAGAAACTAAAGTTGAAGTCAATATATAAATAAGACCACCAAGAATTGAAAATCCACCCCATGTGTATCATGATGATTCTTCCTTTTGCATTTGCTAAAAACAAACTATTTCAAAAACAGTTTATTTTCTATTCGATTTAAAAATAGGGTTTATAAAACATAAACCTTATCCCATCTAAGTAGAACGACAGAAGATTTAAAAATACTCATAATTAAAAGAAATCTGAATTGAAGAACATATATAAACATGAACACAAATAAGAAAACATCAATGCACAAAGAAAAGAATCAAAGGAAAAATAGTCTTAACTACCTGAATTCTTTGTAAAATCACAAAAAATCCCTGTAAACTTCAAAAATCAGATTAGGTCCCTGTGTTTCTAATGTAATATCTAATAAGCCCCCTGCCGCGCGTGACACCATTTAACCCAGCTATGGTTAACACTAACCGGACATAAATATTACTAAATCACCATTTCTTCTCTTTTCACTCACGTGCACACTCATCTTCTTCGTCGTTGATTTTTTTCAAAAAAACACATCTTCTTCGTCGATGACTTTCTCTTCTCCCTCGTGAAACACGAGTCTATGACTGGTTAGAGCGGCCTATCTCGTGCGAACCACAAAGATTTGTGACTCTTGGAAGCGTGAAACAAGAACGATATCTCACAGTGAATCTCTCACACTCACAGTTCGAAATTTTTTTTTTGTTTTGATTTGGGAATGTAAGGCTTGGATGGTTTTTCGTTTGAATTTGGATGTGTATTATGTGGATTTGAGGGATTTATGGATAAATGTGCATTCTCTCACAGTAAGGCTTGGATGGTTTTTCGTTATGGACATCAGCATATGTTGGGTGTTTGCTTATTTATCAAAATGTTGGGTGTTTGCTGCAGTTGAAAGGATTTTTTTTTTGGAATACATTGAAAAGATTTGTTGATGTTGAATAGTTTTTGCTGCTTCTGAATAGTGTTAATTTCTGTTGAATAGTGTTTGCTGTCGTAGAGAATGGCATATGCTACATATGCTACACATACAAGGTAGTGCTATGTTTATGAAATGGCAAAATGCACCCACACATGGTAGTGCAGTCCACATGTAATGTAAGAGTTTCATAAATGGAACTTTTGGGCTGATTATAGTAACTGGACTTCATTTAAAGACAAAGCAGAAATTACATTACCAGACATCATTTAATGACAATTATAATAAGTATTGAATTACATGACTTTATTCAAAGAGACTTCTTATAAATAACATACACTAAAAACAGAACAAAAAACTAGACAAATCAATTTCAAAATAAGTTTGTTATTCAAGATTTGCAGCAAATTGAGCCTTCTCTACGATGACTGTTCAAGGGCGATGAACTGATACTTGATATCGATGGTGGAGTGTTTCGGATCATCGACCCATTCAAAGAAATTGCAATCAGCAGGAGTCTACAACAAATTAGACAAATTAGTTTCACAAATGTTTGGTTGATAAACCAAAACAACAAAAATATGGGCTGAGTTTAACTGGCATACCCTGTACATGGGGCATGAGTAAAACCTCACACATTTGCTGTGTGTTTGCCGAGATGTCTTGATTACACAATCACATTTCTTGTATCGACATTCACGTGGTGGAATGTATCCCATATGAAGGCTTGAATACACTGCTTGACTCCTGGAAACCCAAACAATGCAAACCTAACTCGGAAAATCTTTTAGGAATTTTATCAAACATTTGAAGTGTTCACCACAAAACAGAACTTCCACTTTATGAAAAAGATCAGTTCTTCAAATTAACACATTCTGACATTGTTGACGATCCCTTCGCGATGGTGATGCTTTTTGTGGGCCGTTGTGGTGGGTAAGTAATGGAAGGACTAAATCTTTGAAGCCTTCTGACTTGAAATGAACGGTGATAGACCAAATTCAAGGCTACTTTGTAGGAGAGTATGGTGGTGGGTCTGCGGCGAGCAGTGATCAGTGGTGGTGAATCTGCGGCTAGCGGTGGTGGTGGGTCAATGGTGGTATTGGCAGGAGAGGATGGGATTTATAAGGAGGAAATGGTTTCCAACAACTACATTTTTCTAACCATTGAGACTTTAGATGGATTTCACAGGAATGAAATATTATTTCGGTGAAAGGGGCATTTTAGTCATAATAAGGACTAGATCTGATTTTATGAACTGTATAGGGACTTATTTCAATATATTTTACATGATCACTGTTACAGTTACTGAAAATTCCAAAGATATTCCCTAAATTCTGACCGGATGACTAAATCAATTAACCATATGCATTTTATAGAGACTTAATCTGATTTTTAAAGTTTAAAGGCGACGTGGGTGATTTTGTTTCCCCATGTGACATGCTTCAAACAAAGTTTGAGAATCATCATCGCGTTGGGAAGCGTCAGTCTATCTAGATTCTTCAGTGGAAGTGGGAGTGAGTTATCATGGATTTCGTTGCGGGCTTGCTAAAGTCGTGTTAGGGTCGTGATGCCGTCTAGGTGATCATTGATCAATTGACTAAGTCCGCACTTCCCTCCCTATCCGATTGACTGGGTCTCTGGACGATTTGGCACGGGTATTCGCCTCCGCAATTATTCGTCTTCATGGCACTCCGGTCGACAATATTTCAAGTTGAGACGCGAGGTTCATTTCGGGGTGTTGGCGTAGCCTTCAGTAGGATTTGGCACAAGCCTCCAGTTAAGTATAGCGTTCATCGCCAACGGACTGCCAGGCAATGAGAACGATTTAGACCTTGAAGGACATGCTAAGTGTCTGCGTGTTCGACTGTGGGGCAGTAGGAGAGGGCATCATCCATTTGGAGGTGGCTTGTCGAGTAGCCTTGCCCCCACAGCTGGCTCATGCCCATAACGTCGTCATTGTCTCATATTTGAGACGTTATGTCCACGATACTGCTCATGTCACTCCGTTCGTATGACTCATCCTCAAGCCGGATCTGTCGTTTGTGTAGCAGTAGATCAAGATTATGGACCAACATCAGAATAGACTCCAAATCAAGATCGTTCCTTTGGTTAAAGTGCGTTAGTAGCACTAGTCTGGTGCCTAGGCCACTTGGGAGTAAAAAGGATATCATTCGTGATGCATAACCGTATCTTTCCTCACTAAGATTCTTAAATTTTGGGGACAAAATTTTTCAAAGAAGGAAATGATCTTAAGACTATATCATTTTTTAAAGGTCAAATGTTGCATTTTATTTATTTTAATAGTTTGAGCATTCAGTTTCAAAATCTAACTGCATATTTGTGGTTCTGGTGTTCATTTGGGCTTACATGAAAAATTTTGTAGCATTTCGAGGTCTTTTTAGAAATTATGCAGTTTCGATTGGTATTTGGATTTAATTTTGTTAATGCCCAAGATGAAGTAGTAAAAATCCGATTTTATCATGAGATGTTCAGTTTTGAGTTAGTTTTCATATAAAAGTTGAATTAGATCAACTAGATTCATGTAATAAAAGTTATGCGTATTTTTCCAAGTATACCCCGAGGATGAGAAAATCCTGACAGCAGCCTTGTTCGACGTTTAACTCACATTTTGAAAAAGCTGGAGGGGTTGTTTGATCTGAGCATAAACATGAAAGTTGTAGATAATTTTCTTGGCTTTCCAATGGTTTTTTAATTGAGTAATTCGGAGCTATATTGAGAAAGTTAGGGCTGATCTAGTCGAGGCTGCACAGTTTTTTTTAGGGAGGATAGTTTGGTAATTATACTTGAACCCCAAAGTTGCATTGAGTAAGTCGGTGGAGTTGGTGCTGTTTATATGTGTGAAAAGAGAACCCGAGACCATTTCGGTGGGAGAGGAACAAAAGTGAAAAAAATTAGGAAAAGCTTTGTGGAGTGTTTTTCGTGCTATATTGGGTAAGAATTTTTGTTCTTTTCTTTATTATTCTTCATGTATGGTTGTTTTATTTCAAGTTTGAATTGAATTTGTGATTTAGAGCTGAAATATAAATATATTTCTTTTGAGGATTGATTTTTCTGTAATAAATTGGGGTTCATGTGATGATCTTACATAGATCTTTGGATGGTTGAGGAGGTTTTGATGTAGTGTATGTTTTATTGAAGCTCTATTAATTTACAACCATATATCCATATGTCTGCTATTTGATAAGGAAACATATGATATCAGGTTTGAGCATATGTGAATGTTGATTTATATTTTTCATGTTCAATTTTGTTTCAACTGGGCTGTATAAGGGTTATGATGATTTATTCATGACAATGGAGACTAGTTATTCTTACTGCTCTTTTGGGCTAATCGATTACATAATGTATGGATAGAGGAGGAGACTGTAATTTGTTTCTATATTGAAATTGGACAGTGTGATTTCTCAATCTGTTTGGATCTATTTGAATAGTTAATTTTTGGAGGTATCTGAAGCTTTAATCGCATGGTAAATCGTTGTCACCTTTTAATCCTTGTTAAATTAGTATCTAGAGACATATTTTGTGGCCTATATCCTCATGTAATATGATTATCTATGTGTCAAGATACTTTATATTTAATTGAGCATCATTGATTGTTCTTGCAGATCTCGTAGACCGGACACGCGGCGATCCAAGTACCAGTGAGTGGTTCGATCCACCCTTTTGGGAAGCGCTCGATGCATGTAGTCATGCATCGCGTATCCCTGGGGCTTTATATTTATATTCAATCTTTATTTCTAAAAGAGTATTGTTATACTAAATCAATATTGTGCTAGATAACCTGTATATTTAGTTTATATGTGATATTATCTCGATGCGTAGTCATACTTAGCACTATTGATCATTAATTGATTCGTATGGTTCATTTATTACTGTCTTGTGAAATGCAGGCTAATCTATGACTTATGTTGTTTGACTTTCATTCTATTCACTTGTTCTATGTGAGAGGTTTGGAAGTCTAGAGTGAACTGTATTTTTTTGTATATTTAATTAATTGCACTCATGTGTGTGTAGTCCTTCATGTTTGTAGATGCTTAGTAGGGTTGTATTTTTAGGCCAATGGTATGACATTTTATGCTAGCTTATTAATGAGCTTATGTTGGATTGTATAAAATATGTGTATATGTGAATGCACATGGTTTAATCACATGTTATTTGGTCATGTGGTCCATATATCTCTTTTATGATAGAATTACTCTTGTTGGATTGTATAAAGTGTGCATATATGTGTATATATATGGTTTAATCACAGATTATTTGGACATGTGGTCCATATATCTCTTTTACGATAGAGTTTCTCTTGTAATAATCGTGTGTGTGTTTAATTAGTCAGGAATAACTGTGATAGACATATGTGCGATCCATGGTTAGGATCATATTTTATTTTACTACGCAAATGTAGCAGTTTATCTACCCTGCATCCATACGATGCTCTTATATGAGAATTCAGAAGAATTTATTTATTGTATCGGTATTCGTTAATCGATAGTTATGATGATAGAATGTTAGGTCTATCTGTGTTAGGTGTGTGCATGACTCGTCTTTAAGATCATGTCTTGTCATGATTGAGTGTGAGGACTTAGCTTCTTTCTCCCTCATCCAAGGGATGCATCTGTGCGGGAATTCAAGAGAATTCTGTATAGCAATGGTAATTGGTAGAGGATAATAGTTGATCTGTGAGGATCGTACTGTAAGCATGGAATGCTTCTCCCTTACCTCGTATCCGCGTTGAAGCTACCCGGCGTTGGAGCTATCCTAGATTCTACTCCTACATCAAAGAAGGCCCAATGTGTATTACGATACCTTGTGGCTTCGTATCTATTTTGGAAGGCCGTTAGGAAGAGGGCTACCAGGGAGAGGGCTACCGGAAGGTTAATGGAGTTAGCGAGTTGATTTCTTTTCTAATAATCCCATGTCACCTTAGGGATGAAGGTGGGGATGCGGTTGGAGTGCTTCCTCCTGTATCGTCGTGCGTCGAAGTTTTCAAGTCTTGAATGTTTCTCCCATACCTCGTATCCGCGTTGAAGCTACCCGGTGTTGAAACTATCCTGGACTATGCCTCTACATCGTAGGATGCCCAAGGTATATCTTAATATTGTTTTGGCATCGGACCTACCATGGATGGTTGCTAGGAAGAGAGCTACCGGAAGGTTAAGGGAGTTAGCAGGTTGGTTTCTGTTTTCAATAGTCTCATTTCACCCCATAGGGGTGAGGGTTAGGGTAAGTTGGGGTCACATTGTCATGTGACATTTATATTGGAAATGCCTAAAGTATAATACATCTGCTGAATGATATGAGGCATTGCGATTAAATTTAAAGTACAATGTTATCCAGTAATGATATGCATTATGGTTAACCGTTTGGTTCCTCTTCAAGAGTTTTAAGAGATCCTCCCTATGGGTCGAGGGTTAGGGTGAGGTGAGGTCACGTCTTCACGTGACATTTAGACATGTTGGGTTTCATTCATATTCCTTTTCTTTGAAAAGAAAAATGAACTAAAATCATATGATTATTATAGAGCTTGGATTCTTGCCACTCACTGAGCTTGTAGCTCACCCCTTGTGTTTTGTTATCCACCAGGGACTGGGTTGGCATGGAGCTAGAGCATCTCCCTGACGTGGTTCGTGCGTGGAGCGTCCCACTTTCGGTTGGCGAGTGCGAGGCTGTCAGCAATCCTATCTTTTGTGTATGTACTAGTAATCGTGCGTGTTGCACCTATGATTTTATTTGGACTAGACTTGGACTCTCAGAGGACAGTGATCATGTATTCGGGTCTGTAATAATATTTTTTTTATTTACAGACTTAAATGTATATTATACTTCCGCATCATTTCTTTTTATTGGCTACCACTTCCCTGTAGCATTGTTATCTTATTCGATCCATGTTGATTATTGTGTGATTGGTAACGCTTTGGGGACGGCCGCCTCGGGGCGTAACACACGGTATAATAGGGCACCGATTGGGTGCGGCGGACGGCGAGTGTGGCGGATGGCGGGTGCGACTGCGACATGGGCCCTCCGATCACGGGCCCATCACATCCGACGGTCCGATGTGAGTCGTTCATCACCGTCGGATGCGATGGACCCGTGATCGGACGGCCCATGTTGCCGCCGCACCCGCTGTTCGCCGCACCCAATCGGCTACCCAGTATAATATATATAATAATAAAACATTTAAGATGATTGATTTTCATCATATAAAGATAGATTTTTGTTTTGTATGAAAAATAAGTTTTTAGTGTGGAATGAAGAGAGATATTAAAGATTTAATTACATAAGGGAAGATTAGTCTTTTGTGTTCCTAAAACTGTGAAATGAGACTTTTTTAGGTATAATTTTTAAAAATGACTGATTTGGGTATTCAAACTCTTATGAGATTTTTTTGTCATTTTTCCTAAATTAAATATATATAATTAAAACTCTTCTCTCCTCCTCCCCAACACCCATCATTTTTGTTGGCTTGTGAATTATTTATATATATGTTATGTGATACTTATATTTATGTATGTATATGTTATTGGCTGGGTTGCTGATGGTGGTTGCTTGTTTACAGGTTCCACTTCGTGGTAGTATCTGTAGAAATTTTGGAGCAACATAGCAAGAAAAAGATAATTACAGTGCGATCTGGGTAAGATAAGGGAACATGTTTTTTATTTTAAATTTTTTTTTTTTTAATATTATCGTCTTTTTGGGCGTTTGATTTTTGGGTTTTTTAAATATTTTTTTCAATATTTGTAGCTGAGAATAAATACAATTTAAAAGATTTTCATCTTTTTGTTTCATTGAATTTTTTATTATCTCAGGTGAAGTATTGATTACATTATGAGAGAGAGATGGAGAGGATCTCTTTAATAAAAAAATAAGGTAAAGAGAAAAAGTCTCAGAAATTTTTATTTTTTATATTTTTGAATATTTTTGTTTGGGTTGCATAAAGATTAAAAAAATCATCATTCTTTATTAGATTGAACATTTTAATTATATGTTTTCATATCAATGTATTTATGTTTTATTATATTGCATTAATGAAACATACTTTTGATTAATGATTATCATGTGTTAAAGAGAAATTTACCCAGCTTTTTTATTTTCATTTTTACTCTCCATAAATTTAGCAATGATTTAAACCATATTTTTTTAGAATTTAAGATTTCAAATATGGAAACCCAGTTTTCCCTAAATTAAATATAATAGTCAGTTCTAGATTAGACAACCATGGAACAAATATTTGAAATTTGCTTAATTGTAGCAAAATAATTGATATATCTATTCAATTACCCCTCTTACCATGCTTTCAAATCAGGTAAGAACAAAAAAAAAAATGTTCTTTTGATATTTTTAAGAAGATAATAACAATGAAAATCATGAATTTAATATTAATCGTATGGTCCAATTCTTTTAAAAACACATTTTCAATTTTTTCCCTAATTTAGAGCGGATTATGTGGGTATATATTATCATTCATAAAAGGACTATTCTGTTAGTGCTCCCCTCACCTCTCCTCCCTTGCCAACACCTTCCTCATCTTTCAGCTGGTTTCTTTATTTATTTATTTTGTATTAATTTTAAATTATATTTGAATCTTAATTTTTGATGTTGTAGACCTCTACATTATGAAGTTGTGAATAATTAAATTTTCAGCTACAATAAAAAGGTATGAAAAATCATTTAAGTTTATTTAGTATTTATTCAATTCTCTATAATTGAAGTGATTGATAATTGGGTTTCGTTAACGAGTGCCCTTAGGGCACTGGTGAACCCTTAGGGCACTGATATGAGTATAAAAAATGATTTTTTTTTAAATATCAACAACATAATCCACATTAATTGCTCACTTTTTAGGCAACTTAACAAATTAATTATGATATTGTTAAAAAAAATGAAAGATTTTTTAAAATACCAACAACACCCCTAATAAATTCACCACATTTTTTTCTTCTTCCCTCCCACATCCAATTTTTCCCTCTTACACAGTGTTTAAAAATAAAAAATGTTATAAACATAAATAAGATGATTTCAAGAAAAATGTCCTATTTATGTAAAAAAAAGTATGTATATCAAACAATTGAACAGTATTTTTTTTGTGTATAAATTCACTTTTTATATATTATTTATTATTTATGAGTAAATCGAGTATGGGAGGGAAGAAGAAAAAAATATTAGAGGAAAAAAATAGGATATGAGGGGGAAGAAGAAAAAAAGATGGTGAATTTATTAGGGGTGTTGTTGGTATTTTAAAAAAAATATAAAAATACATGTATGATATACCATGTGCATTAACACGTGCATGATAACTAATATTAATTATATAAATATTGTCAATTTGTGCAAAATATGCTTTAAATATAAAGAATATAAATTTCCCCAATATGCATAAATAAATGAATAATTACATAGAAAAATGTTTCAAAACAACTCTTAAAAGCATATGAAAATATGCTCTTTTGAATATCTAACACTAACATCCCAGCTAGGAGGGAAGACTTCTCATAAGAGAAGATATTGATCCTCAAAATCATAATATTCAAAAGAATCATCAAAATAAGAGTCATGCATCTCCGAGAAATCAGACTCATAATCGAATGCACATCCTTCGGATAAATAATCCAAATTAAGTCCATAACTGCGAAGTTCAGTACAGAATTCATAGTCGTCTGTCGGGTCACTAGGAAGCTTTAGATTTTTTATCCTGTCAAGACATGTCTTTCGCAGACTCCCTTCCAGACGGACATTGAAACATTGGCGGATATCAAGTGATTCAAGTAGAGGGCAACCATCAAGTATGGCGTGAAGGCCATCGTTTGATAACAAGTTGCCAAATAGTTGCAGTCGCCGTAATCCAGGAATGTGTTTCGCAATTATGATTGCCGTCTCATCACATTTAGGTGCACATAAATATCCCCGGCAGTTCAATCTCAAACATTTCAGTTGTGGGCATAAGCGACCAATAGCTTCCAGCACTTCCGTAGAAAATGAACAATGGGAAATCTCCAGCTCCTCCAGCAGGGGAAATTTTTGAGCTGCCTCAATTAATGCCTCATCCATTACTTGGTAACAACTTACGAGACGAAGACATTTCAAGATATTGGTCCTGAAATAATTTAAGATGTTATCAAAGAAAATAAAGTGTTTAGAAAGCAAAGGCGGGCATTATTTTATCTAATATATGAATTGTGACAAGTATAAAGGCTGGAAATAAATGCACCAACCAGCGCACATAAAAAAGAAAAAGAAGAGAAAGATAAGGCCCAAAATCACTAGAAGGGAACTAACCAGATCAAAGAAATGAAAGAAATAGTCAAGATGTAGAAATTGAGAACAATGGTGTTGGAATGATTATCTTTTCCTCACAGAGAACACTGATGCGTCATTTTCTAATTAGTAGAAGATCCTATCCACATCCTAATTCTCCAAAACCAACTGAGGCTTCAATGTCCATTGTCTACACATCCGATTTGCCAATGGTTTTTTTAGTCTTTCTTATGACTCATTTTTCACCATAAATAGCTATCAGAAGTAATTCATTAAAAAAATGTCATTCCATCCACCTATATTTTACCTTTCATGTACTAATTTACCAGAGCCATTTAAATATCTAACTTTCTTCCCTAGTTCTCAATATCATACAACATGATCTATTCAAGCTTTATTACCACTATCAACCTAGCTAACTAAGCTTCCACGATTACATAAATCTTCTGCAACTTCCATCAACCTCTTGCTTTATTATTTTTGTGATCTACTCAATATATCATGTTCTACTCATGCGTTATTCATTTTGTGATCCACTCAATATATCACGATCTACTCATGCTTTATTCGTTTTGTGAAAGGCTGGGATTGTTTTTGTATGGATGCAAGTGTCGTGTTATACTCCAGGGATTGATTTACCATTGAATAGTTGGTTGATGTGAGTACCATCCCAGGGCCATGGTAGATTCCTCTTCCACTAGTGCCCCGGGTCGGTGTTCTCTTCTTTGCTTTTATTTGTTTTGGTTGTGTTTTTGAACTTTGGGCTTTCTACTTTAATATAATTTTGGTAGGATGCCTACCATTTCATCAACAACAACAACAACAACAATCCATCAACCTCAACTTTATCATCTCTTGCTAAAAACCAACTTCTTTGCATGTTGCAACTTTATTGCCTACATGTTGTACAGTTAATAGTCAAGCCTTATGATATTATTTGATTCAGGAAATACACAAACGGTTAATGAACATACAACACCAAGTAGGCAGACATCAACTTCATTAAACTATACTTCAGCGGAAAGTCGAAAATATTATTAACCATCTCCCTGTCTCAATTCCAAGATCATCAATGTTTTCCATCAATTGGGTGATATGAATATTAAGAAAAAATATTTAAAAAGGATATAAGTTTTGACAATAGAACCAAACACACCCTGCTACATCAATTTTGAATCAATCTATGTATTATGGTTTCTGGCAAATTGGAAGTCGGGGGAATACAACAAAATATCTACACACGAAAAGATTGAAATTGAAAATCCTTGGAGGCAGAAACAACATAACTATGCAATGAGTTTGAAAACCACACCACGATAATAACAAGTACGTCAAATTGGTGGATAATGTTGGAGTAGATGTATAAGAATGAAAAAAGGAACACTAGAATACTAATCCGAGGCACGAGAAACATCACTTTCTTTAAACTGTTATTTACCCCCATCACAAAAGTGACCAGCAAAAGGTTCCCCAGCAAACCAGTATCACGATACAATGGATTAGATCTTGTGTTCTAGTGATTAATTTGCAAACTTTAATCATGCTACAAGGAACACCAAGTTTTTCTTTTTTTTTAAATGATACAAGGGATCTCTTTACAATAGAAGAGAGAAGAAAGGGATGACTAAAAGACAGAGAGATGACAAAGAAGGGGAGGACCCAACACCAATACTCATGATTCACCTCCCGAACCAAAGATTCCCCATAATTGAGAAAAGTGTTTCCACCCAAATGACACATCGTTTCTCAAAGCAAAAGACTGTTAAAGAGAAACTGATAAACAGTTACACAAAGTTTGGATTAAATAATCAAAGTAACAAAAAAGTTTTCAGATTGGATGGTTGATTAAATAATCAAAGTAAGAACAAAGTTTTCAGATCAGATGATTGATTTGGCTAAGAGGGTTCCTTCATCAAATACCAATAAATAGGGCATAGACAAAAAAAAAAATCACACCTTTTTAAAATTCTTCTAAAATTGCTAACAGATAACAAGTTGAAGTGGTGGATAACAATCACGAAAACCTTCCTATAAAAATCATAGTATTTGGAACTTGCATCAATTTATTTGATTGGAACTGCTTCCTTGTCATATAGTTGTTTCACCTGATGACATCTTACTAATAACGTTGATAAAGTAATCAAAGATTTTTGTTTTTTTATCATGACGATGAAATTTTGAATGAAATTCTGTGGATTAAAGCTACATGATGTCGAAGGATTCATAAAGGTTGTATTGGACTAATTCATTAAGTATATCCTATGTAAATTATCTGATGTGTTTATTGCCTTTCCACACACTACTTTTGGTTTACTGGATTGTGCTTTTGGCATTTGACTTTTTGTGGGGGTTTTTTTTGAGAGAAAGAGAACGGTAGGCCACTGCTACCCCAGTTTTATATCACAAAAACCAAAGTTACAAGCATTCGAAAAGGGGAAATAGGAGAGCCAAGAAATAGAATAAAAGAGAACACAAAAAGAAACAAAAGCAAAATAGCCCAAAATCCACCCTCTTCCAATTGATACATGTACCAGATCCAGTAATCTCTAACTCTAGAAATACCTCCAATTGGTTTCTGAAAAACCTAATACTCCATTCAATAACCACATTTGGCCACCAATTCAGATTCTTCCAATCATGTCATATACTAAATCTACTGATCTTTATAAGTAAAAGGTATTAATAAATTTAAAATGAACAAATCGAGATTTCAAATAGTTTAATCAGAACAAACCATAGGTAGCAAAAAACAAATACAAAACTCCAAATTCAATAAAACAAGAAGCTTCTCATTGGATGTCAAACACCTAAACATATGTAAATCAACTAAAAAGAACCATCGGTCCTAACAGCTCAAAATCACCCACTATCGGAAATTCTTTCGCATTCATAACATACACGAATCCAACAACCTCTGAAACTAGGAACTCTTCTAAATGGGCGTCAAAAAATAATAACAGGAATCCCTTATTAATCCATCTAAAAACCAACCTCAGCCTCCAAATTCAACCTTCCAAGTCACATCATACACAAAATCCACCAATTTTTAGAGCAAACACTGAGTTCAATTTGAAACCTGAACCCCATATCTAATAAGGCAGAAGTACTTCTCATTGGGTGTAAAACACAATATGTGAATCAACTAAAAAATAACCATCAGTCCTAACAGCTCCAAATTCATTCACCACCTGGGAGTTTTTTTCATATTCATAACATGCAGAAATCCAACAATCCATGAAACTAGAAACACTTCGAAATGGGCGTCGAAAAAAGATAATAGGAAACCCTAATTTATCCGTCCGAAAACCAACCTCAGCCACCAAATTCAACCATTCAAATCACATAAAATACAAAATCAACTAATCCTTAGCACCAAATCATATAAAACAAGAAATACATCTCATTGGGTGTAAAAAAACCACCCAAACACATGTAAATCAACTAAAAAGAACCATCAATCCTAACATCTCAAAATACACCCACCACCAGAGATTTTTTTTCACATTCATAACATGCACAAATCCAACAATCCCTTCTAATGGGCATAAAAAAGGTAATACGAAACCCTAATTTAATTCATCCAAAACCCAACCTCGGCCACTAAATTCGACCGTCCCACTCACATCACACACAAAATCCACTAATTTTATAGAAATTGAAAGAAAAAAAAAACCTTTCGGAGACGTATTTGATGAGATCGTCTGTGGCGAAGTACTCGAACGAGATCTCGACGAGGTTTCCGTCCGCCCGATCGATTGCGTTCCTCGCCATCCTCTCGAGATCGAACTCGTCGGAGTCCATGAGATCCCACGGCTGCCAAGGGTTTCTCATGTCGACGGACCTCCAGAGCTGAGGCTGGAGGGAGACACTCCTCCACGCCGGACACACGGCCTGGGCGGCGCAGAGGACGCCGAGTGCCCCGACCTTCTCGAACACCAGCGACAGGAGGTCCGGCGACATCTCCGCCCAGTCCCTCGTCTCCTCTTCGACGGCTTCCAGCGCCGGATCCTGATCCACCACCGCCGCCGCCGCCGCCGCCGCTTCGGCCATTGATTTTACTATAGTCAGGGTTTTGTTATTCTTTTCTTCTTCTTTTTTTCTTATTTTGAATTTGAGAGGGGACGGTGTTTCGGGAAGGGTAAATGACGAATTGACCATAACATCCTTACGTTGTGCTTATGAGTTATGACGCATGTCCCTCTCATTCAAGTACGGATCCATTCACTCTATCGGTATCAAATTGCCCAATCAATTATTAAATTAGATATAAATTTTATTTTTTTATTAAATATTTAATAATTGATTGTACAGTTCGATGATTTATAAATTATGTAGTTCGATTCATATAGTTTTATAGATTGTGTAGTTCAATTCATATATTATGTAGCTCAATACTGATGGGACTGACTGGAGCCAGTCTTCACTAGATCTGGCCTTCTCTCTTTTAAAAGTTGCATGGATATTTTGCCAAAATGCCCCTAGTAAAATATAATATTTCCAGAAACACACCCCAAAAATGACATAATGGTGTGTTTAAGTCACATGAAAAGTGACAGAAAATGATGGAAAGTGAAATTTTTTCTTTGACCATGCAAAAATCTAATGTTTATGTCAAACAAGAAAAAAAAAATTCATCACTTTTCCTCCCCCATTTTATCTTATTAGGAATAGTGGAAAATTTTTTCTCTTCTCCACCTGAGATAATTTGAGGGAAAATGATTACTTTTCACCACATACACAAACACTATGAAAGGACAAAGGAAAAATATTTTTTTTTATCACTTTCTTTTTAATCCAAACTACATCAATTCCTTTTATTTTCCCTTCAAATTTGTGCACAAACACACTTTGGGTATAATTGTAACTTTAAAATATTTATATTATGCATAAATATCATGGGAAAAGGTACGGGTGTGGAATAAAATGATTTTTTAGGGGTATTGATGATAGAGTTTCAAAAAAATATTTTGAAAATATATATAGAATTTGTTGAGAAGTATAAATACAAAAATCTTTTTTTTATAAACATTTTAATCTTATTTTATACATGCATATGTATGTGGATGGTTTGCATTAATTTGAGATGTATGAATGAATAATTTGATTTGCATGAATGATCTCTGTCAATTGAAATGTATGAGGTTAAAAGGAACATGATAACCAAATTAGTGACTTAAGATTCTTAGGTGGCGAATCTCAACAAGAGATAGTACTCTTACTCAAAAGTGATAGAATGACATATAATCTTATGATTGATAAAAAAAAAATCAACTTGATCATCAAATTAGTCATTTTTTTTTCTCACGAAGATCAAAACTCTAGTTAAAATGGATCATATTAATTGAAGGGGTAAATTTTTCATTATTTTTTTTTCTTCATATTCTGCGGGTTTCACAAATTTGAAGGGGGCCAAATGCATTTTATCTTTTACTATACATTGAACTTGAAAAATGAGACTAAAAATTATTTTGAATCTATTACTTAAATTAAAGGAAGAGTGATCCAGTTTCCATTTTCACTCTCATAAATTTAGCAATTATTCATATCTAATTATTCAAAATTTAAGTTTTCAAATTCAAATTTAATTAATCATAAATATATTTTAAGATTTCAAAATTAGACATAAGTAAATTATATCAATATATTCAAATGTTATTAATTTAAGATTAAAAATTTTACTAAATATCTCAATTAAATTCTACAAATAATTGTTACATTATTTTAATTTATTATAATATGAAAATATATAGTACATGATATATAAATTCATTACCCTCTATGTTAAATGGAACGAGATATTTACATGGTTCAATATTCTACAACACATTTTGTCTATATTATATTATTCATATCAATATTATAGTTCCATAACATTCAGATTGATATAGTTCCATAACATTTAGGTTCACATACATTTGTGACGTGTATAAAACTAGCTAGTATGTCTTTATTTAAATTGTATACATGTTGAGAAATATGTAATTGTTGACAATATAATGATTTATTGTAAAAGTAAAATTAACCAATTTAGTAACTCAGAACAATCACAAGAGAGACCATCCTATCATTTTGTAATGTGAGTGCTATCGCTTATGTGATTATTAGTCTTCGCATCACTTTGGTTCACCACATTAATTGGTCCAAATTTTGATTATTAATAAAAGCAATTAAAAAAAATGATATGTTCAACTCCAATTGCAGTTCACATCAGTTTTTTTTAAAAAAAACATATGCTCTCTCATTAAATTACATGTTTTTATCTGAAATGAAGTATATATTAATATACAATAGTATATTTTTTCATTTTGAAAAAATGAAAAAAAAATGTCATAAATTAGGATTGCAACTCAGGCAGGTTAGGTTTTGGTTGACCCGAACTCAATCCGAAATTCAAGGTGTTCAACCCTAACTCGATCAAACCCGAATTTCAACCCGATGACTGTAACCTGAACCCAACCCGTGGAACCCGATTTTCAAACCTATATTTTAACCCAAAAAAAACTCACATATTTTATAAAGTTTAATTACCCACTAAAACAATCTAACTCCAAAAAAAAAAATTATATTCTGATGTAAAGATAGAACTTTAGAGTAAAGAATCAAATATCAATGCCCCATGACACATTTAAAATATCATATGGGTATCTACTATTGGTTCGGGTTGGGTTAAATTGTCTATGATGCCAATCCGAACCCAATCCGATTTTTGACTCAACCTGAATTGGCCAACATGAATCCAAATCTTATTTTTATAACTCAATCCATGTAAAAATCGGGTTCAACCCATCGAATTCAAGTTAAATCCAACCCAAGTTGTAGCTCTATCAAAAACTATAATAACACAGTATACTGCGCTATCATAGTATCGTATGAGCTGCAGACTCGACTGTAACACGGACTGAGTGTATCAAGCTTTTAGTAAAATCATTGTCGGTACCTTGATGTGATAAAAAGACCATTTTTCTTCCGAGGAAAATATATATAGACACACATACTTCATAGAGAATAAGATGGGAGACACCATGCATAAAACTTGACATTTTTATTCCAACTCTTTCATTCATCCATACATATGAGAAACAAAGGTTCTCATTTATCCCATTACACTAAAGTTAGCTGAGGAAGCCATTCCCAAAGTGTAGCTCCTCCCTTTATTCATTCATCCTCAACTCCACCCCATCGATTCAAGAAATCCTGCAGAGACACCATAAAAAAAAAAACCTCCTTATTTTTAAACTAAAGAAAAATGTTAGTGACAATCATTTCCAACATCAACGAGTCTTCATATATTTTGAAGGTATAGTAACAAAATATATACATTCATAAAAAAAAAATTAAATGATTTTAAAAAAAAATTATACACTACAATATTGCAATATACACCGCAATAGCGTGGCATACACTGCACTAGTGGTTGGGGGATTGTTTCTGGGCTACTCACTGGCTGCAGTCGACGTCGCGGGAGATGGGGATGGGGACGGGGACGTTGCACTGGCCAGGGAGGGCGCGCGCGGCGTCGTCCTTAAGGTTGCTGTACCGCGACGCGATCTGCTTGAGGCAGGTGCAGGTGTCCCTGCGCGCCTGCGTGCTCGTCGCCGCCTGGTGGATGGACCTCAACCCGCTGCAGCACCCCGCCGGCGGAGTGTTCTGCTGCCCCGTCAGGTACTGCGCGCACGGCGCGATTGCCGATTCCACTGTCGAACAGCTCACCGCCTGCTGCGCCTGCGCGCGCATCGTCGCGAGCGCGCACAAGACTGCTAACGCAAGGATCGCGCACGCCAGGCCCCTCTTGGTCATCATCATCATGTATGTGTGTGTGTGTTGGTGATGATGGTGTCTGTGTGTGTTTTGAGGGGGTGGTGTATAATGAATTTATAGTGTGGGTTTTTAGTGGCGGAAAGAGTGGATTTGTTGACACTTTGAGACCATGTAGGGTGTGTGTTTGGTGTGAATGAGATGTGTAACTTCATGTGTTACTACGTGGGTTTTGAGTTTTGTTTGTTTTTTCAGATTTTGTTAGTAGATGAGCACCTGTCAAGAAGTGCAGGGTTGGTGAGGTTGCAGTTTGATACACTGTCTGTTTTGCAATTTAAAAGCAGTCTTTTACACACTGCATGTAGTATATACTGTTTGAGACCTGGTTAGGTCCAACACACATTGGATAATTAGATTGTCAAATGCATTCGTGGCTATCCAATTGTATCATCTCAAGATATTTAAAAATAAGAAACATTCTAAATAAATAAAAAAATGATAAGAGTTTAGTTTTTTTTCTATTTTAATTTTTAAATCTGATAGAATATCTCAGTCATAATTTTTATTTTGAGATGATATGATCGGACAATCACGAATGCGTTGGACAATAAACAGCAGACCTAACCTGGTCCGAGCATTTATTGCACTATCGTAGCGCATACACACAGTGTGAATATTAAATTAAAAAAAAAAACTTTCTTGGTGTGCATGTGACGTGTAACTCCATGCATTATTAATTAGGGTTTGGTAGGTTTTGTTTTGTTTGGGGTGGGGTGGGGGGATTGGAAAAGCTGTGTGCGGGGCTTGGTGAGGTTGCTTTACAATCTAATCGGGTGAGTGGGCCGGGTTGATGGGCCTCTCATTTGGACCTAACACTATATTTTGGGGCGCCATTACATGAAGCACCCAAACTTTTAAGTTAAATGATGATACATCTAGCAATGTCTGCAGCTCCCAATCACTTTGATTTTCTAGTATATGTTGCCTAATGAAGTATTATTATCATGAAATGTGAAATACATACCTAGATAATTTAATTTATATTTTTCAGAAAATGTTAATAAATAAATATAATTCCATATATTACACTAATATAGTATATATTGCACTATAATATTATACACTCCACTAGTTGAATAATAATCTGTATAAACATTTTGGAGATTGTATCTAAACTGCACACAGGACTGTAAAACGAACAAAGTATATCAACACTCAATTAGAAGAACATATATATAGCCAAAACAGCCTAAGTATACATTATACTAATTAACTTTGTATATATTAGATTACATAAAATAAATATACCAGGTCATAAAAAATATACATTCACACACTAGATTTGAAATACAAGAATGATTGTATTATCACGTTTCCCATTTGAGTGATTGGGCTACATGCCATTGTGTAATGAACCACCCAAATTCACAAGACCATCATCCAATCCAAACATTACATGGGTGGCTCAAAAGTGCTCTCTTATCCACACCTCCCTTCTCCAGTCATTCAAAAACTATCTCTGCATAAACTGAAAAAGCTCAAACTCTGATAGCAATGCCAGTACTTCTATTGATGAGAAGATATGAGACATCATGTTAGATCTCTCTTTAGAACCCAAATCCCTTCAATAGCGCCCACTGTAATTTCCCACCCAAAACCGCCGCCTCGCATTCGCCACCTCTCACGCGCGACATCGCAAGTCCTCGCGCGCATATACAAGTCCGGCCATGACAAGGTCACCTTCACCAAGCAATTGAGGTTCCTCGGCGAGTCCGGCCGCGTCGCGGACGCGCGCGAGCTCTTCTCGCTGATGCGAGACTCACACGACCCCGACGTTGTCGCGTTCACGGTCCTCATTCGCATCCTCTGCGACAATCGACTCTACGACCCGGCGCTTGATCTCCTGTATGAAATGCGTCGCTATTGTGCGCCCGACGTCTATTGCTACAATGTCCTCATCAATGGCCTTGGGCGCGCGGGTCAGTGCGCGTGCATACGGTCGCTCTTGCGTGAGATGGCGCGAGATGGGGTCGCCCCGGACGTCGTGACATATGGTTCCCTAGTGAAGTCGTTATGTGCGATAGGCGAGATTGGGGAGGCGGTGGTGCTATTGCGACGGATGGAGGCGTGCGAGGGGGTGAGGGCGAATACATATGTGTATAATACGGTGATCAAGGCGTATTTGGATCGCGCGAGGGTACGCGAGGCAAGGGGAGTGCTTGCGAGGATGGGAATTCGACGGTGTGAGCCGGATTTGTGTAGCTTCAATTTGTTCATCAAGCACTATAGCGACGCCGGGCGAGGACTCAAGGCGTTCGAGCTAATGAAGGAGATGAAGCGGAGGCGGATCGAGGTGAGCGAAGCGAGTTATAGGCTTTGCATTGTTGGGCTTGTCAAGGAGGGGAAGATCGAAGAGGCGATGGGATTGATCAAGGCGATGAAGGTGGTATTTTCGCGACGTTCGATCGGTGTTAAAACGTGGAATACCTTGTTATCTTGGCTAGGCAAGATGGGTAGGTTAAATGAGGCTTATAAAGTGTTTGATGAAATTGAGAGACCTAATGAGGTCACATTCAACATTGTGATTGACATGTTTTACAAGCATGGGAAGAGTGAATTGGCCTGGCTATTTTTTCGAAGGATGGAAGAGCTGAGGATCGATGTGTCGATCATCACGTGCAACGTATTAGTGAATGGATTAGCGGGCGAGGGGAGGCTTAACGACGCGATTAGGTTTGTCTGGCGAATGGAGTCACAGTTCTCCGTGTTGCCCGATGTGATCACATATAATTGTGTGTTGAATGGGATTTGTAGGGAGGGGGACGTCGACCGCGCTTGTGAATTCATATCGGAGATGGTCCGGCGGGGGTGTCAGCCAGATTTGGTTAGTTATAATACATTGATTAATGGGTTGATTGGGATGGGGAGGGTTGAAGATGCTTGTGTGTTGTTTGAAAATTTGAAAGGGGGGTTGGCTTCACATGGAGTGGCTTTGGAGAATTTGGTTTTGGAGTTGTTGGAGAAGAGGAAACTTTGATTGATGGATATCTAACATTGTTTTTACTTCCATTTTTTTTTCTCAATTTGATGTACAAAATAATTTGGGATTTTGAACCATTTGAATTGGATAGAATCTTTAATTGGAAATTATAGACAATGATATCCGCAGTCTCTTTTATAATCGAAACATATTTTGATTTTTTTAATTATTTATATTAATATAATGATACATATATTTTTTTTTAAATGGAATATATATTTAAATAAATTGAATGTATATTTATTTATATATTTTTAATAGATTACCTGATATATATTCTGTTTGAGTTTTCATACACAAAATTGCAATAATGACTGCATATGTGAGGTTTTATAAATGAATTGAACAATATAGATGATACTGGTGGGTCAGTATGTTTGGTATGTTTGCTTTCATTGCTTTTGATGACAACCATTACATTTCCAGCCAATTAAGCAATAAAGTATGGAATATAACTTTGTTAAAGATCATGAAGAATATTTTAAATTTCAGTCCCCATATATTCCAATTAAGCTGGGTCATTATTCCTTCTCTTCATTTGATTAGTCCAATATCTTAATTTTTCCAGGCTTATAGTCATAGATTATAGATTATATATGACTTTGTTGCTGATGGATTCTTGTATGACTCTAATTGGGTCTTTTTTTATTTGCATAATTTGCTTCATCTTCATTTCTCAAATTAATTCTCTATATTTTAAAGAAAATGTTAGGAACCATCTAGTGAACAGTTACATGGACAATTTTAATTTATTTAAAAAAATAAATCTCATGTATTGAGTTATACGCTTTGACGAAAAGTATACATCATTCCATTTCGAATCAAATGGCACAATTTCTTGTAGATGTAAACCTTTTTAAGATTTTTTTTTATATTGGTAGCGAGATGGTAAACTTTTTTTTATTGGTAACTTTTTTTTTAAAATGTAAACTTTTTTTAACTTTTTTTTTAAAATAAAGAAGTATAATAATTTGATGAAATTGGTAGTACGTGAAAGAGCAAAGTAGCTGATCAAAACAAAATAAAAGAATATTTTTTTATGATTAAAATTTTATTAATCTATTTTATACATAATCTCATGTTGTTATTATAAACTTTTAGTTACTTGTTTTTTTATTGTTGGAGATCAAATTTATCAGAAAATAGAATAAAGAATAGGATTGCATAAACACTGAAATAAAGTGTGGATGAGCCCATGATGATTAAAAGGGAATCTAGGGTGAGAAAGCCCGGGGACCTAATCCCCCCTGTGGGTTAATCGGGCCTATCTCCTCCCTCTGGATGTATGCAAACACTCTTTCTCTCACCCCTACTTTCACTCAAGAATCATAAGTTCTTCTTTTTCACCTCACGGGAAAGATACAGACTTGAGCGTCGGAGGGGCGTTAACCGACACCATACTGATGTGAATTTCAGATACCCGAATGACGAAAAAGGACAACGACGGTGAATAGAAAAAGCTTGTTGCAGATCGTCGTGAAGGGGAGTGCTGATCAACATCACTTTGGATCTACAATCAAAGCTCGGATCGACAAAAATCTGACCTTGAAGGGAAAGACTTGATTTCATCCCCCCACATTTATAATGCAAAATATTCATTTAAAGTAAAAAAAAAACTTCTCCATAAAACATTATTCAAGAAGAATGAATCGTGTCTAATTAAAAAAAAATCTCTTGGACCAAGTTTACATTAAACTTTTTTAATACTAAAACATAATTAATAATACGCACAATTGTGCATACAGTACACTAGTCATTTAATAAATTGAAAAAAAATCTCTCAATGTTGAAATTTAATTTATTATTAAAATACATGCTTGGGATTTGGATACTTACAATAAAAATATATACAGGAATGCATTTTATACATTATTTTATATAAAAGATTAAACAATCATATAAATTATGAGTGCATAACATCACGTCTACATGGACTATTTTTAAAGAATATAAATTGCAAACTCTACATCTACACGGAAGCTGCCATCCCACGTTACTATCCTACCCCTGAAACATTAACCCCCTATCACAACTCGAGCAAGGGTAATATGGTAATACCACCACCACCGTTAAAGAATGAGTGACCTGCGTTCGTTGAAGCGTTGTGTTGGAGCGACCATCGACGCCACGGAAATACACTACCAACACGGCGGACTGAAGGCTGCTTCACAGACGCCAAAAACTGTTTAGATGTGGGTTTCAGCGTTTGTACACGTTTAACCCACAATCGTGATTATAACCCCCCATCCAAATGGGGCCTAAGACTCCGTTTTACTTAGCAGCAGGGAGTCACGTCAAAGTGAAGATGTTTCAGAAAGCTACGTTTTAACATGTTAAGGAAGTTCGTAAAAAATACGCATAAGATGTAAATGTTGATCGTCAAAGCAAACTCGGCTTCTGTTTTTGTCTCAAAGATAGCGTCTAGGGGTGTCCGTCAATGCAACTGTGGGTAAAATGTTACTCAAAATGGGTCCTAACACTCGCTTGGAACCAATTATGAAACAAAATTTATTTTTATAAATTCATATTTTAGATAATAGGTTTCAAAACTATATCTTGAAAATTCAATTATTGGTTTCAAATTTTGGTTTTTATATTTTAATTGTTAATAGAAAAAACTTTAATTTTATATAAATAAATAAAAAGTTGAAAGTAGTTTTCCTAGAATATATTGTTTTAACTAATTTTAATCTTAAGTTCATCTTCAAAATCTGTTTCAAACAAGACCTAAACATAAAACAAGACAATATTTCTGAACCTTTCTTCTTCTTCTTCTTCTTTTTTGTGTAAAAGGCTATAATGGCTTATATATTACATTAGCCAAAATTAAAAGTTACATCAGCTACATCATTTACATCATCAAAACGAGAATAAACATGATTAACCTCATGTATACATCCAAGTAAGGAGGGTATGTATGGGGGTAATCCACCTATGTATTTGATCATTCTTCATTCCATTAGTAAACAAACAAACTTGAGACCTAACAGCATACTTTGCAAAATTTTCTGGTGTTACAACTGTTTCTTTGGAAACCTTATGAAAATAGATAGGCTCGCTATCTGAATTTCTGAACCTTTCTTGACTTTAATAAAATTGGCCCAGGATATGTCTTTAGATTAACACTTTTTTGTATTGTTGGTTGAGATGTCTAGCATTTTGGTGATTGTATTCCAAGGTCACTTTCTTTTACAAAAATCTTTAATTATGTGCTATGTGGAGATGATTTAAAGAAATATTAAAGAAAGAATCACTTATCACAATAGATGCAGAAAATATTTTATTGAACCACATATATCTAATATCTAATTCATTATTAATTTTTTGTACTCTAATGGATTTTAATTTGGCAAGATAATCTAATTAATTAGATTCTTGTTCCTATTTTTCTCAACACAATTGCCTTCTAAAATTAGTGGGTACAAGAATCAAAGACCTCAGGAGCATTTAAAAAAAAAGGTCAGATCTTTAATTCATTTTACAGGTTGTTCTAAGGCAAACATCATCAGAGTTGCAACAAAGCATTTGCCACTTTAGGCATATTGGCTTTCCAAACTTTAATATGTTGTGTGTTGCAGAAGATTTGATTGATATGATTGTCATTATTTTTAGATAGTCATGTGACCACATGAAATATCTTTTTATAAAGCCATATAATAAAAGTCCATTCTTTTGTTTCCGAAAAAAAAAAAAAAAGTCCATTCTCAATTGATATGTATCATTACTTTACTGTTTTGACCCCCCAAACATATAAATCTTTTGCCATTTTAAATAATGATGAAAGTTGGTGATTTTGGATGTGGCACAATAAAGAACACATGAGCTACTGTTTATTTATTTATTACTATTATCAATACTTTATTTATTACCCTTTTTATCACATGATAATTTGGTGACTAAAGTAAAAATTGAAAAAGTGTTTTCCCCCAAGTTGGGACCAACTTGTTGCTAATAGTTAGGACAAATTTTAGAGATTACTAAATTCACAGTCAATTCTCTTTTGAGAGTGCTTTGTCATTTTGCCTTAATTCATTTATAATTATAAAAAATAATTTTGCTATAATATTTTAGAACTGTTATAATTCAAGATTTTAGGACTGTTATAATTCAAGATTTTAGAACTGTTATAATTCAAGATTTATACATTAAAATTTTTAAAAACAAATAGATGATGTGACATCTGTGAAAATGTAAGTGTATCAATCGGATGTAATCCCCTGCGATCCTTTACTTAAAGCTAAAAAAACCCCATCCATACAATGCATTATTATCTGATCTTGGTTGGTTGAATCCATTAATTACTTCCACAATCTCATAAACTACAAACTCAATAAATTTCAAGGGTCCACATCTGATAGTTATCATTTATTTTAAAGGTTGTTTACATCAATCCCCATCATTAAACATAACTATTGTTATTTCCCTTAATTTTCTTATCTTCCACATGAGTCCACACAGTTTTCTTTTAAGACTTGCTCGATCAACCTAATATATAATTTATCTAATCGAGCATATGATGTTTCTATATAATATTAAAATTGAATATGTATGTCAATTTTTATTAAGGAGGGCATGAGATATACAATTAACAATAGAATGAAATAAGCATTCCCATTTGGGGCTTTAAGGGAACTCCCAGCTGTTCAAATTTTATTACATAAATATATTGTTTTTATGATGCTAACAAAAAAACTCAATAAAATAGTAACAATGAAAAAAAAATAACAAAAAATTAAAAGATATAGCTTCCAAAACACAAACAAAAAATTGAAAATATAACAAAGATGGAAAATAATATAAAAAACTTACACATAACATCATCTTCTTTGCAAAATTTTAATAAAATAGAAACAATAATATAAATAGATAAAAATAAATAAATGAATCAATTTATTAAAAAAATTTAAAAATGAAACAAAAAAATCAATACAAAAATAGGAAATGTGTAAATAAAGTCACCCGATTTTTTATTTAAATATCTGATGGAAAACAATGGATATATTTTCCTTTTGGAAAAAATAGATATAACTCCCTATAAACTTAATTAAATCGGTTTTAATCCTTATAAAATTTTTAAATCATCATAGGTCTTTGTCTTATTAAGAAATTACTACTTTAGTCCCTGTTGTCACCCAAATTAATCAGACTTATGAGATTACTACAATACTATTTCCTTCATCTAACATTTCTCTCATTGTCTCTCTCACAAGCCTCTTACCCCTGAAACGAATCTTACGCGAAGACTGGTGCCTCCCAAAGCCTGCTGAAGTAAAGAGGCTATTTTTGAAATTTCTCAAATGCAATTTGGTTATAGAAATGACCTATTTCGATTTTTACACTTTATCATGGATTAATTCGAATACGGTTTTCATAGATTCCTTAAATCAGAGAGAATATTTCTAAAATATGTTTTTTTTACAGATTTTTTTATCAAGGGACTAAAAAGCATTAATTACAATAAAATATAGGGAGTTACGGTGATTTAATAATTTTACTAGGACTATAATTCATATAGCTAAATCTAGGGTGTTTGGTTAGGCGATTGCGCAGCGTTTGCGATTACATGAAACTGTTTCTGTAATCATTCAACTAAACAATACTGCAATCGCAGTTTTAAACCCAGTTATTATTGATAAATAGTATTAAAAACTATGATTTTAAAAAACTAAAAAATACAGATTCCTACAATCACAATTTTAAATCTAGCGATTAAAAAAAAAAAATTTCAGTTTCGTAATCGCGCTAACAAACATTATCTAAAGTGGAGTTGTATCAATATTTCCCTTTACGCTTATTAATATCTAACACCCATTTCGCTTTTTTTTTAAAAATCTGACACCCTTCCCAACTACCGACACGTGTGTGGCCGACGAGACCCGCACGTGCGACAACGGCTCCAGTTGTTGAGGGACAAAGACGTCATTACTGGAAAAGCCCGAGGACAAATAACGATCGCGGTTTTGGGGGGACCGGTCAAAACCTCCTGTGTCGGCAAGACACGTGACGTGGACACGTGTCACGTTCTGCGTGGTCTCCGCGTAAAGGTAGGGTCCACTGACAGTTCGATCATGTATGTCTTTCGGTTTCCTAAAAATGGCAAGTACAATACCTTTAATTACGGAATTACCATTTTCCACAATTTACGGAAAGTCAAAATTTCGGCGGCTTGGATTCGGACACGCTCAATCATTTTTCACTGATCATACTGTCATCGTGCCTAAGGTGTTTTTTTTAACTTTCTTTTCATTTAATGACCCTAAATTCATATTATTTATTAGAACATGTCAAGGGAAAAATCCAGATAAACTCTCGTAAACAGCTGAAATTCATATAATCATTAGATTATTTTTTTAAAATTTATATAACTCTTTAAAAATATTTATATAAATTTAAATAATCAATTGAAGAGAATAACTTTCGTCGCTATCCTTCTCCGGTAAATTAACAAGAATAAGAATAAAGAAAAGACTACAAGCAAGACAGTAGGGCCACGTCTCCATCACTCCAGTTAGGAGGCGACTACAATCCAAAACCATCAACACTAAAGGGCATTATCGTCATTTTCACCACTCCCCCCCGTTGCATACGCGTCCGATCCGAAAAACCGACACTCTCATCTCCTCTTCTCTCTCTTCTTTAAAAAAAACACTCACACAGAGAGAGAGGGAGCATTTAAATCCAACGGTCATCTTTTCATCCCCCATTAAAGTACCATCACTTCAACGGCTACGTTTCCCCAATCCTCACAACGGATACTGTGCCACATTAAGAACAGTAGTAGTACAAAAGGCGGCAGAAGAAGAAGAAGACGACGACTTAGAGAGAGAGACCCAATATGGATATCAGTTCGTTTTTGACGTCTTTGGTGACTTCGTTCCTGATATTTCTGCTTCTGGTGATGATCTTCACTTGGCTTCAGAGGATGCCCTCGAACGAGGTGATCTACTACCCTAATCGGATCCTGAGAGGGTTGGATCCGTCGGAGGGGAGAGTGGGGAGGACCCGGAACCCGTTTGCGTGGATAAAGGAGGCGCTTGGGTCCAACGAGGGGGACCTTGTCGCCGCCGCCGGTGTCGACTCCGCCGTCTACTTCATCTTCCTCTCTTCAGGTTTGGGTTTCTTCTCAATTTTGGGTTTTTTTTTAGTTTTTCTGATTTGGGTTTTATTGGTTTTCGATTGATGTTGGTTAAAGTTCCCTTCTTTTTTTTACTTCTTAATTGAGTTTTTGGGGATCTTGTTAGGTCTATGGAAATCTGAGTTTTTGTTCGTATTTATAAGATATGGCATGTTTGGTGGGATTTGTTGGTGATATTGGTGTTTGTTTCTTTTCTCTATTTTTTCTCTGTGTTTTATTTTGATTTGACTTTGTTGTTTTTTCCTGAATTTATTTTGCGAGTTTTTTTTAAAAAAATTGAAATATTTTTTTGTATATTTTTGAGATATGGTGTTTTTTTTGGATTTCTGTTATTTATAATTACTTAAAGTTATGGATATACTTTTTATAGGGGTGGGGATATATATAGTCGTATGATTTTGGTACTTTTATAAAATTTGAATTTTATGGGATATTATAAATTTATTATTAGTATATTTATATGGCACCAATGTAATTGGGTGTTATGATTTTTTTTATTTTAAATCTTATGGTTCAACATCTGTTGTTTTTCTATAATTGACATTCAATTTTGGAAACCTAGCTAAATAAATCATTTTCAGGGATGTGGTCTTTCCCATGACAGGTTTTGGATGATGCCTTTGACCCTTTGTAAATCTGCTCTTCCTATTGATTGATTTTTCAGATTTAATTGTGGTGTCTTAATTGAAACTTGAGGGATTCCTGAAATTATTCATGTGTTCCAGAATATCTCCCCTTGTTTGGTTCACGAATAGCTTATCATGGCATATAGTTATGGCATAGAGGATAATTAGTTGATTTTCTTGTTACTATTCCTCCCCCCCCCCCGTTTGGGGTGTGATATAGGATCATTTGCCCTGGATAGCTATACTGAGATAGATAACAATCCATGTTGAATAAGTAAATTTTTGTTTGGTTGTGTTTTCTGTTATTCTCATTGGAAAATGTAAAATTGATCTTTTTGTTGTTTGATTCACCTTGGATAAAGTAAGGATAAGTGGTAGATAAGATATAGATAAGAGTTTATGATTTTTTAAAGGACAACTATACCCTTGCATAAATTATTTGTGTTTGGGAATAAATATGAAAGATGTGTGTGTGATATGATAGATGTGACAGTTTTTGGAATGTGTGCAGAGAGTGTTAGGTAAGATAAATTTTTTTAAATGACAGAGAAGAGTATTTTTATCCATTGGTATAGATAAGCCCTGATAAGCAATTCTAACATTTTCTGAGAATAGTTATCAGGTCTTATCCTAGCTTATCCAGACATAACTATCAATGTTTATTCTTGTCAAACAAACAGCTGTTTGGGAGCTATTCTACTGTATTCTCCCCTATCCATGGTTTATTCTCCACCCCAAACGGGGGGGAATGCTTTGGGAAAATTTTGTCTTTTATATTTTTCTTCATAGAATATATTATATTTGTAGTTTTGGATAGATAAGCAGGAATAAACTATGCCTTATCATGATTTATTCAAACTTGAAGGCATAACTACTACAGTTATCCATGCCACACAAACATTTTTTTTGGATGAAGCCAATCTTCCCTTAGCTATGCGATTCCTATTGAATCATGTTTACATAAATAGAATATTAATTCTATGAGCAGTATTATTACTCATACTTGTATTTTTCTCAAAATAAAACTTTCTACCTATGATTAATTCATTAATGTACTGTTCCCTATAATTTCTATGTAGAGATTTGGGTTACTTATGTTTTTTTTTTTCTGTTTGGTGGGTTACTTATGTTAATCAATTTAATTCATTAATGGACTGTTCCCTATAATTTCTATGTAGATATTTGGGTTACTTATGTTTTGTTTTTTTCTGTTTGGTGGGTTACTTATGTTAATCAATTGTTTGTGTATTATACAAAAAAAAAATGCAAGTAGTATTTAGATCATGGATGAATATGTTATGCCAGTTTGTTTTTATAATAAGGTACATGTGTAAAATTCACCAAGCCTTTTTTATGGATCAGATGGAGCAAATGTGTTTTGAACTAACAAGCATATTTTAAAGGTTTCAACTGACGCAACTAATTCATTCATTTTTTATGTTTCAGTACTTACGATAATGGTTTTCTCTGGCGTCCTTTTGTTGCCCATTCTGCTCCCTGTGGCTCGAACAGATCACAACATAAAACTCAAACAGAAAAGTAACACAAGTGTTGTGACCTTCAGTGACCTTGACATGCTAGCAATGGGAAATGTTCAAGTAAGCAAATGTGAACTTTATTAGATTTTCTTTTTATATCTTGGTGTCGTTTTTCTTAGGCAATATAGTCATATTCCACATATATCTGGCTTTCAACAATTGTGTAATTCATCAATTCCGCAATACCATCGTGTTGTCGAGTACCAGATTCTGACTTTTCGTGTCTTGCTTTAATTTCCCTGCACAATGAAGATGCTGTTGCCAAAGCATTTCCCCATGGGTGTGGATTTTCAGCGTTTTACATTTCATTCTATTTTTTTTTTCAACTGAGAAAAGCACAAGACACTCGGTGTGAATTTGATCATATTTCTGTAACTATAGTTATTATGTTTTTACCATTTCACACCTCTTTTTATATCAAACTCTTAAAGCCTTGTTGATACTCCAAACATAACAAAAAATATTCTATCAATCCTCTCGACAGACCTTCCGTCGACCTGGAGAACAGCGGTTGACAGAAACCCTGTCGATACTCCAAACAAAACAAAAAATGTTCTGCCAATTCTCTCGACAGATCTTCCGTCGACCTCTTTTTATATCAAACTCTTAAAGCCTTGTCGATACTCCAAATATAACCAAAAATATTCTATCAATCCTCTCGACATACCTTCCGTCGACCTGCAGAACAGCGGTCGACAAAAACCCTGTCGATACTCCAAACAAAACAAAAAATGTTCTGTCAATTCTCTCGATAGATCTTCTGTCGATCTGGGACCAGCGGTCGACAAAAGCCCTATCGATACTCCAAACAAAACAAAAAATGTTATGTCAATCCTCTCGATAGACCTTCCGTCGACCTGGGGAATAACGGTCGACAAAAGCCCTGTCGACTTGGGATTTATACGGTGATTGCGAGCCTATCAATTACCCAAACTCAGTTGACCAAAGCACTGTCTGCATTCAGTTTAACTGTGAACTTTATATTTTCAAATAGATACTTCAATTACGACAAAGATATAAATAACTGGTACATTTAATACTCATCACACTTCAACATTCAACTGTATTTACCTTATTTAAGCAACAAATATTTTGAGACTGACCAGATAATTTGAATAAGAAATATTCACTACTTTTTTACAAGTTGATCCAAGGGGTGCACTTAAAAGCCTATAGAGCTGAAAATTAAAGTAATCCACTATTTGCCTCACGCTATCATTTTATGGTTTGAAAACACTTTTTGGTTTATCTTGCTTTTACAAGAATCACCAACCCAAACGTGTTTCCGAACCCCCCAAATGGTCACAATTTTTAAAGATATATAACAATGAAATAAAAAGAGCTTTTCAAGAATTTACCAATATTATGCTTCCTAGGAATCTAATTTTAAAAGCAACTTTAAGTGAAAAGTTGCTTTTTAAATGGGTTTCCAAACACTGCCCATGTCAATGTTTTGTCATGTCTAATGTCAAAGAATAAAATATGAAACAGTGATTTGAGATAGATAGATAGACTATCTTACATGCAATGTGGTCTTGTAGAGATCTTATAAGGGAAATGTTTGGCTAGTTTAAACCGCACTATCGTTTGTCTCTTCATATATAAACTGTTCATATTTCAGGAGAAAAGTTCAAGATTGTGGGCGTTCCTGCTGGGAACCTATTGGGTTACTTTGGTGACATACTTCGTGTTATGGAAGGCCTATAAACATGTCTCTGATCTGAGAGCATCAGCATTATCAGCTCCTGGAGTGAGGCCCGAGCAGTACACCGTATTGGTTAGAGACATCCCCCCAGTTCCTGAGGGCCAAACTAGGAAGGAACAAGTGGACTCATATTTTAAAGCCCTCCATCCGGATTCATTTTACCGATCAATGGTG
The DNA here is from genome assembly GCA_030737845.1 of Acorus calamus. Lineage (NCBI taxonomy): Eukaryota > Viridiplantae > Streptophyta > Magnoliopsida > Acorales > Acoraceae > Acorus > Acorus calamus. Next base: position 5,657,145 of record CM060858.1, on the reverse strand, counting down.
ATCACAAACAACAAAAAGGTCTCTCTTTTTCTCGCCCTTTATGTTTGGTGTACTAAGGCCCCATTCAGAACTATTTATCAAACTGATTTTGCTCAGATAATCAGTTCCAAATAAGTTTTTTAAAACTTAAGCTTTTGGTTTTTGGATTTGGGTTCTTATCTAATAAAAGTTTAACAAAACAAGTATTATAAAAAAAACTGGTTGAGAGTAGCTCTTATGAAAAAGTTTCATATATATGTTGGTTTTGAAAATTGTTCCAAAACGTAGAGAATCCTGGAGGCGTTGGATGCTATAATATCTAAGTCCATCCACCTCTGTAATATGTACAACATGTTCATCACATTTGTATCTGCCTCAATTTGAAACAACTATATCTTCATGTCACCAGCTCCCTGAAAATCAAGTCAACTTTTTGTCTAAGTTTCATTTGATGTGCTCTCTAAATTGCTGTTGTATCTGTGGCCAAATTGTATTGAGGCCGCATTTGGGACCAGCTATCTGATTCAACTTTTGCAAAATCAGTTTCTCAGATAAACAATTCCAAATGTTTTTGTTTTTTTGGACCTTCAAATATGAAGTTTCAGATTTTAATTTTTATGTTTTAGAAAGTCAACAAAACATTTTTATGAGTAACTTTTTGGATTCATTAACAATATTGGATTCATTCATGATGTATGTTTAGGTTAACAAAATATGGAAAAAGTTGGAGACCTACCGAAAGAAGCTCGATCGTGCAGAAGTCGTGTATGCCGAATCAAAAACCTCAAGCAAACCAGAGGGAACCAAACCCACGATGAAGACTGGCCTCCTCGGCCTTATCGGCACCAAAGTTGACACTATCGATCACTGCAATGAGGAAATCAAGGACCTCTTGCTGAAACTAGAAACCGAACAAAAAATCACTTTGAGAGAGAAACAACAAAACTCTGCGCTCGTATTCTTTAACAGCCGTCCCGCCACAGCATCTGCCTCTCAGACCCTCCACGCGCAGCAGATCGACACATGGACGGTTATGGAAGCTCCCGAGCCTCGCCAGCTGGTATGGACAAATTTGCCGATCAAGTTTCATGTGAGACAGATTAGGCAGTACGTCGTGTATGGCATAGTTTTCTTTACGGTGGTCTTCTACATGGTCCCTATAACCGCGATATCCGCCTTTACAACTTTATCGAATTTGAAGAAGCTTTTGCCCTTCTTGAGGAAGGTGGTTGACCGACCAGAGGTCAAGTCGGTGTTGGAAGCCTATCTGCCTCAGATTGCGCTAATCGTGTTCTTGGCTTTGTTGCCGAAGTTCCTTATGATGCTCTCGAAGAATGAAGGGATACCGTCCAGAGGCCACATTGTGAGGTCGGCCTCCGGGAAGTTTTTCTACTTTACGGTATTCAATGTGTTTTTGGGCGTCACGTTGAGTGGGACGTTGTTTGCATCGCTGAAGACGGTTTTGAAGCATCCCAACCAGATAATTCCCATGCTTGGGAAAAGCCTTCCAGGAAATGCAAACTTTTTCATCACATTGGTCGCACTGAAGTGAGTATCTCATCATCTTCACCTAATTACCTAATGCTCCTAATTATTATTGAGTAATCCACATATTAAATGCATAATTTTGCATTAAAATATTAATTCCTACATTTATAATACGTCTTATTCAACAATTCATGTGTTAGATGAATTAAAAATGTCTTACATGCATAATATGTATGTTACTTGTGCAACTGAATTTAATCCAAGAAGGAAAAAAATGCTCTACTGGGTTTTGCTCTGCGAGATTTTAATGTTGATTCTTTATGATTTTGCCTAAAGTCTTTGTAAGTTTTGATGTTATAACATCATTGAGAGATCATGAATTTTTCCATAGTTGTTCATCTCATTTTTATTTTATATCTCGACTTGCCTTAAACATTGAATATATTCTTTGATCTTTTGCTACAAGAAGGGGGGGGGGAGAGAGATCTTTTGTTTCCGCAATTTCCTTGATCGAAATTCTAATTTATTGGTTTTCAGATTCTTCGTGGGCTATGGACTCGAACTATCTCGTCTGGTCCCATTGATTATATTTCACATAAAAAAGAAGTACCTCTGTAAAACAGAGGCTGAGTTAAAAGAAGCTTGGGCTCCTGGTGATCTAAACTATGCTACAAGGGTTCCTAATGACTTGCTTGTCGTAACTATTGTCCTCTCCTACTCTGTCATAGCTCCTATTATAATTCCTTTTGGCGTCGCGTACTTTGGCCTAGGATGGCTTGTTCTCCGAAATCAGGTACCAAACCATTTCATTTTGCTTTCTAATTATAATTATGCCTACCATATCTGTAGATCTTTGTGTTTTTTTTAACCACCTGTTATTACCAAAATGTATCCGAATATGGTGATTTTGGTGACTTAAGGCCTCGTTTAGATCAATTGTTAAACTGATTATGCTTTGTAAAATCAATTTTTAAGCTAATCGGTTCCAAAATGTTTTGTTTTTAACTTTAGCTTTTGGTTTCAGTTTTTGGTTTTTATAAATGTTAGTTGAGAACAACTTTTACGGGACAAAAAAAACTATTTTGAAAATTGGTTTTAAATGAGAATTAAACCCTGGATCCTGAAACCTAAACTTGGACAAATTATCAAAGGGATTTTAAAATTCCACAAAACGACTTTTATAAAAATGCAGGTTGAGAACAATTTTTCCAGAATCAATTGCTTTAATCAATTTAGAGTATAAGATGTTTTTGAAAGTTGATTCCAAAATTGTACAATTGACTGTAACAGTGACCTATTTCTTGATACTATCATATGCTCTTGTATCTATGTAGGCTCTGAAAGTCTACGTACCCGCATACGAAAGCTACGGAAGAATGTGGCCACACATGCAAGCACGCATCCTCGCGGCCATCATCATCTACCAACTCACCATGATCGGATACTTCGGCGTCAAGAAATTCTACTATGTCCCAATACTCATCCCCCTCCCCATACTCACCCTCATCTTCGCCTACCTCTCCTCGAAGCGCTTCTATCTCGCCTTCAAATACACCCCTCTTGAGGTCGCCTGCCGGAACGCAAAGGAGACCCCCAACATGGATATGGTATTTCGGGCGTATATACCTCCCGCATTGGTCTCCGACAAGTTCGATGACACCGAGGACCAGTTCGAGGATGCTCGGTCAGAGGCCTCAAGAACGGTACCACTCTGAAAAAATGAAGTCCTGATATATCACACCCATATAGCAATGTCATCTGTATGTAAATTTTTTTTTCCTTTCTTGGTTTTCACCACTGATTGTGTTGTGTATGTGTGTGAAGTTTTGTGTTTCTGGGTTAGGTGGTGTTGAATCTTTTTTGGTAAGATATGCTGCTTCTGTTCAGGTGATTCTTGAATACAGTTTGTGTTTTGTCATTTTGTTGGGTGACTGTTTTTAACTGTGTTTTCTTACGTAGACTACTGGTAGAACTAGACGCATCTTCTTTTTTTTTTTCTTCTTCTTTATGTTTTTTGGGACTCTTCAAATAATGAAGAGATCTTCTCTCACAACTGCATATGCCTTTTTAAAAAAATGAAAGCCCGTGAGAAACTGTATGTGTGGAGCTGTATGTAGGACTGTTTTTTAACCGTTTTCTTATATAATGGTAAAAACTAGATGTATCTTCAATTTTTTTTTCCGTAATGATTTAAGTGATATATTAGATCCTAAAGTATAGTTTGATAAGAGGATAAGTGGTGTGATAAGAGGTAATTGTGGGGATAATAAGAAAGATGACAATTCATCCCATTTGATATAAAAAAAATTTAGGATAAAGTATTGATTTTGAAATGAAAATGATGATTTTTATTTCACCTAAAGGTTGTAATAACATTTATTTTTGTTTTTTATCCTAATTTTAATAAATTGAATATGAACAAAATTGATGAACTTTTTATCTTAAAAAATTAGAAGAATGTATTTATCACCTTGTCAAACTAGCCCTAACAGTGCCTTCTTTCATATTGGTGTAATGTCTAAATTGGTGTGGAGTGATATATGAGTTACATGTCATGATAATACATCTAAGATTGAAGGAAACCATCACACCTAATAGTGCCTCTTTCAAATTGGTGTGATGTGATATGAGTTATTAAATCTCTAAATTGGTGTGGTGTGATATATGAGTTACATGTCATAATAATACATCTAAGATGGAAGGAAACCATCACACCATTTTAATCAACAAAATTGGTTTATATTTGTTTGGTTATATATAAATGTAATTCTAAAATTGTGCAGTTGTAAATGTTGCCCTTAGTCCCAATTTTGTTTTGTCTTGAAACAATTTTGATATTTAATAATCAATCCTTATGTTGAGGTCCAAAGTTTCGAATGTACACTTTTTTGTAAATTTTATGCCTTTATAAGTATACAATAAAAAAAAACTTATGGATTAGCGAACAATATTTCCACCATGTCAGCAACTCTCCTTTTTAGCAGTTCTTTTTCATTCCATTTTATGCCCATCGTTGTCTCTCTTCTGTATTAATATTTAGATTAGATTCTTATTTTTTTATTTTGATTATATATATACAGTACCGATCTAAAGAGGACATCTGTTTGTTTTTAAAAAAAGACTCTGTAATCACCGTTCATTCGTCATACGATAATCACCGTTCATTCGTCATACGATAATCACCGTTCATTCAGGATGTTTAACGGAAAAAAAAGACAAAAAATGGGAACTCATTCATTGCCGACGTAACATGTTATCATGGTTTTTTTAAAAAAAAACCAGTAATACAACCCCATGTAATCATGTAAACATGGTTTTAAAATATTAAAAAAAAATAAAAAATAAACACATGTCCCAACACCATAACATCCCACGTAGCCATGTAACCCCATGACATCCCACCAACATGCATCAATTTAACCATGGTTTGAAAAGAAAGAAAAAAAACAGTATAATCCCCCCCCCCCCCCTCTCTCTCCATGTGTGATTTAGATCCAGGGTTTAAAATTTTTTGACATATATTCTCTATCGTAGTGTAAAAAAATAAATAAAGAAGAAAAAAAAAACATCTTCTACTGTATATATATTTGTTGTGTCCCATAACTGAAAATTTTGATTTAAATCATGATTTTTTCATGGTTGTCGAAGAACATGTAAACAAGCATACAAAGACAAGTCATGAAGAATTAATTGATTTTCAGAAGTGTTCAATTTTTTCACAATTGGAATATAACGCTTATTGTTGTAATATAATTAAAAATTGAAGGTATCAGAAGCATGATGAAACTCTTTTTTTTTCTTTAAATGTTATCATTTTTGTAATTTTATTTTTGCAATAAGAACCATGGTTATTTGGGTTACATGATTACATGGGTTTTTTTTCCCTTTTAAACCATGGATATCTGGGTACGTGGTTAGTGGGTTTCCTTTTTATTTTTTAAACCTTGGTAATATGTTACGTGAGCAATGAATGAATTTCCATTTTTGTTTCTTTTTCGTTAAACTCTCCGAATATACGGTGATTATCGTATGACGAATGAACAGTGATTACCGGGTCCTCTTTTTTTTAAATAAAAGGATGTCCCCTTTAGAGCGGGACTGTATATATGATTCAGAAGAAAACATAATTAATTATATGCCATACATTTAATCTGATTTTAATAAATTTATTTATATTTTTTAAAGACAAACTATAAGTCATTACAGACACATAAATATAAGAGACGACAACAACTAATTCGAACGATAAATGTCCAATTTCTTATTTAACATCCATCAAATTTTGTTGGGATTGTATTTAGAGGAGGTTACTAGTTTTAATATTAATATCACTCTTAACTTAACATAATATTCTAATAAAATGTCAATTTACTCTAATATCTCATTAATTAATTATTAAATTTAACAAAATATATCATTAAACCGAAATCTATTGAAGAGAGAAGAGGATAAGCCATGCATCCTATTTATCTAAAACTAATTTATCATAACACAAATGGTATGCACAGCATCAACACATTTTGCATTGGTTTGGCAATAAAAGTGTATATTTTCACAAACATTTTTCCTTTCGACACTTTTGTTGTTGACATCCAAATGACATGATATGTTATTGGGCAATTAGCACTTTTAGCCCCTGAAATTTGAAAAATTGCAAAAATAGCCCCGTCCATCGAATATTAGCAAAAACTAGTCCCGGTGAAAGATTACACTGGAGACAGACTATATATAATCCGTCTCCAGTGTTTCTTTTTTAAAAAAAATCGAGATCCCAAGAGAGGGAAAATACACAGGAGACGGCATGTATATATACCATCTCCAATTTATAAGTTTAACATTGAATGTTTGTTTTATATTGAATCGAGCCTCCTTTGCACAGACGGTGGAGAATGTCTTTGCTTTGTCATGTCTTGTAAAAGATGGTCGTGTTAAAATTAAAGTTGAGGATGTAGACATCATAGTCATACAGTATATGGACGGCCGAGATCAAATGGAAGGAAAAGAAGAAAATTGATCGATCGGGAGCACCGTGACTTCAAACGGCCATAACTTTTGAACCGTAGATAAGAATCCCTATTATAATATGTCAACACGTTCGTATCGACGAGCCCTACAGGAGTAGTTGTTATGCCACTCCGCCATTTTTCGGAGCGTTTTGAAATCGTCTTGGAGGTCAAATCGACGGTTGAAAGTTATTTTTACTATTTTTAGGTTGTTTTGAGTTTGTTAGGAGCCTACGAATTTGTTACTTGGATCGAATTAGTTTCGTACATGAATAATGAGTAGTTGATAATTCACCAGAAAATGATCCAGTTTTTGAAAAATGTTCACCCAGAAAGTTGAGAAGGCTTGACTATTAAATCAGTTATGTAATGAAATATAATAATTGAACATATATGAAAATTATATATGAATTTCAGTTAAGTTATTAAAGCATGATTTATGATGTATTGAAACAAAAAAGAAAAAAAATCCAAATTGGAGACGGCATGTATATATACATGCCGTCTCTTGTCCATTTTTTCTCTCCTGAGATCTCATTTTTTTTAAAAAGTAAACATTGGAGATGGCATGTATATATGCCGTCTCCTGTATAATCTCTCACCGGGACTAATTTTTACTAATATTCAATTTTCAGGAATTAAAAGTGCTAATTACCCTATGTTATTCTGTTGGCCTTTATTTATTTTTATGATGATATTCCATTAAAAAAATCTCAAAGTATACCCTGTCATTTCTCAACGTGCTAGTGCCAAGTGACATCATAAAATGATACACTAAGTCAGTTATTAAATTGCCAGGGAACAAAAATACTTTTTAGTGCCAGTGACCCATTGAATAGGGCATTGAGTGTATCAGGCTTCTTTAACTGTAATATATATTTCACCATGTAAATATATATACAGGGTTTTTTATTTTTTAATACATGCAAAGTATATGATCTAGTGATCGATCTCTCACTTTTTCATATTTTAGTTTTAATCCATAGATTTAAAAGGTATATTTTCTATTAGTCATTGGGATGAACCTATCACTAAATTATTTGATTTTATTTTTAGTTCCTAAGAGGTATTAAACGGAACATATTATTTAAATCTGGGGATTTAAATTGAAATATGAAGAAGTAAGAGATCTATCACTAAATCATGTAGTTTATGAGAACTTAAAAATAAAAAAACTCATATATATATATTTCAAAAATGTATTTTTTAAGAAAAATTTACATATTTATACCAAGGAGTGAGTTAACTTATAAAGGACCATGGTTTTGTAAATAACTTTTTAAAAACATATATTTGTTACATTATTGTAAAATTATTTTTTATAAATAAAAATTGGTTTTTTCCTTTAAAAGTTGGAACTTCTGGGGCATTCAGAAATAAGATTGGATTAATTCGTATCCTTAGATATTAACACATGCTGGACAATAATGAGAATAAAATCGATACAAAAAAATAATAAAATTACGTAATTACATGATTAGAGAAAATTTATTTACATTCATGGGAGAGGAGAATTGATTCAGTATATCAAGTAATCGGATTACAAAAGTCTCTCACTTTCTCTAAAATGCATCCCATACACAATGGCCTATAAAACAAGATTTCTATCATATATTCATTTCATTTTACTCATTTTACGCCATCGTTCTCTTTCTTTTATATTTGGATTCAGATTATATTTTTATTTTTATCTTATTTTTCTTTTTGGTTTATAAAAAAACATAATTATATGAACAAACTTTAATTTCATTGTAACAGGTTTATTTGTGTGTTCCTCAACACAAATATAGAACTTTTTATAAATAAAATGAAGTTATTAAGGCAACACTTGCTCTAGAATTTTATATGACTCATACAACTTATTTCTTTAACACAAAAATTTCACATCTTTCCTCAGAGCTCAATGATTACTATAATGCTTACCATCCACTATGATATCAGAGAGATAATTGTATGTCCTTCTGGCTTCTTCCTCGATCCATAAAACCTACAAGAATTGGCTTGAATTCTCTAGTATTACTGTTAACTTATCATATTCTTCTAATAAAATGTGGATTTACTCTACTATCTTATTGAAAAATCAATAAAATGTATCATCAAACATAAATATACTCAAGAGAAAAGATAAGCCATGCATCCTATTTATTTAAAACTAATAATACATCGTAACACAAAATAAATGCACAGCATCAACACAACACATTTTGCATTGGTTTGGCAAGAAAAGTGTCGGTAAATTTTTTTAAGGGATATTTATTTTTAAGTCCCTGTATTCTTCATATTTCTTTTCAAGTCCCCATATTCAGCCGTCTATTTGGTTTTTAGTCCCTCCGTCAAATGTCTGTTCATACACCGTTAATTTGTGAAATGTGATTTATTTTTTAAGTATTTAGAAACTATGTTATTTAATCATTTGTAACATGATAATTTTTTTACTGGATTTCATATTTTTGAAATTCAAATTGTTTGGCCAACTGTCATTGCCCCAAAGCATGCATCCCTTCATATTTTCATAATAGTCACCTCTACCCACAGGTGATAACTGAAATTATGAAAGGATGCAAGCGCATCCCTTCAGGAATTACTTAAAGGGTGTTAATGGAACATTTTGAAAATCAGTTTTTTATCTAAGAGTGTTGTGAGAGTTCTTCAGAGTTGCTATCTACAGACTCTCAGAGTTTGTTGTATCCTGGAAGTGAATTTGCCATAACCTATTAGCAAACTCATATTAAGTAGAGGCAACTATCACTTTAAAGATAACGAATCATCGCGCCTCAAACTATCACTATAAAATTTAGAAAGAAAAAAACCTTAATTTTGGAACAACAAAAGTTGTAGATTGAGAGTGTAAAAATTATATAAATGAGGATAAGGTTAAATAGATGAAGTTATATCCGTTGAGATATAGCCATTCTAGATATACACACAACAATTTTTTTATGTGGGACCCACCAAAATTCAAATGAAAAAAATATTATTATTATTTTTTATTTTATTATGGGGGCCACTTCTGGAGCTCCTCGTTGTCTCCCCCATTTGTTGAGCGTGCACACTCATCCACCCGAATTGTTGAGCGGCAAGGAGTTGGTTGGAGACATTTTTCCTCGCACGCTCATCGGATCGAGCGAAGAAGTTGAATTAAATCGGCCTCTTTGAGATGTTCTAAACATTTCTCAAACATCACGTCATCTAATGCAATATATATACGAGCCAAGATTAACAAATTAAGTTTTTTGAGTCATTATACCTTAATGTAGGGATGTAATAACCACAAACTTAACTTATTTTTTTGTTTTATTTTTATCTTTGATTGTTCTTCAGTATAATTCATAATTTTATTTTCAATGTTGAATGTAACCCTATAAACTGTGGTAATATAAAAGAAATGAGATGGGTGATTTCTGCACTTCTTTTTAATTTTACTAATACTTTATCATCATTTTTATTAGTACTTTATACGATGATATTTACTTTAGTTGTATATGAAAAAAGCAACGTAAATCATAATTTTGTCTCTTAAGTGGACTAGTTAAAAAAAAAAAACAATTCGGGATGGGGTTGCTCGCTAGCAGGAGCACTTTTATCCTTCTTCTTCTCCTTATCTTTATCCTTATGCCGGTATTTATGCTTCATGTGCTCTCTCTGTCTTTCTTTATCTTTATTCTTGTGTTTGTGCTTCCGCTCCCTATCTCTGGACTAGGTCTGTCAACGGGTCGGGTCGGGTCGGGGTGAACCTGGATCTGACCCATTTGATTGTCGGCTCCTTCGGGTTAGATCCATATCGGATCTCGGATCGGGTCAACCCATTAACAAGTTCAGGTCGCACAAGGAGAGGTTGTTGAACTTTTCAAGGACCTAAAATGACTTCATTTTTTCTTCTTATTAATATAATCTAGTGTATTATAAATAGTTTTTCAATATTTTGATTTTTAAATATTTTATGATGGAACATTTAGAATTAAGTTTGAATTATTATACTTTTACGTGAAGTCAAAAGGTTATAAAAATATTTTAAATGTTTAAAATTTTAAATGATTATTTAATATTTAGTTATAAATGTTTGATTGATCATGAGTGTTAGGTTGAATCATAAATAAAAAAAATCACATAATATTTGGGTATGGTCAATCGGGTACAACGGGTCCATCCATAGAATCGGGTCGGGTGGACCTAGACCCGACTCATTTTGATTGTCGGGTCATTCGGGTCGGCTATTTACACCTTTTATCGGGTTGAATCCGGATCGACCCACGACTCGTTGACAGGCTATCAACCTACTCTGGACTCATTTGTCACTTTCTGGCTGATGGCAGGTATCCTCTTTTTGTCAGTCAAAGACCATGACAAACAAATTAATAAAATTTTTGAGAATAAATTATCATAATCTTAAGGGAATAAAAAAATCCATCAATTTTGTCTTTATTCACATTTGAAAAAATCAAGACAAATGTTATTCTAGCTTTTAAGTGAAAAAAAAATCATCACTTTCATTTCAAAATCAAAACTAATGTCCCCATTTTATCATGATTAAAAAAAAAAGGATAATTTGTCCTCCAACCACTTATCCCTTTATTCTACCACTTGTCATCTTTGTCAAACCAAGCCTAATGTGCAAAAACTTAATAAATGCCAAAAGTATGGATCAATGTCTTGTGGGAGGTAGATCAATGGGACCTGATTCTCGAAACTGAAATGCCTGCCTTAGAATGTCCAGGTCCAGAGGATGCATGCGTGAGGATGTCTCTATTGCATAAGAAGCATTCTGAAGGAGTCTACTTCCATGCCTTCCCCCTTTCATATTTATGTATCTCCCACAGCATTGTGAAGATAGTATGTATCCGAAAGAGCCAAGGGAAAAACTCTCTTGCAGAAGAACTCATGGAGTCATGGTGCACCATCAACTTTTTGTGATTTATAAGGTCTATTCTCTAGTCAGTTCCATGGGCCCTGAAAATTAAGACAAACATATCTGTCTTGAGTTCGGTTCCTTCAAAAATTTGATTTTCAACACAGTATAGCTACACATTTAAAACATCAAAATTTTATACTCAACAACAAATTTGGGTGAGCATAGGTCAGTGATGGTCCCTGCAGTGAAATGGTTTGATCAAGCTTTACATGATCAGGCAAAATTATGGATAGGATCAGGTGACTTTAGCGTTAAGTTAGGAATTAGCAAATATATGTATTCAAACTTATCATAGAATTTAGACCCAGAGTAAATCTATGATAGCAATGGAAAGGGCCTAGCTTGTTATACTTGGCCTTGATGAAAAAAGGGGTAACATTAAGGATAGAAAGGAGAACTGCATCTATATCTTGTTTAATAAGTAAATTTCCTATATCTTCACAGATTTCACAGGCTGGTCACATGTCAGCAATGATGTGAAATCGAATACAAAGGAAAAACAAAAGATTAAATTTCAATGCCGAAGAAGTTCAGCTATCTGACTATCTCTAATCTAGTATTAATACCCCACATTGTCTGAACTGAAAATCTTAGAAAGCATCAATCTACATCCAAAAGGTCAACTGTGAAAGTTACAAAGCCACCACTGTGCCCATCATTATCTGCTGCATTTTCTAAGAAAATCAATGTGAAATAGTTTCTCAGTTTCACAATAGATCTTCATCATGTAGGTTAGGTGGAGTGAAACACTCATGGCTAGATGCATCAGAAAATGTGCTACGCAGGACATGAATTAAATATACTTAAGCAAGTTTTCCTTGGCTTCATTTAATATATTCCTTGCTAAATAGGCAGAAAGCAGAAGAGGCCACTACTTAAATTCCATTTTATTTACCACAACACATGCTAAAAAAATAACAGAAGTGCATTAACTCAACTTATATAAAATCACTGTGAAAATGTGAGGCAAGATGTTCAATGAGTTACAAATGAAGATCATATAGACATAATCCAATAGGAAAAACAGAATGCAACAATTCATACAGCATAAATCAAGTCAGTAATGAGGCACAATTTTGTTTGAATGCATGGAGAGAAGAAAGGCATCGTCATTGGCTCATGGCAAACACATAATCACTGCTGACAACCTTATTTGATAGAGTGAAAGCATAATAAAATCAACAGATTCCGATTACACATAGCACATATTTATCATCACTTCTTGAAGAAAAAAGAAGATAATTGCATATTAATAAGACAAGAATATATCAATCTTTATGTCTATCCAATCAATCTACGTCCCCATCGAGGCAAGCCTGTAATCCCATGTTTGCTTTCTTCCATCCAAGTTTATGATGAAATCTGATGTATCACATCCAACCAAATGTTTTTGCCACACTGGTTGCTGAAACTTTTATTTGCAACCATGTGAACAGGGATACGTTTTGATTACATGCTCCCACTCATTGAATTGTGTCCATATCATATTGCTAAATAGTCCAGACAATGTTCGTTAGAATACACAATCTTGTTTGTAAGCACTACAGAAAATGATATCCATCATCGGCCATCTCTTAACAAGTGAAAGACAAATAGCACTTCTCTCTTCCTATCAGTTACTTATCAATGTGAATTTTTCACCAAACCTGCACACAAAGATGTTCAACAAAAAAAACAAAAATCAAAAGAACCAACAGACAACGAAATCCTAACAAAATCATGCCCATCTTAATCAGTAGTTAATCCAATAACAGGCTTGCAAAACAAACTCATACAATACTAAACAACAAGAAAAACCCAAACCAAATGTTGTTACCTGCTCCAAACTTCTTCCCCTCTGGATCCATAACATCATACCCAAAAAAATCCAGCAAAGCCGCTCCCTTTTCACCTAAAACCTGGAACACAATCCAAAAAAAACTATCAGTAAACAAGAAACACTAAAAAGACCAAACATTCATTGCCAATGAGACACGTACACCAAAATGGGGATTTTTTTTTTACGTTTGCTTAACGTCAATGCATTGTGCATCGAAGCACAAACCTAAAAATCATTGTTTGTTATCAAAACTAACAAAAGAGGATAAAAAATCCATTTTTCCCCCACGATCAACTGTAGAATAAACAGGACCCCCAAAATTGCACCGGAAACGCGAATTCAAAACCCTAAAAAAACGCAGGAATCCGAATTCGATCCAACCAATCTTTGTTGGTAAGACGAGTTACCATTGACAGGCGCCGCCGGCGATGAAATTGGCGGCGTAAGACGGCGACACCGGGACGTGATCGAGCCCGCCAAAATCAGAGGAGAGAGAGAGGATGGGGTCCCCTAATTTTTCGATTCGGGTCGGAACTTGAGTATTCATCGGGTCACGTTTGGTAAGACCCGTTTATATGTGTTATGGGGCCCACTACCTGCCATTCCACGTGGAGGATTTTGATTGGTGAAAAGAGGGAGAAGGACGAAAGTCCACCCCGTCACGGAGACAACGGACAGCTCAGTCTACCAATGTCGCAACGTGCCAATCATGGAGACTTTGGGACCCACTTTCACACGTCATCGAAAAGGACGTCAGTCCAGTCACGCTTGTCCACGTGTACGTACCAAATGACGGAAACGCCCTCCTAACGTGGATGTCCGTCAACTTATGGGGGAACAACAGTGTACGACGTAAAATAATTGAGGCAAAAGAACAAATATAGAAAAAAATATAATGTTAATGTTAAAAATTCACGCAACCACAAATCCAGACAGATTAAAAATCGTTTAAAAGTAGATTAGATTTGTTTTTGTTATTACAGGAATAAAAAAGTCAAACATATTTTCAAACAATCCCAAAAAAATGTTAATTAAAAAAAATTAGTTAAATTTTTAGTAGAAAAAAACATATCTTTAAAAAACAAATAAAGAGAGCATTCTAATAATTAAGTTTTGTTAAGTCCCCATTTGAATTTGTGATGGATGAACAAGAAATCCAACAAAACGTCCCCATTGACCTCAAATGTTTTTTTATGGTGTTTTATGTTTACACTGCTCACATCATGTCTATCAGTCAATCTCTTAAAAGTTTCATAACCTCATAAACAATAATTTTTCAATGCATCTTGGCTTTTAGAAACGCAAACGTCCCCATTGCATATCCTAACATATTCTGAGGTTACATTTTAGTGTTTACTTTCATTCTATCAAAAACATTAAGAAAAGAAAAAGTTTAAAATCATCTATTCACGCGTTCATTTCAAAAGAAATTTATTATTAAATTGAATATACTGGAACAGGATTGCAGGAAGAGAGACTTTCGGGGATAAAATCGTCAATCTCATTCTGACCCCACCAAACATCGAGACGTACCGAGGACGTCATCGGTTTCTACCAATCAAAAATAGGTCGCAAGCGTAGACTTACAGCACCCTCTCACAAAGCCCGTCTTAGCTGTTCCAAGACTCGCCACGTGTCCGTCTATGATTGGCTATACCTTTTCGAGATCCCGAGAAATAAAAAAAACCGGTGCACGTATAAAAGCAGACTCTCGACCTCTCCAGGAAAAACTGTCGGCGGCAAAAGCCGTTCTTTTTAGAGAGAGAGAGATCGGACGGTGGAGATGATGATGGGGTCGTGGATCAACGGCGGAGGAAGATCCGAGGCGGAGGCGAAGATCGAGTGGGAGCTCAGGCCCGGGGGGATGCTCGTGCAGAAGAGGACGGATGCGGCGGCGGATGCGGCGGCGACGGCGGCGGCGAAGCCGAATCTCCGGGTGAGGGTCGTTCACGGCGCTGCCCGGTACGAGATCTCCGTCAACTCTCAGTCCACCTTCGGTGAGTCTCTCCGAAACCCTCCTCACCCCCTCTTTTATTTCCCAAAATGCCCTTCTCCGCCGTGGAGTGTGGGGTTTTGATATAGTCACGCCTAATTTTGGATGATGCGCGCCATCTGATGAAGGTGTTGACCTAGGGTCAAAGAATTTCTTATCGCGGAGCGGGTGAGGATATCGGGTTGGTTTCCCAAAATGCCCCTGGAAAACCTGCTCCGCCGTGGACGGTGGGATTTGATATTGTCACGCCCGTTTTTTGATTGATTCGCGCCATCTGATGAAGGTGTTGACCTTGGGTCAAAATTTCTTATCGAGGAGTCGGTGAGGATATCGGGTTGGTTTCCCAAAATGCCCCTGAAAAATCTGCTCCGCCGTGAACGGTCACACCCGTTTTTTATGCGTTGGGTGATGGGTGAGGATATCGGGGGGTTTGTTGAGGGCATTTTGGTTTTTTAATTGTTAAGATATTTTATGCGTTTGGTTCGGGTGGCTGTTAGAGAGGGAGAAGGCTGGATGGGAATAGTTATTCTGATTTTTTTATTGGGATTAAATTAAAAATTATGAATAAAATGATGAACTGTGGTTCCATGATAAGTCTATTATTAGCCCCGTTTTAAAAACGGAATAAACGAGTATAAGGATAGTATAAAGGTGGTATAAGAATGGATAAGGAAAATGGTTGTTTGTTTGCAAGGTATAATTTGATATTACTAAACCAGTTTAAACGAGTATAAGAGAGTATAACAATTCTAAGTAACCCCTAAGTTAAGTTATACTCACTTTATCTATTTTCATGGGTTCACATGTCAAATCAGTTTTTTACATCTTGTCACATCAAATCACATATCAACACCTCTTATACATCAAAGGGTTCACATCAGTGTTCTGATATGCGGGATGCGGTTTCCGTGCGATCAAGACACTGCATAGAGTATATACGGTATGCTGGAGTATATGCAGTTCTATATTTTTATTAATAAAAAATATAATTTTTACACATATCATGATAAATATTAAAGACATATATAAAGAATCTGTTAAAGACCTCAAGATGTTCTATTTCGATCAAATTGTTGCAATATAAAGAATATACCTTAGATATTTTAAATCACCAATATATACATCTAATAAAACTAAGCATAATAATTAAAAAACTCAAAAGTTTATTCTCAATATAAATAATTTATTATACAATTGTATATATAAATAAATAAACCGACAATTTTAAACTAAAAATAACAAGAGCACAGATGTCAACAAATATGATATGGTGAGTCCATGAGTGTCATAATTGTCAATGACTCGATGCATTCAAAGACTTTTTAAAAAAAATGGTAAGAGAGAACAAAGAGTGAGTTTGAATGTCTAAGAGAGAAATCAAAGAGAAGGAAGAGAGAATGATAGGGAGAGATAGAGAAGCTGAGTAACACTGTGAGCCTAAAGAAGAAGATCACTGGCCCGCTGCAGTTGCTGGTCGGCATGGTCGCTGAAGACAAAGATCAAACGAGTCGGCACCGTTAAGGAAGAAGATCGACTGAAGAATGAAGAATTTTGTTATCTCTGTTAGGACCGACTAAAGAAGAAAGAAAGATCGGCTGAACTTTGTTTTTTTTTTTTTCAAATCATGTGCGCCCGATGCGGAATCGGGCTGCATATGCAGGTCATACATATGACCCGATTCCAATGAAATCGGTTTGGTCGAACGATCGAGCCGCCTGTGCGGTCATACATATATGCGGACGCACAGGCCGACTTTCTAAACAATGATTTACATGCCAAATTAACGTTTTTACACTTTATTTATATTTTATTCTTTATGAACCAAACAATTCAACATTTATTTTTACGTTTTCCAATGAGAATAAAAAAACACAATCAAATAGAAAATTTCTTATTCATGTAAATTTGTTATCTATACTGACATAGTTATCTATCTAGAATAACTCAATTCCGCTATCCAAACGGGGACCTAGAGAATAGGAATTGATGAGGGCATCTTGTACGCAACCAAATAGAATAATGGATAAAGTTTATATATAAAAAAATAATGGATAAAGTTATTCCCAGGGAGTGTCGGTGGACGTGATATTTACGTGGTAGGTGATGACATATTATCTAGTATCCCAATAATGTCACATTTATTGATTAGTTGGTTGTTTATTATTTAAATACGGTTGGACGTGTTTTTTTTTTTTTTTTTTTAAGGAGACGTAGTTATTTTCTATTTCAGCAGTAAAAAAGAACATAATTGAAAGTAATAAGAGGATTAGAAGATCAGAGAAGTAAAAGTACACTTAGTTTTAATACAAGATGTATGGTCTCAGTTATTTTTTGGGTAATTTTTATTTTTTGCCTTAGTATTTTTTTTAATGTCAACATGGGCCCCAGAATTATTCAATCTTTATTTTTAACACCCTTATTTCTTTTATAAATGATGATCTCTTAACATGTTTTGAGTTTCTTAAAAATATTTATGTTTGTCTGAATGACTGAATTGAATTGATGAAAGTTAAAAACAACCTATTTGTTTGCGATATTTTGGGTAATTTACATGCATAAAATTTTTGAATATTTTAAAGAGATCCTGATATAATACAAAAAAACAAGACAAAACAAAAAATGAACAAAAAAAATGGATAAACTTTAAAAAATAAAAATTTTAAGAAAATAAAAACAAATATAGAAACAAAATATTGTTTTTTTCAAATTTTGGGACCATGGGTTTCTATGAAGCTCCAGATGACCGTTTTGATCACCTATACTCAATATAGGGGATAAAGAGTATATATTTTTTTATCCAAATGGTAAGTAGACATCTTAATATATTAAGAGATGGCGGATAATACTCAAATAGTAATTGTATACTCTATTAAATACTTCATATATCAAATTAAGATTGCATGAATGAGTGAGTGTACCAATGATTTTTTTAAAAAAAATTGCGCATGATTTCATTTATGTTTTTCTAACAGAGTGGTGAATGTATATTTTTAATATAGTACGGGGAACATACATGATTTGTTTCATGAAATATGCTTTTTTTTTAAATTAAAAAAACACACGTGAGTATTAAAGTTGGTGCTCTAATTGGGGTTAATATGTAACATTATCCTTTGTTGTCATTTAGGTGAAGATTTCTAAGTGTGTATTCAAGTTCATCTTTTCACCCCTTTATGTATTCAGGCTAAAAAACAGAGTAACAACGCAGAATTTTAAGAATTTCAGCGTTTTAACTGCACATCCAAATTGATTGGATTAATGTTGAATGATATACTTTTAATTTTGATAGGCGAACTAAAGAAGTTGTTGGCGGCGGAGACGGGGCTAGAAGCAGGGGAGCAGAGGCTGCTGTTCAGAGGGAAGGAGAGGGAGAACCGGCATTACCTTGACCTCTGCGGCGTCAAGAACCGATCAAAGATCGTACTCCTGGAAGATCCTCTGAGCAAGGAACGGAGGTTCATCGAGATGAGGAGGAATGCCAAGATCCAGACCGCCCACCGCGCCTTCGATGACATCTCCTCTGACATCGACAAGCTCGCTGACCAGGTATAAACTCACTATACTCAAACACCTCACATGCATGCGCTTATAGTGATTCATAAAAAGTTCACCCTGTTGATCGAACATATTATGGCTGTGTTTGGATGTGCGATAAAAACTATGTGATTCTTAATATCTCGTGTTTGTAAAACACCAGGGTTTTACATGTTTTGTTCATAAAATAGGCGGCATTTCAAAAGCTCCAAATGCCAAGCTTCTCTAATGCGAAAACCCTTTCGGACCGCGGGCAAATGCACCGCATTCTCAAATGTTGTGCATATGGCTTTTGAAAAAACATTGTTTTGTTTGCTTTTCTATTACTGGGGTTTTTCTAAAATGTCGTGCATGAACTTTGTGATTTTGTAATACCTGGAACACACACCACACATTGTAAATTGTGGTTCAGAAAAACTTTACAATGCATGCTTGTTTTGGTTTTCCCCAGGTGAGCGCGATTGAGAAGTCGATCACGAGCGGAATCAAAGTCGCGGAGGTGCAGATCACCACCCTGATTGAGATGCTCATGAGGCAGGCGATCAAGCTCGACAGCTTGTGCGCGGATGGCGAACTCTCCTCTCTCAAGAACCTTCAGGTACTATCATACTTGCTCATGTTCTTGTCTTTTCAGTTTTCAATAAAGACTAACATATGACAAAAACTGTCAAATATAATCCAACACTAACTGTGTGTTGGCAGTCAAAAAGGGTGCAGAAGTGTGTCGAGACGCTGGACATGTTGAAGGTCTCGAACGCGAGTGCGAAGAAGCCTGTCGTCGTCACGACGGACTGGGAGACGTTCGACGCCGCCCCCTGTTGCTACGGCACTGATGGCGACAACCACGGCGGCGACGCGTTGGGAGTTCTTTGATTGATGATATTCTTTGGTCTTTGGGTCTCAATATATAATTTTTTCTTCTTCTTTGTTCAGATTTCAATTTTTGATCTTCATGTCCATTCATCATTGCTTTGTTTTCTTCATTTGAATTCAGAGGACTGGTTGTATATTACTTTTAGCCAGATGATAAAATTCAGTCTTTTGTTTTTCTGAGAAGCCCCAAAGGTAGTGTTAAATAAGTTATATTAGAAAACTAAGCAGAAACTCAGGGGCCTCATAATATGTCCCAGAGAAAATAAAATTCAGTTTTATTTTGAAAAAAGAAAAAAAAGTGTATATATAAGATCAATAATGATTTTTGGGTCCCAATTGGTAGACCCCATTCTAAAGGTGGCAAGACTGAATTCTCCAAAATACCCTTTTATGTTATATTCATCTTTTTTATCTCATATATCATAACCGATCCCCATATCGTAACTCTCCCCTTAATTAGTGGAAGTAAAACCATAATTTCGTTTTTTATGGAAACAATTAATTTAATTCAATTGTGTATATTGAATACTAGAGGAACAGAAGAAAAAAAAAAGTCGTTTATCTGTTTTGGGGGATTCCATTTGTTTTTATTTTTGTTTTAGCAATGAAGAAGAGAAGAGTTTTGATTCATTTAGTTTTGTTTGTAACCAGTTTTTGGTGCAAACAATGACAATCCATTCAGGCTAGTTTTTTTTCGATCTAAATATATTATTTTGATTTTGATTTTGATTTTGATTTTTATTTTGATTTTTCGTCAATTTGAATCATCGTATATGTTTTGAATATGAAATAAATTGGATAACTCAGATAGTTATTTGAATATGAATATTTCACTCCAAGAGCACATTCACTTGTATGGAATGTGTATTTGTTATTTCAAATTTCAGATACACCTGTATCTGAATTTGAATTCTAGCCCATGATATATTCAATCACCATCATATAAGTTGTATCATTTTGAAAACTTTTTTTGAATTTTCTGTGCTTTCACAAACATATTTGTTTATTTGGATTTTCACAACGATTAATGTTTTTTTTTTTCACTATGATGATTTTTTTTCAAAATAATGTCTGGTGCCACCTTTTGTGGGATTTAGTTACGAGGATATTAGTTAGTTAGAACTAATTTTTAAAATCACTTAGGGCCAGTCTTGGTCATTTTGGTGGTTAGAAAAAGTCAAATAGGGAACCAATAGGAGAGTAAATTGGGGCTACATAAGCTTAATTTATTTTGAAATTTATGCAGCAGATTCAAAGGAATATTTTAATAATAAATAAATTTATCGGATGGTTATTTGAATATGAATAATTTCACTCAAGAGACCCGAGTATTGAATTTGTTGAAACAAAATGTTATCATACACACCACCACGTTTTGCAATATTTGATTGTATTGAGCAATTTTGATTTATTATTTTTATTGAAAAATATAATAATAATGGTTGAGTTGTTTGATTGATGAAAAATAAAATACAAATAAGGTATAAAATGTTGATTCAACATGTGAACCATATTAATGTATAAGAGATGATGACAGATAATTTGATGTAAATCCCCTTATACCAATAAAAAAAATAACAAAATTCCAAAAGAACCTAGAATACAAATATCAACTTATTCTCACTTAATTCTGCATAGCTAGTTATTCTCTCTACCCAAACACCTTTTTTTTATTATTATTCTCCTCTATTCCCACATATTCCTTCCATATTCCTCTTCCCAAACACCCCTTTTATGTGTTACATATTTCACTGTGCCAGTATATTACAAAAAAAAAAAAAATAACACATCATACGAACATGTATTTTATTTTATTTTATAAAAAAAATTATTTCATTAACCAAGCATATACTCACACAAATTAGATCAATAGAAAATATATATTTAAAGAATCAAAATGTGACCGTAAAAATAACAGCAAAAAAAGAACTCTTCTCATTACATTATTGAATAAAGTAAGTGAAATCATAAAACTTAGGACACAACCCCTGATAGCAAAATTCACACATTTATAAAATGCAAAAATAAAAAATAAACATTTATCTCTCACATTTAATTGAATCCAACTTTTTTTGTAATTAAAACATTAAATCCACCAGATTTTAGAAATCATATGTCAGGACTTATTCAGTATCATACCCAGCTTTAGCCAATTCAGGCTGCTTTAATCACCACTGATTATAAGTGAAAACAAACATCATGACTGTCCATAAATACAAGTAAATAATCAAATCAACATTGCAAATAAATCCAAGACTTTTCTTTAATTTTGAAACACTACTTTTTCTTCCTAGGGGAAGGAACCAGTCCATGTCAAAACTCAAAACCATAGCCTAAAGTCAATAAAATTGACAATCAGATAAATCTTTTTTTTCATCCTCCCCTACATGTAAAAATTATTTCCCACCTGTTCATGTGAATCAATGCAATTTCTGTTCTTCAACGAAACCTAAATGGCATCGCAAGATAGAAGAACAATCGAACCAAATCACCTACGTAAAAGCCACTGATTTACATCAGAATTTACAAAGTTGAGTCACGAGATCGCACCTTTTCGTTCATCCCTTCCTGATGAATCTCTACTCTACACCAAAATTGGCATCCGAAGACAGCCTAAGCTCACGGATCGCCTAAAAATTGCAGCAGTAAGCACGTCCTCTTGCCAACTTGTCGTGAAGGCACAACATCTGTCTCGGAGACTGGTAATGCGCGGTGAAGTAGCCTTCCATGCATCCGTATTGGCAGAATTTCCAGTTGTGCGAGTACTGAACAGGGGTCGAGCTGTTGAACTGCTCAACCCACATACCCATGCTCACATCCTCCATCTTGAACAGCTGCACAACAAAATCATAGCTAAGAGTGTTTTTTTTTTGTGAGCAAAGTAGCATAGCTAAGTGTTAGTGCCCATGTGGGGTGTAACATAGCCTTATCCGGGATAGATTGGTAAAGATCGGTAATCTGGAACATTCAGTGCTTAAATTAGGCATATGATAACTTATCTAAACCAATCAAGTTTTTTAGATATTCCTGCCCTACCCAACCCTTGTTATGCACCCCAAAAGGGGGCTTAGGGTACATGTTAGGTTTCATTGATTAGTATAAAACACAGCTTATCAAAGTCGTTCCCACCCGTAGACTATGATTGGCGTGTTGGGAAACCACGAATTTGGCGATGTCGATTGAGATTATGTATCCGGGTCCATTTGCATAAGGGGGATATATTGCTTCCGGCCATTCCTGTTCACACACAAAAAATGGAAATTTAATGAAACAATTCAGTAAGCTATGACACAGCAACATGTATCAGACACGAGAGACAACACAACACATGTCAAACACATTTTGGACATGTCCCAGACTAGTCCAAATTACAGAACAATTTTTTGAATTTTGCACTCGTTGGACACAGGATGAGCATGGTGAGATCACATGATACCTATCATACATTTTTCTCCCTAATAGGTAATAGTAAGATCTATGTTTACATGAAGTTAAACGGACCCAAAATACTTGATGAAGGTCATAGTTGTGACATTGCCGTAGTTATATCAATATTTTATAGTTTATGAATGTTCACTCAATTTTTTAAATAATTATAATATAATATGCATGTATAAATGTGTGTGTGTGTGTGTGTGTGTGTGTGTTTATTTATCATTGTTGTGTCTTTGTCATGTCCGTGCCCTTTTTTTAAGATTTATTGTTGTCACCGTGTTTATATCATATGATGTCTCTGCTCCATAGCTTAACAGACAGGAGGAGGGCTTCAAAACTTTTGAAGATTTGAGGATTTCTATATGGTGTATGTTCTGATTATTTTGATAACCAAGGATTATCACACTAAACCAGGTGGATAATTTTCTAAGTAAAAAAACTAAAACATGTCCCGAATTTCTGAAAATGCCAAAAAAAGAAATGCAAGACAATGTCTTACATCAAATGTGACGGCCCATTTTCCATTTCTGAGAGGCCTGTGCAAGAGATTGAGATTGCCCATATAGAGGGATCGTTTGCGAGAGACACCCTGAATTTCTTTCAAAACGGCATCCAGCCTAACAAACGTGTCATCGTCACATTTCATGATGTATTCTGCAGTCACATTGCGGACCTGCAAAAAAATTGCAAACTATACTTGTTAATAAAGAACACCATCACATTACAGGGTAAAGATGTGTGTGTGTGTGTGTCGATCTTACCCCATATTCACATATTGCAATGGTTTTAAGAACCACCAGCTCGTAGCGGTCCATAAAGGGCAAGATCACAATATCCCCAAAATATTCGGCTTCCTTCTTCAGTGCTGCATTGACCTCTTTCCTCACATTCTGCATAATAACGGTTTCACAAAAAAAAAATTGTATCAGATACAATAATAAACAAAAAACTCTAGGCATATACAAGAGTTTAAAGGTCATTAGTTTGAAGCCATTTACATGACATTTTTTTGAGAACTGGTAGGAACCTTAATATCAAAGTTCATTGAATATCGAGGCACTTCACATGATATCAAATGGCAAAAAAGTAAGTAAAAACAAAAACAAAAGAATGAACTTCCAGAAGAATTTCAAACACAGTTAATCATCGCATGGATTTTCAAAGGAAGAAAGAGAAAATAAAATAAAAGAAAAAGAAGTCCATTACAAGTTTACAACTGTGGAAGATAGTTCCATCAGAATATTTTGATCAAATAATGTCAGCCCCACTTGCAGCCCCGCATGCTTTAATTTTTTATTAAAGTGTGATTCATGTAACGAAGCATACACCTTCATAAAAATGAAATATATGCTCTAATGAATTGTATATAGCTACTTCGCGGAAAAAATTACACGTTTCATCTAACAAAGCATATACCTCCTCGGCGAAATGGAACAGCATGCAGGGCTGATAATGACAGCACGTAACAGTTCCCTACTTGATCACATGCAGATTATGCAAAACTTCACACAAAAAGTTTGCATAGCACTTTTCTGGAAATAATGGTATTTCAGGGATGCGTTTATCAATTAGGAGGTCAATATGATGTCATCAAAAGTTTAAAACATAGAATTGGTCTTCAAAAGACTCTTAAACTATCAATTCAAAGCCACCAAGAAAAAACACTCTATTCAGACATTGCTGCATCTGATGGACCAGATGGGAGGATCTCCCCAACAATTTGGCCATCATGCACAATCTACACTAAGTAAAAGAAAAACAGTTATGAAGATTCATAGAAAAAGGAGACAAAAAATCACACAATAGATAACCAAAGAGACAAACATTGAAAAGTAGTCTTCGACTGGACATTATGAGGGACAAAAATAATTCTCATGCTCCATAATACCCTCTCTTCCATGAACATACAAAATTTTCATGAATTGAAGTCTAATCGGCTAAATATTAGAAACAGGACTTCGTAGACTGAAATTTATGGCCCATCAGGGGGTTCTGTTCTGTTGTCCATCAACTTTTTTTCTTCACCGGCAAACTTAAAAGGCTACAGTACAAGATCACACAAATAAAGCAACAATCACATTTACATCAAAGTCCTCTGGCAACTTCTTTTGGTGTTCCAGGGTTAGTGATACATTCTTCATGATGCAAATATCTAGGAAGCACGGACACTTCAATGAATATGACGTACCCATGTCCCCCATGTTTTGGAAACTGGACATGACACACACTTTAGACGTGCCGCTATGTGTCCAAAATTCAAAAATAATTTTCTGAATATCAAACATGAGACACATGCAGCACGATATTGCAACTTTTTCTTAATAAATGTTGTAAGGTTTATGCTCACATGAAGTCAAATTATGCTAAGGTTTTAATGGAGTTGATAGTCGACACTATCATAGTTGTATCTATTGGAGTCATTATATAGGTCTGTTGAGCCTATTCCTGGAGCTACACCCCCCCCCCCCGGGGGGGCCAGATTTTTGTCATGGGTATTTTAATCTTTTTCTATTTCTAGGGTTTGTACATTTGTAAATATATAAGGCATCTTTCGGCCTCCATTATTCAATATAACATTATTCCATTTATTTCTTTTGTATCAACCTTTTACAGTTTATGGATGTATGCTCCATTTTTTCAAAATAATCATTATATAACATATTTTGGTTGTTTATATATTCATTGTTGTGTTTGTTTCCTAATTATTCAAGATTCAATGTATCACACCGTCTGTCTCATATTGGTATCCATGCTCCATAGTTCAATATAGAGTGCACATGGAAAAAATTCAAAAGCTGGTGCTTACCAATGCAACAAAGAACCGGACCACCACCTTTGATGACTTGATTGCAGAAGACTGCATCCAGGTTTTTCTAACAGCCATGCGTTCTGAAAAGTGATTTGATGCTGAAAGGATACCTATAAAGACTTGGATTGGACTGTCAGGCAGTGGACTGGCCTTCCATTTCTCTGACATGTCCAACACTTGCTGTAGTGAAAAACTTCGATGTGAAATGGGAAGCGACGTGGCATGGAGTGAGTGCACATCCACATCTCCTTTAATCGCTAATCCTGTTGCATCTTCAAGAGTAAATCCCTAGCATAGAAAAAACCATATTCATGGTGAAGGAAAACACTTAGTACAATGACGCAAAAGATTTTGCATGCATAAGAATGGATCTGTAACTGCGATAGGGGAGATTGGATTTTGAACCAAGCTACAATATCATGTCAAAAAATTCAAACAAAATGAAGCATGAGAGTTTGAAGGACTAAAGACATACTGTCCGATAAGGGAATGAGGTCACATGTCGGCCACTAACACTGATGTGGTACCCTTCCACACCCGCTCTCACAGTTAGCACAAACAGTCTGCCCTCTACAAAAGGAAATGGCCATGTCATTTCTGGCTTCTTGTGCCGTCCTATGAATCGCATGAGCCACGAAGTCGTCTTAGATTCTTTTGAGTCTACTGTATCAGGGCGCCTCCATTTCTCACATTTTCCAAACCCATCAACTGTCCAAAATACACAACAAAAAATTTGTGAATTTTTGCAAAATATATGATCTCAGAATTCAAATAGAGGTTGCAGGGTTTGTTAGGATCATCATATAACCAGAAGCTAAATTCAAGTGCGTCAGAAGAAACAGTTGGATGCGGCAATGGGACAGGTCAGGCTCAAGTTGGATGCGCACGCACAATTGAGAGGCTTTGCTCATACTCATATGAGTGTCCACATACGGGTCATGGCTCCTGAACTACACTAGCTAACTCAGATTACATAACCCACACCTGACCCCGCATAAGTGTCAAGTCAACACAATCAAACCCATCCACCAATTTACTGGAAGATTTGGTTAACATTGGAAGATGTTATTGAATTATTTTGGAGATCTAAGCAGACTAAGCTTCTATCATATTCATAATTTAAACACTCATATCTATCATTAACCACAAGATCATATAATCTAAAAATGAATCAAAAATTTGTTGGGGGAAAAAAACAGAACTTTTAAATATCAAAGTTTAGATTCATTTTACAGTATGGAATCAAAATTCAGCAACTTTTTTTTTTACCTGTCAGTATTTCAAGGTCTAAATCATTGTGAATTGTTTAGATTATGAAACTCTTTGATCCCCTTATGGTTAAAAGATGTGTACACCTCTTATTTGCATGGTATCATGTCAACCCGACCCAAATGGCAGGTGGATGAATCAGAGCCATCTGCTATGTATCTGACCCACAGGCTAATAAGCCCAATACCTTACATTCAACCACATGCACCATACCAATACCATCATCCTAACTGGGAAATGAGTCAGCCAAATGATATGTGAAGCAAAAGCAGGATGGAGATATTGAAGAAAATTTTCTCCAGCAGAGAACTGCTTTCCAAGATACAATGTGGGATACATGACAGAAGAAAGAAGGTAAAAATTCCACTATAATTCATTAAATTAAAATAACAGAACTGTTGGAATAGAAAGAACATGGGAATTGAGTATCATATACGATCTGAGACCTGACAGACAGATGTAGTCCAAAATGTAATATTGCTCTAAGCTCAATTCCAGATCAATCATAAAGCCAACTCGCCCATGATGACAAAACAAGGTAGTCTAGTAAATCAATCTAACCATCAAAAATTTGTTAGCATCAATTCCATAAAGCTATGTTCTCTAATTCTTTGTTTTGGATTTCCGATAACGCGAGCTTCCAAAACACTTATCTCATTAGAGAATGCAAATGTCAGGCGTCGAAATCATTGACATCAAGACACTTCCATCCAATAAATCAATAAAATATATAAAAGAAAACATAGATAAGTGGCCAGGAAAAGATACTAATGTGATAGCATTGATATATAAAGAAACATGCATCAATAACAACAAAAGTCGAAATCATTGAAACATACTAACAATGCACATTACCCAATCATATAATCTTAGCAAACATAAATGCATCTAATGAATGGTAAGAAAAACAATAAAAGATTACTATAAAAGCAAGTAAGTCACTCATCAAAGTAAAATTATACCCATGTCGTCGTCATCCTTGGAAGGCAATCCATCGCATCTCTGGGCCGACCCCCACTGCATCCTATAGCACGTGTTGTGTTCGATCACCGGCCTCTTGCTCCAATCCCCCCTAAGCCTCGGATTCAAATGCAGTATCCGCGGTGGCTCCTCCCCATCCACCGCCTTCAGCCCCTGCAACTCCACCATGAACTGCGACACCATCACCGTCGTCACCCCGTCCCGTAGCGTCCTCGCCCCCCGTGGCGGTACAATGTACTCCTCGTGCGCCTCGTGGGGCGTGCCCACAACCGTGATGGACGAGCCCGCGGCGAGCCCGCACGGGAGGAACACGAGGTACTCCCCCTCCGCCGCCGCCGCCGCCCGGAGGTCTGCCCCGCCCACCGAGACCGAGGACGGGCACACGGTCTCGGGATTCGCGACAACCTCGACAACGGACGACGCGTTCGCCGCCAGTTCAAACCCCTCCAGGTCCCGCCACGCGATCGAGCCCAGCGTCCACGCCTCGTCGGCCATCCTCTCGAGCTCCGACAGGTCCCGCCGCAGCCGCCGATGCCGCGCCGCCACTTCGCCGCTGATCCGCCCGTACGGGTGTCTGAGGGGTTTGATCGGACGGCTGGCGTCCCCCGAAGGCAAAGACGACGCCTTTTCGTCGTTTTCCAGCCTCCGATGGCTCACCGAGCCGACGAAGGGTTTCCCGTTAGGGTGGTCGCTGTTTTCGAGGCCGACGAAGGTGTCGTCCCCGCTGAGCATCGACGCGATCTCGAGGAAGCGCGGGAATTTCAAGGAGATGAGGAGGAGGTACAGGGCGGCGGCGCATAGGAGGGCGTGCGAGAGGCGGAGACGCCTCGCTAGGGAGGCGGCGTCGGAGCCCTTCAGAGGTCTCTTCATCTTCTTCTTCTCCCACTATTGATGTCGCATTGTGTTTGGAAAAGATGGGATTTTTTGGGGGAAAAAATCGAAGTGGGTGTGGATCAAAATGGGGTTTTTGGAGGACCCATCAATTCAAAAGAGGGAAATCGATAGAACCCAATTGAGGAAACCCCATCAAAAACCGCTCTGGAAACTCTGTTGGGAAGGAAAGAGAGGGAGAAGGAGAGAGGGGGGGGGGGGGAGTTTTCACTTTTCATTAATGGAGAGAGAGGGACCGGTTATTAAATATTGGAAAGTAGTTGGAAGTTTTCTATAAAAAGTTATTGTATACCCCAGCCATCAAGTGATATTTCTTTTTGTATAGTGTATACTTTAAATTATTTTTTTATAAAACATATATATTTTCAATATACATACAATTAAAAAAAAAATACTCATTGAATTTGAGTGGACGAAAAAGAAGCCAGAAGAAGATCATGCCTTGATTATGATTCGTACAAAAATTTGTTCACGATGGTCATGCCTTGTGAGACTATTCTTCACAACCTCAATTTAGGAGGGCTTAAAGCAATAAAAAAGCACAGCTCATTGAGAACATGCTGCGCTCACAAGTAACTTGTTATTTTATCCTCCCGCGGTACAGTTTATAATATTATTTTTAAAACAATATATCAATTATTTTGATAATAATAGGTTATTTACTTCCAAGATATTCTTATTTTGATGAATATTACATTATATATCTAATATAAATAATTTTTCTCTATATTTGTAAAATATGTATTAAAGATTAGTAATGGTTTACTTTAATAATGTATTAGATTTTTTTGTGTTTGTAAGTGCCCTAAGTTTACAACAAGAGCACTTATACACAGGGGCGGCGGCAAGTGTAACAACATGGGGTCAATTGACCCCATCAAACTTTTAAAAACATCAAACCACCTAACCTACACATCAAACTTTAAAAAAAATTAAACTACCTAACCATACAGTAAGTATAACTTTATTTACACATTAATCCAAGACTCATTTATAAACAGAAAAAAAAGAGGAGAACGTGGGATACTCGGATTGCATGGGATTGGATGGTTATATATTTATTGTGCATTCATTTTATTTTATTTTTTGGAAAGATTGTGCATTCAATTTTTAAAACACATTATACCCAATATTCACCAAAAAGTAAAAACCTACGTCCCTACCCCACCTTACATATATTAAAAAAATTTGGGACCCTTTGTCCCTTTATCTTCTATAAAGTCCGCAGACCCTTGCTATCACCCACGTTGTCGATCGGCAATTGCCGCTTCCAATCATCTCTGATCACATTGTCAATTTCCTCTTCCTACTTTGTTTCAGGTATCTAGTCATGATTTTAATTTATTTATTTCTTTTTTTATTTTATTTTTAATCTAAAACTCTCTTATCATTGAATAATCGTGTATGAATAATAAACAAAATTCATCAAGATTACACCTTTTTTTTCCTTCACATGCCTGTGTATCAAAAGCCCTTTCACGGCTTCACCTATCTGTTTGGAAAATTATCAAAAATCATGGATTTAGTTTGAGTCTCTGTTTGGATATATTTGATAATGTTGATAATGAAATTATCATGCAACGATTTCAAAATATGAAATCTCGTCGAGGACAATTGTAAAAGTTTATATATTAGAAATATTTTTTATTTTTTTTTATAATTTATTTTTATTAATGTCAGTTTTTAAATGACCCCATCTATAAAAATTCCTGGAGCCGCCACTGCTTATACACTCAGCCTATGTTTATTTTTTTTAAAAAAAATTATATAAGTATATCTCAGTGTATATTGAGACTGCATTATCATTTTCCTTAAGACCATCCATGACTAAACGTGATGTAGGTTGTTGGTAGTGTGCAAGTGGAGAGGGTAGATGGCTCTTATGCCCTTTCCTGTTTCCCTATGTACAAGGTCGGCCCTGACATTTGAAAATTTAGGTGGAGTCCTATACGGTATTTTAAAATGAGGCTCTATGAAAGAAATTTTGTTTAAAAATGATCCAATAAATTATTATTTTTAATCGATTGACTAGAAAAATTTTAAAAATAAATCATAAACTTTATTTTACAACTCAACTAATATATAGTTATTTAGAAATCTATCTTGTAATAATTGTATCAAAAAAATTACAAATACATACATATAATATAATCTACACTAAGAACAAGCATAATTAAAAGCTATAATACCAAAAAAAAATGATGAAATGCAACAAAGCATCACTTGAACATTATTCCCCATAAATTTATTTTTTAAAATCAAATAAATACTATATCAAGTAAATTCATGAATTTTAAGTTTTAAATTGAATTGAGATGTTTTACATAAAAAAAAAACCATTCAAATTGACGTTTATAAAGGAGATCTCTCTTATATTAAATTTAAATAATTAATCTTTCTAAATTTTATTATCTTTAATTTGTATATATAACCGGATTGTAAAATTAGATTAAGATTCATATTTATTTTAAATTTAAAATTTTTAAATTTGAATATTATTAGATAAACAACTATACGTTGGATATTTTATGGATATTTTAAAAAAAAACTTATTTTGCAATAAATTGTGAATCTCGGTAATCTCTCTCCAATTCATTAAGATCTTAATGCAATTAATTGCATTTTTCTTGTCATTGACTAAGGCCTTGGATGGGTTAAAGTATTTCATATTTTTTGTAATGGGCCAAAAAAAATTGAGGCCTATAAAACAGATATTTAACATTTGAGGTATTTGAGGCCCTTCTCTAGGTGTAAGCTCCTGGGTGGGGCCCTAGGCCTGCCTACTGGGTCTACACCCAGGGCCGGGCCTGCCTATGTACCCCCCCCCCCTCTTTTCCCCGTTATGTTGCTCTGTTTTATCTTTCATTCTCTGTATTTTATTTTACTCTTTGTTCAGACTTGTATTGCGACAATTTCATTAATGAAACCCGTGATAGAATGTCTACCTTATGCTAAAAAAAATCATCCTGGTGAAGCGTTTGGTTGCGCAATTGCGCAGTTTTTGTGATCGCAGGAAACTGGTTCTGTAATCGTGCAACCAAACAGTTTTACAATCGCAACTTTCTGCAAACAAATTTAAGGTAAATAGTGCTCAAAAACTGTGATTTAAGAAAGTTAGGGGGTAACTTCCTGCAGAATCAGTTTTAAACCCAACGATTACGGAAAATTAGTTTTGTGTTTTAACGTGCGTGGACAATTATGGAAAAGTCCTCCCCATGAGCATGACATAACGTTAGGTCCCCTTCAATATTTTCGTGGTGTCTGAGCGAGATTTAAGGATTAGTGGGCCCTGATTTAAAAAATTCTCATATGGATCGAACTTCTAAAAATGTCCCCTATGGAGGTTATTTTATAAAATTAACCTCTAATGAAGATCGCATGACAAATTCTCGTCTTTGAATGAGTGGATTCACTTTCACGTGAATAATTAAATCCATGAATATATAATCTAAAATAATAATATATATATATAATTTAAGATACATATTAAAATAGACAAATATATGATCTTTTAGAAAATCAAAAAGGTACGCATTCATCGATCAATAAATATAAGGGCACCGATAGACCCACTACCCAACTTAATTTCCCCACTATCCTAAATTACGAAAATGCCATTTTTTATTTTTTTTGGTCACCCTTTCCCACTACCCAATTCGACAGGGCCAGTCGAAGTATTCTTCACCGGGACGACAGAGGTCTGTCGAACTGTCGAACTGTGTCGACAGAGGCCCAGTCGAAGTGTGTTTCACTAGGACGACAGAGATCCGTCGATCTGTCTGAGCAAATGTCGACATGGATGTGTCGAACCCTTCAAAACAACAACTTTCTTCTAAAAATCAATCACTTATACAATCATTTAAGTTCTTATGAAAAACAAAATGTCATTTAAGTTATTTAAGTCTTTTTGAAAATCATTCACATATATATTTATTTAAGTCTAAAAAATAAAAATATCAAACAAAGAGTTATTTGAACCAAATAAACAGTAGACATTTCATATAGAAAAAAACATTATTTTCTTTTCTAAACAAATGGAGTCTATTTAAAAAAGACTACACTTGTTTAGAAAAGAAAATAATATTTTTTGTCTATAAGAAATGTTTACTGTTTATTTGATCCAAATAACTATTTGTTTGATATTTTTGTTTCTTATATATATATATATATATATATATATATATATATATATATATATATATAAATGATTTTCAAAAAGACTTAAATAACTTAAATAACATTTTTTGTTTTTCATAAGAACTTAAATGATTGTATAAGTGATTGATTCTTAGAAAAAAAGGTGTTGTTTTGAAGGGTTCGACATATCCGTGTCGACACTTGCTCAGACAGATCGACGGATCTCTGTCGTCCTAATGAAACACACTTCGACTGGGCCTCTGTCGACACTTATTCAGACAGTTCGACAGACCTCTGTCGTCCCGGTGAAGAACACTTCGACTGGACGCTGTCGAACTGGGTAGTGGGAAAGGGTGACAAAAAAAATAAAAAAATAATGGCATTTTCGTAATTTAGGGTAGTGGGAAATGATAACTTAGGTAGTGGGAATAGCTTTGCCCTAAATATAATTGAAAATAAAAGTGGATGATTTTACTTTAGTACCGGGTTACACTACTGTATATTAGATTAGGAAAATTTTTTATAAAAAATGCATTCAACCCATTAAATGTATATATTTTTATAAAGATATATTTTAAAATTTTTAGAAATTTTGATGATTACAAAAATTGTTGTTCCTCATATTTTACTTGTTTGATGTGTATAAACTGTCATAGCTATGCTATAAAAGATAGAATAAAACCAAATAATAATTTTTAGGGTGGTGTTACACCCATATTTATTTTCAGTCCTATAATATATGCTCATATTAATAAGGCATATGCTTTGAAAGAATTTTTTATATTTTCTATAAATGTATCCATATAATTCATTAGAGTATATGTTTCATTTTTTATAAGAGCATGTATTAGATGAGGTATACTGTTTTTAAAAATTTTAAAACATATGTAAACTGTAATTGAGGCTGAAAATGAGGCTATATGTAACATTATCCATGAAATGATTAATGTACAGATCATACACTCAAATACTAAATTTATACCCAATCTTATAATGACTTAGAAAAGTAAAATAAGCAAGCGAATAAATATATGTATATTAATATATGTATCTGAATCATGTGATCCAAATCTTAATCATAATAATAATAATAATTTTTTTTTTATGTATGGCCTCTGAGAGAGATTATTTAGCCTTGAAATCTTGATATCACTTAATCAGTCAAATCATTATCAATTCAATTATCCAAAAGAAAAAAACTATTTGTAAAATCCGAATAACAATATCCATATTTGAATAATTTAGGATTTGACATAGATATTAAATCATTCGATCTGTGTCTAATTCATTGATAGTCTTAGGCTAACACATGAAATCACTATAAATTACTAAGAAATTACCAAGTCAGTCGACATGATATAAATTTAAAAAATATTCAAATTGTATGTATGCAATCTACAAGAGTGGGGATGGGGTCCAGTCCTGGATCTCGTTTGTTATTGTCGGTCTACATTGAGAGATTAACGCATGTCACCTCACATGTTATGAGTTCTGAAACAATTTTAACCGCATGTGAATCCCACATTAGGGATTGACAAGAACTAATGGATCCAACACACTTAATCTCATCTCAAAACAATCAATTCTAACATTTTCTAACAAATAGCCATTTACAGGTAGATGTCAAAGTAACAAGCAATAAATATAGTTATGAACAATACATGTCCCAATAGGATTTATTACACTTCAACTAAAGTCAAAGCTTCAAAAGTGTGTTTTTTCACCTCAAATGTACAACATATCTGAATCACACACATCCGCAGAGAGCTATCAGAGTGCATAAACCTAAAAGACTTCAGTGGATAATTTGCTCACCGGAATATTCTGTCGTTCCTCCACGTAAGCCGATGGAAACCATCCTGCCCGGCCCCGACATTCTCCTTCGGACCACCCCGATGGAGTGACCTAATATGATCACAAGAATTCAAAAACATTTGCACATAAATTAATTAAATAGGGGTGCATTAGTACATATATAACATACCAAGGAAAATTTAGCCATTTCGATCAGCATATGAAGGTGAATACTATTTTGTTAGCATCTTGACATTGAAGTCTTGTCTAATCCAATCATTATAAAAAATTACTCTAGATATTGAAATAGATCATACCAATTTTTCTTAGCAAAAGATAATAATAAGTCATTCTCCTTAACTGATATATCATATTGCGTCACATAAACAGATCACAAATCATATCAACATCAGGTCGAGTTAGACAGCAGCCTTACACCATTGTTTTAAGATCATCTGCACAGTATGGAGGATGTCCCGAAAAATCCAAATTGGCTCCACAATAAGCTGATGTAGTTTTATGATCAAATCGTTGTGTACGATTATTGCATGTGCTTAACACTTTTTTTTTTTTTTTTTTTTTTTTTTTTTTTTGCTATCGAAGGGACCCCCCGTGGCTGACCTTACGGTCGAGCTGGGAAGGCCAACCTCCGCCTATTTGCCCCGGTCCCACGGAAAATTCTTTCGAATAATCGCCAACAAATAGGTGGGTAAGTCAGCGCCAAGACTCGAACCCAGAACCTATCGGTAACACCGCTAAACCCTGAACCGCTAAAACACTTTATATTTTGGTGTTGAGGAACCCCGACATTAGGTGAGAAAACCTCAAATGCACATAATCACCCACAAACACTGTGCATCATATTATCACGGAGGGATTTGAACTCCAAACCTATGGAGAGTAAACCCATAGCTATAGCCAAAGAGCCAACCCCACGCAGATACGAACATTTTCACATGGCCACTAAAGTATCAAGAAACTCTTTTCACCCCTTATGTTTCTTCAACCCCTCCATCAAACCTCTGTAGCTTTGTCACCCCTTCTGCCCTTCATACCCTTTATGTGTTCAAGTCTCCCCAAATAATTGAATTTGGTATGGTTGCCCACTCAGAGGAGACCAAGGAAATATGAAACAAAAGAGGTACCAGTCACTTTGTTTCAGTGTCTCCTCACCTGGCACTAATGTGGGGTGGCTGAAGTTTTTTTTTTAATTAGTACATGATTAATGGCATGTAGAACCAAAAAAAACTTCATGAAAAATGTAGGACTCCAGTAAAATATAATTTAAACATTTTCGATACTTTAAATGTGTGTAGCAGAGAGAATGCTTTAACATGCAGATTCAGCAAATGCTATAAATGTGATCATGAAAAAGAAACAGCATGTTGATCTCTACTTTATCCTCTCTGTATACTAAAAACATTACTAGCCACAAATATTCTTATAGATAATGTATATTAGGCAAGATGTGAAGATGCAGTAAGTTCATGTCCATAAAAGGAAAAAATAAACCTTTGTCCAACATTAATTTGCGAAGACATTGCATGGATGATTGGACGTTACTGATCCAACTTTGTTTTGTGAAGGCATTGGCAGGCATTACAGAGAGGAGATTAAAGTACCTGGCGAACAACAACGTAATCACCCACTGCCAAGCTCAGTTCTTTCTCAGACTCTGAATGGAAATTATGTATTGCCTACAACAACAAAAATTGGAAAAAAAAACTTGTTAATTTCATGCAATGAAACATTGATGCAGGGAAGCTGTTTATAGACCAATCCAGTGTCTGATTTGTCAGTGATGGGACTGGTTTAGTTGTGCATGTTTGGGCTGCTCAAGTTGGTTTTTAAATTCATGAGCTAAGCTATGTATGCCACCAACTGGTTTTTAAATCCTACTCAGTTATTGATTTAATTAATTATTGATTATAAGATGTGGACTTTTACAGCCCCTTCCATGCTTGTGATTCGTTCTTCTTCCTAATTTGGATCGTTGAATTATAAATACAAATGGATCGAATTATGTTTTGGGTTGAACAAAGGGCAGGGCATGACAAAACTTTGTAAACACTGTTCTTTTTTTTTTATTGTTTAGGAAATTAGAAGGACTCTAACGACTACAATAGAAAGTTTACCTCTGCAAGGAAATACGGAGATTTTTCCAAGCTCTGATTCGATGAAACTGTAAGGGGAACCGGGGGAGGAACTGAGTCTTTTTGTTGTTTCTCTGAGACCATCTACAGGTTTCAACACACAAAAGAAAGTCAATCGTCAAAATTAACAGATAACTGAATCTGGGTGGTGGAAAACTACCTCAGACTGAACCTCATGCAGGATTGCTGTCACCCTCTGATGATATCCCTTCTCTGCCTCAACCTTTATGTAAAGATTAAAAAGAATCATTATATGCTCCAAGAGAAAGGCATTCAATCCATATAACAAAATATGCTCCAACAGCAAGGCATTCAATCCATATAACAAAATATGCTCCAACAGAAAGGCATTCAATCCATATAACAAAATAATTAATCAATACCATTGCCACGAGTCGTTGGAAAGTCAGCCTCTGCTGTTGCGCTTCAACAGCAGCAAGAGCAGCAGCTGCCTCTTTTCCCAGAACTGCCATGTTTGCTTTAAGTTCATGCATTTTGGCTTCAGAATGTTGCAGCTTTACAGTATTCTCAGTAATAGGAGCTTCCCTTACTCGCACTTGTCTCCTAGAAACCTCTGCTGCCTGTTTGCTTTTTGGATTTGTTTGAAATCATAAGAACATTATGAGTACAACACCAGATAATTTACTCACCTGTTAACAATATTTAAAAAAAAAAAATGAAGCACTTTCCATCAGTTCCATTACCTGAACCTCAGCATCATGTCTCATTCGGCTATAGCGTTGAGCAAGATGGCGGGCATCTTCAAGGGGAGCACCATTAATCATTGCCTTCAAGGGTTCCATAATCTGACATCAAAGTTTGAGGTTTTTTTTGTTGTCAGAAGGATGACTAAAGATCAATCGGTGTTTATAATATGCCGTGTTCTAAAAAGTTGCATTTGGCCTCAATTGATATTAACAAAAGGGTGAGGATTTATGGAGAGCGGGGCGGTGGCTAAAAAGTGGGATTAAGAGGGGGACTAGGAGAATCGGGTCTAATCCACCT
Organism: Acorus calamus; assembly: GCA_030737845.1. Lineage (NCBI taxonomy): Eukaryota > Viridiplantae > Streptophyta > Magnoliopsida > Acorales > Acoraceae > Acorus > Acorus calamus. Next base: position 5,619,073 of record CM060858.1, on the reverse strand, counting down.
CATCCAAGGGATTAAGTGGCCTTGTGATTATACAAGGATCAAAAGACTAGGCGGGGATTAAGCAAAGAGATAAGTTTAATTTGATTAATTTGATTTATATTTTTTTGTTTCTTGACTTTCTTCCATATAGTATTGCATTGTATTTTTATTTTTAACTATATATATTATTAAAAAATGACAATTAATCCCCACTTAATACCTGGATGACCGACTCCCTAGGCCACATTTGACCGCTCGACTAGTGTCTAGCACTTTTAGAGCATTGATAATATTAAAGCTTTTCAAGAATATCCCATTCGCAATTAATTCTGTGTTAATTACTGAGGGGAATAGAACCCAAAATATCAAAATTACTGCCAGGGTTTTATCAAATTGTGGTTAGGTTAACTTCACTAAAACTGAGAGATATAGAAAGAAAAAAAAACATAATCAACTTTCTAGCGATGTTCTCCAAACATTGAAAATTTGATGCTTGGCATCCAAAAAAACAAAAACAAAAAATGAGACAGAAAAGCAGACCTGGGATGACAACCCCCTGTGCAGTTCTTCTTGTTCTTTGTCCACATAAACAAGTGCACTGCCATACAAGGATGCAGCTTTAGCTAGAAGTGCATCTTCAGTGTTTTCTGCTCCATATTTGCAGCAGTCTTCCGACAATTTTGCCCCTTTTTTACCATAAGCATTAGTGATTAAGTACATACACTTCACCAGTAATATCAGCAAAGACAATTTATGTACATGAAACTCCAGTTGATATAACACACTAATTCCATGTTACATTTACATCATTGGAATCTAACAGCTGTGATTGAAAATGCACTCACCAACTTCTATCTTTTTCAATCCTATTGTAGTATATGCCTCAGCTGCACGTACGATGTCTTTCTGAAAATCCTGGTAGTGTTTAGATGAAATATATGAGATTGGAGATCTAATAATTCGAAGTTTAAAGCACGAGAACATTAAAAGAAACGCAAAATTGACAACTGATTTTATACAATTCAATGAGGATCACATAAACACGGTGAAATGAAAAGCCAAATATGAACATGCTAGGTGGTTCATCCTGAAATGGATTTGACATCAATATGCACAAGTGCCTGGCATATAATGACAAATTATACTTTCTCTACTAATTACCAAAAATATATATATATATATTACATGACTTACATCATTAAACAGGATGCTTATAAGCGTATTAATCAGCTGTAGTTGTGTTTATTTTTTCATAGCCTAATGTAACGTAAGTATAATACTAATCAACTACGCTGCTCTTCTAGTTAGGATGCTAAGCAATTTAAAATGACCATATGGCAAAATGCTGGAAGGAAAATGTTCAAAGCTGACTCAGTAATCTGATGACTGATCGAAATAGAATAGAGGGCAATAAATCCCTTACAAATTTTTCACCATGCATACCATCAGCACTGGAAATTATTATCATCTAAATTCCTCAGTTGACGGATTTGGTTTTTGAGTTTTCCCAGGTTTTATCAAATCGAATTCGTTGGTTTCTATAATAAGGCTAATTGGTCTTTGGGTGGCCTTGCAAGGTTATAATATGTCATTTGTCCAACATAATGGTGTCTACTTATTTAAAGAGAGGGTTTAATTCTTCTTTTCTTTCATGCACCATATTTCATTTTTTCTCCTCCTAGCTCTTCTTTTGTTAGAAGCCCATATATTATTCATTTTTGGTGAATTAAGCTTCCCACTTACTATATGTGTTTCCTTGTATGAATGTATTTTTGGGAGCATGTCATCAGTGATGGCTTGATAAAAGCATTTGAGATCTTCAGAAAACAATGATCTAGGAACAACAAGAAAAGAAAAGGCAATCAGTGTTTATATTGCTTATAGAATGTACGATGAGCCCTACGTTCTCTCAGACACTTCCCATTTAAATTTGCTTCACTAAGAAAAACGATGAGTAAATGACTTGCGTTTATTAGAGAGAAGGTGGGAGCACCACCTATATTTATAGGAAATAATGGAAAACTCTATGATACAAGAGGAGCACCACAAATATTTGTGTATCTCAAGTGCATGACATTTTAAGTTGCTATGTATTCTAAAAACTAATACAAAACGAGTGTATCATTCTCCAACACAAGACACCTAATTACTTGAACCTTCTAAAACTTTTAAATATGCCTACAACAGCTAGTCTCATTGTTTAGATAGTGATTGATAAAGTTGATGCTTTAATTGTTAGCATGACATTTTAATTTTTGTTTATTTGTTTCTTTGGTTTGGAAGTTTGGAAATTTTCTGCATTATTGTTCTGTTTGTTGAGTGATGATCTTGAAACTATGGATTTTTTTGTTGTCGCGATGAGTTATCTCTTCTTTGTTCTTGGTTGTTTATTTTCAGTTGAATTTTAGTTGATATTTTTATATTTATATATTCTATTAGATGTTTACTTGACCAATGAGGATAAGTTTGTGAATTACCATAACCATGTGATTTCTTGTGAATTATTAAACATGTCAATATAGTATTCTCATCTTACATTCACATGTAGAAAAAAAATAAAAAACATTAATAATTAGAGAATTAATATCAAGAAAATATTGGATTAAAAACGCCGGTAATTAAGTCCAGCGCCAGGCAGCTAGGCACATGGCCACTGACTAGGCTCACTTGGCAGCCCAGACAAATATGAATGTTACAGAGAAGTACATCACAAAATCATCACCAGATGATAACAATGAAAACATCATGACACACAAACCTCTGGATACCATCCATGCCTACCACAAACTAAACAAGACAACTTTGTGTATAATGGTTATGGAAAAATCAAAAGCATGCAAAATTAAACTCAGCTATAGCCATGCAATAAAACATCAAGGAATAGGCGAAATTAATTAATCCGGTACAAAAGAAGGTTTTACCTTTCCAGCACGAGTGGATCTATATAGTTTCTCCAGTTGTTGATGTCTCTGCAACTCAACTTCATCTATGACCATAACATCAGAGCTTTCATACCCAGTTGTACTAAACTGTTTTATAACTGCCTGAAAATCCATAGAAAACATTTCGATCAGTCAAAATGACTCATCATTTAGTCCCTATGGAGCAAATAAAATCACTAAAGATGATGATTAAAGTGACATTTTTTATTATGGGGTTCAGAAATATAAAAAAAAGTATTTTGTGCATAGTTAACATGGACCTTCGCCAAGTAGGAAAAATCATATCTATAGTAGCCAATTTCTACAGGGATCCATTCCAATATCACACGCATGATCATATGACGCATGGGCTATCCTTACCTGATAAACAGATGCCAAAATCCGCAGTAACTTGTTTTCAACGAACACCATTGCCTTATCAAATATATCACACACTTCAATACACAAGCTGTTCATGAGATAATTTGTTTATATACAAATTCCCATTGCCCCCACACACAAGCATTTGGCTCTTCTACAACCTTCATATCACATTTGCTGTCACTAACATATATTTCAATCTCGAATTGATGAGGTGATTCATCTGTATTGTAAAAGGGTATGAACATTCTTTATGCACCTCTTATGTTTTTTTCTGTCTCTATCTTTTGAGACATAATTACCGCTAACTTGATCCAATTGAGTGCCAAATCAATAAAGCCAGAAAAACAATATATCATTCGCGATGACAAAATAAGCCTCTACATCTAATTATAAATCAATGTCACAATCATATCTTCTTTTTCATATATATATATACATTTCTAGGCAGTGGCGGAGCCACATGGGGCCGAGTGGGGGCAGCTGCCCCCACTCGGTTTGCAATAATCAATATGTATATATATGTGACTGTGTGCATGGTTTTTCTTGTTAATTAGTGTGTGCGCGCTGCCCCACTTGGTTTGCAATAACCATTATAAATGTGTGTGCATGGCTTTTTTGGTTAATTAGTGTGTGTCTTGTGTGTGTGTATTATATATGTTGTAGTTTAAATTTGTTAAGACATGTATTAGATAATTTTGTTTGCTGATTAGATTATTTTATGATTATGTTCATAAGAGTCATATATCCTTATTTCATATTTAGTTGTTTAGTTCTTATTTGGCTCATGGATAAATTATTCTGGTATACAATCTATTTAATTGATTAATATTTATTTATTTGATTGGTTAAATTTTCATTTTTTATTTTTTTTTATCAATTTTTTTTTCTATGGTGTGTCTTATTGAAACTACAAATGAAGCTTATACATTTTTTTTTTATTTTTTGAATACATAATTTTAAAAGAGGCAATTAATATCATTTTTTATTATAATTAGCTCCAGTTTAAGTTTGCCCCCACTGAGACAAATTCCTGGCTCCGCCACTGTTTCTAGGGGCCTCATAAAGAAGATAAAGTTTAGCACAGTGTTTCTTTCAATCTCAAAAATGCGCATCAGAAAACAACAGATTCTTCTCAACGCATCTAAATTTCACATCGACCCACCAAAAAAAAACTTTTTTTTTTTTTTTTTTTTTTTTTTGCTGGGTAAAAAATTTTTTAAAGGGGCAAAAAAACTATTTTGGGTATAAAGAGACACCCTTTCAAATAAATTCTGCGATGGGTATCATCAAGATCCAATCTTTATCACAAATCCATGCACAAAAAACCATCCCACGCCGTTGGATGGGAATTAATGATGTTATGAACCAAAAATCAAAACTTTTTCTGTTAATTCGCAAACCCAATTGAGATTTGGATCTGATTCGATCAACTTATGAAGATGATACATTTCAAATATCGAGAGAGACAGAGACAGAGAGAGATGCCTGTACTTGCTGTTGTTTGGTGACTTGTTCCCTCAGCTTACTCGCCTGTTTTCGCAGTGCATCCATCCTTGCAGACTCTCGGGGGGGGGGGGGGGGGGGGGGGGGGAGTGTGAAGAGCTGAAATGGATGTGTTCGTTGGACTGGGTGGTCTTTTATTTATTTTTATATTATTTACTTATTTATGAAAAAAATTTGCTTATATACTCTTAAAAAAATTTTATTTGTCAAAATAATCGCGGTGAATTATTATTTAAAATAATATGATTAAAAAAAATTAAATTTTACATGAATATCATTTTAAAGAATATTATTGTAAAACTTTAAAAAATTATATCGTACAAAAACACCATTCAAAAAGGGTATTATGCACAATATAAACCCTTTTAAAGGACAATATTTGGATTTTGCAAAAAGACATGGGATTATTTGGATTTTTATTAGATTGTCTTTAAATTCTTCTAGTTTTTTTATATAACGCAACATAAAAACGATAAAAAGAGCTTTTCACGTGCATACCATTTAAAACTCTAAAATCATCAATGCCATTAAATGGGTAAAATAATGATATTAATGCACACTTTTAATCCCTTTTGAAGGATATTACTAAAAATCACAAATCATAAGTGATTTAAACAAAATATGATTCGTAAGGATACAAAAACCCTTTAAAAATATCCGTTCCTTTATTTACAAGTTACCAAATATGATTTATACAAGAAGTTTTAGTTTCAAGTTTATATAAACATGTTTATTTTAGGGATCGATCTCTTCTTTCTTCATATTTTTTTTTAAGTCTCTAACTTCAACCATCTACGTACATCTATGTACCGTTAATTTGTGAAAATATTTTATTTTCAAGTCTCTCTAATGTATCTTAGCCACCAAGTCCTTTTTATATATGTTAGTGTGTGTGTGGTGAGAGAAGCTTAAACTCACCCCTCCCTTATGACAATCCACCTAACCCTTTTTTTATATCAAATTAAATGCCTCTCTATTTCTCACTCTTGAACCTCCCTCACTCACTCGAGAAACCCCTCCCGGCATCCATTGGTGGAGAAAGGAAAGAAAGAAAAGAGAGGAGAGAAAGGAAGGAAGGAAAGAAGAGATAAAATATGAGTGTGTGTAAGCTTTGTATCCCCCCATCTCTCCCTTCTTCTCTTGTTCATTTCATTTTTTGGAAGGTGTTTGTATGGGTGAGTGCTCTTACTGTGTTTGTGTTGATGGTGTGTGAAATAGTGAAGGAAGTTGGAGAGGAGTCCATATCTGTGTGTCGTGTGCAAAGTATGTGTGCACGCCACCCATTTGTGAGTATGTCACATTGAGGAATAATAAGAGTTGTGGCTGGTGATGGTGGTGGGTGATTTCAGGGATGCGGGTGCATGCTTGCATGCATGCGAAGCGCGTGGGCTGCGTGCATGGAGTGCTCGGACGTGTGCGGAGTGTACCTCGGGGCCTTGAGCACCTTGTCGCAGCCTAATCCAACCCATTAATCAGTTTCAGGATTGAACTATTCTTAGCGGAGTGGCTTCTTGCTAAGGATTTAAGTATGTTGCCTCCTCACCTCCTGCGATCTGCGCGCTCATTAGGTGAGTGGTTCGACCAACTCACTAGCATTTATCGGTATCGGATTTCAGAGAGGAGCGTCTTCCTTCCTTCTTCCTCCGGTCTTGGTTTGCTCTGGCGTGTGTGGGGGTTCTTCAGGGATTCGGATACGGTGCTTGGTCGGATCGTCTCTCGGAATGGTGGTGGGGGTTTCGTTCCTGGTTGAGGCGCCCGACAGTGGCTCAAAAGGATTCCGAGGTGTTTGTGATCGCCACCTGTTTTTTCGAAAAGCAGAAAAAGTTGGGGGTCGGATTTGATCGCCTTCGTAAGGGAGTTTGTGGGGTCTCCGCTCTGGGACATGGATATACCGTACGCAGAGGTGAAAAACAGGTATCATATTTGCTTCTGGGCTGATTAGAGGAGTCTTGGTTCAAGTGGGGGTGTTGGTGAGGGGCGGCTAGTGAATCTTAGCCGTCGAGTATGGGACGGCTAGTTAGGGTTAGCCATCTGGGACCTGGGTTGGCTTGGGCAGAACCTGGATAGGAAATGAGATTGGCTTTGGCAGAGGTTAAGCTGGGTTTAACCTGGGTTTTAGAGGGTGGATTGAGAGGACGGATTTATGTAGGGAATGTATTTTTCTCTCACAAATGGAACTCTCTCTCTCTCTCTAGGGATAAGTAGTGGGTGTGGATTGGTAGTGAAGGCTATGAATGGTGGATTCAATGTTGTGGATTGATTGGTTCATGTTAAGGAAGTGCTTGGAGACCCCCTATTTATAGTAAAAAAAATGGGCAGGGGAGTGTCCAGTGGGTAATAGAATGACTTGGGTAATAGGGTAGTTGATTTGACCCCCATTAAACCTCTCATTAAACCTCTGTTCTTCTGCCAGAGACCAGGTGTGAACCGGCTAGTTGAAATTAGTCGCCCAAGATAGGGTGGCTACTCTCAAGTAGCCGCCCCCATCATGACCTGCCAAACGTCCCACCTCTGACAAGCGGTGGCTTGGGTCGGTCACTAGGAGTGAACCGGCCAATGTGAAGCGGCCAAAGGCCACAACCCGCCGCAATGATCAGCATTTAATGCTGCTTTATGTCCCATTCAGGAAAGCGGTTTGGGGTCGGTCAGGGGGACGGCTAGTTAACACTAGACGCCCAGGATGGGACGATTACTTCCAAGTAGCCGCCCATGTCTAGGGTTTTTCGGTTTTTCCTAAATGTTGGGTCAGGGTTTCCGATTTTTTATTTTTCTAAGGATGTTTTCTACATAATGTCCAAATGTGGTTGTTTTTCAATATTACTTAAAGTAAATTTTTTCTTTAGATGGTCAAAATTAGGGTATCTACAGTATTGTAAAATTTGATGCATATTTATATAATTGTTATTGTCGCATGTGGAGGATTCATACTCATATGAACCGGGGGCGAGGAGCGTGTGTGCACGCGATTAGTCACGAGTTGCATGCTAGTGTTATATATGCTATTCTTAGAATCGATAGTTATATATTTGCTCATCGCCATGCATGATCGAGTCATGCCGGGCATGTTAGACGTTTTCCATGTAACTACGATCCTAAAATCTTCACAAACCTCTCATTTTTTCTTTTGATTACTACAAAGACATCTTTGATGGTTTAAAAATATTTGAAGATTTTTCAAATCAAAATAGATTTTCAATATTTAATCAATATTCTAATTTTTTTATTTCAATAAATAAATATTCTTATTTGAATCATGATTATGGATAGATAGAAATAAAATTTAAGATATTTTGTAGATATTTCATTTCATATATGTTAGTGGATGTAAATTTAAATAAACCTACAAATTAAAATATTGGAATTCATTTTTCCTTGATTTGTGTCAAATAATATGATCTATATTTTAATTTTCAATATTTAATCAATATTATAATTTTTTTTGTTTCAATAAATAAATCTTATTACTTGAATCGTTATACGGATAGATAGAAATAAAATTTAAGACTTTCTGTAGATATTTTCTTTCATAGATGTTAGTGTATCTAAATTTAAAATAACCTACACATTTAAAGTACGGAAAATGACTAAAAAAGTCTTTTAAAAGTTAGAAATACCCAAATCATCCATTTTTTAAAATGATACTTAAAAAATCTCATTTTACAATTTTGAAAACATAAAAAACTAATATACCCTTATGCAATTAAATTCTTAATACATTCCATATCTCTTAACTTTGTTAAAATATTTGACCCTCTTAATTTTATTAATATATTTCACACATTTTCATGTAGATCAATTTTTTTATTGTAAATTCTTTGTGATTAGGTAGATTTTGTGAAATATGTACCAATATAATTTGAGTTTTTTATGATGAACTTCATTATATGTTAATGTTTTTTTCAAAATGGATATATACTAATGATATCATAAAAATATGTAAATAGCCAAAAAATAAAAAATATGAATAAAGATTTAGAATATTAAAATATCATCTGTTGCATTGGGGCACAATACATATTTAAATCACATATTATGATTATACATATAAAAAATGATAAACAATATCATGTAAGATATATATAAAAACACACATATGATATATAATAGCAAAACCTCTAAGAGGATTGATTTTCATCATGTATAGAGAGATTGTTGTTTTGTATGAAAAATAAGTTTTTAGTGTGGAATAAAGAGGGATATTAAATATTTAATTACATAATGGCATATTAGTCTTTTGTATTTCTAAAACTGTGAAATGAGACTTTTTTATGTATAATTTTAAAAATGACCAATTTGAGTATTTCAAACTCTTGTGAGATTTTTTTAGTCATTTTCCCTTTAAAGCATTGGAATTCATTTTTCCTTGATTTGTGCCTAAAAATATGATCAACATGTTTAAAATAACATGTGGTTAAAATTAGATTATTTCAAATAATTTAGACAATGAAATCCACTCTCTATTAGTATTTATTTTTATTATAACCCCAACAATACAATCATCGATAATTTCATGTAAATAATTTTACTAGAATCAAACACTAGAAAACAATTCCATGTTAACATTTTATGGGACAACAAACGACGAAAATTTTATTCCATAAAATATTTTCAATACAACCAAACGTTGAATTTAGTTTTTTATTTTTTGAAAAAAAAATCACGTAGAAGGAAATCTCTAAGAATTCAATCTATATGAAACCAAACGGACCCAACTTTGATTAGTTTTCCTTTACCCATCAGAAAAGCTATTTTTAGATTTTCTTTATAATCCACAAAAAAAGCATGTCTTTTAATTAGCATTAGATTAATGAATCTATTTTTGTGTATCTAGTTCTCAAATGGAGAGTTGATGATGTCAGATTAGTCATCGAATTAAAATGATTTTCAATTTTATGATGAACCTTTTGTCACTTATAGAATTACATCTGCACTAAACAATTTTTTTTAGGGCGTTGTTACACCTAGATCTATTTTCAGTCCTAATTCCAGCTATATACACGTCGATAGAAAATTAATGACGCATATGCTCACGTTAATAAGGCATATGTTTCGAAAGAATTTTTTTACATTTTCTATAAATGTATCCATGCAATTTATTGGAGTATATACTTCATTTTTTATAGAAACATATACCTCATTAGATGAGGTATACTATTTTTAAAAATTTAAAATATATGTAAAGTGGAATTGAGACTGAAAATGGGACTGGACATAACATTATCTTTTTTTTTATTTATGAAAACCTTGAAGGTATACATCTGTTTGCAATATTACAATTATGATTCAGGCTAAGGGCCCATTTTTTGAGTTGGGCTAGGCCTAGCAATTTTCCCCACCTTATGCTCTTTTCCTGTTCTTCTTTTTGAGAGACCATTTTCATAGTTCCAATAGTCTTTGGACATATCACCAAAAAAAAAAATTAGTCATTGGACATGGATTTGATTTTGTAGTCACTGTATCAATTTCAACACTATAAAACCAAAAAAAGAAAGGGATAGTTATTTATGTGGTTGTAGCAAGGGCTAGAGAAAATATCAAATAATGGGCCCCCAAACCAAATATCAATCCTATTTGACATGTTTTCTTAAAAGGAGATTATATTGTTCTTGTGTGGCATACAATGTTTTATTATAGAGAAAGCTATTGTTGGATTTTGGAAGATTTTGTTTGTATGAAGTCCAAGTTCACCAAACCAAAAACACTTTATAAAGAAACATTGCTTTCTTGATTGCTTATTTGCTTGCTCAACCAAATCAGATGGAATTAAAATAATATTGAACTGATCATAAGCATCCTAGTGATGAGCATCTTATCCAAAATAGTAATGGAGATTATAATAATTCCATATTGGTGGGGTAGCAAATTTTTTCCTTGGATCCCATTGATCACATTTACCTTCATCAACCAACAACCCTTTGGTACCTTTTGAGAGAGTGAGATATTGATTGGTATGACCATAGCATATACGATTAAAATTATACTCTAATGAAGATAATATTCTAATAACAAAGATATTCTTATTATCTTCATTATCAAATGGTATTAAAATTTCAATTTTTTCCTCAAACAATGGTCAATGCTCTATCTTAAATATTAATTAGGATTTATATCATTTTCTTACCTTCTGATATAGATAAAGCAAATACCTTTAAACTTTTAAATATAACTCTTAAAAACCATAAAGTATAAAAATTTAAATTTTAAAAATAGATGTCTAGATTATACCAAATGTTAGTTAAAAAATGATTTGCATGTTAACTTGTTAAGTTTTTAAAGATAAGAGTGAGTTAAGTAAAAAAAAATCTTAATCCGCCGTCGAATGGGACCTCTAAGTTTGTTCGGTCTTTTCCCATGTCTCTTTAAAAATTTCATGTGAATTTTTTAATCTAAAATAAAAGTGATGATTAAGGCAAAGAGCAATATTACACGTAGTTTGCAGAGACTGTCCATATATTTTGATAGTCATGCAGTGAGATATGTACCCCTTAAATGAAGGTATATACTCGATTAATTTTTTTTTTTCCCAATTGTTGGTCCATTTAGTACAACATAAAAGTATATACATTTTTTATTTACAATGAACCTTTCACAATTGATTCATTAATCAAGATCGGACAGTGGACCTTTAAGTTTGATGGATGAATCAAGACCATTGATTGGGTTTGTTTCTCAAACATTTGTCAATTTGATTTTGTGTGAGTTTCATGCTTTTATTCAAAAAATTAATTAATTAAATGCCCCTAAGTTTGAGAATTAATTTTGGTCCATTCTATCAACATTTTTAGTTCCCAAATTCTACCCATCAAATGAATAATGAAAAATTAAAAAAAATATTCAATTAAGATTATATCATAACATTTTAATTTTTGTCGTTATCATCAAATGTGTTAAATTTTATTTGATTTAATGACCTTGGTATATACTTTAAAACAATAAATTTATGATAAAACTTTATTTAAAAGTAAAAAATAGCTTTATGCTATGTTAACTAAATTATACAAGACATTTACATAAACTTTATTTCTTATATAAAAACTAAAATATTATATTGGAGAGAGTTTTATTGTTATATTAATTTTAAAAAAATTGACTAGACAAATAAATAAATAAATAAACTCGATCATTCTTCCATTCATGCAGCCTTTCTGATCGTATATCAAATATATAGTCCAGTTTGTACTCAATTAAAAAAAAAGAATATATAAATTTAACTCATTTGAATATATATTTATTAGAGTATATATTATGAATTGTGCTTAATTAGAGTAACATGTTTTATAAAATCAAAGTATGTTTCGCCCTAAGATTTTCCCAAAATAATAAAAATAATTAATTACATTTTTAAACAGAGTTGCATGTTTGAGGAAAAAATCACAAGCCCATAGACCCATTGATTTGCGATTTGGATGTGAGATTGAAAAATGATAAAAAAATCTTATTATTCAAATTTAATTTTTGATTGTGTAGTTTTTATATTTTTTTCAAATTGAAAATTTTTACACTAAAAAAAATACAATGTGAGTTTAAAAAAAAACACAAAGACAAGACATATGTATAAACTCATTTATAGAAAATCGTTGTTACATGTAGTTCACGCAGGCAGTCCATATACCTTCATAACAATTCAACGAGATAATATCACGTTAAAGTTTTTTTATATATGAAAAAAATTTCGTAGGACCAAGGCGTACAGCCTGAAAGGAGGTACCTATGATATCAAAAAAGAAAAAATATAATATAACTTTTTTATTAAAATATATATTTTATTGAACAAAGTTTATTATTATTAAAAATTCAAAAACATATGGATTGTCTTTGAAACTGTCAGCGAGGCTGTCCCTAACATACTATTTATTATAGAACACAGAAATTTTGATATACTCAGGAACTAGGACCGATTTATTGCCCTCAGCCCGACCTTATCTTCTCCCAACTCCAAATAATCGTCAAAAAAACATGTCCAACTTTTTTTATAATTCTTAATTATTTTTTGTTGTTTAATTTTTTAGATCCTTGAATGTAATTTAATCATATATATGTGTGGTTTTTATTCTCAAAATATTTCCCAAATTATCACTGTACACAGATTTGAGAATTGCTGCAAAATAATTTACCTAGTTTTTTTTTTCAAAAAAAAAAATGTGAATATCTTCATTCAATTGAAATCAAAAGAAATGTTGCAATGGAGATGAGAGGACACTGAAGAACGAAAATAAACAAAATAAAATCAACAAAGCAGAAAAAAGAGGTGAAGCTGTGAAGGGAACACATAACTAAGTTATAGTTTTTCTGAAGAAGAAACCAAGTTATAGTTGCCAGAGTGGTAGAAAAGGTTTCTACCACTTCAACAAAGCCCAGCATGCAGCGTCATCATGTTATTTTGTAATTGACAAAATGTCCTTCCACTACAAGAAAAAGTATTTTTTGCGACGGTTTCAAACCGTCGCAAATAATCTCCGTAACCGTCGCAAATACCCTTTTGCGACGGTTTTGCGGCGGTTTGGGTTCCGTCGTATCAAACGGCGTCGCAAAGGATTCGCAGCGGTTTTTAACCGTCGCAAATATCTTTTATAGCGGTTTTCTACTGTCGCAAATACTCTGTCGCAAAAACTTACTTTATACTTAGTAGTATAAACTACATGTTTTGCGACGGATAAGCTAGCCGTCGCAAAAACTATTTTTTTTTATTTTATTTTTCTGCTTTTGCGACATGGGCCTAAATTGTCGCAAATAAATTTTTTTTTTTTGAGATTTTAGAAAACTTGTAATATATATATATATATATATATAAAGACCTGCAGTAGATCCAAAAAATCAAAAAGAAAAATAAATTTTTTGCTAGGCCTGTAAAGCAAGAAGGATCAATTTTCTCTCACTTATGGGAATTGAAAATGTCAAGCAACAACTCATTATCTTGAATATAATATAAACATCAAGACATACAAAATAGAAATCTCTTCCATTTGCCCCCAAAGTGAACTTTGCTTGAATGAGATAAAAAGATAATAAGTGAAATCTGCTTCTATATGTTGATGAATAAAAAGATAATAAGCTAAAACAAATTTTGACTTAATTCTCAAAACTAAGAAACTTGACAGCTATAAGTCCTGGTTCATTATGATGACTCAATTCATTTAGAAGAGGTAAAAATGATAAGGTGAATCCAATACAACTTTTCATGCATCTATCCTGAAGACAAGTGAACCTTGCTTGTTTCAAATAAGGTGTATTAAGTAAGTTTTAGTTTGAAATATATTTCTGGTAGAGAGTGCCTCTTTTAAAAACAAGGTGCTTGCCTTAAATTCTCTCTTACGGTATAGGGCATGACCATTTTTCATCTCAAAAAATCAAATTGATTTTGAAATTCAATGAAATTCATATCATGTATCCGACAATTGGAAGTATCATGGATCAAGAAACTAAATGGTGATCGTAAATCTTTACAATTCCATCAAAAAAAATTCCACAATGGGATTAAAATGTGAATCAAATCATGGCAAAGAAGGCTAATTCAGAGGACCATAGAATCTCCAATGTAGAATAAACTGCGACAAGACAGAAAAAGAAAAGAAGAGGGGTCACTGGTGATAATGATGCATTTGTTAGTCAGTTCTACTGTTTTCTGGTGAACAGGTAAGAAGGTACATTTGCTGAATTCATTTCTAAGAAGACTCTTCAGTCACATACATAACTAAAACAACCAACACCCCATATAAAGTATGAATTATTTCATCTATATATGTAAAACAGAATTAAAAAGGGACCTCTTGATGACTTCTTACATATCATGAACAAGAAAACAGTCACGTATTAAGGAATCACAATCCCATACTTAACTCCCCCCCCCCCCTTTAAAAACAAGGTGCCTCTTTTAGAAATCTGACAGAAATATAGTTTTCTATATTTATTTGTTACTCCAAAGTTGATAATCTTTGGCAGAAATCTGTTTTGCATGGATAAGGCACATTCTGCCCTCTTTTCTGTTTTTCCCCTATTGTTGACCAAGTCATTTTTCTGCTTCTTTTTCTAGTTCCTTATACCCGTGGGATTTCACTGAATCTTACTTATTCTTCAAATCATTTCGTTGTGTAAAACTGTCAACCTAAATGAAAACATTTCTCAAGGATGCTGAAGAAGACAAAGGCAGAAAAAATCACCTTAACTGAGAATTCCCATAGTCATGCCCTCCTCCACTCACCAACAATGGCATCATCAACACAAAATTTTCTACTATGCCTTAGCCAACGAGATCGAGTATCCTTATTACAACAAGGACAAGCAAATTCACCTTTTGTGCTCCATCCTGACAAATTGGCATATGCTGGAAAGTCACTAATTGTCCACAACAACGCTGAATGCAGCTTAAACATCTGATTGCTTGCAGCATCATAAGTAAGTACCCCATCCTCCCATAATTCCTTCAGTTCCTCAATCAAAGGTTCAAGATAAACATCAATTTTATTATCAGGTCCTTTAGGACCATCGATAAGCACAGATAAAATGAAAAATGGTTGCTTCATGCACAACCATGGTGGCAAGTTGTATGGAATAAGAATCACTGGCCAGGTGCTATGAGCTATATTCATCGACCTAAATGGATTAAACCCATCAGCTGCTAGTCCAAGTCTGACATTGCGGCTCTCACTAGCAAAATATGGATATCGCTGATCAAGTTTTTTCCAAGCTTCAGAGTCTGCAGGATGCCTAAATGCACCATCATCAATTCGTTTCTCGGCGTGCCATTTCATGAGCAAAGCAGTTTTTGAGAACATAAACAACCTTTGCAATCTTGGCTTCAAGGGAAAATACCTTACTTGCTTGGCAGCAATTTTTTTACCCCCATCTGAATCACCTTCAATATGTTTATACCTAGAAGTCCCGCATATGTCACAGTTATCAAGAGTTTCATCACTGCCTCTATACAACATACAATTATTGGGACATGCATCCCAAGTCTTATAATTGAAACCCAAATCTGTTGTTATCTTATTTGCTTCATAGTAGGATTTGGGCAATATTGTTCCCTTGGGGAATGCCTCGTTCAACAACTCAAGTAACATAGTGAATGACTTGTTTGTCCAACCAGAAAGCACCTTTAGATGCAACAATCGGACAATGAAAGAAAGCGTTGTGAACTTTTCACACCCGGGATATAGCTCACATTCTGCTTCTTGCAAAAGTTTCAAAAAACTTTGTGTTTCCTCGTCCGGTCCATCAACATGTTCATCTATAGGTGATTGGCTAGATTCTATTCCCGCATTCATGTCTAGAATTCCCATCATCTCATGTATCATTCCAACCATATCATCCCTAACAATTGACTGTATTCCTATTCCAATGTCTTGGTTCTCACATATATGCACATAACGTTCCCCATGACTAGTCCAAATCTTGTAATTCGACAAAAATCCATTTATAATAATATGTTCTCTCGCAACAACTCGTGTCACCAAGTACCGATTGTAACATTGCTTACATGGACAATAGATCATACTTTCGGGAGGCTTATCATTATATGAAAATTCTAGAAAATTTTCAACTCCATCCATGTATGCCTGAGAGATCCTATTTTGTGAATCGATCCAACTCTTATCCATTTTTTTCACTATATAAATAAACAAATAAGGAGACTCATGAATATTCGAGGAATAAAAAGAAATACAATATTTAGAATATTCAACAATATTCAAAAAACATGAAGCCACACAAAATAACTCAAACTATTAAAGTAGAACAAAACCCTGTGTATACCCACTCAAGTCAACCAATCTCACACATATTCTCGTATAATATATATTACTTTTGCATCTTTCTCTTAACAAAATTCATTCTTTTTGGCTAATATATACACAGACACACACACATCACATTCTTTAAATGTTGATATTCTAAACATTATTTAATTAAAACCTTTACTTCAAAAATGTTGATTTTTTTTGTAGTCCATTCTTGGATTTTGATAGATTTAAGGAGCTATTTGTATAGTGTGTTATTCTATATCTCACTCTAATCTAATAAAAGAACTCCAAATTAGAATAGATTCTTTATGTATTATTTGACACACAATCTTCTAATCTTTAAAAACATAATTCATCTAAATGGGTTTTATTTTCCAATACTCCATTGGAATGCACAGTTATGAAACAGTGCAAGAAAAATTTACTTATTCAATTGATTTCCTTGAATAGGATCCAGTCCTTATGTTAGACAGACAATGTAAGTCATCTCTGCTGCTCACATGATAATAGTTTAGGTCATTCCCAGGTTGCCTATTACAACATCTGATTTCTATGTGCAGCTTAAATATCCATCTGCTATAACTTCGTTTGAACAAATAATAAGTAATGCAAATTTAGAACAAAACCCTGTGTATACCCACTCAAGTCAACCAATCTCACACATATTCTCGTATAATATATATTACTTTTGCATCTTTCTCTTAACAAAATTCATGCTGGCTAATACACACACACAAAAATTGATTTATATATTTGAACAAAAATTGATTTATATCACAAGGTGATCAAATTTTAAGTCACTCCCTTTTTTTAAAAGTATATATATATTTGAACATGTTTTATCAGATAAAGGATGGGGATACGCTAACAAAAATGAAAAATAAATAAATACATGTAACGTGTCTCTCACCATATGTGTATTAGACTATAGACTTAAATAATTCTTAGCATTGACCAAACAGAGCAGTTTCTGGACTAGTATTTTTTCTTCAACCAATTAGTATTCATGACACATGATGAGCCTCTTCAAGAAAAACAAAGGCCAATTTTTATTTATTTATCATAATACAGTATGAACATGAATTAAAAATGATTACATGACAGGTCCATGATGATATTTACAGAATTGAACAGATCATTCTCTATTGTGAAAACTATAGTCATAAAGTTCTGAATGACAAATATTCAATAAGTGTTCTGTTCAGTAGAAGAATACAAGCAAAAAGAAAAAAAAACTCGATGTTGGGTGTGAGTGCAACTCTAAATGGATATTTAGATTTTGAACATTGAACGTACAGTTTGATGAACAAAAATATATTTAGCTAACAGGTACCGGAGGGTCTTCAATTAGAATAC
The DNA here is from genome assembly GCA_030737845.1 of Acorus calamus. Taxonomy (NCBI): domain Eukaryota; kingdom Viridiplantae; phylum Streptophyta; class Magnoliopsida; order Acorales; family Acoraceae; genus Acorus; species Acorus calamus. Next base: position 5,601,192 of record CM060858.1, on the reverse strand, counting down.
CTTTTCAAATAATTTAAGAGTGCAATTACACGCAGATTGATTGTTTTAAGGTTTCAATTGAGACCAACTTAGATCACCTAATTAACACTACAATTCTACCATTTCAGACACAAGTCAATACAGAGGATGCTTTGACAAAGAACTTTCATGCCCTACCAGTAGCTTATGTAAAATTTCATGTCCAATTCTTCTGCTTGTCAACTATATATCCAGCATTGCATTAAATACTTCACATGTAGTTTACATCTCAAGAAAAAACCCTAAATCCAGAATTCAAAAGCAACCCCTTAATCAAAACCAAAATCACTCCTCGAACAATATTATAAACCCCCATCAAGTTTAAACAAAAGAAAACCAGGAAACTTCAACACTAGGGTTTCTCAGGAAGGGCAAAAAGAGGAGTGGATGGGTCACCTGGCGACGGCGGTTCGATCGAAGCGGATGGCGACGGCGGTGATCGAAGATCGGACGGTGACGGTGGTGATCGAAGAAGACGGCGACGGCGACGGCGGTGATCGAAGTAGACGGCGACGGCGGTGATCGAAGCGGACAGCGATGGCGACGGCGATGATCGAAGATCGGACGAGCGGTGATCGAAGACGGACGCAGCGCGTTTTTGGGGTTTTAGGGCTTTTTTAGGGTTTAATCGAATATTATAAACAGATTTGTTTTTTTTAAATATATATATATATATATATATATATATATATATATATACAGACAGATCGGACGGTTCTGATCACAACTTAAAAAATGGACGGTTGGATTGAATTTAAGTATTTGCGACGGACGATTTCGCGTCGCAACTAATTAATCATTCGCGACGGCCTCATTTACCCGTCGCAACTATATGTTTTTAATGGCGGTTTAACGCAGTCGTCGCAAAAGCTAAAAATATTTGCGACTGAGAAAATATACCGTCAAAATTACAAGCATTTGCGACGGTTTTTGTGAGCCGTCGCAAAATACCGTCGCAAAAAGTGATTTTTCTTGTAGTGTTCTCTTAATGAATACATGTCACTCTTATGATACAAGTGTCTCAAACTTTGATAATTTGGTATATCATTTCCCTTTGTATAACAACATACACACGTGTATAAAAATATATAAAATAATATTCTCTAGTTTAAAATATGATAAATAAGGGAGAAAAAACACAAGATCCTTAACTTGGAAAGTGTTTTCATGTGTTAAGAAAGGGTGCAGCTATAGCTACCCCACGAGTTATTTTATGCACCCCGTTTATTTCTCATGTCTAACCCACCCCACGAGTTAGATATAGAAGATGTCTTCTTTATTTAAGATGGTTCAACATGGATCACATCGATAGGGAACTAGAAATCTTTATTTTGAGTTCGACATAAATAATGTCTTATGTTCAAGGTGGTTTGATATGAATCATGTCGATCAAGAACCAGAAATCTTAGTTCATTCCTCTTTGACATACACGATGTCATCTGTGTTTAACTGGGTTCGACATGCGTCATGTTGAACAGGGACCAAAATGTTGTGCTTCAATTTTCTAAAATGCGATCGACATAGTTACATCATACATAATTGTCATTCCAGCTCTCCAATGTTTTTGTCGGTTGACGATACCGCAAAGAACGATCGCCCTACATCGAAATGAATATAGGTTATAAAAAATCTAGCACATTAAAGTAGAGAAAAAATATTATTACGTCGTATGTAATTGTCATTCATACACGATATGTGATGTGATGTCAATAATTAAGTAAAATTTCATTTGTTTCTGGTCTACCGGTTTCTCGATCGATATGATTAATGTCGAACATGTCAAATCAGCTTAAACACAGAAGACATCGTTTTTATTAAACTGAAGATAAGGTTTTTGGTTTCTGATTAATAAAATTCATGTTGAACCATCTTAAATACAGAATGCATCCTCTATATAAAACTTGTCAGGTTGCTATAACCGCACCCATTAAAAAATACAGCGACTTAAAAAATAAAAAAAATTATAAAAATATTTAAACCTAATCTGAGATATTAAAAAAAAAGCCATAAACAAAACATAGCGCATGTCGCGTCATCTCAGCCGTCCAAGATACAAACCTCATTTTCAATGGGACAGTCAATATTTCCCCACGTGTTCACATTTCACTCCAAAAAATCGAATAGATACAAGTAACACAAAATGTCTAAAATACCCTCACGATGGAGTTGGATTGGCGTATGCTTATCCGGGATACTGTTATCCAGGATAGGTATATCCGATGTGGGCGTGTGGTGCGCGAAAGTCAAGGCAAGATGTGCCGCCTCGGAATTCACGTGCACGTGCATGGGGACCGAAGTTTCCTTTTTTTACTTTTGTGGGGGCCCGGGAGGGTCTGTGGATCGTGACGTCATCACATTGGAAGAGATTTTGGGTGGTTGGGGGTGCTGTTTGGTGGGCGCGGATAAGCTATCCTTGGACGGCGACCAATGTGTCCAGACCCCAAACTAGTTTTGTCACATTGTCCCCTAAGAAGCATGTGTGAAATGTAAATGATGTGTGGGCACATTGACTCAAGACAAACTTATACTTGGCACGGTTGATGGTCAATTTTATATATATATATATATAACTCATTATTTGGATGTATTCATTTGTGATATAATTTTTAAAAATATTCTATAAATAAGTACATGAAGGTGTCCAATTTTATCATTTGGGTCGGTGCACTATAAAAAAGAGAAGATGATCTAATTGGCATCACGAAGAGGGAGGCACAAAAAAGAGAGGGGGACTCTATGACAGTCATGTAAGGAATTGTAGAAACATGTCTCTCTTTTTTTACTTGTATTTTAGAAGTTTTAGGGATGTAATTAAATCTATGCAATCCCTAAAATATATAAAGTGAATCAATGTGGATCTCCGTGATTTTTGAGGGACAAATCCGATGGATTAATGGACTCAGTCAACATCCATTAATTAATATTTGATTTGATCTTTAAATATATGTTTGATCACCCTCAAATAATAAGTGATTAATTGAGAATTAATATTCATAAGTATGGCAACATTTTTTTTTTGTCTGATGAGAGAGAGGGAGAGAGAGGATGAGATTTCGCAAATTAACGTAATTAAACATTTTAATCATATGAAAAGATAAGCAAATTTTAATATATCTAATCAGTATTTGATCCGTTGATAGGTTTATTATTACCTGGAACCAAGCAAAAAAAAAAACATCATAGGAGGTGCAATTTTTGGCACCTCCAGTTCATACAAAACATTGAAGCGTATATTTTATTTTTGGGTTAAAGACATCTAAATCCCTACAAACATGGGAAAACCCATATAAGTCCCTACTAAAATTGGGACAGACGTACGAGTCCCTGAAAACTCACAAAAATCCAATTATCATTTCTGAGTTAAATTTTCATCAAAACTTAACCGAATATTCATAGGATATTCCATCACATATAATTATTTAGACATTGAAGTCCCTTATAAACAGTCATAAAGACAAATTAGTCCTTACAAAAGACAAAATTACCTCTGAAAAACTTTTACATTAAATTGTGTACACATTACAGTCCCTATAAACAATCATAAAGATAAATTAGTCCGTGTAAAAGATAAAATTGCCCCTGAAAGACTTTTACATTTAATTAGATAGACATTATAGTCCTTATAAATAATCGTAAAGACAAATTGATCTCCATAAAAGACAAAAATACCCCTAAAACACAATTAAATATAACAATCCTTCAGGGACATTTTTATCTCTTACAGGGACCAATTTTTCTTTATGATTATTTATAAATACTGTAATGTCTATCCAATTAAATGTAAAAGTCTTTCAGGGGCAATTTTATCTTTTGCAGGGACTAATGTGTCTTTATGATTGTTTATAGGGACTGCAATGTGTATACAATTTAATGTAAAAGTTTTTCAGGGGTAATTTTATCTTTTGTAGAGACTAATTTATCTTTATGACTGTTTATAGGGATTTCAATGTCTATATAATTATATGTGATGAAATATTATGGGAATATTCCGTTTAGTTTGGATGAAAATTTAACTCATGGATGATAATTGTGTTTTTGTGAGTTTTCAGAGACTCGTACGTCTGTCCCAATTTTAGTAGGGACTTATATGAGTTTTTCATGTTTGTAGGGACTTAGATGTCTTTAACCCTTTATTTTTTTATATATAAAAGTACGTAATTAATTAGATGAATTATTATATTTTAAATTATAAAAAAAATACCTACTGCATTTAGTATTGAAAACAAGGTTGGGTTTAACATTTTTTTATTTCTTGATCATCCTTAATTTGTCATGAAAGAAGGGACCTATTAAAGGCTTGAAAATATGTTCAATCCTATGTGTAGCCCTGCATGCAACCCTCAACGTATTTTTTAATATATACACTCATTTATTGAAATATATAACATTATAAAAAGTGAATACATTGAGATACACCATTGTTTTTGTTTTTTTTTTAAACTATTTTTAAAATTTTTTCACACACCATGATAATGGTACACTATGATTGTGTATGACATATATACTACACTATGCAATATATAGGTGGGTGAGAGATTGCTTTTATATTGTACATGAAATTGTAAAACGAACTGAGTGTCCAAAGGCTTTCATCATGGTATAAGAAAACATATTTTTTACTTAGAACTTTTGTGCATATTCTGTTTTTGTTTCATTTCTAATGTTTGTGGGAGACTATCCAAAACTCTCAATGTATGATTTTCATTAATCTAATTATACATGACTACTAAATGATGTGATTTTAATGATATACCAATTTTAATGCAATTTTCAAAATGAACAAATGATATGAATCGGAAATTTAGAGGAGTCTATGTTGTCAATTAGACTAATAGGTAAATAGGTTGGATGACAATATTTTTTCTTTAATTAAATTGTCAAGTGCACAAAGGAGATGCTTATTTGGTTATAAAAGCATAGTTTTGGTTGGAATTATTTTAGGTGGAATATATATATACAATAAGTCTTTTGTATGTGTCTTGAACCACCAGTATAATTGAATAAAAAATTAAATAAATATAACCTTTTTCTTTTGAACACTTTTTATCCCTTACCCAATGTTAACAAAATAATTCCTTATCCAATTCAAACTATATTATCTAATTTGAAAACAGCCTGATGATAACTTACTTTACTTTACATTATTTGGTTTGCTTTCTAGGATTGGCATGTTGAGTGTATGTTACTTTTAAATTTAGGTAGAATATATTGCTGAACAGGAATAAAAACCGGAACAAACTTGACCCACCTTAGATGAATGAAGAGTCATTAAGAATGACAAGTTGAATGGCTATATAACATATCCACAGTGTTCTCCCATCTTGAATGGTTTTGGACCTTTGGTTACACATATTGGCCTGGTTAAGATGGACAATTTTATTTAGGGTTTTTTTTATTTTTAAGTCCCTATAAATCATAGGATTTAATGATCGATCTCTCACTTCTTCATATTTTGGTTTTAGTCCTCAAATTTTTTGTTTTAGTCTGTGGGAGGGACCTATTCCTAAATTATTTGGTTTTCTTTTTAGTATAAGAAAGAAACTAAAAAGGAACATATCTTTTAAATCTAGGGACTAAAACCAAAGTGTGAAGAAGTGAGGGATCGATTCCTAAATAGATATGTTTACAGAGACTTAAAACTAAAAAATCCTGTATTTATTTATTTTGTGTGTGCTACGTAATGCTCTTTTGTGTGTGTGTGTGTGTTATGTAATGCTTGCCATTGGATTTGCAATGGGAGACTAATTAAAATTATCCAAAAATTGTTGTGTGTTTTAGATAATGTAGATAAACTTATTATGAAGTGGTACCAGAAACTCCATTGTTGATAATTAATTTGTGTTATAACGATTTTTTAAACAGCTACAGTTGATGGAAGATTCAACTGATGATTAAAGATGGTTGGAGACAAAAAAAAAAAAAAAAAATCTTTTGACTATGGAGTCAATTCTTTTTCTTTTTGGTCATTTTAAATGTTTTTTTTGATATCTCTATTTATTCTTATTGATGCATCTGTAAATTTTTACAGGATTGAAAGATATTTTTATTGATTTGAATCTGCTTCATTAATGTGAGTATTAATGTGTTAGCGTGACAAGAGTTTTCTACCACTATAATTTTTTTTTTAAGATCTTGACATTTGATTTTAACCTGTAATGTTTTAATATTTTACATATAAAAAATTTGAACCCTGTATTTATTCAATTAAAATTTATTTTAAAGAGGTATTTATGTTCCTAAAAATTATTTTTGAAAAAAATATTATTTTTCCATGACATTTAAAAACAAAATGATTTCTCTCTTTTGTTCATGGTAGTTTTAAAAATGAGTATTTGTACCAATATGAAGTGATTTTTTACCGATTTTGATTTTTTATATTTTTCTAACATTAATTTTTTACCAATATTAATTGAATTTTTACCAAACTTATTTTTTTATGTTTTCTAATATGAATATATATATATATATATATATTATATTTTATAAAAAAAAGAAACATGACAAAAAAAATCTCATAAGATTTTGAAATACCCAAATCAGCTATTTTAAAAAATTATATTTAAAAAAGTCTGATTTCACCGTTTTAGAAACACAAAAGACTAATATGCCCTTATGTAATTAAATATTTAATGCTTTTTTTTTATTCTACACTAAAAGCCTATTTTTTCTATAAAACAACAATCTCTCTATATATGATAAAAATAAATCATCTTAAAATTTTATTATTATATATCATACTGTATGTTTTTTTTATATATCTTATATGATATTGTTTATCATTTTTCATTGTGTATAATTATAATATGTAATTTAAATGTGTTTTGCCCCAATGCAGCAAATGATATTTTAGTATTCTAAATCTTTATTCACATTTTTTATTTTTTTGCTATTTACATATTTTTATGATAACATTAATACATATCCATTAAAAAAAACATCAACATTTAATGGAGTTCATCAACAAAAACTTAAATTATATTAGTACATATTTCATAAAATCCACCTAATCATAAATAATTTACAATAAAAAAATTAATCTATGTATGAAATATATTAATAAAATTAAGAGAATGAAATATTTTAACAAAGTTAAGAGATATAGAATGTATTAAAGATCTAATTACATAATGATAGATTAGTCTTTTGTGTTTCCAAAATTGTAAAATGAAATTTTTTTAAGTATAATTTTAAAAAGGGATTTTTAGTTTTAAGTCCTCGTAAACTATCGAATTTAGCGATCAGTCCCTCACTTCTTCATATTTTGATTTTAGTCCCTACATTTAAATGATAATTTAGGAATAAGTCCCTGGGAGGGACTTATTCCTAAATTATTAAGTTTATTTTTTAGTCCCTGGAAGGGACCTATTCCTAAATTATCATTTAAATGTAGGGACTAAAACCAAAATATGAAGAAGTGAGGGATCTATCACTAAATTCGATAGTTTATGGGGACTTAAAACTAAAAATCCCTTTTAAAAAAATGAATGATTTGGATATTTCTAATTTTTATAGATTTTTTTAATATTTTTTTTTAAAAAAAACACTCACCTATCTATGTTTACTTTATTACAAGTCACTACTGACATGTAATAATTGTTCGGTTTGACCTAAAAGACAACGACTACCCACTGTAAGGAACCACCGGACACAATTAGGTCAATTCATTGTCTTCACGTACATACTTTCGGACGTATTTACCGTACACGTACGTATCCTTGTACGTATATTCATTTATTCCAAAATACAAAAAAAACACGTGGTGAATTCATGGCCAACCCGTCCCACCTAAACTTTTCAACCCCCGACAGCCGGTGACTCAGAACAACCATCCCACCAATGACGGGCCATCACCGGTCAATATTCGCGGACATCTAAAGTTGGGAGTGACAATATCAAAGAGTTCCTTTATGGGAAAATCCATTTAACACCAAACCAAACCCTCTCATCCTGCTCTAAATCCATATAACTCCCTTATTTTTCTTAAAATTCATATAACCCTATGAAAACATTAATGTAAATTTCAATAGCTCTATAATTTAAAATTTCATTGATAAATGATGAATATTTTATTTTTTTAGTCGAATGTAGACATATCTATTTTAAGAAATAGACGATGTTTGAAATTAAAGGAGAGAAGATGAAAATGAACAAAAAAAACAAAGAAAAAAAGGGGGTGGGGTGGATATCCTATCTGAAAACAAAATATACAAAAAAATATAACAAAAATATTTTGTTTGTTTGATCCTATATGAAAACAAAATATATCGAAAACCATAAAATTTGTTAAAAATGCAAAAAATCATTTGTAAATGACGATTTTACTTATATAGATAAGATTTTATAATGTATTCGAAGGAGTAAAATATTCATTTTTCATATTTTAACAAATTGTAAGATTTTTTGGTATATTTTATTTTTAACCAGGGTTAATCAAACAAAATATTCACAGAATATTTCTCATCTAAGTTTAACTTAAGGGGTTATTTAAAATTATATAGGTGTGGTTTATATAGAATTCAAGAAACGTCAGGGGGTTCTTTGAAGTTTTCCCTTACACGCCGTGTTCATCCAACGAGTTTCTCTGAGTGGCTCCCAGTGACACTCCCGTAAATATATGGAAAAAAGTAGGGGCAGAGAGGGAATAGCGAGAATCTCTCTCTCTCTGTCTGTCTGTGTTTTCACAGTCTGTCTCTACACATAAATATGGCGGCGATAGAGAGAGAGAGAAAAAAAATAAAAGAAGTATTTTTAAACAAAATCGAAAAAGTTTAGAAAGAAATCGCGATCTCCGAAAAATCAACCGATCTTCGCTGAAAATCTCTCTCTTTAATTGTTTTATATTTATATATATATATTCGATCGCTAGCTCGCTCTTCATAAAACAGCGTCAAAGGCAGTTCTTTGAAGGTTCCGAGTGCCTGTTTGAGGTCGCCGTCGAATCTGGGCCGTCCATTTCGACCTCCGGAGGTTGAGATCCGGCTGTGAGAGGTCTTCTTCTAGGGTTCACTTTGTTGAGCTCTGTCGAGGGAGAGAAATAGAGAGACCTGCGGTTCTGTGTGTTCTGTTGCAGGTTTTTTTTTTTTTTTTGGGGGGGGGGGGGGGGGTGGTGTCTTAAAAGAAGGTCGGGTTAGGGCTTCTCGAAGTGGCTGTTCTTTCATCTGGTGGAGAGTTGGAGATTAGGGTTTTTGGAAAGTTCGGTCTTTTTTACTTGAAAGCTGCATTTGGAGGTTCTGATCGAAAGGGTTTTGAACTGACGAGACTCGGAAAGGTCGAGCTTTGCAGCGGAACCGGCTTCGGCTGAAGAGAATTTATAGGGCGGAAAGTTGGGTTTTATTATAAAGTACTTGTTTGAAAGGCAGGTGAGGTTTGAAAGAGATAGGGATGGTTGTTTTGTGGAGTGAGGAGTTGGTGTTGCCTTGGTTGTCGTTTTCGGAAGGGGAGGAGGCGGAAAAGGCGCGGCTTTGTCTCGTGAAGTCTCTGACTTGAGAAGCTCTCTTGATAAATTTTCCATTTGAGGAGGATTTTATTTTGGACCCCCTTTTTTTGAAGGTGGTGAATATAGTGATTGTTCTTTGTAAAAGCTGCAAGCGGATCACACGGTTCTGTATCGATGAGGCTCTCCTCATCCGGTGGTCTCTCTCATCAGGCTCAAGAAGGTGAAGCTTTTGAGATTTTTTTTTGCTATGTTTATTTTGATTTCTGGGTATTATGCATCACCATTGCATCAGTGCTACGCACGTCTGATGAAATGGTTAAAACATTATTTGATGTCAGGCCAATCGGTATGTTGTTTCACATTGGTATGGGAGTCCCATCACTCACTTCCTAAACTTCTAAATTTTTTTTCTATACTCTGAAATGTTATCTACTCATGAAGCTCGCATACTTTAGATGCATAAACACTTGGTATAAGGTTTGCATTCAATGTCTCATGAATCAATGAATCTGCCTGTAAGCATTAGGCGAAAGAGTTGGATGGTGTCTGGTTATGTTGGTATGTGCCTTGATCCTATGTTTTTAATGCAGAGTGTGAAACAGATCATTTTGTTGAACTAGTTTAACATAAGCGGTGCTTGTTATCTGTCAACATCATTGAATCCAATCTTTCCCTTTAGATGATGGAATGATCCTGATGTTCATTCTGCATCAAAAGATCATCAATTGTCTTTTACCATTTATTCATATTTCTTTTTTTGAATGATCTTTCACATGTGCATCATGCAATCGTTTGGTTTTTCTTGTTCTTTCTTTCTTTCTTCATTTTGGCTCTATGTGCATCACTGATTGATTACATCCTTGCCTATGGTTTTTTAAACTATGGTTACAATGCTTGCTGCCATTGATTGTATTCCAGGTGAGAAGAGAGTTCTAAATTCTGAACTATGGCATGCATGTGCTGGTCCTCTTGTGTCCTTACCGGCTGTTGGGAGCCGGGTAGTCTACTTCCCACAGGGTCATAGTGAGCAGGTTAGTATATGTGTGACGAAAGCAATTATTCCTTGTAAGCCAGCGTGATGAAATAATTCCTTTTTTTTGTTGTTACATTTATCATACATCAATCTTATACCCTGCATATTTTCAATGCAGGTAGCTGCATCAACTAACAAGGAAGTCGATGGCCATATACCCAATTACCCTAGCTTACCACCTCAGTTGATATGCCAACTCCACAATGTAACCATGCATGTAAGATTCCCATGTTTCTTGTAGTTATTATTGCAATTTTTTTTTATCCTTGCAATAATGTTTGGTGAGATATAACAAAAATCCAAAATGCAGGCAGATGTGGAAACTGATGAAGTATACGCACAAATGACACTGCAACCGTTAAGCCTGGTACTGAATACTGCATCATTCACATCTTCTTTCTGTGTGATTCATCTATCATTTTATTTTTCTCACAGTGGCTCCTGTGTTTTTTGTGTAGCAAGAGCAAAAAGATGTGTATCTGCCAGCTGAGCTGGGGGCCCCCAGCAAACAGCCAACCAATTATTTCTGTAAAACGCTGACGGCCAGTGATACTAGTACCCATGGAGGATTTTCTGTTCCTCGTCGTGCAGCTGAAAAAGTTTTCCCTCCATTGGTAAGTCATCGTTGCATGATATTCTCTGTAGATGAGAATTGAACTTATGACCTTGTCATTCCCTATCACTCAAAGATGGTTTCTTAAGATCCGTTGACAATCTTCATTTTGCACATCATTTCAGGACTTCTCCCAGACACCTCCTGCCCAAGAGTTGATTGCAAGGGATCTGCATGACAATGAGTGGAAATTCCGCCACATATTTCGCGGTAAGTTGTTAAGAGTTTAATGTAGAACCACAAGTAAATCAACTTCTCAAGCACTGATCTTATCCATCACTCACAAGTAGTTAGCCCATGCCCTGTGGCATCATAATTGTCTCATTTGAACTGATGTTAGCATCCATGAATCTTAAACCAAGATGAAATTGGTTGTATTTTAAATGGTAATCTCCATGGAATGGTTGGTGGAACAAAACTGTCTGAATTTGTTGAATCAAAGACAAGCAGCTGAAAAAATTGTTATTAGTTCATCATTTGTTGGAATGAAAACTTCCATATATACATGTTGACTATTTTCTGATTTCCTGCCTCTCATACAGTGAGTATATCATTAATGGCTTGTCTTGTTCCAGACCCAGTCATGTTTGAAAACATGTATTGTTGTATACTTCATTGACGCTTAATCAGTGATTTTTGAATGGATGGCATACGCTCCATACATGCATGATAATGTTGTTCAATTTGTGATAAATTATGATGATAGCTATGGATGGATTTATATATGCCCTTAATGGATCTTATTTCCTTTATTCCTATTGATTTATTTTAAGATATTATTTTTATGAAGGTGTATGGGTATCATTCCTGACGTACATAACCCAAATTGTTTGTGCCCTTTGATCAAGATAGTTTGTTCGTTGTCCTCCTGGTCATCATAATTAATGGTAGAAGTTACACAAGGATCCTTAGAATATATCTCATCCTTGGACGATTGGCCTCAATGTTCCTTTGTGTGTTCTTTTCTTTTTCAGTTGTTTAATTAATATGTTGAAGCTTTTGCTTGTGGGAGTAAAATCCAACTATGACACACTCTTATCTATATTGCCAACCTTTTTTTCTGTGCTTTCCAGTTGTATCAGTGTGTAAATTGGCGTTTCTTTTGCAGGTCAGCCAAAGAGACACCTTCTCACAACAGGGTGGAGTGTGTTTGTAAGCGCAAAGAGGCTAGTTGCTGGTGACTCGGTCCTTTTTATATGGTACTGTTTTTCTTTTCTGATATTTCCGTGCATATAATATTATTGTTTATATTAGAGTTACCTAATGAACGTTTGAAGTTTGTTCTCTATCAGGAATGAGAACAACCAATTGTTCTTGGGTATCCGCCGTGCCAATCGGCCACAAACAGTAATGCCTTCATCGGTCCTTTCAAGTGACAGCATGCATATAGGGCTTCTTGCTGCAGCAGCTCATGCTGCTGCTACAAATAGTCGTTTTACCATATTCTATAACCCAAGGTAGGGATTATGGATGATTAAATATATGATGTTGAGCTTTCCTTATTATCCAATTACATCATAACTTAATAGGCTTTCTAGGCGTCAACAATTCACCTTTTCCATTTCAATTCTTTCAGAGCAAGCCCGTCTGAGTTTATCATACCACTAGCCAAATATGCTAAAGCAGTCTACCACACCTGTGTTTCTGTGGGCATGCGTTTTCGGATGTTGTTTGAGACAGAAGAGTCAAGCGTGCGGCGGTATGCTTCAAGACCTCAGAATTTTATATGCTGATCATGTGATTTATGCTATATTTGGTTTCCTTTCCTTTTTTTGGGTGCTTTGTTATCTAGCACGGATATGCCTTTTTTTTGGTGCTTCATTCCAGTCAAATTTTATTATTACTTTTGGATGGTCGCTTTGGGTATTTCATTTCACAATCATGTGGATTGGTTACATTTAGGTACATGGGCACTATCACAGGGATTAGCGACTTAGATCCTGTTCGTTGGCCAAACTCGCATTGGCGTTCAGTGAAGGTGATTATGCTGCAAATGTAGTTCACTCTCATTATTAGACTTGAAAGGATACTTCTCTGCTAAACTTTTTTCACGTAGTGCTTATTTTGTAAGATAAATTCTGCAATCATATTACATAATTTGCAATCACTCATGCAGGTTGGTTGGGATGAATCAACCGCGGGTGAGAGGCAACCAAGAGTTTCCCTTTGGGAGATTGAGCCCTTAACAACATTTCCCATGTATCCTTCACCATTTCCTCTTAGGCTCAAGCGTCCATGGCCTGCAGGACTACCTTCTCTCCATGGTATACTATAAGTCTCTTTTTTTTTGCGTCGTGATATATAGAGCTCAGGAAAGTATACACTCTGATGTGGATCATCAATCTGAAGATAAAATCATTATTTTTTAATTCAAGCACCCAGTCTCATGTCTGATTTCTGCAGGTGGGAAGGAGGATGAAATTGGCTTGAATTCTCCTCTCATGTGGTTTCGGGGAGGTGGAGATCGAGCGATCCAGTCTCTTAATTTTCAAGGTATCGGAGTCACACCTTGGATGCAACCTAGCTTTGACGCGTCCTTGCTTGGACTGCAACCAGATATGTACCAAGCAATGGCTGCCGCAGCACTTCAGGAAATGAGGAGCATTGATCCTTCTAAGCAGGGATCTCCTGCTATCCTGCAATTTCAGCAGCCTCAAAACTTACCCAGCGCATCCACTTCTCTATTATCAAGGCAGATACTGCAGCCAGCACAATCACAATTGCAGCAAACGTTCATTCAGTCTATTCAAGATAATCAGATGCAGAATCAGATCCAATCTCACCTTATTCATCAACAGCTGCAGCATCGTCACCCATTAAATGGTCAACAGCAACAGCAGCACCAGCAACTGTCTGAGCAACAACAGATTCCAACTTCTGTTTCGGCCCTGTCTCAGCTTAACTCAGCCCCACAGTCCCAGCCACAATCCCTACAGAACATCTCTTCATTGTTGCAGCAGCAGAACTTTCCAGACTCCAATGGGGATTCTGCAATAAATCCCAACTTGTCTTCGCTACAGAGCATCTTGAGCTCACTTTCTCCAGAAGAAGCATCCCAGCTTCTTAACTTTCCAAGATCCAACCCACCAATTCCTTCAACTACGTGGTTGTCTCCCAAGAGAATGGCAGTTGAATCTGTGCCCCCTTCTGGTGGAGCTCAGTCTCTTCTGCCTCATGTGGAACAATTGAGCAGTTCTCACTCGGTCTCTCAAAACCTTGTGTCACTGCCGCCATTTCCTACAAGAGAATGCTCAGTTGATCAAGAAGGAAGCACCGATACCCATGGTCACCAACTCTTTGGAGTTAGCCTAGACAATTCGTCGCCACTGGCCCAAAATGGAGTGCCGAACCTTCGGGGTGTTTGCAGCGAAAATGATTCAACATCCATGCCATTTGCTGCTTCTAATTTTCTCAGCACCACAGGAAATGATTTCACCCTGAATCCAACAATGACAACTTCCAGTTGCTTGGATGAATCAGGATTTTTGAATTGTGCAGAAAACGTGGGTCAAGTTAACCCACCAAACAGAACCTTTGTGAAGGTGAACAATTTGATTTCTCTCTCCGCTACTACTAAATGTGACTGTTCCATCTGACTCAATATCAGATCATGCTCTTCATTTTAGTACTTGGAATATCATGGGGTTGCTCATTTACTCTTCCAAAATTGTGGATGTTTGCATTCTCTTATGCAGTATTCTGAGTGCACAAAAATTAAGACATCATTGATTTGATAGATTACTTTTATCAATCTTTCTTGATTTATTACATGATCTTCTCCTGAATTACTTGGTATTACTGGTGTTGGCAGGTTTACAAATCGGGGTCCTTCGGCAGGTCACTAGACATCACCAGGTTCAACAGCTATCATGAGCTGCGTAGTGAGCTTGCTCAGATGTTCAGCCTTGAAGGCAAATTGGAGGACCCCATGAGATCAGGCTGGCAGCTTGTATTCGTCGACCGGGAGAGTGACGTTCTTCTCCTCGGTGATGACCCTTGGCAGTAAGTCATTTCTTTTTAAATTTTCTATTATGATTTTCTTCTTCTTCCTTCTTTTTCTTTTCTTGATCACTTGTCATCCTTGTCACTAATTTGAAATTCTGGAATAATTCTGCAAGGATAAATATTCGCAATGTGGTAATATTTCCGGTATTTCTATCAGTTTTTTGATACTCAACGATGTTATAACATCGATACATTACAAATTTTTTTGAACTACAGCTATAATATCTGCATTTAGGCAAAACATAAAAAACTGGCAAGCAAAACCTAGTGAGAGCTTTTTTTTCCTTTTTGTTTTAATAATGTTGCACAAATGAAATATGCATTATGCATTTAATTTAATCCATATTTATTCATTTAATATATTGAATTATTTAATATATGACATGTAGTGTTAATGAGACATGATGTACGTGAAAATTAAACTTTAATGAAAAGTGTGCATTTAATACATGAATTAATCAATAATTCGGAGTATTGGTAAGGCCTGGCATTAATTAACTGGAGTTCGTAACGGCTAGTGTCATTCAACAGTGAAAAATACTAGATCACTTTTAAAATATAGGCAAGGAAATTTTAAACTTCATATACAAGTGTAAGGGAGTGCTCGTCTTGTTTTGGATCATGTCAATTTTTGCTTGATATGGTTCAACATTGTCATCCTCTCACACACTCCACATGCAGAGAATCCATTTCATTTTTTATTCTAGCTGAAAAAATAAAATTTGGGAATAGCGATATTCAGTTTTGGGTAATCATGCATCCGCACCAAGAAATTGAACTGTTTGATTCTTTCAGGGAGTTTGTGAATAATGTCGGGTACATCAAGATACTCTCTCCACAAGAAGTGCAGCAAATGGGCAAGGAAAGTGCAGAGCTTCTCAATGCGGTCCCAATTAAGAGGCTTTCAAATAGCAGCTGCGATGACTATGTGACCCGTCAGGACTCCAGAAACCTGAACTCTGGGATCACTTCAGTGGGGTCTCTAGATTACTGAAGAAAAGGAAAATGAAAGGAACGTATAGAAGAAGAGGTGGAGGAAGAGAAATGACTAGTATGATCTGTGATTCGCGAGATTAATGGTTCATTATCAAGGGCAGAATCACCAAGTAAGTTGCTTAAGCTACATCCCAGTTATGTAATATATTTGTCGGCCCAAACTTAATTCTATATGCATACAACACGTATTTTCAGAGGACTACGTGTAGTTTTATGATAATAGCATTTTGTTCCATTTGTCTTTTCATTAGATTTTCCATGTGTAGACTGCCCTTGAACTAATTTTCCATCCACTACAGTTTGGGTGACTTTACGAATCTTGCTTAGCGATATGTTTATTAAATTTTGTTTGTCCATACAAGTCTGTCTTCTTCTTCTTGTCTATGTGGAAGAGTAGCTGGTCGGATTTTTCACAATCCGTATGTACTGGTTTGGTTCCCTTCCAACAGTACAAACTGATTTTTAATCTGACTTTTGTTCTGCCGTGTTCTCTTCCACTAGTTAGGTCTCCGAATCCCACCGCCACCATGTGATCAAGTCATTTTCATTGATGGATTTTCCCTTCCCTTCATTAAGACGTGAAAATGGCCTCTCACGTCTTTTTCTCCCCGTTTTTCAGGTTTCCGATTACGACTTCACTTCCATATCTTCCTGTTGTTCTTCTCGTTTCCCTTCTTCAAGGCCTCTGATTCTCTGTCGGTGGGTCGAACCCGTGTTTCAAATCCTTACATCTCTCTCTCTCTCTGGCTTGTTATATATTCAATATTATCTTATGTTTTAAAAAGGTGTGGGGAGTGTATAGAACCAGCTGTAGAGCCAACTTGGGGGGGGGGGGTGTTCTTTGACTGTCCTCTTCTTAAATATGCAAGTGTTTTGTGGGGTCTGTTTTTATTTGAATGGGGAGATAGTGATGGTGACAGCACTATGGAAGAAAAACACACATCAAACAGAGATATTGTTATGTGGTGTTTCTTCATCTCCATTTTTTTTTCTTTTTATTGAAAATGATATAAGATATGATATCTGTATTGGTTGATTGTGTCCTTTTGTCTTTGGTGTTGTGTGGTCCACCTGGGGTGGGGTTGGTTTGGGTTGGGTGGCCATTCTTTCAGCCTTAAAAAAAAGCCTCACATGGGATGATTAAAGAAATTGTCCCAGCCTTTGAATTACTTGTCCTCTCTCTCTCTCTCCTTTGGAAAGGGAATAGACTCATAAATATTATCCATGTTCTATTTTATATTTAAAAGAAGGATAATGCTTTGTATAGTATAGTCTCTCCCGTTTTGATATTTTAAGGGTTTTTTTTTTTTGCATTTATACCATTAAAAAATATGTTATTTATTTGTATATTACTACAATTAATCTATTTATTCGTATACAACTAGATTATTTTTTATTAAATTTTTATTAAAATCGTTAAATTCTTGAAAAAAAAGACCAAAGGAATCTTATTTTTTATGTTGCATATTATTCTTTACCGAGTACAAAATTTATTAGGGAAAAATTGTTACGAACTCCCTGTAATCTTTTAGCTAAATTGGTTTTGGTCTTTGTCGTCACTCTAACTAATTAAACTTGTAGTTAACTCTAACTAGACATTGTAGATTACTAAAATATCATTCCCAAATATAATTTTAAAGATTATGTTAGTTTGATAGAATATTTCTAGAATATTCTTCTTTTTTACGGATAACTGGGGGACTAAAATCATTAATTACAGTAGAATATAGGAATCTACAGTGATTTAAGGATTTTACAAGGATCAAAAATGATTTAATTAAGATTATGGGGAGTTATATCGATTTTTCCCTATTTAGTATTATACCATAAGAAAAATATATTAATTTTAACATGAAAATGATAAATTTCATCTAAAAAAATAACCATAAAAATTATTTATTAGAAAAGGCATAGTAATTGTTAATACTTACATTAATAGAAATAAATAAAATTAAATTAATTTGTGAACAACTAATCATATATATACAAATTATAAAAAAAAGAAAAAAAAAGAGGAAAGGTGTAAGATTGAGAAGGGGTGAGAGAGAGAATGACTCATAGATCATGGTTGATTCGGAAAGAATACGAGATTAAATTATGTTATGTCATGACATATTATGTGAGGTTATTTTTGTAATTTTCACTTCTTAGTGAAGAATTAACTCTTGTTAAGTTTGGTTTTGGTTAAAAAAAATAATAGAGGGGCATATTTTGCATTAAGAAAAATTCAAATGCTATAAAAATAAATATTTTTGATAGTATAAAAATAAATAATATATTTTTTTTATGATAACATGCAAAAAAAACCCTTTTTTTTAAAGGTGAATACTTGATTTAAAGAATAATGTATTTTTATAATGAAGAATATATTCTAAATCATATATATTTTGTTTAATGAGATAATAATAAATAAAACTACGTGAAACAATGCACAAGTGCACTACAAGGTATATTAATTGGACCTACTCGGAATCTAAATTGCATCAGGCCCATTTGATTATTTTACTAAGAATTATTTTATGTGGAATCTAAATTTTATTGAACTGTTTGATTTTAAATATTGGAATCTAAATTATTTTATTTTTCATGTTGGCACATAAAAAATGATCAATAAATTTAATTAGATACCTAACTCTAAATATATCACAACTGCAAGAAAAGGATTAAGATAACATAAATAAAATTACATAAAACAATCAAATATATAATTAAAAGCAAAATGAAAGTAATCACTATAATAATTGGATGTGAGTATTTATATAAATAGAAAAACCAATATCATATTAAGTGTCAAAATAAACATCTTTTCTAAATAAAACAAAATAAAAAAATAAAAGATTGTATTATTTAAATATTTATTACACTCTAAATGAACCAAATTTTTCACAACTTGAAATTTGTTTAATATTAATGAGAGAGAGAACCAATGAGAGAGAAAAAACGAGTAGAGAATTATTTTTTAAAACAGGGATATGATTTATAATTTTTAAATCATGTTATTAATGGAGAGATATACAATCCATCAGGATATTTCCTCAAAATTTGGTGGGATTTTGATGCAAACAAAATTTTCATTTGCCTGGATTATATAAATCAGTGAGACCCACATTTTTTCCCTTTAAACTATTTGGTTAGTGGAGTTATTTTTCAGTGTTTTTTAATTGCCAAAAATATTAATAAACTGATACATAACTTAAAATTTTAATTCTTTACCTAAAAGTGAATAATAATTGCACATTAAAATATTTATTTAATAATAAATAATTTAAAATAATAAATAAATAATAAATATAATCATGAGAGATGTTCAAGATGCATGGTCATGAGCGCATTTGCATCATGAGGTAATCTTGAACGAGACGATTGGCGCTTGCTGACTCTATTCCTTTTATTTTCTTTTATTTTATTATTTTATTCTTGTCTACCCTCTCTGTCCTTTTAAAATTTGTAATTTATTTTTTAATAATAAATCAAATAACAAATATTTATCTACCTGCAGTTTAATAAATAAATAAATATATAAAATATCATTTTGTTAATTGATAGTTATAATAATAATTGAACAAGAATCCATCAAGATTCCCAAAATCCCACCAAAATGGTGGAGATGCGACTCTATTTTCTTATGTTTCCTTTAACAATACTATCAATTAAGCTAATGAATTTGAATAATTTTTCTAGTAATCCTAGGATGGAATCAAAATTCATTTTAAAATATTTTTCATATGTGCGATGTGGCAGACAATCTTGTTTACAAGTAACATCAATCATGTTTATAACTCGTACATATGACATGTCTAACAAATTACATATTTGTTAAACAAATTGTGTAAATATTCACTATTTTATAAATAAATCCATAGAGTATATACCTCAATTTATGAAAACATATACTTTATATGCTTCATGTACATTTTAAACAAAAATTAAAAGTATCTGAGGATTGCATGTTGGGTTGAAATAAATCAAATCATGAAACCACATTCAACTGTTCAGATCTTGATTTGAATTCTATCATCTTCAACAAACTAGACAATGTAGGCATCATAATATCCTCCATAGATGCAATAGTGGTACAAGATTCATCATGGCAAGCCCATTGGGCTTCACACAACAGAATAGGATCCCACCTGGACCTGGCCCATGGATTCTAGTGTTCTTCAGTATCCTATCTAACAAAAATTATGGTACATACAAGGAACACCATATAATATAAATTCATTCACTTTTTGATGCACATTTTTTCTATAACAACAATACATTAGGACACCATTCCAAATCCATGAAGGGAAAAAAATGGTGTCAACACAACATGATTTTTTGGAGTGTGTGAGAGTTCTCTATAAAGCATTACCAGAGGCAGCAGAGGTGGACAGAGGTGGTTGGGACACGGCCATCTCGGCGGATGCACTCCACTTGACGAGCGGTTCGAGCAGCATTTCGATCCCTCCTGGCTCTGGCTGCCGCCCGTTTCTCTTCAGACCGCCGCTTTGTTAACGACATCTTGTTCGTTACCTTCTCTCCTGCTTGAGCCCTCATTTGCTCTGCTTGGGCCTGATCATTCATGCATTCAGTCATTCCTGAAGTCTTAACCCAGTACATGAAAAATCTAATAGAGTATATACTTGATTGAAGAGTGTATACTCTATTAGAGAAAATGCAGGAACATATTTGTTTCATTCATTTAGGTGTCAGAGTATGAACTTCATTAGACAAGTACATATCTTTTTAAAAAATTCAAAAAATGTGTTGGAACCGCGAAAATGACTGAGTACCAACATGTTCCTAGTAACAATTTTGTATTTGTACAAAGTTATGATATGTTAAAATAACTTGCATCTAAATGACCAGATATGTTATACTGCATAACATCTGGTCGTTTACATGTTGGGAACATTCTATGGAGCATGGACACGACACGATTCGGACACTGCAAATAAATTTAGAAAAACTAGGATACAAACATGGTAAACACCCATTAATGAATAACTAAATATTATATATTATAATTATTTGAAAAACAATGCACATCCATATATTACAAAAAGTGGATATATCTACAAGGGTTTATCAATTATCAACTCTATTGAGATTTTAACACCATCTGACTTCTTCAAGTATAGATCTTACAGTAGTTATTAAGAAAGAAGTTAAATTGTTATACTGCGTAAGTATTATGCATCCACACTGTGTCCATCCAGTCCCTAATGCATGACCAAGATTTAGAAAAGCATCTTTGAAATTCAGACACACATGGGACATTTTTCAATACGTATCTGTGTGTTGTCATGTCCCCTGTTTGATAATTGATGCATATCAAATAGGTATGGTGTAACATTTTCATTGAAGTGTCTATGCTTTTTAGGTTCTCATTGAATTAATTGTTCTTTAACCTATACCAATATTTTGCTAAAAAATATATGGAAGAAGATGGCAGTGATAGTAGATACATAAGAAGGACCAAGTACCTCAATTTTCCTCATCTTGGCTTCAAACTTTGCTCTTTGATGATCCTCCCACGCTTGAATCTTCATCTCCTCATGCTTATATCTGAAAAACTCCAACCATTACCATCTTCAGAATGAAGAAAACCCCACTTAAGCATAATATATTTTTATTGATATTTTCACTAAAATCTTGATTTCCATATATAATAAGGGTCCATTTAGTAATCCTGGTGCCGAAAGAGAATTTCTCAATCTTCATGAATGTACTAACATCTTGATTTCTATATATAATAAGGGTCAGTTTAGTAATCCTGGCCTAGATGGAGAATTTCTCAGTCTTCATGAATGTAATTTTGAAGATTTCATAGGAGAAAGGAATAAAGAGAATTTTGCTTGTGTCGCCGAGGAATGGCCACATAAATGAAGGATTCCAAACATAATTTTTCTGGGGTGCTCTAATAGAAGAAAAATGAGAATGAACGTCAAACTTGCCCTAGGAAAATTGCGTTTAAAATTCTTCATTCCTTTGTTCATATATAGATATCCTAGACAAAATTTCTCATTTAACAGAATCTAGTATTGCATATTTTCATCATGTTAAGGAGTAAAACCTGGCAGCATGTTTAGATCTCTCCACTTCCTCCCACGCCTCCGCTCGCATCTTGAACTCGACCTCCTCATCTTTATTTATACTATTCGTCTCCAAAGGAGGACAGTCACCAGGCTCATCGTCGTCCTTACTTGCCCACGCTGCAATGTTCAACTTACCAAGTTGAACACCAAGGGCGATGATCTCTCTCCTCGTCTTCAGCTGCAACTCTCTTTCTGATAATTCAGTAGCTTTGCAGTCACCATCCACCTCTGCTGGTGTTGATGTTGGTGCTCCTCTTCCGGGAGTTGATGGCATCGAAGAAATGGGGCTGTGTGAGGTGGGCGTTGTGGCATCGATTGGAGTTCCGGTTCTTGAGGGTTCTTGGCTTGCTACTGGGGTCATCTCTGTCCCCATATCCCTCATGCACACAGACCTCACAGTGGGGACAACTGCACATTCCATAAGATGAGCATGAGTAGAAAGTCATTTTATTCTACAATGGTAAAGTACATACATCCATCAGGTTTATGATTAAACACCTATTTGAGAGAAGTGGATTCTCACAAAGGAAGCCTATTGTTTCTCATGATTCTCAAAATAGTACAACATGCTTTTCATAAGGCCCCCTTTGTTGGTGTAATCGTGGTATAAAACTGAAATGGTGTTCTGGTACCATTTGACAGAATGTAATTTTTATTTATTATCTAAACTATGGTTTAAATAGTGTACCTGCGAGATGGATTAGGATTTATATCATTTTTTCACATAGTGATAGAGATACATACATACAATAAATATACTTATATAAAGTGTTAATAAAAAAATGGGTGCAACAATCACCTGTCACCTCTTTTACATTATCAAATGTTTCAATTAAAAGTAAATGTTATTTAGAAAAGATGCATGAAGATAAAAGTGGATCAAGTTTAGGAGTAATAGCCAAAAATCTTAACCTATTGCTAAAGGGGACCTAAAAGATCAATGTGAAATGTAGACAAGTCTCACTCCATATCAATGTCTGAGATCGACAAAATTGTCGATATCATAGTTACATGAACTGATTGGAAGAAAATGATTGCAAGTAACATCATTTAAAACCAAACCTATTTTGCATGTTCAGTTGTCTGATATGGTTCCTTGCTGTATAAAATGAAAACATGGAATCTTAAATGGCTTACATGGTATCTAATAATAATGGGTTTAAATAGTTTAGTTAAATTTCTACAAGATTTGGTTTAAACCTCTTAGGCCCCCTTTGGCAATAAGTATATCACAATGTAAGGTACTGTAATATCCATGAATTTTGAGCCCACTTAAATCTTTGGAAACTTGATAATATAAATCAATTTATCTTTAATTGGCATTCAGGTTTAATCAGTACAGATTTTTAAATAAAATTTTTACTTCTAAGTGAAATGTGTGATTATATAAAAGAGAGGCGAGGTCGATTCATGCACCTACTAAATATTAACACTTTACATAAGGTTGAAAGAAATAGAATAAATCTGAATCCATCTCTCAGATGACCTAGATATTTTACCATAAGATATTACTAATATCTTCACAGTCAAGTAGTATTATAATACCATTTCAGCTTTACACCATGATTATACTGATCATTATACTACTGCTAAATGGGGTAATTAATGTACCATGAAAAATAATCTCATAGAACAAATATCCTTACCTGTAGTACTAGAACATGTAATACTGCTTCCTGTACCTGCAGATTGAGAGCTATCCATTTCCTTCTGAATTCCATTTTGGCTCTCCGAAACAGGAACAAAAGAGAACTGCTCCACCGAATTCTGTGACATTGTTTGGTACATATTGGCCGGCTTAGTCATCTGTCGATTTGTCTGGCCTTGCAACAAAATCCTCTTCGAGAGGTTCGATTGCGTGTTTCGAGTTGATACCCACTTTTCCGCATCATTCCACTTCGATGGGACGGGCCTTGAAAAAGGCCCCATCACCACGGAATTGTGATGCGCGGTTCTCTCCCCTCTGTGAAACTCGAAGCTCGACACGCTCACATTGTCATGTCCACTGTCATATTCGGCGCCATCGTCTTCCAGAGATCTCACCGGATGAATCCTAACACGATCCGCTGCTTGAGATTCCGAAATTGAGGTGATCACACTTTCGCTATCCTTTGAACTACCTATAATGAGGGACTCAACCAATCAATGTAAAATCAATAATCATTTTTACAGACACCACGTCACTAACTCAGCATAGAAAACACAGGAATCAATCCTTTGATTATGTTTTTTATGCTTATTTTGTGCTTGAATCAATCAAATTAAATGGGTCTATTCATCACATATGATGATATGATCCCATTCATTTGATAAAATGAGAACCATCTAATTTAAACAAACAAAAACAAGCACAAGCAGATGATCCATTCCCAAAAAGCCACTTAACGGAATATATATATACTCCATTATACCAATATATAATCTATTACGAAAAATGTGAAAATATATGCATTCAATTATATGAGTACGTAATTCTTTAGCCAAGTATATACTTAAAAAAAAAATCAAAACATGTGAGGTCTGCAAAAGTGACTACAAAAAGTGAAACAAACACTAAGAGTACAAAATCTAACCACTTTCATTGGCATTGTCATTTTGGGCTTCTAATAAACTGTTCTTCGCCTGATCCGAGTTTCCAAGCTTAGGTGGAGAAGCTCTGGGAGAGCTATTCACTGATTTTCTTCTCTGATTGTGAGCCCCCAAAAGTTTCATCCTTAACTTAGTAGGAGAGATCATCCCAGTCTGAAAAAAGAAGAAGAAAAACACACCAAAATCAACTCATCAAAGCAAAAATATGTCATGAAATCCATAAAAGATTATAAGATCACTTGACCCAAATCTATTAGTAGGGACAAATCAGCCCATTATTTACAAATCAATTGAAAGGGTGTTCACAATGACCACAAAAAAAGTACACAACATTGATAACCACATGGAACAATGACTCACTGTGACAATCAGAACCAACCCACATGTTCCATTTCAGATGTCTTTCAATATGATGAATCACAAACTGATGCAACAAAGCCTTTTTTTTTTTTTTTTGAAAAAAAGAAAAGAAGACCCCAACAGAGTAAACTGAGAGACTTCAATGAACCAATGCCCAGAAATGTATTCGATCTCTTTGTGGGTGGGTGGTGAAATGAAACCATACCTGAGCTTTGTGTATCCTCTCATACTCCATTTTTTTAGAGAGAGAGAGAGAGAGAGGGAAATCTAATCTAATCTACAAAATCATAGATATGAAGAAGTGTTTTTGTAGGCAGAGACAGAGTGGTCGGTGGTGGTCTTGGAAAACCGCGGGACACGATTTTTTTGAATTCCTCTGCGATTCATTGGATTCACTCGGCGATCTTTCTGGGGGTGACAAAAGGAAACCCCATCTTTGGTTATGGTTATGATTAGTCCCGGTTATGCAAAATTAAAATCAGTTTCAGTCTTTCATACGAGGAGGGTGCATGGTGTGTGTACTTATTTACAAGAGGTAATGATATATTATTTGACATGTGAACATTAAATAAAATATTTTTAATAAAATAAATCAACATATTTATTTATCAAATCATCTGTTATCATCTTTTATAAATTAATTTATCTACGTGTTATATTATTTTTTATCTTTTATAATTTTTTACAATATCTTATTGACATTTTATTTCAGTTTATCTATGGTCAATTAAACAAAAAAAATATATTATTATATTTTTAACGAGAATAACTGAAAATATAACTGAAATAAATGATCGATTTTTTATCTATGCTAAAATAATTATTTATCTAAAAAATAGTTTATATTGCTAATTAAGCGATGCTTGGGGTGACAAAGGAACTCATCCTTGATTATGGTTACTTCTGGTGATGCAAAATTTAAATTGGTTTCAGATTTGGAATGTGTTATTCTATTTAATCTATTTCACTTATTTAAGTGAAGCTCACATTTCAAATCACACATCATTATTTCTTATAAATGAGGAAGTTCACATGTCAAATTATTTTTATCATTTATAAATTATTATTTACATTTTATTCATATTTTACCCGCATATCCATAGTCAACAAAACAAATTATTATTACATTTTTTAATTATAATAATTAAAAAACATAATTAAATAAAAAAGACTTATTTATTATCTAAAAACAATTATTTATCTCGAAATAGATTAGATAGCTACTAAAAACGGGCTAAAAGGAAAAACAAAGTGAGAGAAGCATAAGAGGGAGAATGTCATCGGGGACCACCCCCTCGCCGATTTTTTCACGATTAGTTCAGACTGAAGGAGTAGTAGGTCTTATTTATTTATTTATTTTTGTACTTGCAAGCCTGACATTTTTATTTATTCTTCTTTTTTTCAACAAAAACAAATCCTAAATTCAGTCACTCAGTCAAACGTACTTCCCAATACTTTTTACCCTAACCCATACCCATATAGATTGCTAGGGTTTGGTATTATTTTTTTATTTTTTTTGTGTAAAATGATTTTCATATATTTTAAAGAACCCTATTAAAAAGATAAAACACCATTTAATCCACCATTAATATTAAGTTTTGAGAATCGGAATCTAATCATCTAATATAATGCCCTAAAACATGTAATTATATATATATAAAAGATGTGTATATACTCCTACAAGCTATATATATTCTCGTATAAAATATATATATATATATATATATATATATATATATATATATATATATATATATATATATATATAGATTTCCGATAATATGCGGTCGTGCGGATTCGACGTGCGTCGTCCGATCGCGGGTCCATCGCATCCAACGGTCGACGTGAATCGCACCCGACCGTCCGATGCGATGGACCCGTGATCGACGGCCCGTGAATCGCGACCGCACGACCGCACGACCGTATAATATCACGACTCTATATATATATATATATATATATATATATATATATATATATATGCCGACGATTAGGTGCGGTGTGCGGTCGGTGCGGTGCGCGACGTGAGTCGTCCGATCGCGGGTCCATCGCATCCAACGGTCGACATGAATCGCACCCGACCGTCCGATGCGATGGACCCGTGATCGACGGCCCGTGATCGCGCACCGCACCGACCGCACACCGCACGTAATCGGCTCCCATATGCCGACGATTAGGTGCGGTTCAAATTTTGGTATGTATTCAGATTACAAAACATGAATATTAGAACACAATGCTACATATAAAGAATATTCCATGTGAACACTTAAAAAAATCATTTAATGACCATACTTTGATATACACTAAAGTTTCTTTACATATAATTTGTATAAAGTTTTTTTTCTTTTTTGAGGGAAGTTAGACCTTTTAACCATTTATAAAGTTTTTTTTTGTTATTTTTGAGATACCAAAGGTTCTTCATTGAGATACTTGTACAATATAATTTTTTAACCCTAATCAGATAATCTAACTATATATTTTCTCTCAGATGCCCATTAGCTTAAGTGTTTGATTTGTATGCCCAAAGCTCTAGATGATAATATATATTATTGCAATACATTGTATTTGCCTTTTTTCAATGCTATTATTATATTACTAGTTCTCCAATGGGCATACCATATACTATATTAGATAGATTAATAATTTAATATAGTCCTATTGTTCCCCAAACTTCAAAGTTACAACACCTGCAAAAATATTGGGGCATATTGGGTTGCTCCCAACATTCTTTTTCTAAATTTTTATATTGAACAATATTTTATTATGGAATTAAATAAAATTTTGTAAAAGCTTAAGAGTCATGTATCTGAACAGCTCTTGTTTGAAAATAAAACACTTTTGAATCATGTCGGCACTGAGCGTGTCTCACAACATTCACATGTGAAGTGAAACAAAGAGTTCAAAATGCATGCTTTTATTATTATTTTTTGAATGATATCTTGTCCACTTTTGTGGAATTGTAGTGATTTTGAGGGTGATATTTCTGGGTTGTTGGGTTCAAATTTTGGTGATTTGACCCATTAGGACTTTGGGATGGTGTGGGGACCCACACATTCATTATTATTTTTTAGGATCTTGGTCGTAATCATAACATAATTAAAGTAATATATAATATCACTTATAAATTCTATTATAAACGCTCGCGATTAATTACGACGAACGACGGGTGCGATCGCAACGTGGGCCATTTGATCACGGGTTCATCGCATTCGACGGTCGATGTGAATCGTACCTGACCATCCGATGCGATAGATCCATGATCGACGGCCCGTGATCGTTGTCGCACCCGTCGTTCACCGCACCTAATCGGTTCCCCTATTATGAATACGTAATTGATTTTTAGAAGAGAATTAAAATATCAAAATGTATATGAGCTGTAAAATGGATTATACACTCAACTATGTGTAACATGTTTTTTCTTTTTCTTTTTTTGAATTAAGGGTACGCATGGTTACAATACTTTATATAAAATATACGCATCAGACTATAATTATTTTAACTTTTACAATGTGTGATCATTATTGACTCATACAACTAATCATAGGATTAGAGGCTCGCATGACACAATTTAACCAAACTTTCACACATTCTTTTTCTTGACATATGGTACCACTGTGCTTATAGGATGATTTGGATCTTAGGTCTGAAGACTCCCACAAATTATGTTTTATCTTTTAGGGGCTGTTTGATAATTAGGTTTGGATAGATTCTGCTTTCTTTGAAATCTGAAAGCTCTGATTATCTTTTCAAACAGCCCAACTTAATTGGGAATCATTGGATAGCTTTGGGTTAATTTATGCATAGAAAGTTGTGTTTTTCAAAGCTCCCAGATACTGCTTTTCGGGGAATCAGCTATTTTGAAATCAGAGGTGGTAGGCGAAATGACCAATTTAACCCTAGTGACACCTAGAAATTACACCACTTTATAAGCCATCACCCACTCTCTCTCGTTCTTGGAGTTTTTTTTCTGGTCCATCTCCTTTGAAACCCAAATATGGCACCTCCGACCAAAATAACATCCATCTCTTTTAAATCAATGATAAGTTTCAGCCGGCCAAAAAATCATTCCATCGACGATCTATGAACATTATGTTCCACCATCACATATTAGTTCCATAATCAGTCATCGCCCACTCTCATCTCTCATATGAAACGAAATGGAATATACAAAAAACTACTGTTGAATGGAGGAGAGGCACGTCGATGAGTAGGTTGACAGCCAGCGGAGCCACGGCCAGGGCTGCAAATTTTCTCAGATAGATGATCGGATGGGAAGAGAATGGGTGAATTGGGAGGTTGTGAAACCTTCGTCAGTCATTGGAGAGGACAAGGGCAAAATAGTAATCTAACCCAATGAATTTTTTAAAGTATTGATTGTAACCAAATATCACCTAAATTACACCTCTTCAAAAACAACTTCTGTTATCAGCAACAAACGTGATTTCTGAATTAAAAAAAAATCCCAATAAAATTCAAGGTTTAAAATCATCTTAAAAAACAGTTTTATTTCAAAAGATACTTTTCAATCTATATTTCCAAATGGACCTTAAAAAAAAGATTCCCACAAGGCATGGGACTCTCCCATTGATTCTTTCATTTTTTTTTAGGTAAATGTATAAATTTAAAATTATGAATTTTAATTATTTTTTTTGTCAACTACCAAACTAAGGGATAGAAGGCCCACTCATTGATTATTTCATGATCAATCAATTGTTAGATGTTTTGTTTTTGGCCTGTTTTTCAAAGGAGTCATAATTAAGGTCTTTTTAAATAAAAAATAAAAAAATTGGGTCAAAGTGGGTTCAATTGAGATTGGAAAAGAGTGGGTGGTCCCTGATTGATTGTGTAGTAAATTGAGAATTTGATTTCAAAAGATTCTGGGTGGAGGGCGTTGTTTGTTTTCTGGATAATTTATCCATATTCAAAGTTGGATTCGAAGTTGGAGGACTGATTTTCAATTTGGTTTGAAATTTTGTTTGGGCAAGACTTTTATATATTTATAATTTGTCTTAGAATATTTATTTATAAATTTGAATAGACAAACATTGTATAAAATAGTTCTATCAAAGTATAAAATACTTACCACAACTCATACACACAAGTCCCAAAAGGGATGCAGTGCTGTGGTCTAGTTCTGGTGGACTGCTTAATTTTGTCATACTAGCAGCAGAATCACAATGTATGTCTGGGACTGTGTCACCCTTTTTAAGTGTAATGGAAAAACTCATCCATACAAAACAAAACAACTTTTATATAATTATTATAATTATTTGTTGTTTATATATTATTCTTACCCTCGTGGATAGGTAATTCAATTAACACAGAGAAATGTTACACGCAATCCGCGGGACAACCCCGCGTGCAGTTCATTTATCTTGATAGGTACTAACGAGACATTGCATTTATAAATGAGTTTTTAAGAAATAACTTTTCACCAAAAATAGTTTTTGAAATAGCTTATGATGCGTTTGGATGTATGTTTGAAACGTTAAGATTTTTAAAATCTTCTGTGTTAAACTCGGTTTTGAAAACATTATTTTATTAACCTTTCAGTCGTTGGATTTTTTTTTTGCCGAAAAAGATAAAAAGGGATTAAAAAGCTATACAATAAAAATGTGTATGGATCTACGTTTGATAATATTTCGCTTTTCAGACGCGGAATATGTCCAAACGCAGATCTAATTTGCGCCTTAGAGAATACATGGTTTTGTGAAATTCTTTTATTTTTTTTATTACTAATGCTTATTTTTTGCTTTAGAGGCATTTGGAAACGGGGTATGTAGAAGTGGAATAGCGGCAAGAAAAAAGGCAATGTAGCTGAGCTTAGTTTGAAAGTCTAACAGCTTATATTTCATGATTAGTTCATCATAATATACCTTTCTAATGGAACATTGATATATTCAGTCCATTTTACAGTCTGTCTGCAATCTTATACACTAAAATAGTGTAATATATAATATCATAGTGTATAATGCACTATTATAGTGTATGAGGCTATAAATATTTTTATTTTTCTAAAGAAAAAAATACGCTAGTACATCTCATTATACACTTTAAATTGTATAACAATATACATTTCAATAAAAAAAATTAAATGGTGGGGGTTGCATGAGAGGTTGCACATATTATTTTCCTTTATAATAAGGAAAATGTTAGACTCATTCACATTCACCAACCAAAACTTAGACTTTGCATGTTTTCATTTTTTTAAAATAGCAAACATCATCTAATGAAGTATGTGCTTTGATAAAAAATGCGTACCACTCCATTTTAAGTTGAATGGATCCATTTTTAGTAAGTGTAAGAAAATATTTAATAAAATATATGTAACATCTAACGAGGTATATGTTTCACTAGATTTCTAATGTGATATATAAGATTGTGTTTTTGACTGAGAAAAAAAAAGAGTGTAACATACTTCTAATAATGTCTATTCTCGTGGGTTGATATGGGCCTAGGCCCAAATCTGACTAGCCCAGGACCCTGGTGTGGGCCTACCAATTATCAATGGAAAAAAATACACAGTCCCATTGCAGCTCCAATTGCAGTCCATCCCATTTTTCATTTTCTTAAAAATCATACACTCACCTTTTGAAGTGTATGTTGTTATATAAAATGAAGTATATACTGAGATACATTAGTCTATTTTTTCATAATGAAAAAATGAAAAAAAAATTGAGTCATATACTATGATAGGACTCATACACTATGATAGTGCAGTATATATTACGTTATCATAAGATATGGAGCTGCAAAAACAGGCTGTAAAAATAACTGTGTGGATCAGCGCTCATTATCAATTGAAGTGCTACTGCCACGTGGGCTTCATGCTATAGCCCATTTAGTGCACATGCACTTAATCCATAGCCCACTGTGGTCTGGCCTGAGCCATAAATGTATATACTTTGAAGTATATGCTGAGAAGATATTTTTAAAATCTTCAGTTTTTGTAACTGTGATGTTTGTTTTGACATATTTTAAATGAAAATGTTTTGACATATTGTAACTGTAACCGTGCTTGTAAATCACATTGGTTTTTTTTTTATATATAAAAATCATATACTCTTTAATTGAAGTAAATATTGTTATATGAAATGAAGTATATATTGAGATATATTAGTATATATTTTTTTACTTTAAAAAAATGATTAATTTTTTTGCACTATACACTATGATAACACAATATATATTACGTTATCATTGTATATGAGGCTGCAAAGGGGGCTGCAAAATGGACTGAGCGTATTAACACTTTATTTAAAAAAAGTATTTTCTACTTATTATTTATTGGATCACAATGTTGATTGAAAGTTATAATAATTCACTTTATTGTATGATTATATATTGTTTTTTCAGTTTGGTTGTTCAATTTAGCTTCCAAAGTGATTTTGTGATGGCGCTAGCTTTTGAACTACAAAAAGCATCTCGTGATTCAGAACATTTAAATTCACAAGAAGATGTTGTTAGACTGGAAAAATAAAATAAAGATTGGAATCCAACTTTTTTAAAACAAAATAAAAATGAAATCCAACTTTAAATCACTAAAACAAGATTAGGGCACAAGGAAGAATCTGTGCATTCAAAACAACATGATATGTTTGCTATGTGAAGAAGATTGAAGATAGTAAAAACGAGATTTTGGAATATTGAGTATTTTTCTGATTGTTGTTTTAATTTTCATCTAAAGATAACAACTAAATGATATTTTTAGTAGATATTCATTTGTGATGTAGAGCTTGAAAAACTCTATAACAAGGATGATGATGTGTCCTCTTTGAGATATTCCACATGGCATTGAAGAAGACGTTGAAGATCTGTTTGAATTGGGACACTTGCATAGTGCATGTCAAAGTTTCTCCGACACTCAAAGTAGAAAAGTGTCTATAATTTTTCTTAAACTAAATTGTGGATGACAATATTTCATTCATTTACTAAAAGAGTGTGTGCTGTGTATGCTTCGTGAAGTCTAATGGTTAGCAACCACATGGCATAGTTGACAGCTACTTGTAATTAATTTGAGATCATAATCAAACATGTTTTTATTTATCCATGCGTTCGAGTTGTAAGTGTCATGACTGGGGGGACCAACTCTTATGCCCTCAACCTGATCACAACCCAATTGCAAACTACATCGGTTTTCCTTTTTTTTTAAATCATACACTTTCTAGATGAAGTACATGTTATTATATGAGATAAAGTATATACTAAGATGCATTAATATAATTTTTAAAATTAAAAATAATAAATTTTTTTACGTCATATACTATAATAGAACCCTATATACTATAATAATACAATATATATTACGTTATTATATTTTGATTGCAAAATAGAATTACGTTTTTTTTTCCACATGAATCATTAGTCAAACAAAATTACGAAAAGAAACCAAAAAAAAAGAAAAGATTGATGTGACATGGATGTTAAATTTAAGTGTCACATATCAATTGGTCTTATAAGTACTTATATCATGCATCAGACAATAGCTTCTATATCATGTGGTTTTGATATGCATTACATAATAATAAATATAATGTTAGATCTCATTGTAAAATTCTACCTATTAATATTTGGAGGATTCTATGATACCTTATATAGCAAATTCTTTTTTAGTTAATTTTTATATGACAATTTGACATATCAAGTTTGGAGAGTACCAAGGTGTCCAAATCTTCTATGCATATAATGATATTTTTATGTATGCAAAAAATATTATATTATCAAAATATATCCTTAGGACTCTTTTATCACTAACATTTTTAAAAACGTTAAATTGTACATGAATGTCATTTTAAGGGTATTTACTCACAACATAAATATTTTAAGTTTTACTAACATAAAAATTGTAAACATGTTCAAACTTTATCATTAAAAAACGATAAAAAAACCGATCTCTAAAGAAAAGATTTACTTGCATATTACATATAGAATCCAATGTCCAATTTTATTTTTCTAAAAAAGGAATCATTGTTTGGAGATAGTCAGGTCGGGTCGGGCTACAGAATTTGATTTT
Source organism: Acorus calamus (assembly GCA_030737845.1). Classification (NCBI taxonomy): domain Eukaryota; kingdom Viridiplantae; phylum Streptophyta; class Magnoliopsida; order Acorales; family Acoraceae; genus Acorus; species Acorus calamus. The sequence goes on along the minus strand of CM060858.1, from coordinate 5,567,049 downwards.
CAACCTTCTTTCATTTTCTGCATTGCTATATAAAGACCATCTTTGCGCATATTTAAAAATAGGTGGTTGTTACATCCAATTTTTACATATAATCCCACTTATAGTCTTAAATTTTTGACAAAGTAAATACTTCATTAATATATTAGTATAAAAAAAGAGTTTTCCATTTGTTAAAATTTATTAAATAAAAAATTTAACATGAATTTTAAATTTGTTTTGCATACATACCTCTAAAAAACACTCTATATCATCAAAATACCCCCATTGAAAATCCTATTACCACGAGTACCGTGAAAAAAATGTTAAATTGCATAAAAATACCTTCTTTATTCATACACAATATGAATATTTTAGATTTTGTATTCATGCATAATTTAAACTGCATGAAGTAATAATTTACAAGGAGTATTTTAATAAAATGAGATTTTTTTTCAGGGGCCCATATGCAAAAAACCTCCATCAAGTTCACAATTAATCGGGTCGGGTCGGGTTGGATATGGAGACGCTGACTTCCTTAAAAAGGTCTACTAATCGGTACATCATCAACCGTCAGATTCCACCGAATCCACGGCTCCTATTCCATGACGACTAACACTCTCTTCTTCCTCTCCTCCTCCGACTAAACAAAAACAATAAAAAAAAAAAAAAAAAAAATAAAAAACCCTCTCTTTCGCTCTCGATCGAAATCAAAATCGAATTTCGATCGATCAGACCTTCGAAGAACCTCAGCTTCCATGGCGTCCCACAGACCCTTCTCAAACCCTCCTCCGCCTCCACCTCCCTCACAACCCTCCTTTCCTCCTCCACCTCCTCCTCCCACCCAAAACCCTCTCCATCACTACCCCCATCACCCCCACCACCCCCCTCTCCATCAACAACGCGGCTTCGTCCCCTCCCAACCGTCCGATTTCAATCACAGGCCACCTAATCCCCCCTCCTTCCCTTACCCTCCTTACCAGTCCCTTCCGCCGCCGCCGCCGCCGCCAGCAGCAGCAGCCATACCTCCCCCCTCCGCCGCCCCAGCAACCCTCACTCCCCCCTCCCCCTCCCTACTATCCTCCCCCGCCTCCGCCGCCACCGCCGCCTCCGCCGTCTTCGCCTCCGCCGCCGCCTCCTCAGCCGCCATCCAAGCCTTCGAGGCCGCCGGGGGAGACGGAGGAGGAGCGGAGGTTGAGGAAGAAGAGGGAATACGAGAAGCAGCAGCAGATGAGGAGGCAGCAAGAGGAGAAGAGGAGGCACCAGCACCAGCATCACCATCACCAGCAGCAGCACCAGATGAAGGAGAAGGCGCATGCGATGGTGGGTTCGACGTCTGGGGCGTGCGAGGTGCGGCAGCCGTTGCGGGGTCGACAGCGGAGAGGAAGGTGGCGTCCGTGCTGGCCGGGGAGAGGATCGAGAACAACCGGCTCAAGAAACCCACCACCTTCATATGCAAGCTCAAGTGAGTGAAGTCTTATCACATAAAAAGATGAACTTGTTGTTCTTTCATGCCCTAAATTGGATCATAGTACATGCTTTCCGTTTTGTCGGAGATTGTTTCGAACTGAGGATTGATTTGAAGTAACTTTTCTTATTTTGGTAATGAAAAAGAATGGAGCTTTTTACGTAATTATGTTAAATAACGCCCCTTGGAACAAACGGAGGCGCGTGATCCCGTAAAAAGAAAGAAATTAAATAAAACAAAAATTTAGAATTGAAATAGTTGTCTATTTTTTTCGGGATGTATATGGTTGTCTAATTAAGTACTCACATTTACAAAAATGAATATGCACGCAAATGAATTGAATGCATACCTTCTTGCATTATTTCTACGGAGCATGTACTTGATTAGAGATTTTATATACTCTATTAGAAGTAGAATGATTAAGTGTATCCGCACCCTTAAGATAATGACACCCCTCGAACAAAAGAAGATGAGGGATGTCCTAAAAAGAATGAAAGTAAAAGGAAAACCCAAAAATGATGATATAAATACGACCCAAGAATACTAGAAACACGGGTGAGCTCGTCTTTCAAAATAAAAAAGGTGGATTCCGAGACTATTTGGGAGGCGACTACGACATTGCTTCGGGTTGGGCGTCCATCCTCAAAGGAAGGAGATCCTAGTTTATACCATGTGAGGTTCTTCGGGTTTGATGATACTACTTTTTTTGGGATTTCTTGGTCACCCAATTAGTTTTTTTTTTTTTCATTTTAATTTTATCTTTGGAGATATATCATCTCCATTCTGTTCGAGGGGTTTTCTTTTCTTAGTGAGAATCCCCTACCTTTCATTTCGAAAAAAAGGAGAGGCTACAAACAGCAACCAATGGCTCCATGAAAATGTGAGCTACATCATTTTACGATTTTCTCCTACAACTCTTGAAGTAGAATTGATGATGCAAGGTTGCGCCTTATCTTTGATTATTGGTTTATTTAGAAGGGTATGGTATACACCAAATATAGCAAATGCGGAACAATGTGCCTTCCCCTAAACATCACTTCAACAAGAGAAAAAAGAACAAAATACAAAAATTACATTTGCTCCAAGCCCTGTAACAATCTTTGACACAATCCCAAGTCTTCTCCACATGTGCCAACAAATGTCATGTGGAATTATTTTCTTATTTAGATCAAGATTAGTAAGAGACTTTGAGTTGCAGGAGGGAGAAAAGGTAAAATGAAAAGAAGGGAGAGTAAAGGAGAAGGATACAATCTTGGCAATAGCCTACCATATTTCAAAAAAAAAGGGAGAAGGATAAAACAATAATTCATGGTATCTAATTTATAGTGAACCTTAGTTAGAACTTAGAGCATTCCAGCATATTTTAAATGTCATGAAGATAATATATTCATGTGTGTTAATATGCATGCGAACTTCATAAGAATCATGGAAACTTCCTCATTTTGTGTCACTTTGATTTTTCTCCCCTTTTCCTGGGAAATATCAGAACATATATTTTGAATGCAGTAGTGGTATGTTGAAGGGATGGGTGTAGATTTTTCCATACATTGCTTCATTGGAAAATTTTCTTTCTCTGTGTTTTCATTGGAATGCTTTATACTCATCTTTCCACTTTTTATTTGCTCATTGTAGGTTCCGTAATGAGCTACCAGATCCGACAGCACAGCCAAAGCTGCTATCCATGAACACCAATAAAGATCAGTATGTCCTCTTTTTTTTTAGCACTGATCAGTGATATGTTACTTTTTGCTTATTTGATTTCTTCATTTGATGTTATGCCTCTTTTTCCCCTTCAACAAGCTTGCCAGAATTGTGGTTTGAAACTTATATGGTTTTACGCTGTCATTTGTGCTGCTTTATTCATTCCCTGAATGAGATTTTGAATCTTTTGGTAGCTATCTCTTCAATTAGAGGTTTTCTGTTTCATCTGCTACTGATAGACATATGCTCAGCATAGAATAAATGACTGCATCTTGGATAAGCTTTGAAGATTCATTCCATCAATAAGGAAAATAAGAGTGGGATAGACCCATCAATTATTCAAATACAGACTTTATCATCTTGCTGTGTACTGATTTGGTTGATCTGCAATTAATTAAGCACGTTGTTTAGGTTGTTTTATTTTTTATTTTATTTGAATCGCTGAGATGAACATTTCTATTCTTTGCATTCTGGTAATGTGGCAGGTATACTAGATATACCATTACCTCATTGGAGAAAATGTACAAGCCCGAACTTGTTTTGGAGCCAGATCTTGGAATACCTCTTGACCTACTTGACCTCAGTGTATACAAGTAAGATTTGATTCTACATTCCCTTTGTTTTTTTTTGTCAAGGGTTCCTTCAAAATTTCTACTTGTCAGAATAATGAACCCTGTATTCCACTAGTGTTCCCAAGGTATGCCCACCTCTTGATCCAGAAGATGAGGCATTGTTGCAAGACAGCGAGTTGACAACCCCTGTTAAACATGAAGGCATTAAAAGAAAGGAACGGCCAGATGGCAAAGGCGTTTCATGGTTGGTTAAGACGCAGTACATCTCTCCTCTTAGCACGGATTCTGCAAAAATGGTACCAAAGGATGGAGCTTTTTTTTCTTTTTCTTTGTCTATTTTTTTTCAAGATCCAGGTACCACCTTTGGCGAATTGTTCATGTGATACTAATTTCAACTCTTTTGGCATCACCCAGTCCATTACTGAAAAGCAGGCAAAAGAATTACGAGAAACAAGGGAAGGCCGTAATATTTTCTTGGAGAATCTCAATAGTAGGTTGGTTGACCTCCAGTTCACCCTTCGTAAGGAGGTTCTGGTACTTCATGAGCCTCTTTTGTGACCATTTTTTTTCTACTGATATTATCTGACGATTCTAGGGAGAAACAAATCCAGGCCATTGAGGAATCATTTAAGGCATCCAAATTGCGCCCAGTTCATCAGACTAATCCTAAATTACAGCCTGTGGAGATTCTGCCACTGTTACCCGACTTCGAACGGTATGTCTTGCATCTCACATTGTAAACACTGTTATTTTGTTTTGGATTCCTAGGATGCATTGATATTAGTGGGGAAGCATACAAATTTTTTCTCAGCATGTTATATGACTGTGTATCTTCCATCGGTGGGTTATGTTGCTGATAAATAGTGCTTGGCATTGGGAGATTTAATTCATATAATATAGGTATGTGAAATTAAATCTGTCCCCTCCGAACTCAGTTAATTGCATTACCTTTTAGTGGATATTATCACCATAATTAAAAATAACTTCTGAACTGAAATTTTGTAATGCCTTATGCTCTTTTTTATTTTTTATCTCCTTCTCTCTTCCTCCTTTCTGTGTTATATTCTGAACTATCATGTTTGCAAGTTTTAATGTATATGTCATAGGAAAACTACCTTTCATGAAAAAGTATTTAAAAAATATCAATGCATTTATTAGATAAATTAAACCTATGCGAATCCTACTATGAGAAGCGCTTCACATTGATTCTTCAATCCTGCTAATAGATATAGATTAGTATTATACCACCTGAAGAATCAAATAGCTTTTGCTTATGATTGTATCAATGCATTTATTAGATAAATTAAACCTATGCGAATCCTACTAAGAGAAGTGCTTCACATTGATTCTTCAATCCTGCTAATAGATATAGATTAGTATTATACCACCTGAAGAATCAAATAGCTTTTGCTTATGATTGTGTAACTCAAATGCACGATATGATGCTTTTATATGAAGATGGGATCCCATGGTAGAGGGTTTATCCAATAGGTATTGATTGTGATTTGGTACCGAGTGGTGCATGGTTTTAATTTTTAAGACCTCATGGTTACTGATGTCTTTCTGCAGGTATGATGATCGGTTTGTTACTGTAGCATTTGATAATGATCCTACGGCTGACTGTGAAATCTTCAACAAAGTAGACCGATCTGTACGAGATGAATCTGAATCACAGGTGAGTTTTTTTTTTTTTTTTTTTAAATTTTGGCTGCTGTGCCTTATTGTCTATTGATTTTTTTGAGGAGCAATGTCCTTGACTAATTGATGGGTCAAAGGGTTGAGCAATTTCAGAAAAAAAATGTTCACTTTCGTATTTCAGCATCGGTATAGTAGTTACTCCCATTTTTTTTGGAGTTCAGTTCAGGCATGGCTTGTTCTTCATTTAAACTTTCATTTAATTCGTTCAAGTGGAGTAACTTGACAATGTAATGCAACAGAATTGATGTTTCTTGTTTCAGTAAAATCAGAAATTGGAAAGTAATTGTTAGTAGATTCTCTTCTAAAGTAATTTCTTTCACGTGGAATGTCTGTATTAATTATATGCCTAATGATTATAAAGTGGTAATCTTGGATGTTCTATTTTTTGTGATAATTTATATTTTCTTGATATCATCTATTATTTCTGATTTTTTATCCATCTTTCTTTTTGTGTACTGTATAGGCTATCATGAAGAGTTTTGTCAGTAGTGGCTCAGATCCATCAAAATCAGAGAAATTCTTGGCGTACATGGTTCCTGCACCAGAAGAGGTACATCATACCACCAAAGAACTTTAAAAAATGTGATTATTGTGGCATAAAATTTCTTCTTTTTTCCCTGGTCTGTTTTTTTGATATCGGAGGGACCCTCATGGCTGATCTTACGGTCAAGCTGGGAAGGCTACTTTCGCCTCTTTGCCCTGGTTTTACGGAAAATTCCTTCGAACATATTTTTTTCCCCTGATCTGTTGGTAATATGCAACCACATTAATAGAAATGAGCATAAGCTGGCTTATCACAACACAACACAAACACTCAATGGCTATGTGATCCAAAGTCTCCCTTTTCTTATTTGTTTTCATCGTTTACGGTTTACAATAAACCTTTATTCAATGAACTTCCATTGACTTACAGTCTGCTGATCAATCTTATTGGTGTTGGCAGCTATCGAAAAACATATATGACGAAGATGAAGATGTAGCATATTCCTGGATAAGAGAGTATCACTGGGATGTACGTGTCCTTGGTGTTGTATTAATGATAACTTTGGACTTTCTGCATATCAACATTTAAGATAAATTTCTTCCTTAAACATAAGTTGATTTTGGTGCACTAATGTTTATCTTTCTATGCTACAGGTAAGAGGTGATGATGCTGATGATCCTACAACATACCTAGTTAATTTCGACGACGATGCAGCACGATACTGGGTATTGCTTTAAAGACATTTCTTGTAATGATTGATGTTGATTGAGGTCCTTTACTTATAATGATATTTGTATTGCAGCCTCTCCCCACAAAACTTGTCTTACAGAAAAAGAGGGCAAAAGAAGGCAGGTCTAATGAAGAGGTTGAACAATATCCTGTCCCTTCAAGGGTGACTGTGAGGAGGAGATCGACTGTTGCTGCTATAGAGCTGAAGGATTCTCGGGTAAACTTCTTATTCCATGATTCCACCTTCAACCTTATTGACTAGTACAATCATAGCGACCTCCCAGCCTAATCACCTTAGCAAAATCATAAAACTTCTCAATCCAAGTCGCTTTAGCATAACTATAGAAGTTCTAGAAAATTGATCTTGGATCCTACTTGCTCCCCCCACACACACACAAGAATATTATTTGGAATGAGATAAGTGACAAACATTATTTGGAGTGAGATAAGTGTACTGTTGGTTAAAAGCATTTCCACATCTTGCATCTGCGCACATTTATAATCTACTTGTTCAGTACTGGATTTCTTATCAGTTGTTTTTGTTTTAAATGTTAAAAAAAAAACTTAAAAGAAAACAGTTGATTTCTGATATATGCCTCATAGATCAACATATCAAGATATTACCCTTGATAGCATTGTGAGTTTTCTGGGACATTAATTTTCATGCCTGTTTCAAATGTGTTATATACAGGTATTTTTGTGTTCTCATTTCCTCTACCACTTTTTATTGTTGATTTTCGTGTTTGGCTTGGGAAGAAAGGGTTCATTAATTGATTGATTGATGACGACGATGATGATGATTGGATGGGGTGCATGTAATGTAATTTATTTTATGTTGATAAGAATGGATCTCCCCTTCTTCTCCCAAAATTTTGTAGTATATCTCCAATGTGGAAAAAAACTCATGGGGCATGTAAGAAGATCTGGTAGGTTTTTAGTTATGCAATTTCTTGACTAGCAGAGCAATAAACATGACTACTCAAATGATGTGTATTATATGTAGTTCTGCCAGTTGAATATCCGTTTACTACCCATCAATCAATATTTATTCTTCGATATACACTTTTTTTTCTTTGAATTATCATCTCTCTCTAGGATCAAACAAATTCCAAGGGTGATGTAAGTTTAAAGAGGAGGCCATACAACGACGATGGCTTCCGAAACCGAAACGGAGCTCAGCCACAGGAGGACATGGATCAATTCAGTGGAGAGGAAGACATGTCCGACTGACCATTGTTTGCGTGAAACCATCCAAAGCTGAAGTTTTGAAATCTCTTTGGAGATGATAATACAGAGAAATCATCATCAACTCTGGCAAACAGCGGGAACTCACCAGATCTATATATTTTCCACCCTCAAAAAGTTATGGAGAGGGTGCGAGTGTGGTGCGCTCTGTGAGATGTAGATCATGTATATCTTGATCACAGTTATACATGAAATAGAAAATTGTTTTATTTTTTTTCAGTCATACATTTTTTTCATTTTAAATGAGCTGTGTAATTATCAGATCTGCTACAGTTTCTGAGCAATTGAATCTCAGTGAGACTTGAGAGTATTAATCACAGGCTATTCTAAACTTCACTATTCTTGTAATAGTGTGGTAAATTTATAAAGTTTTGGGAGCTATCTTAGTTTATTTCTTTAATTTCTTTTTTGATGGATGTAGTAAGGTAATTCTTATTTTGTGTGGGCATTTTTTATTTTGATTTGTTTGTACATGTGTGGACTTGCACATACTAATCATCACTCATTTATCATCATCCTTTCCATTATCCGAGCACCTTTTCTTGTAATTTTTCATGCATTGAAAACCATTTTGACCATTACTGGTATATCACACAAGTTGTTGTACACCAAATTTTTATAATTCATTTTCCATGTCACTTGTCTAAATGTATATCTTTTTCTCCACCATTTCCATCAATCCCTATCTAATCTAACATCTCACTCTATAAATATGTGTAAAAGGTTACAAATATGGTCACCATTGCTAAGATGATACAATGTTTAATTAAAAAAGGTAAAGAGACTTGTTATATATGCAGATGAATGATCCAAATTGTTACATCTTTTCTTTTGAAATGTGTAATATGAAAACATTACATTACTTCAAATCATGGATGCTTGATTTGATAGTAACTAAGAGGGAATTTTTCCCTGTAAAACTGGCCACAAATGGATCAAATTTTCATGTTTAAAGAACAGAATGATATGATCCAAATGTTTCTTTCATTGATTTGCACAGAGAAAGGGATTATGAATGGTTTCAAAATTAGTATTTGTGTATTCCACTACGAAAATGATATGGAACACTCTTTTGCATCATACACCACATATTAAACACATGCACAAAAACTAGTACTTCTGTGTAAAGCAGTTTATCTGAGAGATGCCATTATCTGAGAGATGCCATACCTCTAATAATTCAAGGCACAAAAAACTAGTATTTTGAGTTGTCTTAATCAAAATATACAAGGATCACCCCCTCTAGATGATGGACCTCTAATAATTCAGGGCATTAGTCCAACTTGAGTTTTTTTTTTCAGAATGTATTTTCATTTTTTATATGTATTGGTAATCAACTATATCTATCATATTTATCTGAGAGATTTTTATACCATTAGATATGCTTGTTATAAGTACATATGAATTTGCTCTTGTGATATTGGTTAATAATGACATATATTGTAGTGAATGATACAGTGAAATTGCATTTATGAGTTGATATCATTTTGGGGGGTTATTGAAACTTTGTATGGTTACAATTTACATATGCCAAACAATTCAAAGAATATGAATGGGGGATGATTAGAGTCAGGAGGAGACTCAAGTAGAGGCACAGAACAACCAACCAATAGCAATACAAATTTTCACTTACCAACCAAAACAAAGTTAACTTGGTTCTCCATGTAATCAATGCACAATCAAGATTTTATGATGCTTATATCCTCTAAAACCAAAACAAAAGAATCAATCAAATTAAGAACGAGGGTTAGTTTATAAGATTATGAATAGTGCGTGATATACTTTGAAGATACTAAACACTTTCCAAATTTAATAAATATATATCTGTATTATGAAGATATTAAACACTCAGTTTGTGAGCATTATGGGTGATATGAGATATCATAGTATACCTTTGTGTTTAGGAACACAATGATAGATACAAGATTTCAATAGATTGGATAAAGTTGTTTTTTAATATATGCTTTCTAATCAAATTAGAAAAAGAATGATCACAAGGAACGAGATTAAAAGAAGTGTGTTGGAAAGGTGTAATGCACAGGCATATAGGTGTAATATTGTGCGTTTTGTCTGTAGGCGTATGGTTTTAAAATGTGCTTCATATGTAAAGTCTGTGCTTAGACATCTTTCTCGTTAGGCGATTAGGCTAAACTATGCGTCTGGGCTCACCTCACCCTCACTCTTCATTGGGCATATTGGGCTCTTGTTCTTTTGGTCCAGATCAACCTCTCTCATGGGTTCACATGTCCCTTGTAGGATTCAGAGCCCAACCCACCACGTAATAGGCATGCTCTGGTATCAATTATAACATCCTAGATTTACATGTGTAAGCGGACTAAGAGTCCAATAGGCCTATTGAGGGGCGAGATTGAGGTGAGATTAGACCTAACGAGGGAGATACCGTACTTATCTGTGAGCAGATCTTACATGTGATGCGTTTTAAAACCGTGCGCCTACGGGCAAAGTAGACATGCAATATCGCATGTGTAACTCTGGACATTACAATTGGTGTTAAAGCATGTCCGTTACACACGGTAGGTCAGGCTCTAAACTCCACACGTTGACGTGACGTGTGGTCCCATGAGAGGGTTGTTTTGGGCTAAGAGGCCAAGAGCTTAATATGCCTATGGAGGGGTGAGGGTGAAGTGAAGTCAAACCCATGTTTTAATTTAGTTCCACATCATCTAACGAGGGAATATTGTTTATCTGTGAGCATAGACTTTACATGTTGTGACACATTTTAAAACAATGTGTCTTTAGGAAAAAAAAGACAACATCGCACGTGTAAATATAAAGCATTACATATACACTACGTTGAACTAACACAGTGTATGAAAATTAGTGTATACTAATATATATTTCATTTTATATAACAGTATAGATTTTAATAAATGAGTATATTTAAAAAAAATTAAAATAGCTGAAAACTGCGAGAGGGCCGCACACACGTGGATTAGTATATCATTTTCCTTTTAAATATAATGGTTCAGATTATGACACCCATGATGGTTGTGGACTCCCATCTCAGGCAAATGTTCTATTGTATTGAAATTTAAATAATAAAATGAATAGATTTCTTCCAAGAGAAATAACTTTAGTTGATCTGGTTGTATCTTAATAGAATCATATGATCCCTCATAACTTTAATATTAAACCCAATTAATAGAGTTATTTTATGTTTCCATTTTGGTGGGCTTGAGTGGGAGCAACTGTGATTACCCTTGTCTTCCACCTCTGGGAAAATATATTGTGCCATCTTGTCAAGTGCCAATGAATTAGGCCTATGATCGTCACATATAGGTGTAGCATTTTTTTTTGGGGATTAGATTAGAAATGTGTACATTCAACAAAGGGTGAGATAATTTTATTCAATGCATATCAGTGTTATGAAATAATTTTTATTGGTTTCATGAAAGGGCAATTCTATTGGTAATGCACATTACACAAAGTGTCTCTTGACTTGCCAATAGAAATATTTATTTTTCTTATCATCCAATTTTATGTCTAAGGAGTAAGGGGGGAGTTTCAGAACATATGTTTTTTGAAAAACAGTTTTAAAATGACATTTAGAATTGAAAAATTGAGTCCAACTTTTCAATTAATCATGGGCTTTTGAAAACATGTTTGAAGATTTTTTATTCTTGTAAAAGTAAAATCACATCAAACTATTTCCAAATGCCCCTAATAACTGGTTTGTTTGAAGATTTTTTATTCTTGTAAAAGTAAAATCACATCAAACTATTTCCAAATGCCCCTAATAACTGGTTATCCTTGATTAATACTTTTTTTTTTTGAAAACAAATATTGATCAACACTTGAATAATAAAATCTCTTAAATGACAAAACACAAGATCAAAAGAGCACGATGTACATGGATGATCTTGACTTTAGACAGACTAGGAGACTGCTTTGTGCCGCCATCCGAGAAGCTAGGGACCCAAATCTCAGTTCTTTTCCTTTTTTTTATTTAGATATTTTATTGAAAATGTGTGTTTAATTATGAAAAAAAACGTGAACATTGTAGAGTTCATGTCTTGCATTCTAATTTTTGGATTTTTAATAAAGAATTGCAGTAGCGGAGTCCTCCAATAATTGAAATATTGTTTGTCATTATGAATAAAAATGGGAAATTTTTTTGCGTAACCATATAGATTAAATCCTCTCTTTGTGTGATCGTGTGTTTGCTTTATTTCTTATCTACTTCAATGCAGAGACCAATTAAGATGAAACTGCAACCTAGGTTAGGAAAAATTAAATTCTGACATCATTGTCTCTCACTTTTGCATGTTTTAAACCACCCAGACACCACCCTTCAAAGTTAACTTTTGGTGATGCATGACAAATAAATGGAATGATTTTTTATATCAGAGTCATGTGTCATGTGTGTTCAATGGCAAAGGCACACCAGTGGCAACAATGCCTGCTCAAGCAGCTTTTTATAAAATATGTGCTTCACATTTTGTTTACATCCTTTTAAAAGTGCATGGACTTTTGATGATGGTGGCTAGCTCAGTGGAGGTATCTAGGTCTGTCCTTGTAACTATATTGATATTATTGCATCAATATTACCATGGAATAGAATGTAAAATTTCAAAATCTGAACTGCCCAATGTGCCAGTATGTGTATGAAAGAAATGCAAGAGATTGCATGACATACAAACAGAAATAAAAAGGTACAAGCCTTGTTGAATTGACTACCAACCTATCAAATTAACCACGTTCCAAGTTGTAATTATTAAACGCTTCCAAATTTTTTATTTTTTATGTCTAAACCTCTAGCCCCTGTTTGGCTCGAGAATTAAGTTATTTTAAAATTTATGACTGTAATAATATAATTTTTTATTATTTAGATAAAATGTGAATAAGGTGTGGACAAGAATTTATAAAATGTGAAAAAATGATGATAGTTGATTTATAAGGGGTGATGATGTTTAATTTGACAGTGGACTCACATATTCTTTTGAGATGTATAACCTATAATAACTTAATTTGAAGAGTTGGATGAAATTCATATACCACTTTATGTTAGTTAATTCTGACATACATATAAGGATCCCCAAAAGGCCCGAGGCCCGAAAGCCTGGCCCACCCGGCACGGGCCCGTTCGCGGGCCGGGTCGGCACGGCCCGTTTTAGGGCGGGCCGGGCTCGGGCCTGATTTGGGGCCCGGGACCGGCTCGTAGACCCGTGGGGGGCAATGTAATAAATGTGTCACATATAATTTTTATTTGAATTGTGGTTGAATTATGCAAATTATTGACATTTATGTAGGTGCTAACCTAGTTAAGTACATATAGTTATTTAGTTTTTAAGTAATTAATTCATTTAATATTTTTATTTTTAAAAATTTAATATATGTAAATATTTTTTTCTTAATATTACACTTCAATTTTATGTTATTTAACATTTATATATAAATGAATAACTTAAAATTAAAAAATAAAATAAATAGGATGTTTAAAATCTAGGCTCGTGGGCCCGAAGCCCGGGCCGGCCCGGCTCGGGCCCGTTGGCCAAGCAGGCCCAGGGCCGGGCCGGGCCAGCCGGCCCGTTGCCGACCCTTACATACATATTCTCATTTTTTTCCGCCATCCAACATTTATTTTGAGGCAATTCCTACTTATTTCAGACCTATTTTCGAACCAAAGGTGGGACTATTATCGTCATCAAAATACTTGACGAAAACTTTTGTGTGGCAAATATAAAGAATTATTGGACCAATAAAAAAATACAATACCATTTAATATATGGTTGCACGATTTTTTATTTAAAGATATATCAAACAATGGGTGGGCATTTTTACTATTGATAGAAAGTGGCTTTGAGTTATTTACGTGACGCTTGTCCATTGGCCAACACAAAGAGCTCTACTTTTGGATTCCATGTAAGGATGTAACTCGGCGGGTTGGGTCGGGTTGGAGCTCAATCTGAATCCAACTCGACCATCAAATTTAAGAAGCTTAATCTAAATCCAACCCATTAGATTTTGTTTAGATTCGGGTTGGGTTGGGTTTATGTTAGGTTGTGTTTGATTTGGAAAACTATATTATTTTAAACAATTATAACTTTGCAAGAGTTAATTTTTCACAGAACAAAAATAAAAGAATGAAAATTAGAAACATTTTTATTTAGAGAATAAAGATATAAAAATTATAGAAGTGAAAGATTCTAGATAAAATAAATTACACAATATAAAATTTATCATACACATTAAAAAATTATAATTTTATTTAGAAAATTTTATTTAGATATGAAACTTTGAGTTTAGTTAACCCAACCCGTTAAAATTTCAGGTTGGATAGAGTTCAAGTTACACCCCTAGCTCCACGACATAACATGCACAGGGTTGATTTTTTTTAGTCATGAATTTCTGCCCCCACAATGTTTGATTTTGAGAACACCCCTCCCCCTTCAGTCGACTTGGTCTGTGAGTGTTTTTTTTTTTAAGGTTTTCTCAACTAATATGAATTTCATCATTATTAGAGAATCACCCATATATTTAAAACTTATGCATCTGATAGACCTATAGAGAATCAATTTTCAAACTTACATAGATGGAAGAAACCAATAACTTACATAGGGGTGTGAATCGGTCGGTTTGATTCGATTTATTGTGAAACCATATTGAACCATATTATCATCATATCTAAACCATAACTGAACCGAACCAAAGTTGAAACCAAAGTGATAAAACCGAACCGAATTGAACTGAACCGAATTGCTAATATCTATAGAAACAAGACTTAAAGATGCAGAAAACAATAAAAATATACAACACATGAATAAGATGCTTAGAACATGTAATCATTCAAAGAACCACTGTATCACAAAATATGATCTATATCACTCTACATGAATAATAAACCTGTTTATCACAAAATAATATCACAAATATGCTATAATATGATCTATACCATTGCAACTAGGGTTAAAATTAAAGACCATTTCACCAAAAAAAAATGGTAACATACTAACAATTAGTCAGTAAAAAAAAATAATCTCTAACAAAAAAAATACAAAATGATCTTTATATCTTCGTTTCTCAATCCGGTTTGGTTCAATTTTTTCAGTTATTTTTAAAGTGAAATCAAACCGAAACCAAATTAAATTGGTTCACTAATTTTTCAATCTATACCCAAACAAAAAACTATTGACCTAAACCCAAGAAAAATCAGTTTGAATCGGTTCGGATTTGATTTAACCGATCAAAGTTGCACCCATAACTCTAGCCAAAGAATCATTCAACTCTACATGCATTATATTTGTTTAAGAAGAAATGATTAATTTTCATTCTTTGGTGTTGTTTAATGTAAAAAATTAAGGAAAATGATATGTATAGCCAGCAAATCTAGTCCCCGCACACTTTAACGTGGTGGATAGGATACCAGCCCCCTACGGCGAAGAGATTGCGGGATCGAATTTTGTCAGGCATAATAATAATAATAATAAAGGGACGTTTAGCCCCGTTTGGAGCTAGGTTTTATGCTCAAGTTTTCACGGTCCTTTGGGTTGGTTAAAGACCTGTTAAATTTGTGTTAACCCCCTATTTATACCAGGGTCTTTCCAGATTAATCCAGATGATAATGATATACTCTAGACATAAAGTCTTTTCTAATAATAAAAAACATTGATTTTTAGTTTTAAGTCCCTGTAAATTATAGGATTTAGCGATCGATCCCTCACTTATTCATATTTAGGTTTTAGTGCCTACATTTAAATGATAATTTAGGAATAAGTCCATCCCATGGACTAAAAAGAAAATTAAATAATTTAGGAATAGGTCCCTCCGAGTAGGGCTGATAAACGAACCAAGCCGCTCGGGCTCGGCTCGGTTTGAGCTCGTTTAAGCTCGTTAAATTAGACAAATAAACGAGCTTGAACAATTTTTAAATCTCGGTTAGGCTCGAGACATAGATCGGGCTTCATTTTGTGTTTAAACTCGACTTGTTTGTGTTATAAAAAACTTAGTTGAAGTTTGACCCAACTTCTTTGTAAAATTGAAACATTAAATCAATACAAAGTTATGCTCATTAAGCTCATGAACTTGGCTCATTTAGACTAAAATTTTATTTTCAACCTCTAAAAATCCTGAAATAAATAAGAATGCCAGGCTCATTGAGGCTCGTGAGCTCGGCTCGGCTCGACTAGTTTATAAACGAGCCGAGCTTGAACATGTCAAAGCTCGGCTCGTTCGACTCGTTTACCACCCCTACCTCCAAGGGACTAAAAAAGAACATATCATTTAAATGTAGGGACTAAAACCTAAATATGAAAAAGTGAAAGATCGATAGCTAAATTCTATAATTTACGGAGACTTAAAACTAAAAATTTCTAAATAAAAATATTCCAACAAACCAAGCACCAACGACCTTGGGACGGGCCCGTCTATCCCCACCAAACAATTTTCCAATCCCACCGATAAAAAAAAAAAACGGTGTTTGTCTGTTCCCACCGATTCAGTTCGACCGAATTCGGTCGCTATTTCAAGTTTTGGGCGACCGTAATGGGTCGTCATTTCAGGTTTTGGGCGACCGGAATGGGTCGAACAGGGTTCAGAATTATATCTACTTATTTTTTGTAAACAAATAAATTTTTGGATTTATCCATCATATTCTATATTTATTCTTTCATCCAAACAACAACTAAGGGATTAAAAAAAATGTAAGTAGATATACTTTCAATTAATTCAAATTTTTATAGAAAAATATTTTATTAGACAAATATATATCATTTTAAGCTTCGTTTGAATTCGTAGTTAAGATGAATTTTTGTTTGAAAATAAAAAAACATATCAGTTGATTCAAACACATTTTATATTTGACTTTTGAAATTTGTCTGTAACTTATGTAAAAAAAATTGTTCTTATATTCTACATTTAAGAATAATGATTTATTCTCCTTACATTACAACTCAGATTTGGAGTGATATGAAAGATTCAAGGAGGATACACGTCGTGAGATTATGTTTTCAAAAAAAAAAATTATAAATTTTATTACAAATCCTGTTCGACCAGTTTCGGTCGCGCGAAACCTGAAATGACGACCAAATCCGGTCGAACGGGTCGAATTGGTGGGAATAGCAAAACACCAGGTTTTTTTTATTTATTATTTGATGGGATAAGAAAATAAGTGGGTGGGGCTAGACGGCCCCCTTGGGACTTCATCATGGTCCCCGTGACCTCCTCCCCATAATGAGTCACCACATTCACTCATGAAAGCACAGAAGATATATATAGATGTGACTCACTTTTATGTTTTTATTTTATTTTTATATAATAATGTCTTTCTCTTTGATGCTCCTCTTAAAAGTGATTAAAAGCAAAAGGTGAAGAAGACAAGATCATGATCTGTTTTGGGCCAGAAGGAAATTTATATGATTACCTCACATTGTCTTCTCAATCATCACATCACACTAAAAAAAAAGTGTTATGACAGCACACAAAGCGTGGAAATGCTTCCATGAATGTTAGTATTTTTTATTCAGGAATACAAAAAACATGGTTTTATGTTAATTAATCAGAATTTAGTTATTCCTGAATAGGAACTTGGAAATGGGTCGAGAAATTTCATTATAAATATATTACTTCTACTTTTTTAATTGGGTAATCATTACAAAAGGCATCATCGTTTCTCTTTCGATTTCACTTTTATATAGTTATTCTTATTTGCAAAATCCATAAAAAAACTTGTTTTTATAAAGTTCATTCAAAAGTTTTTTTCTTTTAGATACCTCATGGAATTGATGTTTTGATACTCTTTACGAAAAAGAGATATTAACCAACTAACTAAAACTCGATTCGTTTTAAAAGTTAAATTTGGTACAAAGTTTTTATTACTTGAATTAATTAAAATTTGTACATCTAGGAACATGTCATGATACAAAATTGTCTAAGATGAGAATGCACGATTTTTTTCCACATAAATTTTAATTAAAATGAGATTATAGATTAAAAAAAAATGATTTTGTGCCATATGTGTGTATTTATCACGTTTTATTGATATTCCGAGACTTATCGTCGGTGGGGTCATGGGGGTGATCTGACTTTTAATTGGTTCCAAGATAGAGTTTTAAAAGTCAAGTTCAACTCTAATCTAAACTTCAGTAAACTCAAAACCCCATCTAGATTGTGTTTGGATTGAGTTATTGTCTATATGAGTGATATAATTTAATGTTTAGTTTTAGATTTTAACATGTGAAATGAAATTTATTTTACCTAAAAAATTATAACATTTTCATTATTTTGATTTTCCATTCTTTCTCATAGCCCCATCTTATTTTTACATGTATAATTTCCTTCACCGGACCTATTGTAACTCCTTTCATTGGTTATAAAAGATCTATCATTGCTTCTCTTAAAGAAGGAAAAAAAAAAACGGAGATTACCTTACCAGTTTGACTGTCAGCCACGGGATCCCTCCAATATCAATAAAAACAAAAGCTTGAACAAAGGGTGCGTGGTGGAAAAACTAAAAAGAAAAAAACAGGATCTAAAGGGGTTACACCTTTAGTATTTTACCGCTTATCCCCGCATATCCAAACACACCCTAAACCTAAAATCTGATAGAATTTGGATAGGAATTAGTTGGAATAGCCTCAAAATGAGCGTTATGAATTCCAATCTATTCCATCCAAATACATGAAGGTTGAAATCAATGAGAATCCGTATGCCAGAATTTACCAGTATAAAGTGGTATATGAACTCTAATCAACCCCTAGAATTAAGTTATTCCAGGTTATTCAACCCAAAAGAATATATGTGAGCTCATTATCAAATCAATTATCATCACTTCTTATAAATCAATTATCATTTTTTTACATTTTATAAATCTTTATCCACATCTTATTTATATTTTATTCAAACAACAAAACCTTTATTATTACGTTTTTCAACAAGTATAATTCAAAGCATAACCGGATAAAAAATTATTTTATCATTATTTATACTAGAATAATCATAAACCTAAGAATAATTTAATTCTCTATCCAAAGAGGGCTAAATCGATGGAATTTGGTTTGGGTGACTCTATTTGAGCCCCTCTAATTTGAAAGTAAGTCCCTCTTAAATAGATTTTATTATTAAATATCCATTTAGATTTTTCTAACAAGTTCACCCCCCAATAAATAAGCCCATCTATTTTTTTTAGAAAAATCTTTAATTAACATTATTTTAATAAGCGTACCCAATACCCCCCATCTTGTATATATAGGGTTTGAATTTTTAATTTTTTTTAGCTATTTAGGGTTTTGAGGATTTGTGTGAATATATGCATAAACAATGGATTTTCATATTATTTTTATATTTACATTAATTTTTTTAATTAGAATATGTTAATTGGAGTTTTGTAGGGGAGACAAACGGGTGATAGAGAGGTTTTGGTGTGAGAGGGGCTTACTCATTGTTTGCATATGAAAATTAGGATAATATTACATCCAGTCCCATTTCCAGCTTTAATTCTAGTTTACATGTGTTTCAATTTTTTTAAAATAGTATACCTCATCTAATGAGGTATATACATTTATAAATAATGAAGCATATACTCCAATGAATTGCATGAATGCATTTATAGAAAATGTAAATTTTTTTTTCAAAGTATATGCCTTGTTAACTTGAGCATATGCGTCGATAGAAATCTATCGACGCATATAGGGTTGGAAATGGATCTCGGTGTAACAGCGCCCATGAAATTAATATATGAGGGGCGTGTACATTAAATTATTAAAATGTAAGGGGCTTATTTACAATTTAGAGGGGCTTAAATAGAACCACCCTAACCCGAACCCGAATTTGATTTTTACAACCCAACTCTCATAAAAATCGGGTTCAACCCATCGGGTTTGGGTTGGACCTAACCCAAGTTGTAGCCCTAGCGATCGCTGAAGTTTTTGTTATTCTACTTGAAAATGTAATGATGAAGATTTTGTTATTTGATTGACCATTAATAAGTTGCGGATAAAAATTTATAAAAGATGAGAAAATGATTTGACATGTGAGCTTCTTAAATTTATAAAAGGTGATGACAATTAATTTGATAATAAGATCCACTTATTCTATTATCTGAAACAACTTAACACCACGGGAGATAGAGTGGCAATACCACCTAATTTCAACTTATATTAACATCCAAATACCAGCCTATTACATGATTCAGATTCAATCAGGTCAGTATCAAACAACACAGCCTACGAATCGAACTGTACAATCAATTGTTGAATACATATATCGTTATCTTATTGGATCCAGTCAAGCCTAAGTTTGATCAATACCATCAGCATCAATATGATAGTGAAATCTGTGCCCAACAATTGAACATGTAATTTGATTCATAGACTGTGTAGTTTGATTCACAGGACAGTCCAAAGCCAGACCAGACTAGATCCGGCCCGCGTAGCAGCCCGAACTGTCGGCAAGTCACTATATATAAAAAAAACACACACACACACACACACACAGACACACGTCGTGTCATCATTTGTTTTTTCTTTTTATCTTTTCATGGACGATTCATGGAGGCTCCTGATCGGGTCGACGATCCCGCGTCGTCGGTCCACCGAACGCGTCCCCCACTCCTCGTCCTCCTCCTCCGACTCCCCCCCACTCGGCCCGCACGACTTCCGAGACGTCTTCGGCGGACCTCCTCGCTCCGCCTCACTCTTCCACCACCTCCAACGACGACCCGACGAAGAGCCGTTTTGGGTGTTCCGTGCGAGGAGGACCCACCACGGCGGGGGAGATGACGACCGTACGATGAAGAAGGGGTTGGTGATGTACGGTGAGGATGACGACGAGAGGGGGTGGTGGTGGGGGTCGACGTCCAAGTCGAAGTCGAAGTCGTCCTCCGTTTTGAGCTCCGATGACTCGTCTTCGTCGGTCGCTGACGACTCGCTCTTCTCCTCTGCCTCTGTCGCGTCCAAGCTCAGGTGATGTTAATTTTTGGAATTTTGCATATTACCCCTCAACGTATTCTATATTATCATGATAACCCCCTCAAAAAGTGTTAATAGTATTAATCCTTGTAAAATTGAAAAATCGTCTACGAAAGTATATATGATTAATAGATTTAGTCCTGAGTTAAATTGTTTCAGTAGATACATTTAAATAAGTCCCTTCAAAATATAAAAAATTCTATTTAGTCTTTTTAATAACAAAAATTTATTTATTTTTTCATAAAAATTCTCTTACTATCATATACTAACCAGTGGTTAAAAAAAGGAAAGATCCTCATTGGAAACTTAAGAAAATTGAAAAAGGTCTATGTAAAATTAGTAAATCCTTTTAAAGTCAACTACAAATTTGATTAGTGTATTGCAATAATTTATCAAGTAAATTTTACAATGATATTATAATAATTTATCATGTATAGTTAGAATCAACCACATATCTAGTGAATTTCAGTTACAATAAGGAATAAAATAAATTGGGTGATAAGGGGATAAATAGTGGAATAGGGATAATGGCGATGATAAATGGGGAAGGGCAACTTATCCCATTTGGTATTTCAGTTACAGTTGTCTCGATTTTGAAATGAAAATGAATAACATTTTTTTTTATCCTAATTTTGATAAATTTCGGTGGAAACTGATTTAGCTAAAGAAAAAGTTTTTTCCGCGGTAAAATATCCCTTTTTTTTCCAAAATTTTTTACGAATACGTTTTTTTGATATAGAAGTATGTTTTTTTTGTATTCGCTATTAAAAAATAAAGAAGTTACTTTTTATAGTTGTATGTGAAAGACGTATTATTTTATTTAAATGGATTGGAAAAAAGTATAGGATCCTTTATTCTATTTATTATCTATACTTATTCATAGATAATAGCTCCTCCATAACATCACATATAGTATTATCACTAGGGATAAAAAAAAGAAGATGATTTCTCTTTCATTCTTTTTTTTCACAAAATAAGGATAAAATTTTATCACCTAAAGTTAAGACGACTTATTCTTAAAACCCTAATTCCTTGCTAAACTAGCTTTTTAAGTTTTATATAAATACTTTTGGACAGATAATCATGCACAATTCAAATCATTTGAAGGGATATTATTGAAAATAGTAATTCACTCAAAGTATTTTGATAATATGAGATTTACTAGGGGTATATATATATATATATGTGAAAAAATCTATTTTTTTAACCTTTTGATAAAAGTCCCTAGTGTGAACTTTTATATCAGAGAAGTCCTCCGTTGCATGTAGACGTTATTATATGCTGTTGTCTTTGCCTTGAACAAGGGACCTATACATGTCAAACTCTAGAGTTGGGAATCTAAAAGATGAGACTAGTGTTTCTATAGTTTGTTAATTAAATTAATCTTTAGGTGAATATTAATAGTTGAGTATGACTGGGATACAAGTAGGAAAATGCTTTGATATTCATTTTCTTAATAGTAATTAAGGCTGAATGCCTACCATTTCTTTATATAAAAAATGATATTTTTACCCCCTTCTTTTGGTTAATATTAATAGTTGAGTTTGTAAAGAATATTAATACCATGGTTGAATTTGAGTTCGCCCAACAGTTCAATTTTCTGGTTCAATGAACTGATCGAATTGTAAAGCTTTTCTTTACAAACTTTCAGGCCAATATCTGTCGCAAAGAACCACCAGTCGAAGAAGACAACCACCACCATCCTCACTGACCATCGAGGCCTAGATGATTGGCTCCTCCCCAAACCCCGCCTCGGCCGCCACCAAAACCGCCGCCTCTTGTCATCCCCAGAGGAATCCTGGCTCGAACCCAATTGGTTCCATGCCCCCACCACCACAACCACCACCACCACCAACGTTTCATTCGTCGATGGTTCGGCGGCCGTGTCACCTCGATCGCCTATACCTATATCGAGAAGAGACAGGTACCTCATCGAGAAAGCGATGATGGACAGAGAGATGACGATGATGCTGCAGGAAGAGATGGTCGAGGAGGAAGCGGAGGACGACATCTCTTATGTCATTGAGATGTCATCGAGCGGTGGAGAGTCGAAGGCGGCTGAGGAGGCGGTTGCGGTGGATGACGCGATAGCTTGGGCAAAGGAGAAGTCCCGTGGCGGCGGTGGCGGCGGAGCTGATGAGCAGCAGGAGAATCAAATGCAAATGGAAGTGTGAGATGGAGTCCTACAGGAGGGTTAGATGTGTTTTGGTTTCTTTTCCAATGGTGGGTGGAACAAGTGGGAGGTCCATGAATATATAAAGGCATGCTTTGCATAACCAGTAGGAGGACCTCTTGTGATATATATATCAATTTATGCAGAGACATGGAACAATTTGCTCATAAAAAAAGTTAAAAAATTGCATTAATGATGAAATAGATCTGCAACATGTAATTTTTTATTCTTTATTCAAGGATAGTACACAAAATTATATGCAGGATTATGCCTAACATTAAATACTTGATTAGTACATACCATTAGAGAGTTGTTTCACACAATATTGCTTACAACCCAATCACAGTCCCACACTCACATATGTCCAACGAAGTTAATAACCTCATTAAACAAAGCATGTGATTTTGAGATTTGTCCATACAATTTATTAGAGTTTATACCTAATTTAATGAAAGCATGTGAAGGCATGTAAAGACTGCGTGTAACCAAGGCTGTGTGTAACATTATCCTATTATAAGATGAAGAGAATTAAGCAGGAAATAAAATCTTCTGGATTTCAATATGTTCCACACAAACAGATATCACAACATCGAAAACAAATGAAAAGAAGAAACATATACTAAAAGACAATGAATTAGTAAGTTCAACAAAATGCCTGCTCTTCTAAAGGGCATTACATTGCTTTCTTTCAACCACCACTTGAAAAAATACACCTGCAACCAAAGCAGCCATTTCAGCTTAGGTTACAATGGAGATTTACATTGGAAGATTTTTTTTTATGCCTTGAATTCATCACTCATTATTTCACACGAAAAATGAGATCAAAGATATATTTTCTTGGGGGGTGATTTAAAAGAATATTTGGTTGGATTTTTGTTTTTCATTTTTTTACCTTTACTTAGTCCTAGTGAGCACCCTCTGCGTTAGGTCCAAGAGAGCCCTCCTCGAGATTCGTACATCCTCATCGTCACTTTTGGGAAGGGCTTCGATCGCCTCAACTGCACGATGAGCATGCTCCGCTGCCAGTTCTCTTGTTCTCTCAATGCCTCGGCTCTTTCCGACATAATCAAGTGCCTGCTCATTTACTGAATTTCAGTGTTTCAAACAAATACGCATCCAGAAATACAGATAATAGAGAGGCAGCAAAGAAGAAGAAAGAGTTTGCATGTCATTCTGTACTCTATATGCTTTCTCAGGCAAAGCTTAATAAGAAAGTGAGAAAAGATTCAGTCTCCATGATATGTGCATATTCGGATCACAAGATGATTTTGCAGAATGAAAGCTTATCTGACATAAAATTCCACTTTGCACAGAAGTGAATTTTTATAGTAGTCATGCATTGATGATAGTGATTATCACAGTAGAACACATGACCAAACAAAAAAGGAGCCTATTTCTTTGAATGGAATTGTTCACTGGAACCAAAATACAGCCTAACAGTAAGTCATAGGACTATAAAACTTCCACATGTAAAAGGGAGAGCAAAGAGCATATGGGAAGAAATGGTGTGGATAAGTTAACAAATGGTGGATGGAAATGCCTACAGAACATGAGCTTAAACATTGTTGCAAACTGGGAATATTAATGGAAGTAAAAGTGTTTTTGGGGTGAAAACTTGACATATAAAAAAAAAATCAAGCCATACAAAAAAGAGGGACTTTTCAATCTCATGGTGAGAATATTAAAAAAAAAAGCCAGAGTATTGATGTTCATTCTTCTAGTGCACCAAAAAATATTCA
Organism: Acorus calamus; assembly: GCA_030737845.1. Lineage (NCBI taxonomy): Eukaryota > Viridiplantae > Streptophyta > Magnoliopsida > Acorales > Acoraceae > Acorus > Acorus calamus. Next base: position 5,542,341 of record CM060858.1, on the reverse strand, counting down.
TTTCATCTTTGCTCTGAAACTAACCAACAAAATTGACAAGACGGGTGGGATTTATTTACTTATTTCATAGCATACATGTGGACATCAACATCAACCTAGCATCTCTGGTCAGCTCTATAACCATATTATACAGGTTCATCAAAGGAATTGAGTTGCCTATTTAGATGTATGCATTCATTTTCGACTAAGAAATTGAGCTGCTCTTCATGTTATGCAACAGTTACAACACCATAAGGTTGCAAAAGCACGCCTAATACTCGTCATGCATCCGTACCTTGCAAGCATCCCAAGCAAAAATGTAAAGAATTTAATTTACCTAAATTCTGAAAGCAAGAACCATTTTCAATTAATGACTTTTAAAAGGACAACATAGATGTTCTCTGATTCCAAAGATCACTGCATGGGTAACATCTACACTTACAACATCAACATTGGCAGGGTCATCAAAGCCCTCATGAACAATAGCTTGTAGTTGCGGGAATTCTTCAATGGCAAATAACATTGGAGCTGTTACAATTCCCTACAAAAATAATTTCATTGAAATCAACTTCTAAACAATATAAGGAATTTGTTATGGCATGGAGAGAATTCAAATAAAAGTGTTAAGACTTCACAGTTTCTAAGCAAGTTCAGTTCAATAATATATCCCACACACCCAAAAAATTACTGAAAAAATGAAATTTGCCAAATCAAGAACCAAACACACTAAAGCAGGCCACTTTCTGAGACCTTCCCTCAATATTTTTCCATGTTGAAACGTTTATGTCCTGTTTGCATGAGTCGATGCTTAGACATTGTAAAATATTGCATAACTATAATGGCTATCTATAAATAATGAAATGATTTAGGCCAGAACATTAAAAGAACAGAGAAAGAAAAATACATGGCGAATGTCAGACAAGGAACCCTTCCCAAGGGTCGCAGACGTTCTGGTGAAATCAAGAACATCATCAATCAATTGATACGCCAATCCCTAAAATGGTTCAGAACCCACTTAAGACACATAAGTAACAAAGAATTGCTAAAGGGTGTTTGTATGGATGCATATTGAACAGCATCTGCAAATCATGGTGATACTCCAGAGAGCATTGATTTATCGAGTTCATATAGTTCTATGGTCCTTTTTAAATCAATGTTCCAAGAGCATGCACTAATATAAATAACCAACACTATCGACCAGAAAATACTGTTGTTCGAGGACAAACCAGATTTCGTCCATAATTGTAAGCAAGCTTTGAGCCTTCTGCAGTCTGCCCAGCAAGAAGAGCAATTGCTTTGCAGCTATTTGAAATTAATGATGCCGTCTTGTAGTATGTTTTTTGCAAATAATACTCCATGCTGCATGTTTACATAGTTATTTTCATAATGTGAACAAAGGCAACATATATCATTATGCGATGTGAATATCAAATTAAGGCAGAAAATGGAGCATATTTTCTATTGCAATGCTATTCATCAACTAGAAGATGCTTAAAATTTATGCAATCTATCTATTAGTGTTAAAAAAACAAAAGCACTGCATTTTGTCCATGCATGTTAGGTGAGGCAAACATAAAAAAATATACAAGAAATTATAGGAGAACTTAATCAACAATAGTTATCAAAAATTTCAAAAGGGTACATAAAGGAAGGAACATTTCAAGGAGTTCATTGGAACCTCTGAACTCTGAAAGTCTGAGCTACATTATTAGGCATTTATATCAGATTGGAGTTCTTGGCTATACTAGAAAAACAAACATGGAAGGTTATATATGTAGAAACATAAACAGTACCTACAATGTTTCTCAGCTGAAGTTGTCATTTGCATTGTTTCACCTGTGACAAGATGCTCCACAACAGTAACAAGCAATGTAACAACCTGCGGAGAGAGAATGAAGCAATGATGCGAAAGAATAATTTTTCAAATATACCAAACCTTGGACGATATATATATTGTATAAAGTAAATAAAAGGACCACTCACTATCTTGAGAGTGTGTGTGTGTGTGTGTGTATGCACACATGCCCAGCTAACCCAAGCGTCCTCTACTGTCCAACATGGAAGCCTCCGGAGAACCCAACATAATAGTCAGGGCATTAATTTTAATAGTGTATTGTAGTGATTTATACTACAAATATATATTTTTTTATGTAAGAAAGAAGAACACATCCAAAGATTCTCTTGGGCATCTTGGAATTGATAAACTTGTCATGGTTAAACATACATTCGTAGCATATCATAGGATAAGCATCCTATCACTTTGTTTGTAGATATATATATTAACCTTGGTATCTTAGCTGCAATTTTTCATACAAAATCTTACTGTTCATATGGACAGTCCATAGCACATCATATCATATCAGTCCATCAAACGACACATTAAACCTCGACATTTAGCTGTTCTCTTCTCATCTCCTTGGGCAATTTTGTACGGAAATAGAAATGTTCTTTTTTTTTTTTCTCTAAATCTTGTGATCCATTGATTAGGAACTCATCAATAAACAGCCAACCAACTAAGAGGATGAAGAAAATCTCAACTCAACACATTTTCTAGGCATGTGTTTCATTTCTACATTGATCTCCATCTTCGCACTTGAAATTGCTTAAACCACTTTGACAACAAATATTGGGAATGTCTCTGATATTAGAACGATATCTATCATATCCTTAAAATATGGTTAAACTTGTCCACGTGAGAGATGGATTAATGACTTACATTTTGTCATCCATTGGTATAGATAAATTTTCATGGCATATGGTATTAATTGAAAAAAAAATGCACATCAATCACCCATCTGTCTTTTATATTACCACACATTTCACTTGGGAAAAATGTCGGTGCTTAAAATCAAAATTATATTTCTACAAACACCAATAAAAGTAAATGTGGTTTATATAACAAGACTAACTTATAAATTTTACAAAGGTAAAAGTGAGTTCAGTGGCTACTATAATACCTACATTATGGGATACTTGGTTAAAATCTTTATCCATCGCTGAAGGGTTAATTAATGCACTTATTTTTATGATGCATAAATATAACTACACATCTTTAAGTATATATATACTTGGTTAAAATCTTTATCCATCGCTAAAGGGTTAATTAATTCACTTATTTTTATGATGTATAAAAATAACTACATATCTTTAAGTGTGTGTGTGTGTTTGTAAAAAAAAAGAGCTCTATACACTTAACTCATTTTAAAGCCCCATCTACCTTGTTAACCTCTTGCCCTCATTGTAACGAGATATATACCTCGATAGAAAATCTTTTACACATTCTATAAATGAGTTCATTCAATTCATTGAAATATATGCTTCATTTTTACAAGAGTACATACCTCATTAGATGAGGTATACTATTTTTAAAAAAATAAAAAAATGTGCAAAATGCATTTGTGACTGAAATGGGGTTGAGTCTAACATTTTTCCAAAAAAAAAAAAGTTAATTTTTTTTTATTATCTGCAAAGGAAAAAGAAAAAAAATACTAAAAAAAAAAACTAAAATAACCTCAAAATTAGTAGGTTAAATAAAACAGAATATAAGCTGATGGACCTCAGTGTTCTTCAGAGATGCTAGAGCTACATAAGCCCTGGATAGAAGAAAATCTCCTGCCAGCACAGAAAGCTGCAAATCATATATAGAAGACAAATTGTAAGGTCCTGCAGATGGCGCCTTATTTTATAATGGGTTTTTTTTTTATTATTAACACAAGCCCCAATGATAGATAATTCATGAAGTTAAGGTTTGCTATGTCTTCAGTAGTTCAGTTGATATGTAATTTGTTGTGATGTTCCATGCAAGCTAATATTTAGATCATGTAAGAAAACAGGATTTTAAAAAAAAGGTTAAATTGCTACAAAGAGGATGCAGACGCATTTACTGTTTCTTTTAAAGAGAAATGACTCGTCTATGGAACCTTGAACAATTTAAAAAACACTACAGTTCATCCAGAGAGAGCAGCCAATTATAATCAGGAACTCATTTTTCTCCAGCAAACAAGCATTATATACTCATGGGATTTCCTTGCTTATTATAACCATATAGACATAATCATCAATTTGTTCATGTCAATGAACGTTCAACATAATGGACATCATCAAGATTTATCTTCAGTCTTATTTACCAAGATACCTGAATTCCTGAAATGATAATATTCAAGACAACCATTTCTTGATATTTTAGTAAGTAATAAGTATCCATATTGTACAAGTCTGGCCTACTTTTCATCCATGGTATTTATTAAGGGAGCTGAATTCTAATCTTGTTGGTGGAACTGCAAGTCAGACAGACGATATCCAGACTCGGGACGCTTCTAATTCATATTATTTCTATTTTTCTGTCTGTCAGAGAAGTAGAAAACTTTGATACAATACTCCAATGTGCCTGAAATCAATAGCTTATCTTAAGTTCCCTGCAGAGTCGTTTTCTTATTATCTACCATTTCCACGTAAGAAGAGATAAATCATCTTTTTCAAGGAAAGCTTTTCAATTGCCCACATAAAAGGTATCTCACATGTAGGACATTCTTCTTTATCAATAGGTCATATTTCCTCTTTCAATCTTTCTGCTTTCAACAAACAAGTCCTTCTATTGTACTGTTCGGTAAATTATGGCATTTCCCTATAGTATTCTAACATTTTATAGAAGTACTTACTTGAGGATTCTGTTCAAGCAATACATACATTAAAAATGGAGTTGACAGTACCTTGTTCCCCATGACAAAGTTTAATGAACCATAGGGGTGCAACTCGGGCGGGTTGGGTCGGGTTTGGGTCGGGTTGGACATTAACCCGCACTGCAGAGAGTCCAACCCGAACCCGAGCCCGAACCCGACCTCAACCCGAAGTGTTCAACCCGAACCCGAACCCGATCTCAACCCGCGGGTTCGGGTCGGGTTCGGGTTGAATTCGGGTTCGGTCGGGTTTGGGTCGGGTTCGGGTTGAATTCGGGCTCAAGTCGGGTTCGGCCGGGTTTGGGTCGGGTTCGGGTCGGGTTCGAGTCGGGTCGGGTCGGGTTTAACACATAAAATATCATACAAAATATTTAAAAAACAACAAAACAAACTCTAATTAATTATTAATTAAACCTTATATACAAATAATTAAAAGTGAATATCTATAATAATTAACCCAAACACAACAAACATAGTGATACTCTAATTTGTGTAATTGTTTATTATGTTTTAGGAATTTAGGGTTTTGGATATAGATATGTTGTTATGGCAGCATAACATTTGTTAACCTGGGGGGTCGGGTTCGGGTTGAACCCGCGGGTTGAACCCCCCAACCCGAACCCAACCCGAATTGGGTTCGGGTTGGTTCGGGTTCGGGTCTGGTTGAACCCGACGCCAAAAAACACCAACCCGAACCCGCCCACGAGTCGGGTTGGGTCGGGTTGGGTCGGGTTCAACCCACCCAAGTTGCACCCCTATTGAACCAACACCACACCTGGTACCTGCATCATCCAAGACATCATCATGCAGAAGACTTGCAACCTGAAAAAGACAATTTAACAGTATCATGGGATGATTTTGTGTATTTGGGATTTTGGGTATGGATACTGATTTCTTATGAACCTACAAAGTATATAACAAGACAAGGCACATCACAGATCACCGACGTGAATCATTTCCGTGATCTCAGCGACGCACTGCTGCCTGGATCGTAATTCTTTTGATAAGTTATTAATGACACCATCAGCAGTCGATTCAGACGAGTGCATGTTCAACGCTGTTGCCATCAATAACAAAACCTGAAAATGCCAATAATCTCTTTCCATCAGAGGAAGAAAGATGAACAAACAAGGTAAAATGGAGGAAGGGATTAAATTTTTTATGAAATAAATGTGATATAAGTGAATAAAAGTTATATTTCCAATGAACATGGAAGAAACAAAAAATACTACCCAAACGAAAGTAAGCAAATTTACCATACACGAGCATCCTTACCGTAGGACTAAATCTTTTGCCTTCTACACCCATTTTGAAAAAATATTCAGCAGCCAATGCCAGCTTAGGAACCTGAAACAATGAAAGGTTAAACCAATTTAAATGATCCAGATAAAACATAAAACAAATTTCAAGTCTCTCACACCTTTGGAATAATGAGTAATGAGTTTATCCTTTGCATTTTTAATCAAATCAAGAAGATGAAGGAGAAAACGGTCTCACCTCAGCAACCATCATTGAACGCAATCTATTAGCAACAAGTGACAGTTCATCAGCGACAAGGGAAAAGGGATCCACTGACTCCTTTTAAAAAAAAATTATGAGTTCAAAGAATGTAAAGAATGAAGTTAAAGTTAGCAAGGGTTAGGATATTGTCACCTACATGATACCAATTCTGATGAATTTGGACTAACTGCTCCGAAAATGTAACCATACATGTTTTCTTTGACTGTTGGACCAAATTGTATTGGAAAAATCACAATATGGGAAGAGACTGTCCAGATTCAAGCACGATTCCCTTTGAATAACTAATTTGTGTTATGGGCATGAGCATTGCAAATTTGTGATCACATGTAGACTTGATAAGCTTGATGTTGAGAAAAGAAACCCATTTAGAGCATGAGACTGTTTATTTATCCACTTTTCAGTAACTTTGAACAAACCTTTTGGACATGGCACATCTTGACATACCAGCCTCAAATCCCTAATTATGCAACAAGTGACACTACCAAATTCAATGGTTTGGGAGGACCCACTCTTGAATGATGCAAAAAAGCATTTTGTAGGAAAAACACCTTTCTTTTGAAAATAAAAATAAAAACAAACAGGATTAGAAACAAAAAAACATTTTGTAAGAAGAGTCCCATTTTCTTTTATATATATATAAACTTGATCAGATACACACACACTACGTATACTCCAACAAGCATAGACAGTCTATGTTGCTCTTTTCCCTGTTTTATATGTTACTGCTACAAAATATATATAGAATACGAGCATATTGTTTTGTATGGAAATATAGTTTCTTACCTGTATTTTATAAATATTATTAAGCCACCAAAATAATGCATCCATCAGCCTTTTAAAGTAACTGAAAAGATGCTGGGTTCAGTACGTAAATCCCCATTTAGAACCAATTTCAAAAACAGCTTCAGATTGATTTTAGAAAAGCTACTTTTAATGAGCTTTTTCATAAAAGTTGTTTTGCTGATTTTAAAGCATAACAACCAAAAGCTAAAAAAATACCTATTTGGAACTGATTATCTAAAAATCAATTTGGCAAAAGCAAATTCCATTTGACATATGGTTCAAAATGGGGCCTAAGTCAACACGTTGTATTGATTATTTGAAACACTGGACGAGTTCATAACAAGACCAGATTGAAGGGGGACAATGACCTCAATTGCAGAGCTCCTCTTGTGAAGGACTTGGAACGTGGCATCATGGAAGGAGTGCGAACTAAGCCTGTCAACGGACCGGATACGGAGCGGATATGGTCATATCCGTATCCGTATCCGAAAATTTTTTTTATATCCGTATCCGTATCCGTATCCGACGGATATTTAAAAAGCGTATCCGTGTCCGATCCGTATCCGTATCCGACGGATTCGGATAATTATCCGAAATATCCGAAATAAATAAATAAATAATTAAATATAACAAATTTTTATTTAAAGTTTAAAAATTGACTTAAAATTAAAAATTCACAAACACAAGTCCTAACTTTACAACTATTAGAAAGAATAAATAAATAATTAAACATAACAAATTTTCATTTAAAGTTCAAAAATTGACTTAAAATTAAAAATTCACAAACACAAGTCCTAATTTTACAACTATTAGAAAGAATGTGAGCCACTTGATCAAAATCCAATGGTAGATATTAAATATTAATATTAATATTTTTTTAATGCCATCGGATACGGATATTTTTCGGATCGGATAGGGGTATATCCGTATCCGATCCGAAAATTTTCGGATACGGATTATTTTTTCGGATACGGATACAGATTTTTCGGATATCGGATATTTTCTGCATTTTCGGATACGGATTCGGATCGGATGCGGATATTTTTTCGGATAATTGACAGGCTTAGTGCGAACCCCAACTGTAATGTTGTATGCAACCCAAAACCTACTAATCCACAGCAATCAAAACATTGAAAAATTTTATCAGACAAATTTTGACACCAAATGTTACCTAAATAATAAAATATCAAAACATAACTACTACAAGGAACAAATATGTCAATTGAATGTATGTTGATACCACAATCAATATCCAAACGTTTTGTCCACTCCATCTATACATCTATACATGTAGCATTTTTAATGGTTCTTCTCCAACAATAAAATCATACTACATGCAACCTAAAAAGATTCCAAACAACAGGGGAGGAGAAAATAAAAATTTTAAAAAAATTAGGGGATTGATTTATTGCTCTCTAGTGAGTAGATTTTGAGTTCTACTCCACTCGCTAGAATGAATGACCACTTTAATACTCTATTTTGAATCATTCAAACTATTCAGTCTATTTTGAAATCATCCCAAAACTTTGTCTGTGAAAACAAAATCAAAACTGATTAGATCATATAGCAACAAGAATAAAAAATCAATAAATCAAGTTTACAGTTTATCAGACCATGTATAACAGTGATACATCTTTGTATAACACCAGTTCAATGTGATTTCTTTTATATCATTAAACAGCTGACATGATTGTTATCTAACCAAGCTAGAAAATTTTACACCAAAATCACAAAATTTTCCATATTTCATGCAAGACCTATAACGTACTGAAGAATGGGTCACATACAATCAGTGGCAGAGCCACCTAGGGCCCGGGGGGGGGGGGGGGGGGGGGGGGGGGGGGGGGGGGGGGGGGGGGGGTCTTTTAATTAACCCTCCCCTCCACATAAAATAAAAGTCTATTTTGATTCTACTTTTTCACTGATCCCTAAGCCTCCTTCAATATCCATATCCCACACAAAGCCATGAGGCATGAACCCCACTCCATGGCATCACCACCCAGGCGCCTATCTTGAAAAACATAAATTTTTTAATCTTTTTTTTTGTATCTCAACTGTTCCTAATATCAATTCTCATCTTTAAAAAAATCCTTAATTTTTACTTTTTTGTTCCATTAACTGTTCCACAACTGAGAATCTGCAATCAATAATCCTCTTCTCTCATCCATCAACACTTCGAAGATATATAATTTTTCACTTTATTGTCATTGTTATTAATTTATTTAAAGTTTAAATATTTATGTAAATATCTAAAATAATAAATCATTTAATATTTTCAGAATATGAAACCTCGTTGCAGTCAAATTTAAAGGTAAGTTTGCTTTTTAAATTTAGGTTTTCACATCTTTTTTTTTGTGAATCATCGATATAATATTTGACAAATCATTTTAAAATAGTGACAGCCGGGGATCCAACCCATCTTCAGTACCGTAGCAGAGCTGTGGCCACAGATGAAAAACTTCGTCCAACCGGGTGCGGCGCGGACTGTTAACCGGGTGTTCAGGATAGTGATCCCGGCTGCATTATGGGGGATCTGGCTAGCTCGCAACAAACTGATCTTCGCCGGGCAACGTTACTACGTAGAAAATGCATGGGACGAGATCTTCATGTTCATTTCATCGTGGGGACATTCCTTGGCGGGCGCGAGGGAAGTGCGGATGGTGGATGGGAGACCACACATTGACCCAGGCTAGATCTATTGGCTAGAGGGGCGGGCTGATGTTAGATTTTTTTATCTTCCTTTCGGCTTGCGCTCTTCGGCATAGCCTTTGTTTTTGTGGTTTTCCTTTTTTTTAGGGGCAGTAGTGTTCAGTGCGAGCACTATCCCCGTCTCTTGCTCCCTTCTCCCTCAATTGTTTTGAGACAAGATTCAGACTAGTGTAACCTTTTATAAAGTTATATAGTCTATCATTTCCTTAAAAAAAATCGTTTTAAAATATGATAATTATCTTTTAAAATTATCCAGAGATATGTTTTTGTGAGTATTTTTATTTTATTTTATTTTATACATATTCATTTTTTAAGGTATGCTATTAAATTGAAAAAAAAAACATAATGATATGACTTTAGAAAATATTTACATAAGTCACATTAGACCCCCTTATAAAAATCCTGGCTCCACCACTGCATACAATTCGAACATACACGCACCCACTAAACCTCTGCTTCATATAAACCAAACCTCCAAAATCAAAACTAAAAAATCCAAAAAAAACGAAACAAAAACATGAGCTTTTACACCAAATGTAGAGTTTCATGCACTGACGCACCTGGGTTTCAATGACACACTAAAAAACACTCAACCTGATATGATCCCTGATTTGAATGTCTTATTATCTTGAATAAGTCTTTTATTTTAGGATTATGTCAATTGTTAGCTTATTTGGATAGATGTTTGTTAGGATGGAATCCCTATTTCTATGGATTGATTATTGAGTCTTGTTTGCTATTTATTTGAAGTTACGAATAAAAGAAGAGAGAGATTATTAAGATAGAGTTTGACAACTTGTCTATAATTACTTTTACAAAAAATTCCTTCTTGAAGAAAGAAGTAACTTCTTATTATGGAGTAGAAACTGTTTGGGAACATATATTGATGAATGCTTTCAAAAAGTACTTTTGTAATAGAAATCACATGAATTGTTTAAAATACCTTGCACCCATGTTATACAATTATCTTAATAGATCAATATAAATAAAATAATATAATCAACTATATAAATCTCAAATACTAACAAACTTTTTAGAGTTTTGCTACACAAGCCCCATTATATAAGCCCCACTCATAAGCCCATGAGGTGTCAAATTTCTATTGGTTGTCTAGTTGTCCTTTATAAAAGGGTAAAAAATCAAAGTACAGAACTACCCTATTTCTAACCGTTTTTTCTAATACATATCCACCACTTAAAAAAACTATTCCGGCCAACCTACTCATCATCGTCGAACGGCGACACCACCTTTGGATTCCTTTCGTTGCTCTCTATCATATGATTGGTGGTTCGACTATCTTTTTGTCCTCTCCGATTCCACATTTTTCAACATTCATATCCACTTTTTTATGAATGTAACTATCTTTTGATAAAACATTAAGATCATATAAAAAAGTCAGTTACATTTCGTGCATATAACTTAGTTTCAAAATATATTGCACAAATAGTTCAGTTAACTGAATTTTATTATTTAAGGCGTATAAACATTTGTTATATTTCAAATATATAACTGACTTACAAAATATAATGCACAAATGTTTATATTAGTTTAAAAATGTAATACAACCATGCTAATATAACATCAAAACTCTATCAAATCTTTCAAAAAACATATTTAACATCAAATACCAGATTCAAAGAAAAAATTATAACAAAAAACCATATCAAAGGCTACCATATTTAATATGAAACACCAAATTCAAGAAAAAATTGTAATAAATGTAAAAAAAAACAATAAGAAAGGTCATACATGAATCAATAGACATTGAAAACGATAGCCAAATTGATCAATTGCACAAAAAATGCTAGTTACATTTGTGAATATAACCAACTTTTACAATATATTCATATAACAAAGTAGTTACATTCATAAATGTAACTATTTATAAAAAGTGTATAAATCTACAAATTAATTTGGAATGTAATTATCTTTAGAAAATTAATACATATAAGTCCAATAAAATTATGAATATGTAACTGACTTTAAATATTAACAATAAGATTCCAGATTCAAACTTCAACATCAAAACATCATATCACAAAAATATGTGAAAAATATCACATAAACTATGCAATTGGTTTGTCAGATATATTTGAAATGTATCTGAATTTCAAAAAAACGATAGAGATGAGGTTGGAGGAGGTGGAGGCTGGAGGAAGGCTTGAAAGATAGTCAAATCACCTCTCATATGATCGAGAGCGACGAGAGGAATCTCAGAGATGGTGACGTTGGTCACCAGAGATAAACAGGCAGACCAGAATGATTTTTTTAAGTAGTAGATGACTTAAGAGGGTATAAAAGGAATTCTACATTTGCATAACTCTTTCGAATGTTAGATAAATCAGTTTTAGTCATTGTAAAAATTAGAAAATAGTCATAAGTTCCCATATTATAAGAAAAATATCGTTTCAATCCCTACCATCACCCCAACTAACAAGGTACATTATTAATCCTAGCTACACATTAAAAATTACCAGAATGTCCTCACCCCCTATTTTCAAAAAATCAATATAGCGCCCTAGAAGCTTATTAAAATAGTCATAAGTTCCTATATTATTAGAAAAATATTGTTTTAGTCCTAACTGTCACCCCAACTAATAAGGTACATAATTAATCTTAAATATACATTAAAGATACCAGAATGCCCTCACCCTCTATTTTAAAAAAAATCAATATAATTCCCTAGACAATATGAAAATCGGTAAATCAGAATTTGAATATGAAAATCAGAAAAGATCCTTATAAAATTGGTAAATCCCTTAAGCCCCTATTTTATTAGACAATTTTATTTTAATCCTATTATAATAAAATTAACTAGATCTGTGATTGACTCTAACCATATATGATAAATTACTGTAATATGAATACTCTTTTAAAATTTCCTTAATAAATTACTGTAATACTAACCAGATTTGTGTTTGTCATAAAAAAGATTTAATTAGATTTTTCATATTTTATAGGGACTTATTTGAATGTATTTATTGTAGAAATTTAACACAGACTAAATCCATTAACCATACATACTATCTAGGGACTTGTGATGATTTTCTAATTTTATAAGATCTAAAACCGATTTAGTTAACTTTTTAAGGAGTTAGAGTATCTCTAATTGATAGATTAGCTAATCAAGATGTTAAATGTCATGTTAGCACTTTATACCTTAACTACACCCTGATTTACTACATTTTTATTTAGTTAATTGTTGTTGCTCAAAGACTAGCTAAATAAACTAACTAAAATAATAATGAGCCCCACCTCTCTACCCACTCAACCTCCCAAATATATATATTTTAAATTCTTTAATGTGAATAATCAAGTGGGGTTCACATTCAGCTAGCTAAAACACTAGTCACAGTTAGCTTGAAAGATAACACCTAATAATGAGACATACATTTAGCTCCCTTTTAACATTTTTATTGGAGTAACATTTTTACATGTTATGTAACATTTGACACTTATGTTAGTTAACATATTAATTGAAGATGCTATTATATCATTTTTTTTTTTATTTTTAAAAAGCCTTTCCAATGCTACTTTTGCTAATATTTAGATCACGAGACTAATTTTGTGAATATTCGATTTCATGGTTATTTTTATAAATCATTCAAAAAATTATTGATCTCATAGACCTCGTTTGGTAAATGGATAAATATTTAGGATAATTTAACTAACTTATGAAGATAAAAAGACATTTACATTTGGTAATGCATTTTGTTATCTTTATTTTTGTTTTTATTTTTAACTTTGCATTTAGATCACATGATGTAAAATATATGATAATTTTAAATTTTTTAAAAAAATACAAAGTCTACCGTTTCTATTAAATGGACATTAATATTGTTGGTTTTGATTTTATGAAGCTTTTGATTTTTTTTGGAAGGGTAGTCATAAATGTTGTTCATGTTTTATAAAATGAGATTAAAAAATTGAGATAAAGTCTATTCTCCTTTTACCTAGAATAAAATATCTCAACTTTTTCTCGATAATTATTTATATTTATCATTTTTTTTATGTCATATGAAATAATATGTGATTTAATTAAATTATTTTCTTATTCTAACCCCTTATCTCATATCAATCATGCTAACACCGCGTTTGGACCTCTTCCACGAAACTTGCTGACCAAAGAATTTTAAAATGGGCCCGAATTCGTTTGGCCGGATAAGTATATAAATTCTCAGCCAATTATAAAATTCTCTCTCTCTGAACAACCCGAGCCTCGATTTTGACATCCGAAGAAGGTACGCCGAATTCAACCACTTCTCACCTTCTCTCATCGAATCCATTCATTCATTTCAATTTGTCTGTTTTTATCGTTTCAATTTTGAATTCGTGGCACTTTCAATGGTTTTGGGAAGACCGATTTGGGTTTCTTGGAACATTAGGGTTTGAGTTTCATTATTGTGATTTGTGGAGAAGAAATTCGAATGCTTGGTGGGTCTGGATTCTTGAAAACAATTTTGGGTTTTTAATGGATCACCTTTTTAATTGGAGAAGATTGAATAATATATTATAGAATGATTAGAAGCATATCGGTGAATTTGGTGTCATTGAATTGAATATGAAAATTGAAAGAATTTCATGTGTAGATCACATCGGAGTTTTGATCAAATAAATTACAGTGTTTTTTGATGTCTTAATTAATCACTTAATGAGGGAGGATAGCTTTGTATGCAAGCATAGTTTTTATGCATCAAGACACACTATGAAAAGTGTTAGTCTGGTGAGAGGCAAGAAGGTAATATTTTCAAGGGGTGGCTGAAAAAGGAAAGAAAGATTAAAGCTCTCCCCGGGTTTTTGAGGAAATCCTTTCTTTGCTTAAAAGAATCAATATATAAATTGAAAAAGAAAAGTGGAGCTATGGGTTCTTGTTTGTTATGTAAGCTTGGGGCATTACATTTGGTATATGAGCGAGGTTCTGATCCCGGGATCTATGGGTTGTGGGCCCACCAGGAAAAGGGAATTTGACATAATTTTAATTGATCTTCATATCAGAGGTTTGATTTAATCAATCAAGATTTACAGTGTTGTTGGTGGTGTGTGCTGTTTGTTTGTGTTAATTTCCTTTTGTTGTATGGTGACATGTAGAGGCAACTTGAGTCAAAATTAATCAGGTCCAAATTTTATGGTGTCAAAGACTATGAACTTTACATCTTTTGAATACGATGATTGGAGAGTTCTCCCTCTCTGTAGTGTGGAGGATAGAAGCACCCAGTGGCAGTGGCTCTGTTCCTCGGTGTATGGCCCTTGTGATGATTTGTTGTGTGCTTCTCTATGGGCGGAGTTTAGTAGGGTTCGGGAGGCCACGGGTCTGCCTTGGTGTGTACTTGGCGACTTCAATGTGACTCATTTTGTGGAGGACAGGAACCAGCCTGGTTCGATTTCATTGCAGATGGCAGTTTTTTCAGGTTGGATAGTTGAGGAAGGTTTGACTGACTTACCTATATCTAACCAGAACTTCACTTGGAGCAATTTGAGGGAGGATCTAGCTTTGGCTAGGCTTGATAGGGTGTTGATAGATCCTTCTTGGGAGGTTTCCTAGGTGTAGCTTGCAGGGTTTACCACGGGTTTGCTCGGACCATTCGCCTCTAATTCTAGCGGGTGGTGTGTGGGAGAGGTCTCCGGCTCCTTTTCGTTTCGAAAACTGGTGGCTTCTGTTGCCAGATTTCCGGGGCCTGGTGGTGGAGTCTTGTGGAAGAGATGCAGGGGTTCTTTCCGGGGCAACTAGCTGGCCTTTGAGATTAAATGTTTAAATCTTTCTCTGAAAAACTCGCGAGATTGGCCGCTCGATCTCAAAGGGCACACATATGTGAGCTTAGTTCTCAGATTGGTTTTCTTGACATCTGGGAGGAGGCGGGTCTTCTTTCAGAGGAGGACAGGGAGCACAGAGGCTTGCTCAAAGAGATGTGGCAGAATATAATCCAGATGGAGGAGGTCGAATGGAGATAGAAATCAAGGGCGGTATGGTTAAAGGAAGGTGATAATAACTCTCAACTTTTTCACAAAATCACCAACCGAATGAGTCGGCATCAACGGATTGTGAAGTTGTGGGTGGGTGAGCTTCAGATTGAGGATGCTGCGGAAAGCCTTTTTCCCATCAATTTCCAGAAGAGAAGGGGATGGCACCCTTTGTGGTACGATGAAGACCTTGGGCGTATTCTGGACTATCTGCTTCAGCGGCTTGAGGGTGATTTCAACGAGGAGGAGGTCAAAGCTGTTATATTCAGAGCGGAGGCGGATAAGGCTCCAGGTCCAGATGGTTTAATGGTTTTGGTCTGCGATTCTATTTGGAAATTTGGGACATTCTACGTTTAGATGTGGTGGAGATGTTTGGTGAGTTTTATCGCTCTTCGAGAGGGATTGGTTGATTAAATGCAACTTTTCTGGCTCTTATTCCTAAGGAGGGTTCCATTGAGCAAGGTGATTTCGGGTGATTTCTTTAGTTAATGGGTGCAACAAAATGATTTCGAAAGTTCTTGCTAACCGATTGAAGGAGGTCCTTGGTGATCTTTTTGATGAATCTCAGCATACTTTTATACCTAGGAGGCTCCTTCAGGATGAGCTTATATCTGCATTATCATGTCAGTTAATCAGGACAGGAGGGAGGGTGTTATTAAACTGGACTTCGCCAAAGCATATGATAATGTATGTTGGGACTTTTTGTTGCATCTCCTTTGTTGTCATGACTTTGAGCCAAACTGGGTTTGTATGATTTCTGCTTGCATCTCCATAATGAAGGCATTGGTGTTGGTAAATGGAAAACCTTGCGGTTTTTTTTCCATTTACATAAGGGCCTCCGACAAGGTGACCTCCTCTCGCCGCTATTGTTTGTATAGTGGCTAATGCTTTTAGCTGAATGATGAATATGGCAGCCGCAGATGGTTGGGTTTTGGGCTTGCTAAGTGTGGTCGGGGGTATGAGGGTGTCCCATGTCCAATATGCCGATGATACTCTCATTTTAAGTGTGGCGTCGGAGCTCTCCAATAGGGGCATAAGATTTGTATGTCTTGTTTTGAGCTTCTCTCAGGTCTTAAGATAAACTTTTGACAAAGTTCCATGCTTGGAATAAATGTGGAGGGTCCTCGATTGGACTTTTGGCGGATATCTTTTCTTGTGAAGTTCAGAATTTCCCTATGAGGCTTTTGGGCCTTTCGCTGCACTTAGGGAGGCTAACCAAGATGGATTGGGCTCTCCTCATCGGCAGGTTTGAGAGGCGCCATGAGGGATGGTTGGGTCGTTTTCTGAGTCTTGGGGGTAGACTCACACTTCTTCAAGTGGCCTTATCGAATTTACCCCATCTTCTTCATCTCTTTATTTAAGCTTCCTGTGGGGGTTCAAAAGCATTTGGAGGTCATCCGTAGAAGGTTTATGTAGAATGGGCAAAGGAGGTTCAGAATAGAGTACACTTGGTGAAATGGGAAATTGTGTGCAGTAGCAAGAAGGCAGGGGGAGCTGGCATCCTAAATATTGGCGACATTAACTCAGCTCTCCTAATGAATTGGAGATATTTCTTATATCCCAATCTTCAGTGGTGTCAGATTTTAGAGAAAGGTATAGGTTTTATGATTCTTTGGCACACAGATTCCCTTGGAGCTCAGGTGGCTTGTCCGGTATATGGAAGACAATTATGGGAAGCATAGATTCTTTTGTGGAGGCCATCCACTGGTCTTTGAGTTCAAGCTTGAGGATTAGTTTTTGGCACGACCTTTGGATTGGTGACATGACTCTTAAACAGCATTTCCCTCTGATCTTTCAGATTTCGGTGGATCGCGATGTGTTAGCTTCACAGTTTTGGTCATCTCAAGGATCAACAGGGTTTTGGGAGGTTCATGTCAGACGCCACCTGAAGGATGACGAAGTTGACAGCTATTTATCTCTGTTGGAGCTTCTCCAGGAGGTCTCGGTGGATGCTGGGAGGAGAGATGAGGTGGTCTGGATTCCTCAACCTTCTGAAGGATATTCGGTTCACAGTGGCTACTCTTGGTTGAGGAGGAATATCCCGGTCACGCCTTCTACAGCTTGGAAGTATAAAGAGGTATGGAGCTGTCATATTCCCTTGAAGGTGAAGGCCTTTTTGTGGACTTTATATCTTGATAAAATCTCATGAAGATGCGCATTGCCCAATGGAACCTGGAGATTGATACTAGGTGTGTCTTGTGTTCGATTGATGATGAGTCAGTAGATCATCTGTTCGTAAGATGCACTTTGGTGAGGCAAATTTGGCGCTGGTTGAAAGATGCATTTGGGCTGGTTGCCAATTTTTCCACCAGAGGAGATGTGGGTGGTCGGTAAGTCACTTAGGTGCTCGGGAGATAGAAGAGTTCGGTCAAAGGTCTCCCAAATAGTTATTCCGGCGGTGGTGTGGTCGATTTGGCACACTAGGAACAATTTCATATTCAAGGGTGAAATTCCATATGCTGAAAATGTGTGGGTGGCGGCAATTGGATGCATTAAATATTGGGGGCGTTTTTTTGTGGGGGCGACTTCCATCTTGATAATGGGGGTCATTTAATGATTCAAGAGTAGCTTTGTTTGTTGTAGGGTGCCCCTCTCTGTAGTGATCTTTTCTATTGGGGGACTCCATTTTTCATTTTCTTTTGTTGTTTTGATGTCTTTGTAATCCCTTTTGGGCACTCTTCTTCTTATTTAATACGAAGGGGAGGCCTACTGTTTGCATTTCTAAAAAAAAAAGACTATGAAGGGAATATATGAAGCTGAATGTGCAGGGGCAGGTGAATTGCTATAGGCTTATCGGAAGAAGCAGTTGTTAATCCAGCATCAGAGGAAGAGGTGGTGTACTGGTGAAGAGGAGGTCACATTTGACATGGGGCTATCCTATTAGTCTCAGATTTATATCATTTATTTAGTCTATATTTGGAGTTTTTGGAAATTGAGAAGGAAAGGGGACAGAAGCTCAAAGAGAAAAGAAAAGAAAATGGTGGCATCATATGAGTTTGGGGTTATTATATGAGACATTCCTGATGTCTAGCACCTAGTTCTTTCTCATGGGTTACTTTGTGGTTTCTCCTCTTTTTCCCTCTATTTGTGTCCTGTTTGACTTTCACTATTTGAATACAAATTGGTGAATGCCACCTTTCTTTCAAAAAGAAGGAAAAAAAAATTGAATTAATTTTTTTATCATGCAATATTTTGAATTAATCTTACTAAATTGCTAATTTTTGAATGAGGTAAACTGCATTGGTTGGAATTCATTATATATTCATTACTTTTATGTTTTATAGGAATGGCATCTGCTTTAGATTTGTGGATGAGGGAGTTTAATGAAGCCTCCAAGCTTGCCGATGACATAAGTGCCAGGATGGGTGAGAGTTCCTCACTACCCCCTTCAGGCCCTGAAACTCAGCGTCATTTATCCATGATTCGGCGGAAGATTACAATACTCAAGACCAGGCTTGACAACTTGGACTCTGTGACATCTTCACTTCCTAGTAGGCAGCCTATGTACGTTCCTTAATTTTAGTTGCTATCCTTTTTCGTTCTACATCCGAGTTCATCTATCCTTCGCATAATGGTCAATGGAAAATTAATCTTCCACAGTAATTTAATGTGGTTCATAGTTGTAGGCTCACTTTATATAATGATAATGATTATTGGCATGTGAATTATTTTCTGTGTGGATCTTGTTCATCTACGACTTTTCCCACTTGATTTAGCACATATTTTGCTCATCTTCTTCTTCTTGTGGTGCCGTCTATGTGACTTCCTTGTTTTTACCTGAACTAAGTGTGATTGTTTTTATTTTTATTTTTGAAGCATTGTGTTAACATTTTTTTTTATTAACAGAAAAGAGAAAGAGTTGCACCGGCGCCAAGACATGGTTGCAAATCTGAGGTCCAAAGCAAATCAGATGGCTTCAAAATTGAATATGTCAAATTATGCAAACAGGTAGGGATCTGCATGTGGATTGCTTTTGTCCTGTGTCGTAAATTGTTTGCTATATTTGTCACCGTTGCATCTCGTATTGACTCAACCCAATTTAGGGAAGGGCATTAAATTGTAAGGTACCTGTTCTTCCTTGCTTTCCAGGCTTCCACAAACACATAAATAGTTTTTTTTTTTTGGTTGGAAACACATAAATAGTTACAACTCAAGAGATGCATTTTTCACTCTGTGACTTTTGGTCAGATTAGTGTGATGTTTTCGGTAATAGGGAAGGGCATTAAATTGTAAGGTACCTGTTCTTCCATGCTTTCCAGGCTTCCACAAACACATAAATAGTTACAACTCAAGAGATGCATTTTTCACTCTGTGACTTTTGGTCAGATTAGTGTTATGTTTTCGGTACAATTACCACTGGAAAGGTAGATCAGGGAAGATCTTGAATTTTGATTGAAGACTTAATTGTGTTGATTTCTTGATGATTCATCATTCTCAAGTGTTATTAGAGGCACCGTGCCTTGACTTCCTAGGGATTGGGCAGTAAAATTGTATATCTTCTGTTTATTTTTGTAACCCTAATCACACATTTGTACAGGCTAATATAACAAAGCCTTCTCCCAATTTTTCAACATATATTCTAGATACATGTGTGTTCGGACTGAAATTGTAGATGGCATGTTTTTTGGTAAATTGTATGTTACTCATAGGTGGAAAATGTGGGTTGCAAACCTATGCAACAGTTTATGCGTCATGCATCCTTTTGTTCATTTTTTTCCCCTTTTGTTTATCATCATTGCGGGCTTTAGGAATACTATGCCCCATGTCCTTCCTTATTTTGAAAAAAACTTTAAGCCCTTTTGCAAGACTATATCCGATTCTGCACAAAACCCTAGGCAGATTGAAGTCAACTTAATAATTTTAAGTAATTGTCCTTGATCTGCACACACAGGGCTTGGAATTTTTTTTTATACTCATCCTTTAGAATGCTAATCTCTAGCACCATCTTGTTAAGGTGTAACACTCTTAATCTTCCATTGTCCTAGATGCTGCAGGTTTAGCAGTTCCTTGGGAATTGCTAGCTCTTCAATAGTGATGTTGTTTTAAGACTTGTCATTTTATTTCTCATTTATGTGGCGGCACTTTTTTTAAGACCTTGGAACGAAAATACTGTATATTTGACTTTGTGAAATACAGGGAAGACTTGCTTGGAGGAAGTAAAAAATCGGCAGATGATGTGAACAGACTTGCAGGGTTGGACAACCAGGGCCTTGTTAGTCTCCAAAGACAGACCATTAAAGGCATGTAATCCAAACTCATTTTTTACGGGCTTTGGTCAGTGGGAATTCTTAGATGCTGATATGCTGTGAACAATATGTTTCTTGCTTCTTGTATCATAGACCAAGACCAGGGCCTTGAGAAGCTGGAGGAGACTGTGTTGAGCACGAAGCACATTGCACTGACAATTAACGAAGAATTGGACCTGCACACCAGGCTCATTGTATGCACATGATGAGAGAGAGATTTTCTTTGAGTTCTTGCAACATTTTTATCATATCAATTCTGTTTTGCCTTTGGCAGGATGACATGGACCAACATGTGGAGTCTACGGATTCACGGCTACAGGTACTATTCTATGCAATTTATATCTATCTATTGAGAAACCCACCCTCCACAAGCATAAAACATGCGCATACACGGCAAAGACACATCAATGATTAAATAAATGAATAATGTGTTACATTATGATCATTTTAAAAAAAAAATTGAGCGCACATCCATAAAACTCTTTTAAGTTTACAAGCATTTGAACATCGTCCAACTTCAAGTGAGCATAAACCTTACCATTAAGGAAAGATTTATAATGCCACTGCATAAGTGTTGGTTGTCCATGCCGTGTTCGTCCGGCATCCATTGTGTGTCTGAAATTCGTCAAATTATTTTGAATGTTAGACACGTATGGAACGCTTTTCATATCATTTGTGTCATGGTTTGACATTTTTAATATTTGATGCAGCGGGTGCAAAAGAGACTCGCGGTCCTTAACAAGCAGACGAAGGGAGGCTGCACTTGCATGTCTCTTCTGCTATCAGTGATTGGCATAGTGATCCTGGTTGTGGTGATATTGGAACTTATAAAGTATTTGTGAATGCTCGTGGGTAGAAGAACATTGGAAGATATCCAAGCTTGTTTCCATTGTGTGCGTATGCGCATCGTGATTGCAAGTGTGCAGCATTTGAGTGCCCATGAATAAACATCCTGTTTGGGGGCCATGAGTGAACATTTGTGCAAAATTTTTTTTACATATTAGTCTAATGTGAATAAATATAGACCACCCTGCTTCTTAAAGGTCAGAATTGTAAGATACTGATATGGATTCATAATGTATAATGATCTAATAGTCTCAAATGTGATGAGAAACCTTTTTGTATATGGGTTGTGCAAAAAAGTTGTAGGCACCTTTTTTTTAAAAGCTAGCTTTTCCAGAATAAGGGAAGAAACAACTTCTTGAAAACTCTGTTTCAAACAACTTTTTGGAAAAAGTTAATATGATTAGGCCCTAAATTTAAGGAAAATGATATGTCTAGTCCCCGTTAAAAAAATATGCATCAGTTTTGCTGTTCAACTTACATATTGTTATAAAAGTGAAGTATGTATTGAGATATAATAGTATATTTTTTTCTTTCAAAAAATAAAAATAAAATTTAATTTTCATACATTGCGATAGTGTTGTATTATTGTAGTGTATAGGCGGTTGGAGGACCGTTTTTGTGCTACAGAGGACTGAGTATACCAACGCTCAAATCTTAATTGTAGTTGAACTTACATCCCACAGAATGGCAGTTTTTGGTGTTTAAAATTTTTTATTTTGATTTTTACCTTTCCATTTTCATGTAACCATCTGAGATGTTTGTTGAGTGTTCAGTTTTAGGTTGTAGTTTTGGATGGAACCAAAAAATAAATAAATCCATGGTTTTAATGTAAAATGTATGTATTTAAAGCAACTGTTGAGGCAATTATGTTTGGAGAGAAACATCAACAACAGCACATTTTATACAACAAACTCATCATGGAAGATGAATAAATCAATCAGATGAGTGGGGTTGTTTTTCTTTGCCCCCAAAAACCAACTCCCTGAACTCCTCATCAGTGGACTTGAGCATAAGATTCAGAGGCACATAGACTCCTGTCTCCACCATCACCTCCCACCTGGGCTTTATCCTCTTCTCCAGACTGAATGCAAAGTACTGAGGGAACCTCTTCAGATCCTCCAGACTCCCTCCCATCTCATCCACCAGGTACTGGTACTTTGGCTTGAAATTGTTCTCTATGCTGAACGTAAACAGCCCTGGACACCGCAACACCATCTCCACCGCCTCCTCCCTCGTCATCCCCAGCCCCACCAGATACTGCAGCTTAGGCTGGAGCGTCCTCTCCACGCTCGACACCAGCAGCACTGGGTCCTGCTAGCCACTAAGCCTGTCAATTATCCGAAAATAAAACCCAAAATTGTTTCTGATATTCGAATATCCAGAGTGCACGAATATGATTATCAAAGCATCCGAATTTAACATATATATTGTTCAGATTCAATTATCATGCATGATTATTCGCAATCATTAAAGAAGAGAGAAATCTTGAAGTCTAAATCTTAATTGTCTTATCTTTCTAGCACATCACATGATCACCTAAACTACTCTGAATCCAAAAAGATGCGAAATTCAATATCTGAATGATTCAGGATATGATGATACTTAATAACCTGGTACGCCATCGCCTCGTTGTCCTCGAACCCGAGCCTCCGGAGGTATGTCAAGGCCGGCCTCAGCTGGTCCCTGACGCTCGACACAAGGAGCCTGGGGCACTTGTTCACCACCACCCTATGGTTCCTCTCGGGGACGCCGAGGTCCTCCGAGAGGAACCGGAACACCGGTGCCAGTTCAGACCGGACATTGGAGGTGAGGACGGCGGGGCACATGCCGAAGATGCGGGGCATGTCCTTGTCAGGGATGCCCTTCGAGCGGAGGAAGGAGACGACGGAGTGGATGGAGTCGAGGGCGGAAGGGGAGAGGAGGGAGGGGTTGCGGGTAATGGCGCGGCCGGAGTCGACGCCCATGATCTCAAGGCAGAGGATCCTCTCCTTGACGTGGGCGAGGAGGTCCGGTGGCGGTGGCAGGGGGAGGGGGAGCCTCTGGAGGGGCCTGGGGACATTCTGGGAGGAGGAGGGGGTGAAATTGGATGGGATGGGGGTGGGGTTGAGGCACAGGGAGTGGATTGCTGGCATTGTGTGAGGTTGGGATTTCTTGGGTGGGAGTGGGTGTGTTTTTTTTTTTTGTAATCTGGTTATGTTTGGTACACTTGGCAGTACCAAGCAATTCTATTGGTTGGTGTTGGATTTCCACTGATTTTCAGTTGGATGGGGACAAAAAGATCTAGGGGGTATTTTGGGAAGAACTTCACTTGGAGGCTTGGAGCTTTAGCATGAAAAGATCAGAATGTGTGAAAAGTATAATAGAGTATGTAGTCTATATGTCAATACAAAAACTTAAAAATATATGCATTTTTAATTGAAGTATGTACCTACGAAAAATAAAAAATAAAATAAAACTTGTGGAAAACTGGGAATGACTAAGAGTGTTGTTACACTCGGTTTTTATTTACCGTTTGATATACTTCATTGCAGATTCAGTGAAACATATACCTCATTAGACGATGTATATATATCGCTAATTTCTTTTTCTTATACTTATTAATAATGGGTTCATTCAACTCAAAATTGATCGATATATACTTTTTTATTAAAGCATATACCACATTAGGTGTTAGCATGTATTGATGAATTTCATATGCATTATGTTCGGTACGACATGTTTTGTAGAAAAAATATTTAATCGGAGTATTCTAATAAATATTCGAAAAAGTACGGAATACTTTGTTATCATGTGCTTGGGTGGGTCTTCAAAGCATGCATGTGGTTTTTATATCTTTGTTTCATACCACCATTTGGCAGAATAGGCTCTTCAAGTGCTGGTCTAATTTGTTTTTCTAGGATTTGAAATAGGTATCAATGTCAATAGGGCTGAGGCTTTCCAATCAAGAAAGTTACCTACGAAATACCCATTTAATTCTCCCATAGTAGTCAGATGCCTTTTCTCTTGGCCCATCACCATTCATGGCCATGGGTGCAAGCTTTCTCTAGTTTTTTTTATTGTTGTAACAAATACATGAAGTTGCTAATGAAGCTTCGGTTAGCTAGCTAACCCCGTCTTCAAAAAGGTGGTCAAGGAATCAAACCCCACCTTGCCAATGAGTGCAAGTGGCAAGTGAGAAATGTGAAACTGAAAATGTGATTAAAAAAAAATTGTATAACATCATTTCTTTCTATAAATGAGATACAATAAGTATATGTTTTATTTTTATTTTAATAAAAATATTTATTTTACTAAATGAGTCATATTATTTTAAAAAAATCAAAATGTGTGTGAACTACATATACATTATAAAAGGTTATAATGATATATTAGTTATTGGAAAATGTTATACTCAGTCTTTTTTACCAATCAAAACTCAGACCACACATATTTTCATTTTTTTAAAATAGTAAACATTTAAAAAGTAGTTTAATTATCTTCGTATTTTTTTATATTTATCACATATGATTTACGAATATACATGTATCATATTCAGGGGCAGGGTCACATTGGTGTTTGTGGGGGTCAATTGATCCCATCCAAATTTTAAAAAACATCAAGCATTACCCCTGCATTAACTCCATCCAAAAAAATAAAAAACATTACCCCATCCAAAACCCCACTTAAAAAAAATGTGAACCGGCTAGGGTGAGTGGAGGAGACATGTAATATATTGTGGTGGTCTAGTGAGATCTATCAATATTTTTTTAAACAAACCTATTCGGCTATCCCCACATTAACCCAAAACTGAAAGGATAATGTTGTGTATAACCATGTTTCCAGCCCCAATTTTAGTCCACATATTTTGAATTTTAAAAATAGTATACTTCATCTAATGAGGTATATGTTTTCATAAAAATGAAGCATGTGTTTTAATGAATAGCATGGATGCATTTATAGAAAATGTTAAAAAAATTTATTAGCGCATATCCCTCGTTAATGTGAGGATATGTTTTGTTAAATTTCTTTCGACGCTTGTAGGACTGAAATTGGGATTGTAATTGTTCTGATTTTTCTAAACAATCAAAACAAATGGAGATTCAATATCGGATTCGTTTAAATGCTTCATTTGATTGCGTAAAATTCCTCTTGCATCAAAGATTAACTTTTCGTGGTCATAATAAATCTGATGACTCAACTAATAAAATGAATTTTTAGAGTTTCTTCAATTTTTGACTGATCATAATGTATCAATGAAGTTTTGTTGTAGAATACTCCAAAAAAAACAAGTTATGTTATCATGATATTTAAAAGAACATTGTAAATGCGGCTACAATTAAAATTATTATTGTTATCATCATGGATTTTGAAAATATGAAATTTCGTTGAGGATAATTGTGAAAGTTTATGTATTGAAAATCTTTGATCTCCTTTTTTTGATGATTTTTTTTAATGTCAATTGTTTTATTTTCAAAAGAAAATTTTATGTTTTTTATAAATATATAATAAATGTATATTTATTGAAAATTCTGTAGTATTTATTTTTTCAAATGATCCCATTTTTTAAAAATCTTGAAGTTGGCACTAGTCATATTAAACATGACATTTATCGAATATTTATTGTACACGAAATTTTGTGACTGTACGAGCATACTATACCAATATCAACTTCATCACAATCCATGTCAGTAACAGTGCCTCAGTACTGTCAGCCTCATTCTATATTTTGCTCATGTCCCGTGTCTATGTTTTTTTTTTTTATGGTAAATAAGATTATAAATTTAGCTGGATTATATTATAAGGAAAATAGAATTTCTGTCAATAGTATTTGAGGATATTTGTATTGGAAAGAGAATATGCCAAGTACGTCCAAATGTCCTCCGTTCGGGTACATGCTTGCGTGGTAAAACGAACCGCAGGGATTGGTGGAGCATCTATCCCTGTAAACCCACACTCTATTCCCACCAACCACAAAAATGGTCGATAGGTGCAACTAAGCCTGTCAACAGAGCGGATATGGTCATATCCGTATCCGTATCTGAAAAAAAATTTATATCCGTATCCGTATCCGACGGATATTTAAAAAGTGTATCCGTATCCGATTTGAAATTTCGGATACGGATTCGGATAATTATCCAAAATATCCAACATAAATAAATAAATTATTAAATATAACAAATTTTCATTTAAAATTTAAAAATTGACTTAAAATTAAAAATTCACAAACACAAGTCCTAACTTTACAACTATTAGAAAGAATAAATAAATAATTAAACATAACAAATTTTCATTTAAAGTTTAAAAATTGACTTAAAATTAAAAATTCACGAATACAAGTTCTAACTTTACAACTATTAGAAAGAATGTGAGCCACTTGATCAAAATTCAATGGTAGATATTAAATACTAATATTAACATTTTTTTAATGCCATCGGATACGAATATTTTTCGGATCGGATAGGGGTATATCCGTATCCGATTCGAAATTTTTAGATACGGATTATTTTTTCGGATACGGATACGGATTTTCGGATATCGGATATTTTCTGCATTTTCGGATACGAATTCGGATCGGATGCGGATATTTTTTTGGATAATTGACAGGCTTAGGTGCAACTCGGGTGTGTTGGGCCGGGTTGGAGTTCAACCTGAACCCAACCTGTCTCTCAGGTTTGAGGAGCTCAATCCGCCCATCATTTTGTTCGGGTTCGGGTTGGGTTCAAATTGGGCTCATATTGATTCAGGTTTGACTTGAAAAATGCATTATTTTAAGCAATCAAAATTTTGAAAGAGTCAATTTTTACACAACAAAAATAAAATAAAAAAGATAAAAATAATGAACATTTTATTTAGATAATAAAGATATAGAAACTATAAAAGTGAAATATTTTAAATAAAAATAAATTGTACAATTCAAATTTTACCATACAAATTAAAAAATTATAATTTTTTTTAGAACATTTTACTTAGATATGAAAACTCTAGGCTCAGGTTGATTTTCGAACCCTCAACCCAAATCCAACCAAATTTAGGTTGTTCGAGTTTAGGCTTGGATTGAACCCGGACGCTAAAACCCAAACCTTTAGAGGAATGAGATGGCAAGACAGAGAAGTTAGAATGGTGGGTTGGTTGGTGAGAGTTTGCTAAAACCAAACGCAAACCCAACAAAAAATTCTGTTTTTCAAGATATCTTTGATCAGAACATCTGTAATTCTATATTGTCCAAGAAACACACATATTTTTAACAAATTCTACTAACATATTAGAATATATAATGCCTTAGGTACGTACGTAGTTTCATATATAGCATTAGAAGATTACTGCATAAGATGTTTAATAAGTGTGTAACAGCGCCCTTGCATAGATCAAGAGAGAGAAAGAGAGAGAGAGAGAATTGGCATTTGATTGGAAACTCTCCTCATGTGAGTGATACATGTACAACACCAAAGATAATGAAGAACATGTGATATGGATTCTTGGGGCCACCTCGGTAGGTTTCCATTCAATCCCACACTCCAAACATTCAGGTCACAGGTGACACTTTAATTTTTCTCATCCAAATAAGTCTATGGGACTTTTTTCCCCATTCAGAAGGGAAAAAAAGTGCAGCCTTTTGAAATGGGAAAGAAAACATTAACCACATGTGCAAGAGGAGGTTTCTTGATTTAAAATTTCATATTGTTGTACAAAAGTTTTAAATTTGTGTTTTTAAATACCAAGAGTATAGAAATATATATCCATGTGATTTTCTAGAATCTAGATCCCCTTTCTCTATCCATCTTTCCTCCTCAAGAGAGAGTCAATGCAAATTAAATGACATTTCAGTCATCTCAGGTCTTCCCTAGTCCATAACCTAGCTAATTCTAGATAACTTCACCAGACCAATGTCAATGACAGGGCTATATGAAATTAAGACAACAGGGATCATGTTATATGGATATATAGATTTAAGAATATAGTTTAGGGGATTATATTGCATCAAATATCTCACTTGATTTTTATTTATTTTTTGGAGTGGGGTGGGGGGAAGGGTTGAGAAATGTCATTGCTAGAAAAAATATATGTTCTTATAATAAATAATTTTTACCTTCTGCTACAATATAATTGTTTTCAAGATTCATTGACAAGCTGCTGCTTTTTTTCATGATTTTTCTAATATGAATTCTGATTCAATCCTAAATTATTAAAAAAAATGTAAAATTTTACATGTTTGGTTGGTGTTAATCCAAGTAGGAATTTTGGATTTCCTAAATAAAAATGAGTTCAGATCCAGTCAGTACCATTAGTATCAAACTACATAATTTATCGATCGAATTACACAGCCTATAAATCAAATTGTATTGGATGCATGTGAAATTCGATCTATATGTTGTATAATTTAATTCATAGATTGTGCAATTCAATACTAATAGTAGTTCTCATGTCTGACTAATAATAACGGGACGACTTTCAACCTAAAAACTTCCGACTCACTTATCCTCAACACACACGTTGTTGTCCCGCACAGGCCACAACATGCAAATAAAAAATCATGCATGCATGCCAAACCCACCATTGCATGTCACATGCTCCATCATGACATGCCTCCACCACCATCATCATCACCACTACTCATCCATCCACCCACCCACCCCACAATATTCTCACGTGCGTCGCATACATGGACATTATTATCACACGTTACACTTTCATCAAGATCAAAAGCTTCACTTTTTTTTTTGGTGATAAAGATCAAAAGCTTCATTTGAAAATACAAAAAAGGCATACAAGGCTTCTCCCTTTATGAATTGTTTGATCATCTTTGGATTCTGTGTGGGATATTTGTTTGTTGTTGTTTCAAAGTGGAGCCAAAAAGCTCAGTTGGGATTTGGGAATAGCTTGCAAAGATGGCATAACATATTTTTCATAGTGGATTTTTTTTTTATTATGAAAAAGCTCTCTTATAATCTTATTTATAATAAAATCAGTGGCGGTGTATGTGTATCCGAGCATATACATTTTAATTCCTTTTGAATCATCTATGGGTGTCTGGTTAACATTGAGAGTTTTCCTGTGTTGATCCTTCTCCATACTCAATACATGTATGTGAGATGAAATTTTATGCATTTACAACAACACTCATAAATATGTGTTTCCTATGCAATTACAACACCACTCAAAATTTAGTCTCTTCTCAACCCTATTCAGACATTGCAAGTTTATGTCTACATTTTATAAAATAAAAAAAATCATTTGTTTACTATTTTAAATGATCGACAAACTTCAAAATATGCACAATATTACAACAAAAAAAAAAATTGTTAGTATAATATCTGATATTTGTTTTTTGATTGACCAATATAAACTATAATCATGGTTGATCCTAAGCATAGGAGACCGAGGCGAATACGCCCAGGGTCACCATATGTGGAGAATTCATAGGTCTCAAAGAAATTATTTTTTTCTACTTTATTTGGATATTTTGTATGATTATTTATTTATTTTATTTTTAAAATTATTATATTTTCTATTTGTTTGCTCTTTTTCATTTGTTCCTTTTTTTTTGGGTGTCGAAGCATTAAAAATAAGTTGTCCAAGCTAGTATGAGCTTAACCAACCCCCCCCCCCCCCACCCCCCCACACACACACGTTTTTTGGGTGCAGAATAATCCAAGAATAAATAAGAATATATAAAAATAAAATTTATTATACAAGAATAAACTCTCATAACTATATGTGGATAAATTAACATAATCCTTGATAACTATTATAAGGGATTGTAATTTACTTAGGTTTGATCTATATTCATAAATAATTTATCTCACCCAATATCACACACATCCCAACAACATGTCACTTATCATATCAAACATGCATCTCCCAAACATATTTCTAAACACAAATAATTTATGCAATTGTAGAGTTATTATTTAGAAAATAAAAAAACTTTTATTCGTCTCTTATCCGCTATTCTCGGTTCATCTAGGGTTGAACTAAAGAAAAAAAAATTACGTTTTCAAATGAGAATTACAGGAAGACAATCAAACATAAATTATTTATTTTATATAAGGAAAAAATTCATATAACCCCCTATAAACTATCTGAAATCCATATAACCCTTTGACTTTTCGTGGAGTCCATATAACCTCCTTAAATCACATATGTAAATCCAAATAGTTACTTGAATTAAATTTTTATTAACATATTAGAATTATGATATACGAATATTCTGTCTGATTAACTTTGGGTAAAAACATAGTATACCAAAAAACCTATAAAGTGATAAAATTGTCATTCATATAAGATTTTTCACATTTTTAACAAATTGTCAGAGATGTTTGGTATATTATGTTTTCAATTAAGGTTAATCAAATAAAATATTCAAATAATTATCTTTATCTGTCAATGAAATTTAACTCACAAGGTTATTTGTATTTACATAATTACTTTAAGGGGTTATATGGACTTTAAGTTTACATAAGGGTTATTTGAATTTTTTCCTTTATATAAATAAATTCTTAATCAATGGAAGATCAACGTCATTTGCTAACACCTATTATCATCTATATAATAATAACTATTAAATCAACAACAAGAGCAGCACATGTTATTCAGATGACTGAAAACGGCATTTCGGCTCCCATCGCGGGAAAACCGTGTTAGTTATAACGGCCGATTAATTGTGTTTTATTAATGTTTTTTTATTTTATTCGTTTTTTCCGTGGAAGAGGTCATTGTCTATCTGTTGGTAACCATACAATTTTAAACGTGCCAAATATTTATGAAAAAACAAAAAGGTCTATTGTATTATTATCTGCTACACATAAGTCATATCACATGACTTTTTTTTATTTTTTTATTATTTTAACATGTGAAGTCGTTTAGTCAATTCTCTTCCTTTGTCCATTCGTTGATTGGAATAATCCAACTAAAGTTTTGTTCCTCATTTTAGATAAGTTCAATTTTTAAAAAGAATCTAGATTTTACAAAAAAAAAAAAAAAAAAAAAATTTATTTAAATATTTAAGAATGAACACATAAATAAAATATTACAAATGTATAGCGAATTGAGCTTTCATTATGTTAGTAAACACCTCTCATTTCTTTAAAAGATGTCAAATAATCAAATCCATGTTTTTTTTGTGTCCCAGCAGAATGATAATTAATGTTAAACTGATCCTAAAACTTTTTTGTAAAATTTTTTGTTTTCATTTCTTCTCAATCTAATATATATTATATTAGGCCCATGTCAACTTGTTTAATAAAATATAAAAATGTATATAAAGAAAATTCTATTAGGATTAGTTTGATAACTTTGTAAAAAAAAAAAAAATACTTTTTAGGAATCTAATTCTGTCATGTGAAAAGAGAAATTTTGGTTAGAGAACTTAGGAATGAACAAGGATTTAAGAAAAAATAATTTAAGAGTGATTTAGTAAAAAGCTGCCCGTTAATATTTTATTAGTTTCCAGTTGGCACAGTAATCAGATAATTATCCACGTGACAAAATACAAGTCCACTATGTCTTGTCATGCCAGACGTAGTCATATCATATGATTTAATCTTTTCTTTATGATAATGACTTTAACATGCTAAATTAAATGTCAGGTCTTTTCCTTTGTCTGGTAGCTGATTGTGAAAATCAAACCAACTTTTTTGGTTTTCCTTAGCACATGGTATGCGCTTGTATACTTGAAAGAGAGGTAAAGCTTTTATTAGCTAGCATTAATTCAAAGAAGAAAATTAAAAAAAAAATCATTGTCAATCAGTAATTATAATCATAATGACTAAGGGTGCGTTTGGTTGCGCGATTGCAAAATTGATTCTGCAGGAATCTGCGATTGCAAATCTGATTTTGCAGGAAGCTCACTTTCTCAGTTTTTTGAAATCGCAGCTTTTGGGCACTATTTGCCTGCAATCGCTGGGTTTAAAACTGTGATTACAAAAGTGTTTGGTTGCGCGATTGCAAACGCAGCTTCCTGTAATCGCAATCGCAGCGCAATCGCGCAACCAAACGCACCCTAAATAAAAAATCGTGAATGAGTAATTCAAATAAAAGACTAGAGGACTATAATAAATAAGGTAGAAAAAAAATCAAATAGATGGATAATAATATTATTGATCACCCGTATGTACGGGAAGAAAAATGTTCACATTATAATAGTACTTTGAAAATGAAATTTATGTTATTTAAGTTGATTTATTGTATATGATTAAAATATATAATAAAATATGTATTCGGTTCATTTAAATGATTAATCTGAACTCAACCTATCATGTTTAATTTAGTATAAATTTGGGTTAAGTTTGTGTTTGATTTGAGCTAGATCAATTCCAAATCAAGTTTATTTCTCAAATGAACTTTAAAATTTACTGCTCGAGCCACCTTCAGCTCAATCCGACCAAATTACATAGGATCAGATTTTTCTCTATTTGAATTTGGATTAAAATCTCAATATGAAACTTGTTATAAAGTACTCCAAACTTTTAAAAAAAAAAACAAATACTTCAATAGGTTAGTAATCCAATTGGATGTCGATGGATCGTAATTTTGTTCATTAAAGTATAGATTTAATATACAAAATATAATATATTTTTTAATTTGGATGATTCATCTTATCTTTCATAATTAAAAAAAAAACTATTTTTAATTGTTGTCGTTGCATTTACACTCAAAATAATATTCTTTACATGTATATCTCAAAAATGGTCTAATATCTTCATGTTTTACCATATTTAGTTTTCTTATATGATTTATAAATGTACATGCATCGTATCAAAAATAATGTTAGGGTAGAGATAGTCCGTGGGATAGTCTCATCTGTAGTTCGCACACATTTTAATTTTTAAAAATAGTGAACTTCAAGATATATACTTTCATTAAAAACAATATACGTATACCTTTATAAGGAATAATACTATGCATAAAAAAAGATATATCTTTATAAGAATTAATACTATGCAGTTGTTTTATGAAAATATAAAAAAATAGTAATAAAATATCTCGTTGGCATACATGCACTCTTTGGTCACCGGTAACAACACTATACCATTTATACCATAAATCTTCCATAAATTGATTTCATAGTATAATAAATTTATAGAGAAAGATATATATAAACTCCCTACAAAGTAAGAGAAATCGGTTTTAGTCCCTGGAAAAATCATCACAGCCCCCAGAAAGTATATATGGTTAAAGGAATTAGTTCATCAGTTTACAAGGAATATTTTAAGAATATCTTGTTTACCAAACAAAGCTCCATTAAATGACATTCAAATAAGTTCATACAAAATATAAAAAATCAATAAAACTCACTAGAAACTTATGAAAATCAGAAAATGTCATTGTAAACCAATATATCCCTTAGGCCCCGTTTGATTCGTGTTATTTTTTATAATTGATTTACTTTACCGGAAATCATTTTACCAATTGTTTTATCAGGAATCCAGATTCCATCAGATTGATTGGTTAACTAGTGAATTTCTACAAAAAAATCAATTTTTAGTGTTTGGTTCACACATGGATTTCTGCAAGAAATTTAATTCAAATGTCTAAAATACTCTTACTATTATACATCTACTTGTAAAATTTATTTATTTATCCATATCACAATTATAAAAAGGAGTAATTTATTTATAATATTTTTATAAATATTTAATGAATGCAAATAAATAAAACAACATATTATATAATTAAACACGTAATAATAAGATTTTTTTTCTAAATTAATTGAATATCATGAACTCCCCTAAAAAAAGAGGAGGTAGGTAAAAAAAAAAGAGGTGGCTATTTATTTTAGAAGGGATGTAAATAGTAATTTAATTAATTTATAAAAGGTATGATAATAATCTAATATAGGATTCCTAGTGAAAGAGATTACCACCACAAAGGGTTAGAATTTGATTCTACCCTATTTTTTCTACATGCATAGATTTTAATTCTAGTGGGCCTACTATTACCATCATGATTACCATTAACCAAGCATAAGATTTATACAATTTTCTGGTAATCTCACACGGAATCAAATTCTAACCCAGATGGACAAGAACCAAAGAGGGCCTTAAAGTCAACTACAATTTGATTAGTGTATTACAGTCATTTATCATGTATGATTAGAGTTAACCATAAATCTTGTTAGTTTTGATTACGGTAAAGACTAAAATAAATATTGTCTAATAAGATATGAACCTGTGGAAATTTATCGATTTTATAGAGACATTTTCTTATTTTCATAAGTTTATAGGGAGCTATCCCGATTTTTTAAAAATAAAGGGTGATGGCAATTTTATAATTTTTAATTTAATCCGTAGTTAGGATTAATCATATACTTAATTAATTAGGGTGACGATAAAAATTAAAACAATACTTTTTTAATAACATAAAGATATGTGATAATTTTTTGATTTTACAACAACTAAAATCAATTTAGCTCGGAGTCAGAATCGATTTTTCCCTTTAAACCAACAAATTTATACTATTTATACACATGTCCATATGTGACATGCACATCACGGGTTGGATTTCTACTTTTTCGCCCAGAAACGGCTCCGTACGTTTTTGACAAAAACCAAACCCAACGGAACAGCTGCGGCTATCGAAACGTTTCAAACACGCGTTCAAAAACAATAAAAAAACACGAGCCGAAAAAAAAAAAAAAAACAAAAACAAAAACAGAACCAAATATCCAAAGAAGATACGGTGGCGGTGGTGCCGTGGCTTGCCGACTACCTCAAAATCCCCCACATGCCAAACCCGTGTACCACGTGTCAAATTAAAAAAAAAATTGTGTGCGCGCGCTGTCTTTTTGTCTTCAAACGCCCACCACAATATATATATCTCCTTCCCCAACCAACTTTTCTTCCCATCACAATTCACAATTCACAAAATGGGTAGCAAATACGATTCAGACTCTGATCTCTGTGTCCTCCGCCTCGGTCCGGCGGCGACGGAGGCGGCCGATGAGGAATTTCAGCGGCGACAACAGAACAACAACCACCACCACCACCAGAACCAACAGCTTTCGATCTTCTATGGAGGAAGGGTTTCCGTCTGCGATGTTACTGAGATTCAGGTAGGTCTTTTTGACTACTCGAGATGAGATCCTGTCAGTGCTGTATATTTTATTTTAAGGATGTTTTGATTGATGGGTTTTTTTTTATGTGATGATATAGGCGATGGAGATCATAAACGCGGCGAAGAGGAAGACGGAGGAGGAGGAGGAGAGGAGGCGGAGGAGGGAGGAGGAGGAGGAGGAGAGGATGACGGGGATGTCGATGAAGAGGTCTCTACAGAGATTCCTTCAGAAGAGGAAGACGCGTTCGGAGGTCACCAAATCCCCTTATTTTCACCCGCGCACGCACACATCTTCCCCTCTACGTGACCCCCCTCATGTCTGTAATTTTTTTTTTATGATTATTTTTTGGTGGTTTTTTTTTTTTTTTGAGTTGTAAGAATACATTATGAAGCAGATGTATTTTTCTCTCGTTTGTGTATGTATGAGTTTGATTGTGGACCCAATGATATATATGGTACTTTGATGAACATGGTTTTTTGGTAAATTAGATATCGATCGAAGCAGTGCTAGATCATATCATTTTTCGATCTGTTCAGACTGCATCTCAAACTCATTTATGGCTTAATTTTCTTTTTCATATAATGATCACATGTCCAGGAAGAATAAATATTTAGTTAACTAGAAAACATGGCTAATTAGAAAGAAAAAATATGCAAAGCCATTGTCTTGAATATATATACTATTTCTTTTTCTAGAGTTTGTTGTAGAATATTCTCTATATATATATCCTTTGGGATCGTGATCATGTGTAATAATAGCTAATAGGGGTCCGGATTCAGTCAGTAACATCATTATAGAAGTACACAGCCTATAAATCGGACTGCATAATAAATTGTTGGGTACATGCGTCACTCTCCTATTTGATCCAATTAAACATGAGTTTGATCAATTTCATCACTATCCAATAGGAGAATGACATATGTACTTAACAATTAGCTATACGTGCAATTTGATTCATATAAACGGTGTAATTTTATTAATAAGTTTTGCAATTCGATATTGATGGTATTGAACAAACTCAGGCTTGATTGAATCCGAATTGTGTATAGAACTATTGTTTCTCTATTTCATTGTATACTTGCGTTCTAGAGTTTATGAATATAAGATGCGACATCTAGTATATAAGATGTTATCTGTGCTGGTATGACATCTGATCGATGTGTCAAATTGTTAATTCAGATATATCAATTTGTCATGGATTTCAGAATGTAATATATGGTTGAATGAGATATTTAAATTGAAATCAAGTGATGGCCCTTAATCGATCTCTTTAGATTTAATTTATATTAAAATAATTAACACACAAAGAAATCTCATATGACTATTTTGGTAAGGGAATTAGTGGTTCAAGAACAATTTATCTAGCTTTTTAGTTACGTTATAAAAATTTTCAATAAAGTCTATTCATCATCTCAATTTTGAAATAAAAATAATTTTTTTTATTTGGAGGCATGATTTATTAAATTTCAAATTCTTTAAATTAGGACATTTTTTTTCTCAAAATCTTATTTCTTTATGAAACTAGACCATAGAGGTGATCAGACATGATCAAGAGCGTCCATCCAATGTTCTAAACAAAATTGCATAAACAATTCATCACTAAAACATGGTTCATCAAATCAGCATCTCTCGCTATTAATTGAAATCATTTTAATTATCAAACTTTCATCAATATATGTAACTCTCCCATCAAAGTTATAAATAGTCTAACTTTTTCAAAAAAATAAAATTTAACTGATTGAATTGTAACTGCACCAAAATTTTCAAGTGATTACAAAAATTGAAAGGGGCTGCGGTCATAAAATAATTTACTGATTGAAGATTTTTTTTTAACTTTTTTTGGTAAGTTATCTGATTGAAGATTTGATGTTGGTTGATTTGAAATTTGAAATGATTCAGGCGCATGGAGACGATTCGGTGGGAATGATTTTTTCAATATTTAAAAAATGCTTTCTTCAAATCCACGAGTCCTAAAGACAATAAAAGAAGGGAAAATGACCCAATTAAGGAATAGTCTTCATGCATGTGATCCATGAAAATATCAAGGTAGGATTAAAGTATATGGTTGGAATTTTGGGATATTGTCACATCATTTTAATTTGGCAATCTTGATTGTGATATGTTGAGGTCGCAATGCCTTCCGAGGGGATGGGATCCTTGAAATCTTCAATCAAAACGCCCTTTATTTGTTAATTTTTTTCCTTTCATACCTGACATCTTCTCATTGGCTAACAAATCAAAGAAGATCTGATCCCCCTTTCAAGGGGGCAGAGTTTTGCACCTATAGGTGGCATCTTTTTATTTTACTTTAAAAAATCAGAGTTTTGTGATTCAGCAAAATTAATGAAGTTCATATATGATAAAATATTGTATTCCCTATTTATCAGTATCGAAATACACGTCTTTTAATATCTTTCATCACCACCGTTCTTTAATTCTCAAAACAATCACATCCAAAACTAATTTCTTTTAACCTTATTAATAAAGATGTAACATAAATAAAGGTACAAAAGCATAAAACACAATTTAGATGAATTTATCTTAAACTCGAGCTTATGGGCCCTCGTGAATAAATCATCTTATGCTTAGAATGCAAGACATTTTACAACATGATCTATCATCAATCTTCTGTTTGTACATATTCACACAGGGGCTCTGATCACCTAAAACATCTATTTCTTCCACCAAATGGTGGTGTCAAAATTCAACAACAAATATTTTTGTGTGAATATATGCAGAGGCTCCATTTTATTATATAATTATTTAACAAATGTTTTTGTGTGAATTTATAGGCTCCATTTTACGTGTAACTCTGTGTAGCCGTTTTAAGATCAGAACCAACTATGAGTTCAATTAGATAAAAAGGAGTTCAAATAAAGGTGGAAATACCAGTAGCTAGCCCTCAGTGGGTAAGGGCTTAATTATTATTATTTTGATATATTTTGGTTAATTTATATATCATGTAGGTTAGATATACTTAAGTAAAAGGAACCCACACATTTATATAATTTAAATATATATATAAGATTATTCTTATAATGATATTGATTCACATTTTGATGCAGCGGTGGATCAATTTATGCATGATCAATTGTTTGTGCTGGGGCAAATAAAGTTTTGCAAAATTGCTACATATTTGGTTGGAGAATAAGGGGAAGAATAATCAGTGGAATGAGGGGTTTAAGGCTGTTTGGATGCTTGAAATAAATGAAAATATGTATGTCAGAATAAACTGATATAAAGTGGTATATGGATTCCAGCTAACCCTTAAAATTAAGTTATTTCAGATTATTCAATCCAAAAGAATATGTGGCCACAGTCAAATCAATTGTCAACATCTCTTATATATCACTTGTCAAATCAATTATCATCATTTTTTTATCTTTTATGAATTATTATCCACATCTTATTCATATTTTATCTAAACAACAAAAATTTTATTATTATGTTTTCTAACGAGAATAATTCAAAACACAACCAAATACAAAATCACTTTCTTGAATAGAAGGCTTTAGTTTCACTAATCCTCTGATAGAACCCTTTTTTAGCTTTTTTATGTTTTGGACATGTTTCATTTTGATTCCAATAAAATTGAAGCGCATGCCTACTATTTGATCTAAAAGTGACTCAATCAATTGATTCAATGTGAGAGCAGCTCATTAGTGGCCCTCTGATCTCATGTAAAATCTATTGGGTGTGTACATGGAAAGTCATCAAACACTCCCACTGATTCACACAGAAATTCCACAGCTAAAGTACTGCCATAACAATATAATAAGGAGGGCAACATGTTTGGTAGGATTTGTTTTTCTCAAAATTATCAGATGACAAAATACTGATTCTTGTCTCCTGCAATGAATCATAGTATTAACAAATATTTAATTGGACATTTGCCTTCAAAAGATAAACAACTTTTGACTGCTTCACATCCTCCTATATATTATTCTTTTATTATTTATTTATTTTGGCTTTATTTCTCTCTCTTTCTACTGCCGGTGACTTGTTAATTTGGCTTTGTGTTTGCTAGAATTCATGCCTAACTTTTTATTAACAAATGACTAGTTGAAGTGTTAGTGGGAGGTCCTTATTATATGAGTTGAAATTATTTTTATTTTTTCAATATAAAAACCTTTTTGTCATGTGAGAGCCAAGTATATATAAAATATATCAAATGTTCTTTATGTTTGTTTATACCTGCTTTGGATTACATTCTTTGAGAATCTTTGAATTTGTTGATCTTTAACGGTCAGTATTGAATGTGACCAATAAAAATTACATCCCATGTGACATTGTCACGGGTCTGAATGTAACTAAATAAATGTTTGTATATTCCCGACCTAATTAATATATATTAATCTAACTTGATATATGCTAAGTCAAGGGAGACAAGGACTGCAAGAATGGTTGAGTGTATGAGGCCTTTTTTTGGTGTAAAGATCTTTGTTTGAAATCACGGTTTGAGTGATTTTATTTTTACTGAAAGGCAAAAGTCACAAAAGTGTTTTTAAATGCCCAAAGTTTTGAATGATTAATTGTAAAACGTGATTTAATTTTTTTTTGTTATAAATGTAATTTTAAAATAGCCTTTCAAAAAAACATAATTTTTTTTTATGAGAATCAATTTTCAAAACAAGAAATGTATTGATTTGTGAAAATCAAAATGTGTTGCCAAACGCAAAAATTCCCTCTTGTGAGTCTCATCAGTTGGTTTACTCAAATTTGATGAAACTGAGACGATTCAATCATGATCTGCTAGAATAATTCATTGGTGGGTTTCAATTTTTTTTGGTAGTGACATTTCTTTCTTTGTTTAGTCTTTTATTAAGAAAATGTGTTTGTTTTTTGGATTTATAAAATTAAGAGAGAATAGAATGTCTGGAAGTCTAAATCAGTCATAATCATCAAGTGCAGAAGGAAACTATAAAAGAAAAACTCTAGAAACAATTTAAATGCACATTTTATTTGACTCCTTAGAATCAAAGTCCAATGAGGGCTCAAAGTCATGAATTCTCCACAAAAAGTAATCAACATGGAATATAAGATTCTAGAGGACTCACATGAGTTTGTCCAACAAAAAGAAACCCATATCTACATAACATTCAACATCCCTTACCATTGACCAAGCCAAAAAAACAAAAAGCACATCCCTTACCATATGAACTACTGATGAATTGCTTTTTTTCCTAAAAGTGAACAGAGAACCTACTGAGAACAGAACATAATCAGAAAAACACAGGAAGGTTCGGTTTAGCATTACCACTTATGTGAAATCCCATACAAGTGCTTGTGAATAACACAGTTCATATTGAAGAATGAAAGTCTACAGAGCAGAGGCTGTAGCTATTGCCAGCCAAGTTCAAATAAAAACATCTTCCATCATCATCAATTATGAAAGTTCCATAGTATTTCCCATGACATCAAGTCTCTCCAATAAAGCCTTGAAACCCTGCTCAACATTGACGTGTAATTCACAACCTCGACACAGTACGAGGACCGTCGTTTTCTGTCACGATGTGGTTGCGAGTGATCTCACTGAGGGAGCGACACCCACTCAATGCCATTGTCAGTTCGAACTCTTCACGCAGCATTTGAAGCACCTTCCTCACGCCGAGCTCGCCCTCAGCAGCCAGAGAGAACACCACAGGCCTTCCAATCTGATATATGGGCAGTCAAGAATTCAGAAGTGGAAAAGAAATCAGATTTATGAAATCCCTAGTAGAGTATATATACTCTGCTATGTCCATCTATACTCTATTAGGAAAATTCAAAGCGTGTTTGATCTACAAAAGTGACTGCAGGATATCAAGTATAACATTTTCCTAAAAGTTTTACTTACAAATATGCCGGAGGCTCCCAGAGCCATGGCCTTGAAGACATCAGTACCACGACGAACACCACCATCGAGAAACACAGGCACGCGGCCCTGGGCAGCTTTGACAACCTGAGAGTTTTAACAAGTTGTTTATGAATTAATAGATATTCTCAGAGAATAAGAAAACATATGCCCCATAGAGAGGGCTCAGTATATACCTCTTCAAGACAGCTAATGGTTGCTTGAACATAATCGAGCTGGCGAGCTCCATGGTTGGACACGATTATACCAGCTGCGCCACTTTGAATGGCCAACCTTGCTGCATGATTCGTTTGCATGTGATGAAGGTTTATACAAATAGATATATATGAGT
Source organism: Acorus calamus (assembly GCA_030737845.1). Lineage (NCBI taxonomy): Eukaryota > Viridiplantae > Streptophyta > Magnoliopsida > Acorales > Acoraceae > Acorus > Acorus calamus. Next base: position 5,500,406 of record CM060858.1, on the reverse strand, counting down.
GAGTTGATTCACCAAAACAAGAAAAGCGAAAAATGCTTACTATCCTCTGCGGTCATGACTCCTTTCACCAGAATTGGCATGGTAGTGATCGTCTGCAACCACTTGACATCCTGTAACAGACATTGAATGGGATGGCTCTTAGAAATGTGACCATGCACAAAACCACCTAGAAGGTTCTAAATTCGAGTCTTACTTCTGCTGATAGGATGAGATTTAATCAGAATACAAAACAAAGCACTTGCGGACGAACAAGCAAAATGAAGCATATTATGATGGTTTCTTACATAAACCTCTGCGTTTGTCAATAGAATTCCTCCATCATGAATATGGTTGTCCACATAACTTGGATTAAAAAAAAGTTAAGAAAGAAAGATGGATTCTAGGTAGCAAATATTTAAAGAAATTTATATATCTCAGGATAATTTCTTGTTGTGGAGTTGGCGCATTCAACAAATTTTAGAAATGTATTAGACTGTCTGCATGATGATATCCTTCTCAGACATAGAATTTCGTATATATATAAATGGATTATCCAAAGAAACTAAGTTGTCATCATGAATCGCATCCAAACCACTTAATGAATGACTTATATATCAATAAAGTTTGTTTTTTTGTCACAACCAAGTACTAGTTGCCTTTCAAAACTTCAGATCATGCTTTCCTTTATGCAGCAATACAGAGCAAGTGCACACCATGCCCACCCATTAACTAAACTAGTATTAATGGCATAGAAGATGGAAAATTTTCATGCGTTTATGATCTATATCAACGAGTACACAAAATCATAAATTTCTAATGTACTGGCATACCTTCCAGCTCAGAGAGCGGTCAATCTGACCAGCAACATATGAGGCTAGTCCAGAATCATTAGACTGCGTAGCACAACACAGAAATTAAAATAAATACATTTAACTTGATAAGTAAAAACAGATAAGTAAAAACATTTATTTCTGTTTTTTTTTATATAGAAAGAACTACATATAACTTGATAATAGATTAGATTTTCTACGGACCTTATCCATTTTTCCGAGGTTCAGTCCGTCGAAATTCTTCAGTGTCAGATGCGGAGGTAGGGTGAATCTGAATGAAGATACATTGAAAACTTTGAGAAATATGAAAACAGTAACAAACTTGTAGCTCATGAGATGTCATATTAAATGTACAATAACATTGAGACTAACTTTGAGAAATATGTGCACTCCATATGAGGTATGGATAGGAACGAAACCCAATTTGAAACAATTCATCGTCTTTGGAAGTAAATGTTATAATGCTATGGATAGAGAACATCTTCAAAAATTTGATGAGGCATTTTTGTAGGTTATTTTATGACTAATCATGCATACAGAATCTTGAATTCTAGGACTAGAAAATGAAGACAAATAGGCACAATACCATGTACATGAAGAAAAATATAACCTTGAGCAAACAAAGATCATCTAAGACAACTGTTGTTCAAGCAGTTATCAAGAGATCTCATATCAAAATCATAAAAAGTTCCCAAAAAAACTTGGCGATTGCAGGAATTATTACCCAAATGGACTATAAATTTATATTATCAAGAGATGTCATATTAAATGCGACTTGGACAATAGCCTTAAAGTAAATAAATCACTTGCACACCTGTTCTTGATATCGGCTTCCCTGCGCCCAAGTCTCGGGGTATCCACAGTGAGGGCAATTGCTTTGAATCCAGCCCTTTCAGCTCTTCTAACAAGTTGTTCAACAACATTCCTGTCCTTGTAGACCTATATGTTGATGGTTGATAACAGGAGAAGAATTTTGATTAGCGTCTAATAATCAAAATAGAGTAAACAGTAACTGAAAACGCAACGCATAAGAGATTACTCACATAGAGCTGGAAAAAACGAATGCCCGGTCCTGTCGAGGCAACTTCTTCCACACTGGATGTTGCCCATGAAGACAGTGTCTGGCATTGATAGGAGAAATGTTTAGATCACATTTAAACCAAACAAAATGGGCTCAATAACATGTACACGAAGTTTAGATCACATTGAAACCAAAATCATATTTTAAACTATCTAAATCTCCATGCTTCAATTCAGTCAGACCAATAGAACTTTAAAAAAATGAATATAAGAAACACATCTACAATAATAATTAGGGGAATCTGGGATGCGGCTTTATAAGGCTGGGACATGAATCAGTCTTTCAGCTTTCCTAATTTTCACATTGGGCTTATGAAAAATAATGTTGATTGAGTATAGTCATTCAGTTATGTAGACACAAAATTGATATAACTGATCATGCTAAGTGAGATTGCAAGCTATATTTGACATGCATTAGAAAGATCAAAGAAACAACCACTTTTTCATCCATAAAAAATTGTCCCAAAAGCTATTTGTATGCCCTGACTACAACTCTCCTACCAATCATGTCCAGAAATGAAACAAATATTTAGTTATAGCTGAAACTGTTTCAGCTTTCAAAGATATGTTGCACATATTATGACTGGATGCAAATTTCCATATCAATAAGCATCCTCTTTTTCCAAAGTGAGACGGATACAACTGCTTGCAATTTTCAGAAATTTCATTTGATCAAACTACACAAGAGATGGGATTCAATCAATGTTGGATCCCATCCATTCTCATCAATCCTCAATATGAGACTAGCATGTGTCACCTCACATGTGTAACCTGTGAGTTTTATGACAATTTTGGTCGCGTGTCAATCCCACATGGGACTGACGAATGCATGGGATCCAACACTAACTAGATCCCATCTTGCTACACAATTAAATGATAATTTCACAATATACATAAGATGCCAAACCATAATTGTGCCAGCGGCTGATGCTGCCCTTGCAGTTGCATACTCTCCTGTGACAGAGAAGCAAACCTCAAATTTAGTAAAAAAGAACTGAAAACTAAGGCAAACCAAACCAATTCTATTTTATCAGGTGAACTAGGTGCAATATCAAAATGAAGCACGTTTGATATACTTCAAATATAATTATAAGATTTTATACTGAACTGATCCTCAAAAGACTAGATATCTCTTGCATTATGTTCTAAGCATATAAATCAGTCTTTAAAATATGACACCAGAAATCCAAGCTAAGAGAGTGGCATACCATCAGGGTGAGCCATTTTTTGAAAAGCAGTGGGAGCAACCATTATGGGCATCGATATCTTGTATCCCAAAACAGTGGTTGTCATATCTATCTTGGTCACATCGATCAGAATGCGAGGACGAAACCTAAATAAAAAACCAGAGAAACAGATTGAGAATATAATATTAAACCAAATTGTTGATTGACCTCTCTATATATGGATTAAGTAAACTGTCCAATTCAGTGAAGCATGATATAGGACCACAATCCAACAAAGATGGCTTCTTCATATCAAAATGGCCCCTTCATATGAAGAAATTTTGGAACTAATAAATTCTCAATGATCACACTTTGTGGCCTGTAATTATCTAGATCCATTGTCCCATATGTCAACTTATACAACTTGAAAATCTGTTTTTTAATCATGAAGACGTATTGGTGGAATATATATGAAGATGAAAAGGGCTGTAAGAGCCGAAGTAGATTCAGATACAACCCAGAGAAATCAAATACAATTATGTAGAACTTCAAGGGAATTTTGTTCCCTACAAAACATGTTGAGGCAACTGAGATCACTCACCATAGGACCCTTTGTACCACTTGGATCCAACTGTCAAACTGATTATGCTTTTACAATTTCGGTTTTAAGATGATCAGTTTCAAACAGGTTTTTTTGTAAAATTTTAAGCTTTTTGTTTCAGATTTTAATTCTCATGCGCTAAAAGTAAACAAAACAACTTTTATGAAAAAAACTAGTTTAGAGTAACTTTTATGAAAAACTGGTTGAGAACAGCTTTTACGAAAAGAAGGTAAAAAGCTGATTTTGAAAATTGGTTTGGTTCCAAAGGGAACCTTATTTTGTGAGACAAAATCAACTTTCCATCAATATATGAGAAAACTCAACCCAATGAAATAAAACAAGAAAAATAAAAAAGATTTCTTCAGATGGTCACTCCATTGATAAGTTCTTCGAAGAATCTTAAACTAAACCCATTCATATCAAAAACAACATAAACTTAAAGGTGTTTTAATTTTGAACTAAATCTAATGCGACGACATTGATTTCAAACAAAAGAAAGACATGCTGAAGTAAGTGAAGGAAGCTCACAGGATCCTCGAGAACGCGTTCCGGTTCTCCTTGAGAGACCACTGGTCCTCAGCTCCGGACGCATAGTAGTCATAGACCATCTTTGGAAGCTTCTCCTTGGCGATCGCCTCATACTCCGAAACATTGGTGATCTCCATCTTTCAAAAAAGCTTAGTTTCAACAATTACTACTGCAAGTGTCCCTTCAATCCACTGCAAAATCCACAGCATCCCAACACATTTAAAATTAGAATAAATGAAAAACCAACATAAATTGGTCAGAATATCCCAACCCAAATAAACATTTGGACCCATTGACCATAAAAACAATAACCAGAAAAAATAAAATGAACACAATCATTATTCATGGCACAAAATCTCGTCATCAAATACAAATATACGTCAGAGAGGACCAATAACCAAATATTTCTATCAAAACATGGAATCTAAAGATCATATAACAAGCAATAAAAATGAAAAACAGAACCCAACATAGAAAAAACGATTCCAACACATTTTATGTTACAACATATATATGAGCCAAAATCTCCCAACCCAAATAAAGTTTTGGACTCATTATGCCAAAAAAGAACAGAATCATATAGTCATGGCACAAAATCTCATCACCCAACACAAATACAATATAGAGAGGACCTATAACGCGCAGTGATACCCAGATAACCAACAAGTTCTATCAATACATGATAAAACTACCTCTAAAGATCATATAACAAGCAAAAAATTGAAAAACGAAAACAACCCAATATAAAATAAAAAAACAAAGAGAAGAGCGAGACCTCAGTGAGGGGATGAGAGCAGAGGAGGGAATGAATGAACCCACAGAATGAAGAGGTGAGTTTGGGTTTCTTTACTTGTGATTTTTTTGTTTTTATTGGATAGACAAATAGGGATATCGAAGTAATTCAATCAAAAAGGAGAGGGCGCGTGAAGACAAGGAAGGGTTGGAGAATTATTTTTGAAATTCTGACTACACAAGTGGATTAGTTTTTCAAGGTGGGCATGAGACCCCTCATCACCTTCTCATCCACAAACGTCACTCCCTCCCTTGCAATTCTCATTACAGCCAAAATCATTGGTTGTCTCTTCTCCTTATCATGTTTTTTTTTTCAACCAAGAAAAAAGAGAGAGAGAAAGAGAGATGAATATATGGGAGGCAAATTGAGTTATTTGAATTTGATTTGTTTTAATATTGATGGACACTGGATAGGGTGTCTTGGTGGTGAGGAAAGCCTCATCTTATAGTGGTTATTTTTGTGGCCTTTGTTTTTTTTTTATATATATATAAGGAAAAGAAATAATTGAAACTGCATATTCATCTCCTCTCATTTTTATTCGAAAAAATAAATAATACATAGGGAAAATAATATATGGGGAATTATTAGATAAAATCAAATCTCAAATGTGTGATTTGGTTAAGTTCAGATTTGTGTTTTCTCTTTTTATTTTAGATATTACTTGAAAATCATAAATTTTTTTAGTAATTACAAGAGGGTATTAGGAAATCTGATTGTATCATAACAATCACATGGTCCTATTAATAGAATGTGATTGTAGGAGGCCAGGAGGGTATTAGAAAATCAAGAATATTCTATTGAGATCTCATGAATGAAGAAAAAATGTAGTGTCTCTCATTTTTATGTTTCTCTTTTTAATTTTGATTTCCGAGAAAAAAAATTTAAGAAGCTCGCATAATTTTTAAGAATTCCAACAACATGTCCATGTGTTGTGCATCTTATTTTATAACATATGATGAAAAATAACGACATCAAATAAGAAAATGCATACAGTTAGAAACTATATCAATATCTATCTATCTTTAGAATGATTTTTATATTGAATAAGATTACATGATTATGAAAAATTGCATCTCATATCAAATTTCTAGAAGAATTACGAGTTGATATAATTTTGTATTAGAAGAAGAATACATATAGATGATTATTATTTTGTATAAAAATTGGATTTCTATAGAGCATAGTAACAAAATACTTTGTATTTTTGTGAATGTTCATAAAAGTACTCTTATTGGCTACCTCATATACTTATCTATCATGCGTATTTCGAACTGTGCATTTTGTAAATTCAAAATTTATATAATTATTTAGTTGGATGATTTTTCATGCATTTCACTTTTTTATAAGCTAATATTGCTAGTGTTACATTAACACTCAAAAAATAATGTTTTGCATGTATTTTTCAAGATAGTGACATAATCTGTCTTAAAAAAATTTAATAATCTTAGTATTTATCTTGTATGATTTACGAATGTATCGTGCTAAAAAGAATACTTGTTAAATATATGTCATACACAAACTTGATGACCATGGTACAAAGATACATATTAAAAAAAAGTCATACATCCTTTATATACATATTTATCTTTGAAGTCAAACATGGATACAAAATATAAAAAAAAAGATAAAGCTACTTGTACTTCTCAATTATTTGAAGCGTATCTATTGAGATATATATATATATATATATATATATATATATAAAAGTTAAATACTTCAATAAATTGAATAAACTTTATTTTTATTTATTTAGAAAAATAGAATTCCAGTAAAGAGTCAGCATGATAGTAAAATAAATTTATAAATTTAAATATATGTGCATGTTCCTCTCTCTTCATATTACTGCATCAAATACCTTATTTTTATGAAGGTACATACTTCTATGCATAAAAATATACACTTTTAAAAGTCATAGCATGTGATAACTGCACCTAGTTACAAGCAAGGCTAGTGTAAAATTAAAAGGAAAAACGTGGGATAGTCATTCTTACATTAACTTTTTTAACTCTCAATGTGTTCAATTTTCATTGAAGCATGTAATTGTCCAAAAAGTACATAATCTTACCCAAAAAAAATACTTACAATGAATTGATGCATACCTTTTTATGTTTTATAACCTAGTACATCAGTCATGGGAAAGTATACATCTCGAATGATATCATTTACACTCTAATTGAATAAAATCAATTATAGAAAATGTGAAAAATTCAACGAGATATATACATCGATCGGTGAATGGAGGAGACTCGCGAGGTATACAATACTAAGTGTAACAGACCCACTTGGATTATATGTGGGGCGTTATTACACTCAATTTTATTTTCAGTCTAAAATATAATTTCATATATCTCATTACAAATTCAGTGAAATATATACCTCGTTAAACGATTTAGATACCTTATAAAAAAAAATTCTTACATTTATTAAAAATGGATTCATTCAATTCAAAATGGATCGATATACATTTTTTATAAAAACATATATACAAATGATGTTTATTATTATTTTTTATAAAAACGTGTGGTTTGAGTTTTGATTGTTAAAAATAATATACTTCATTAGATGATGTTCATTATTTAAAAAAAAACAGTTGTGATCTGAGTTTTGGTTGCTAAAAATAATTGTTTTCATATTTTTTTAAATAGTCTAACATTTTCTTTATCTTGTATGTATATACAACATATAACTGTCCATTGATAGGCCCATAACACTCTCTGGTTATTGCTATTTAAGATGGGCCTTTGGGACTGTATGTTAGAATTAATTGATATAAAGTGGTATATAAATTACATGGAACTCATTTAACAGCCCATATTAGCTGAAATTAAGTTATTACGATCACAGTCCACTATCAAAACTCAATCCACAGTCATCATTATTTCACCTTTTATAAATAACAGCTTTATTCACATTTTATCCAAACAATAAAAAATTTATTATTATGGGAATAATTCAAAACACAACCAAACAAAAAATCCGGATCCATCTAACCCTGGGGTTTAGGAATTCATCTCCGCCTCCCAAAAGATCGAACGGTCAAAATTGGGCCGACTACTTATACAACTCTCTGGGTTAATTTTAAAATTAATTTTTCATTTGAAGTGTTTGACTTTGAATCATAGCTTCCGTTTGATTCAAGAATATGGCGTAAAAATAAAGGTTGAGTTGTTTGGTTGATAAAGAATAAAATATAAATAAAGTGTAAAAAAATAGAACTTTTGATGTATAAGAGGTATTGATAGGTGATTTGATGTGAAGTGTAAATTATTTATAATAATCTTAAAATGAGGGCCCGTTTGGCTCCGCGGTTGCGCGGATGTTTGAAAGGCTAAAATAAATGAAAATTTGTATGTTATAATTAACTAATATAAAGTGTTATACCAACAAACAACAATTTTCCCTATCCATTCTTATACCACTCTTTATATAATTTCAATAAACTCTAAAATTAAGTTATTACATATTGTTCAATATTGTTCAACCTAGAAGAATAGGGAGAAATCACGCAGGAGCGACGAATTAAAGAACGGACGGCTGGGTGGGGTTGGGTTTCCTGTTTTGCATGGTGGGTCGTGTGAGGTTTTGATGTGAACTCTCTCTCTCTCTCTCTCTCTCTCTCTGAGGTGTTACTGTTTGGAGAGGCAGAGATGCTCCCCTGTTTTGGCTGTACGAAACGCAGGTGGGGGCTTCTGCAGCTGATGTTTTGGGGTCCTTCTGAGGTCCCATCACTTCAACACACCAAAATCAATCAATCAATCTCTCTCACTCTGTATATATATAAATATGTTTCTAATCTGTATCTCTGTTGCTCAGTGTTTTCTGAACAGAACTTTGACCGCTGCCTTTGTACAGTATGTACTTTATTATTTATTACGAGTGATAACACAACAAGGACGAATAGAGAGAGAGAGAGAGAGATTGGGATTTTTTAAAGAGAAGAAGCTAATGAAATACTAATCAGTGCTTGCAAAAGAATGAGCATGGGAATTACGCTTGTCGATTCCCTATTATATATTTTATTTTTTTAGGAAATGAAACCATTCATAACTTTTTATAAAAGATTACAAAGGCCTCAAGGCCTCAAACAGAGCAGAGGTGAAGAAGAGTAAAAACAAGAAAACGTGCCGTGCAAAACTGTGAGCGAATCACAAAAGATAATAAAGAGTTACAAACTACCATGAAAACCAATGAAAAAACAAAACAAGCTTTGTCTCCTCGCAATGGTGCTCTTATCGCTATGTCGGGCATTGCGATTCGAATGAACCCAAAGATCCTGGAGCTGAAAGGAGCGGGAGCCATGCCACTGAGGAGTCGCCACAACGAGGAGGACACTGGGCTGTCGCATAGCAGATGTTCAACTCTTTCTAAGGTAGCGTTTGGTAACGCAATTGCAAAACTGATTTTCTATAATTGTTGGGTTTAAAACTGATTCTGCAGGAAGTTGTCTCTCCACAACTTTCTCAAATTGTAGCTTTTGAACATTATTTGCTGAAATATGTTTGCAGGAAACTGCAAATGCAAAACTGTTTGGTTACACGATTGCAGAATCAGCTTCTTGCAATCGCAAAAGCTGCGCAATCGCACAATCAAACGCTGCTTAAGTCAGTGTTGCATAGAACACATCGGAATAGCAATTTGTCCTATTTTTTCTTTTTACTCATGACTTTTCATAATATCTGAAATACTCTTAATAGACACAATTACAAAATACATAAATATGTTATAACATACAGAAATTATACACATAGTTATATATATTTAATAGTTATCTTTAAAAAGCGTTTAACTTACACAAAGATGATTAAACACAAAATCATTATAGATACAATATATTCATGAATTGTAAATTCTGTCATTATCATATGTAAATGCATTCAATATACACAAAATGGTTACAGATAAATTTTTAAAGTGTCATTAAAATGGATACATCAACTATTATTGATCAATGTTACCTAGTCAAGCATGCGTTTCTTATAACGAACATGAGATAACGAGTTGCATGACACGAAACACTTCTCTACAAAATCCAAAATCACCGGTGGCAATGCAATTATTTGTTGAGGACAAGAAAAAACTTATCTATTTCACCAATAATTTTATCTTTGAACTTACACATGCGATGAGTCATGAAAACTAATCAATCATCTTCTCTAGCTTGCATGAGTAAGCACTGAAAAGACAAGTTCTGCAAGTTGAACAGATTGTGTAACTGTACATAATGTGACTGTAAAGTGAAAAATAAGGTGAAGGTATTTTAGGTATCAAAGTATGATGCGGCATTGATCAGGGGCAAAAAAAAAATAAGATCAGATCATAGGGTAAAAAAAAAAAAAGTTCAAGGATAAAAAAATTTGGACAATTGGTCAAGGGGCATTAAAACAATTCACCCTTATAAATTTGCATATGTTTTTATTATATATTATTTATATAAGAACAATTCACCCTATGAGATTGTAAATATCTGTTGTATTTTCTATGAATGGTCCCTAAATAGATGTTAAGTATCGATATTTTGATTTAAATGGTTTAGAAACATGTTTGGGTGGACTTTTGCTTTTACAAAAATTGAAAAAAAATTGAGCAAATTATAGACATTTTTCTTTTTAAATATCAAAATAGACAATGTCCGAATTAGAGATGAGAAAGAACAGATTAAAAATGAAAAATACAAGAAAAAATAAAAATAGAGAAAAGTACAGGAAAAGAAATAAAAAAAATTAAAAGTATTTTCAAACTTTTCTAAAGAAAACATGTCTAATAAAAAAAATTTGTTTCAACATAATATTTTCAATGATAATACTTTTGCAAGAATTAAATTCATGTAACAAAGTCATGAAATTTTCTAAAATAAAAAAAAATCTAAAAAAGTGGATCCCCAAAACTCATAGGAGGTAAAATAAAGTTGCAAAACGGAGACTGAAAAAAAAAATGAAAATAAATGAGGGTTGAATGAAAGGGGAAATTCGAATGTAATATCATGTCATACAATGTATCCTTTGCTTGCCATCATAGGAGAGGATCATAAGGTTTATGAAAGATCATTCGTATCATGATTGTCATTGATATTAAGTTTATATAAGGAAACACTGACATTGACTTGAAGAGCACTTGATGTGTTCCTCTGACCCCTCCCTGTATCTGCATATGAGAAAGGTATGATATTCACTTTCAGAGGTGCAAAAGAAAGCACAGATTGGGATATATTTATATATGCAGGCACAGATATTCACTCATCAGGGATTGAGAGATTCCAAAAGGAAAGCCAGGGCATGTAAAAGAAACTGTAGTTTTTTTCAATGAAGTGTTGCAGAAAAAATGTGATCAGTCACTTCAATCAATCCAATAAAATAAGAAGTCATACCAGACAAAACAAACTCTCTCTCCAACCAAAATAAATGACGAAAAGTCTACAATTATTGAATCATTTGCAGTGGCTTTAGGTACTAAACATGTTTTTAATTTTTTAAATATATATTTATCATCTAATGTGAATGTTTTTAGAAAAACATGATGTATGTTTTTTAAGAATTAAATGCATGTAATTTTTTTTTTTATAGTAAAACATATTGGAACATAGTAAAATATATTTATTGTAGCTCTTGTTTGAATAATGATTGAAGTTATTCTATTATTTTTCATCGAAAAACATGATAATGAAATTTTTGTTGTTTGATTAATCATTAAAAATTTATAAATAAAAATATATAAAATTGAAAATATAATTTGATACATGACCACTCTAAATTATAATAACACGTGGGGGTCACTTTAATAAATGCAATAGAATTGATGAAATAAGTCAATTTCATAGTAACTGAAATATCAATATCAGAATATTTTTAATTATTTTGTCATAACTATAACTATCTATTTTAAAAAAAAACAAATAATTTTTTTTTCTTCTTATTCACCATATTTCCACTTAATTTTATGTCTATTCTTCTACCGAGTCAGATATCAAATATTTTATATAGTGCATTAAAGATGTGACCCATAAAGGATTTAAAACCACCTTCCCATTTTAGCCAACCCCTTCCCTCACTTCCTCCATTTCAGAAACCCACTATACCCAAATCTTCACACACACTAAAAAAATGTCTCCTAATCAGCTCCTCCTCCTCAGTCTCCTCTTCTTCTTCAGCCTGACCAAAACCACACCCATCAAAACCATCTCAAAAGCAACAATGGGTATGGACCCAGAAGAGCTGGAAGGGCTGTATGAAGTGATGGGTGGTCTCCTTGATGACCCAAACTGGTCAGACCTCCACCCTGACCCCTGCACAGACACGCCATGGCCGGGCATCCAGTGCGAGCTCGACCAGCCTTCACTCCTCCTCCATGTCACCAGACTCCACATTGGCCCAGACGTCTCCGGCTCCCCACCTTGCAAGCCCCACCCAAACCTCTCCCCCAAATCACTCTCAAAGCTCCAATTTTTGAAGACTCTCTCACTCTTCCAATGCTTCACCAACACCACCACCAGAGCCTCTCTGTCCCCTTCACTCTTCACCAACTCCTCTGTTTTGGAGCAGCTCGTTTTGAACTCCAATACAGGTCTGGTTGGGGAGGTCCCAAGTAGTATTTCTGAAGTGAAGACTCTTAGGGTGTTGTCTCTGCCTCAGAATGGACTGTATGGGGAGATACCCAGAGAGATTGGTGGGTTGAAAAGGCTTGAGCAGCTCGATTTGAGCTACAACAGCTTCAATGGGGAGATACCCAGTGAGATAGGGTTGATGGAAAGCTTGACCATACTTGACCTCAGCTTCAATGGCTTGCAAGGGATGGTCCCTGACTCGATTGGTCTATTGGGTTCTCTTCAAAAGATCGACTTGAGCTCCAACAACCTCTCAGGGAGGCTCCCTCCACAAATGGGTAAGTTGGATGGGTTGGTTTTGCTTGATTTCAGTCACAACAGCATAGAAGGTCCTCTGCCAGAGACCCTCTCAGGATTGAAGGACCTGCAATACTTTCTAATGGAGGACAACCCAGTGAACACAGGAACTTCCTCTGTTTCTGGGTGAGTTGAAGGAGCTGACTGTGCTGAGCCTCTCGAGCTGTGGCTTCACTGGTCAGATTCCATGGTTCATTGGGTCCATGAAAAGACTGTCTGCGCTCACACTTGACAAGAACGGTTTGAATGGGTCAATCCCCATCAACATTGAAGGCCTGCCTGAGCTGAACCAACTCAACCTCAGCCAGAACAGACTAACAGGAGAGATCTCATTCAATACAGAGTTCATGAGGAGGCTTGGGAAGAGATTGGATGTCAGGGGAAACAATGGTCTCTGCTTCATCAACAATGAAGTGTTAGTGGTAGAACAGGTCCCTGCATGTTTGGATGCAAATGATAACAAATCAAGCAACACCCACAACATGTCTACTTTGGGGGTTGGTCCACCTGATCCTGTGAAGCTGAGGCCTTCATCAGATAATGTCAAGGGAGAGACCTCAGGTTGCTGTTGTGGTGCATTGTGGGTGTGTCAGAAGAGTGTTGTGTGTGCATGGGTTTTGTTCATTGGATTGTTGTTTTGGTGATCTTTTAATTGAAGTGGGTGTCTCTTATTTTTATTTATTTTGTTGGGTGTTGCAAGTTTTGCTACATTTGTTGATGGGTTCATGTTTGAATGATGGATTCAATGCAGAAAAGATTTGGATCAGGTGGTAAGTACAGACATTACTTTAATTTGCCAAAACCTTTCAATGTCGGAACCTATTGTGTTGTCATGGTCTGTCTCTCTGTGAAGAGAGAGAAAGTAACAGAGAGAGAGAGAGGAAATCCAAAGTCATCAATGGAGGACAGGCTTCAGGGATTTGCTCGGGGCCTCTGGCACGCGCACGTGCCGTGAAGTGCATGTGAGGGGGGACGCACGTGTGCGTCTGTGAGAGAAGGGAAGAGGGAGATGGTGTGGGAAGAGCATGACAGAAGAGCAGAGTCCTTAATTTTTTATTCTCATTTTGATAGTGTATATATGTTTGGTGGCACGCGCGACGTGCCGTGAAGTTTTGCATGTCGTCATTTCAGTTTTGGGGGACGAACACGAATTAGTGCGTCTGTGAGAGAAGGGTTAAGAGGGAGATGGTGTGGGAAGAATAAGCATGACAGAAGAGCAGATGTCCTTAATTTGGTTTATTCTCATTTTGATAGTGACATATATATGTTTTGGTTGAATGAATGGTGTAATATTTTTTATTTGGAAAAAATTAAGCTATACTAATTTTTAAAAATTTTAAGTTTTTTTTAGGTCCTTACAGTGTTAGGTTTCTCTAGCCGGATGTTATTCAGAAATACCAAAAATGTCATTATTCAATTATACAAAGGTTAACAATGTATTAAAGTGTTAACAGTGTATTAGGAATATTTAACAATGAATTGAAGAGTATTTATAGTGTACTGAAATAATTGAGTGAGACATTTTATACGAAGGTTAACAATGTACTGAGAGTGTCAACAATATCTCGGAGATACTTAACAATATATTGTGGAGTATTAATAGTGTGCTAAAAATAATTGGACAGAGGCATTTTCGATATTTTTAAACAGCATCTGACTGGAGAGACTTAAAGATAATTTTTCAGTGTCTTAGAGACCTAATAAAAACTTAAAAAATTTCAGGGATCTAAAAATAATAGATGAGTGACCACAAGAACCCCTAATTAATTTTTCTTTTTTTTTTTTATGAATATATTATATATACAATTATTTGATTATTATTATAATTGGTTATTTTTTTATGCAATTAAATGTTTTGTTAAATGATTTATATATTTAATAATAATAATAATAATAATAATAATAATAATAATAAAACAACTGCAGGGGGGTTGGTATATAACTTTAGTGATTTCTGAAAAATTGAATCACATGTTTGGTTTGGGGATGGATAAAATCAAGTGGGAACACGCAAGAGATGAAGTCATGGGCATTGGATAGATGCAAAGTACATTCTTTATATTCCTAGAAAGTAGAAAGTAGAAGTTGCCTATAAAAAGTTTCATTTTTTGAGTTTAATGACATATAAAACAACCACATCCAACAAAGTTTAGATGCAGAGACTAACATTCGAAATTGGATTCTATCGTTACTTCAGGATAGGAGCTGACAAATATTCACTCACATATAGGAAATAATCAGTGTTGGATCATAATTTATCAGTCAATTCCACATGTTAAACATGGGTTTCAATAATAATTTTGATCACTTATCAACCTCACATGTTAAACAAATATCTAACACCAGTGACAGAGTCAGAATTTCTCTAAAAGGGGCTTTACACGAAGTAAAAAAAAAATTCATTATTTATGTGTGTCTTTGATATAAAATTAATTTTAAACAGATAAATTCATAAAAATTTGTCATACTACTTAGGAAAATTATATTTGGAATCATTCATTCATGTGTTCATTCATAAATATATCAATTAACACAAAATCTACCTAAACTGGATTATTTGAAAAGAAGAATTCTTATTCTCAACTAGAATCATCAAACTGACTCTTAATAGTATACATAAGATGCATAATAAGGGTGATATATAAAATAGAGAGAATGAATAACAATGTACGAGTAAATAACATACACAGAGTGTATTATCGTGTGTAAAAAGTATTTCACGGGGTACGCGAGATTAAAGAATTTAGAAAAAAATATAATCATCACTTAAGAGTGTTTTGATATATTAACAAATTTGAGAGACCTAAACAAACAAAAAGTTTTTTTTAACAATATTTGAGTTTATTTTCCAAATAATTTTTATTATAATTCAATAAATATATTCATATTAAACTCAGATTCTCAATTGTTCTTGTTTGTTTACTATGAAAAAAAAGTGTTGATACACAATGTTTTTATTTCAGCCCAACTTCCAGTACCATATGATTAAATGATATTTGTGGATAAGATGTGTGTACCTCTTGGAAGGGGGGTACCCCTCTATTTATGGATGGAGGTCGCATGTCAAGCACGCTAGGCTGACGTGTGGCTGATGTGAAGAATCTTCCACATGACCCAATAATCAGATGACATGTAAGTCACATTTTCTCTTTTTGACTGAGTCAACTAGATGACCTAGCTCCAGCTGAATATATGTGGCACATGTCTTCCCTTTAGTTAGTCGCACTCGATCATCATATTCGATACTTAACATCTCGAACAACATAACAAACCTGAAGAAATCAAACTCTTTCCTTCGAACATTTGTAGTCCGCTAAAGGCTTGTGTCGAGGTGATCGTTTATAACGAGGTGAGACTTGTCCATACTTTTCTTCTTATTCTTAATTTATTTTAGTGTATTTTTTACTTATTCGATCGAGGTGGATTTACCCCCTACATCTAACGAGGTGAGACTTATCCATACTTTTCTTCTTATTCTTAATTTATTTTAATATATTTATTCCTTATTCGATCAAGGTAGATTTACCCCCTACATCTATGATTCATTTAACAAAAGAAAATGATACGTCCAACTTCTTGTGCAATCTCAATTGCAATCCACACCTGTTTTTTTTTTAATCATACTCAGTACTATTAAAATACATGTTATATAAAATGATGTATATATTGAGATACACTAGTGTTTTTTTTTTGTGAAAAATAATTCATTTTTTACACCATATACTATGATAAAACTCCATGCATTATGATAATACAGTATATACTACGCTATCATAATATATGAACTGCAAAAAAGATTGAGTGTAACAAAATATATCTCATTATATACATGTGAAATAGCACGTGAGACTAAATGAAATTGGGAGTGTGACAACACCCTCCATTTTTTTCTGGGTAACCCGTAAACTAAAACTGAGACTGAAATGGGAATCAGATGCATCTTTATTTGAGTTTGCATTTTACCTATATTTTATTCAAAAAAAAAATTTATAAAAAGGGACGAAACCCTTCAAAATGTTCATCAAACACACACGAAATAGAAGTCCTAGGTTGAAAACAATTTGAGAGGATAGACATGAAAGGTTTCATTCCTTTAGTTTTCACTAGAGATACACACAATGGTTAGAACTCATCATGGAATGGATTCACATAATGAGCTTGCCTTAGCTGAGGAAATAATGAGAAATCCAATCAGCTTCCTCTCAAATTGCAAGATATATATCCCCTTCACCTATAAATCCTGTTACAACACAAGTTCCTTCACAAAAAGATTAACCAAATAAGCTAAAAGAGCTACTACAATAGCCGAAAAATGGAAAAAAGAATATAGCCTAGATAACAGTGGGATTTGGCAATAACATGGAGAGTTAACATCAACTACTGCGCAGAGCTAAACAAGCAAGAATGCAATCCTTTGGTATTGGAAAAATTGAGCACAATTTATCAAATCATGTAACTCAAACAGTACATATACTCACTTGAGATAACATACCGCAATTTCCGGAAAAATTAGTATGCTTGCATGCATAAAGGATAGTCAACATTGAAAAAAAAACATATCTTACATAGGGAACTGACTCTGGAATTGTCAGCTAACTGGCTCTCTTCATCTTCAAAGGTAGAAAACCACCAAAAAAGAAGACATCGTAACAAAATTGGCCACAGGTTTTCCTTTCAACCTAAAAGCATGACAAACCAAAAGGATATTGACATTCATCCCTGTTTGGACCTTCAATTATTGGATATTTCAAATATTATTGAAACGAATACAACTAAATCAAACCATACCGGTAGTTAATGCTTCTACGGAATGATTTCCTCATATAAAAAATACAGACTATACACTCGCTCCATGATGAACAGAAATGAGGCGACTGCAAAACCACCATTATTTGTTAAAAACAATAGCTGTGCCATGAATGATGACCTATTTCCCACATGAAGTATAAAATTAAGATCAATCAATTACCGTACCATCTTTCAAATGTCAAATAGAGGCTTCCAATCACTGAATGATTCAAGGTGTCCAAGGAGATTCTCTATCAATGGTTTTGGAACTTTAGGATTAAAGGCCTTCTTTGCTTTGGAAATTAGCAATCCCCTGCATCAATAAAATAATACATCAACAGGATGCGTGGAAATCAAGTCTTTCAGCATTTTAAATCTGTATCTCAGATGACAAGAGGTGTGCATCACGGCTATACAAGTTCATAAAAAATAAATACAAAACAGATCTGAACAATGGGGAACTTAGGAATATATTGCATTGAATCGATTACAGTAAGGACAGGGATCAACATCTAGAAAGTAAATATATCTCAATAGAAAATTTAAAAAAAACTTGTTTTCTAAGAATGGGTAGGAATCCTACCACCAAATTTCATTAAATCAAATTAGGGTACAATTCTGCAAAAAAAATGGAATTAATAAAGAAAAATGTGTGGGTTCTAGAGCTAGCTACATATATCAAATGAACTAGAAAAAAAAGCATCAAGTCATATCAATATATTATATTGCAATCATTAAAGCATATTGTAATTGCTGAATGGATGAAAAGATCCTACTTTAACTCGGTGTTACTGAAAGCATTTCCAGTTTCTCGTGCATGCATCCTCTTTTCAACAAGCATAAACTTCTGCACATCAATGAACCAATCGCAAGATCGCAGATACGATGATGCCTCCTTTGCGAGCCTATGGAAAAAAAACCAACAATTGCAAGATATAGATGTGTGATTACTGACCCACAAAAGTATATATCTCATAATATGGAATGTCATATGTATAACAAAAAAACAATATCATTCAAAAGTCGTGTGTTTTTTTTTTTAATTCTGAAAAAGCATTCAAAATTTATGTGGGAGTTCAAATGGTCTCCAGTATAACCCAACATAGAAAATATTTATGCTACAAAATCTGCAGTTCCAATAAAACTCAAGGAAACATGGTGAATTTGGATGCTAGAAATAAAAACAAAATCAATGAAGATTTTTCTCCATGAAAAAAGGGATTAATTAACACAAGTACACTGGCAAATATAATTTTAACTGTCATTTGAAAACATATGAAAAGTTGTCAAACTTGATGATTTACTTGATGATTCTTCAGTTGCAAATTCATAGAAAGCATGCCAGAAGGAAAAGAAATTGTAAAGAATCACTTACACTTCTTTAAACTTCTCAAGTTTCTCAGCAGGAGCTTCACTGTGTTTCACATTCTGCAAGCTGCACGAAATGTTATTCTCGGATAATTGCATGGCTTTTTATTAACAGTTCCACCATTTTCTGATTTTTCAGCGTCCCATGGCTTCCTCTTTAAGCCCGGGGTATCAGATCTGTGAAGAACAGACATATTTTTTGATCCAAGGCTGGAGTCAGAGCCATTTTGGGCAGTGCCATTCTTTTGTGCATCTGAAGTTGTCAAATAATGACCAACTCTGAGGGCATCTTTATTTCTATTTGACAAAGTCCCATTCTCACTATGTTTGGGACCATTATGAACAGCAGTACCATTTGATGCTGGTGAAATCTGCTTCTTGGGGGCTGCAGGCTCAGCAGTATTGGATGTTGATGATAATCTATTACTCTTCATGGTTCTTCCCTGTTCCGAAACATCATGCTTCTCAATCAAAGTATTCTTCTGGCCCTCCTGATTTCCATTTCCATTCACAACAACTGTTTTCCCTATGATTTTCTGAATACCAAACTTTATTTGTTGGTTTGGCACCATCCCAATTCTTGACATGGTTGAAGTGCCCTTTTCAGAATGATGTGGTTCAGATGGTTTTCTCATTGGAGACTTCAGAGGGTCAACTTCCCTGTTATTTAACTCTACATGACTACCC
Organism: Acorus calamus; assembly: GCA_030737845.1. NCBI lineage: Eukaryota > Viridiplantae > Streptophyta > Magnoliopsida > Acorales > Acoraceae > Acorus > Acorus calamus. The sequence continues at coordinate 5,480,692 of CM060858.1, read as the reverse complement.
TTCGAGTTAGGGGTTTTCACTCCATTGTATGACAAACCAATTTTGCTAGGCCTCGGTCTTTGATTGGAGCGAGAATAGAATAGGATATAAACTTTCTCAGACAAAACCTGCTGTGTAGATGCAAGTGATACATGAGCATCGTTGCAGCAATACCAACGACCATTAGCATCCTGCAAACAGCATGACGAATTCAGCCTAGATGCTAACCCATGCAGTTGCTACAACAGAAAGAAGAACTCATTCACAGTATTTCAGTAAAAATAGTGTTGACAGAGCTTTGGCTGTTGATTTACTCATTTGGGCACTTTAAAAAGTTGAAGAAAACTGTTGATTTTATCTAAATCCCAAAATAGTAAATTTAGTGTGATTTGCAAACCATTATTAGATGACATAACATGCTCTTATATAAACAAAATAAAAGAAAAAAGGAGTTTATTTTGTACAAACTCCGTGCTATTAGTTTCAAAGATCATATCAAACTATGTTCAGCTCAAAGAGAAGATGACCTATTCACATAACATAAGGCAGAGCAAATGTAGCAAGCTACCAACAAACTTTCAGCTATTTTGTACAAACTCCGTGCTATTAGTTTCAAAGATCTTATCAAACTAAGTTCAGCTCAAAGAGAAGATGACCTATCCACATAACATAAGGCAGCGCAAATGTGGCAAGCTACCAGCAAACTTTCAGCTAAAAGAAAACATGATACTAAATTGAAAAAATAACCAATAGGAAGGACCTTAATGTATGCATAATAGTGTCCAGAATCAGGTGAACAGCCCGAATGCACAATGATTCCATAAAGTTTATATTCCGGCTGTGGATCCTGCATTGCCACAACATATTAAAAAAAAGTTAAGATAAAGACAATTCTATAATCATAAGAGTAATCATAAGAATAAACCATGACTATAAATTCCCAAACAATTTAAATTCCATAGTGTCAGAAACTCAGAATCGAATTGGTAGTTTTGATATCATCATAAGAAATAAGTTAACACTTCTGCATGCTCACACATACGCTTACATTATACATGACACAAGTTAGTGTATATGAAAAATGCGAAGGGTGCCAAAATTGGGGTCTCGGGATCTGAGTATTCGGCGACAATAAGTTAGCTAGCTGTAACATACAGCATTGCAAGATGGAGGCAACATGAGATGCTCAATGACAAACCTGATTTAAAATCCATTAAGTGCAACAAGGAACTACAGGGAAGAGGAGAAGGCTCTAGGGCACAGATTTTTCAAGATTGTATTTGAATTAGATGTTGAGAGAAACCAATATAATTGAGAAGAGTAGATTAGCAACCAGGTGGAGAACTAAAAAGGTACATAACTGTGACAGCATAGGGAAAACATAGGAGCAGCAGTCTCCAACTTGGTGATGGGCAGATAGAAGCTGTAATAACTAATAAGCAACAGTAAATGGTTGATGGTTCACTACACTTACTAGCATAACCAAAACCAACTATTCTGGATCAGCTTCATGATTAAACAAAGATGCATGATGATTTACGCTGTTAACCTCATGCAGGGGTTTACTGTTTATGGAGTAGAATCTCAGTGCAACCAAGGAGCAACCCTTGAACTAAGAAAGCATTTAACAGAAAGTTATCGAAAATGAAAGAGTTTTAACGGAAAGCAACAAAACCTAGCTGCACCAAGCATGAGGGGAAGCTGGAGTGGCCGAAATAGGGAAACATCAATTTTTAACAATCACATTAAAATTTCCAATTTGAAGGGGGTGTGAATGAGATTCAAGAGAACAGATGAGATCAGGAGTGGGCAAGTGAAAAGATGACTGATTCCTGCAGCTAAGCATTTAAACATAGAAACTACATTATAATTGAAGCAATGCACAAGCTAATTAGCTAAATGGAGACAGTCCAGATGAAAATCAGAACATGGAGTAAAGGAGTTACGCAGCAATCCCAAAAAGGATTGTGGCAAGGAAGAGATGGTGCAAAGAAGATGCCTCAGTGGCTTTCCGACAATCAAGGTTGAGTGACACACAGCAGATAGGCTGGGGTGAAGGGTTCGATTGATGATTTACACCCCGTTTGGATAGCGGGTTAAAGAGTATAAGGGGGGTATAAGAATGGATAGGAAAAATGGTTGAATATAACTTGGTATTACTAAACCAGTTTAAACGAGTATAAGAGGGTATAGCAATTCTAAGTAACCCCTAGGACAAGCTATACTCAGTTTATCTATTCCCATGGGCCCACATGTCAAATTAACTTTTTACACCTTATCACATCAAATCACCTATCAATACCTCTTATACATCAATGGGGCCCACATGTCAAATCAACTTTTTACACCTTATTAATATTTTATTTTTTATCAACCAAACAACTTAATATTTATTCTTACGTTTTCCAATGAAAATTAAAAAAACACAACCAAACAGAAAATCTCTTATTACTGTAGAATTGTTATCTATACTGGCATAATTATCTATCCAGAATAACTTAATTCCTCAATCCAAACGGGGGCTTAGAGTTTTGGCCCCCAAAATTCAGGAATAAGCCTAAATAAGAATAACAAAAGGGATAATACATCCCTACGTTTAATGCAGAGATGAACTTTCTTATGGCTGGAGGGATACAACTGGTAAATCAGGTTCAGTAGGATGACCAGTGATGGAAGAGAGCTTCTGGCTGTGCAGCAGCAGTGGACAGAAAATTGAATAATGATGTCACTCAGTTGAAAAGAGAAAAAGGGAGTTAAAATTGGAACGTTAAAAAAGAAGAGGGCACTGAGCAATAAATTCTCACTTTATAATGAATTTTCATTCACCAAACCCTCAGAGAACAAGCACCTCTACAAAATTTCAGTCCCTAAAGAATATTTGATTATTTATAATGTTTAAGGTCCGAGTTTGAATCAAAAGCAATGGCCCGAGTGTCATCAATTTGGAGAATAGTACAGCAAGCAAAGGAAATGAAGGAGGCAGTGTGCTTTAAACTTGGGAATGGAGTACCTACGTTATTTCGGACAGACAGTTGGCTCAACGATTCATCACCTCCCCATATGTTCCCAACCTTGATTCAGGTAGCTCTTGACAAGGAGGACTACAAATGTGGTGCATTGCATTGTGGAGAAAATTAGCTTATTTAGTGTCCATGATAGAGGAGATATTTGAAGGAAATGGAGGCAAGCAAGGTGTTATCATTATTGACACTCCTTCAAGAAGTCCAACTTGACTTGGAAGAAGACTACTTCGAGTAGGTTCCTCAGTTTTACGGTGCAAAGCTTCTACTGAAAGTTAATGAGCACTCAATCAAGAGGCTTTGGGATGGATAATTATCATAAACAAATATAGGAGACTAAGTCACCACTAAAGGTTCAAGTGTTCTTATGGCTTCAATCTTTAGATAATCTCTTTACTAAGACAAATCGAATGGTGATGGAATGTGCTGCGCGAGTTGTGTAAGGCACATGAGAAGACCATGGAGCACCTCTTCTTTCTATATGATTTTAACAACGCGGGTTGGAATAGAATAAATGGTATATTTGGGACCCAATGTTCTTTCCAAAATGAGGACCAAATGTGAAGATGATTTAAATCTAAAAAAAGGATATCAAAGCAAACAAGAAATTAATTGTGCTTATACCCCATGCGGTATATTGGAATATTTGGCTAATGTGCAATGCAGTGATCATTCAATGTAGGAGAGAGTATTGGGAAATCACGTGGTCATGTATTCTTATCCTTCGATATTGGGGAATATATATATACAGGGATCTGAGAATGTGGTAGCTGTTGCGGGGTGAGGATAAGTGTTGGGATAAAAATGTAAGTGGGGTCTAGGGATATTACAGTCTTTACAGTGGGGATATATGCAGGCTGTTTGTTGTCGCTAACGATGGAGATTCCTTGTCTCCTTTGTATTGAGGGGGCATTTGCTCGTTAGCAAATGATATAATGCAATAAGTTTTCTATAAAAAAAAAGGCTTCTTTACACCAAAAAAAATTAATATAATCTAACTTTCAAAGATAAATCAATCCTAGATTCCCTTAATTTTGCTGGCATAATATGCGTGACTATCTTACAAAATAATCCAACCAAAAAAAAAACTCATGCACTCAAAAACAAGGTCCAATATAAAGGTAAAAATTTCTGATCCCCAAATAAATCAACCTATTTTTTTTCAGAGAACAGATGAAAATCCTCCCCCCACACCCCCCCCCCCCCCCCCAAAAAAAAAAAAAAATCTTATGAAAGCATAATGATGTTGTATAATGTGAAACACGAGTTAAGAATTCATAGACCAAACAGTTCTCATACCAAGACTCACATAAAAGATATGACGGTTTTAGACATTGTTTAGTTTCTTGGCTTTCCCTAGAATATGTGGAAAGTCTTGGGACTAGTGGTAGTGATGTTGTTTTCATTAAAATGAGATGCCTCAGTGACATGGACGATGAACTATACTATCCCTCCTACATTATGTTCAAATGAATATCTAGTGTTAACCAAATCAATGTACTTTTAGTTGTGTTGCCCAAATCAAGTTTTTTAACTGTGTTGAATAATGTTCGGGAATGCAGATGTAGATTGATGGGGCTCATGACCATATGACTTTGATAACATGTAGTTTTCTCAATCAGAGTATAAATAGTAGGATATTGATGATAGAAACCATTGACGAAGATAAACAGGCCAACTTGTGCTCAATAAGTATGATCAGTTTTTTAAAGTTAACTTCAATTCTATGGCGCAGCTTCAATGGGGGGAAGTCCTCAAGCGACCGGGAGACAGAGCACAGAGGTATACAAGCAAAAACTTCTCAATATTTCTTCCAGCGATTTGTTGGACTAAAAATGAGGTTACCTTAAACGTGGTATGCCGTATTTTGACAATAAGTGGGAAGGAGTGAAGGGGCTATATTGCACATGTGCCAAGAGCATGATCTTCACGAAAACAATCTGAGGTTCGAGACTTCAAGCCTGGTTTTTATCTTTGGCTCTGTCGGTGATGCATGTCTCCTAGATACCTTATCTATGTGTTTTTGTTTATTTTTTGTTCTGTTTTTTATGGTATTGTACCCCAAATCAATTGAATGAAATTTAGTGGTAGAATCCCTACCGGTTCCTCAAAAGAAAGTATGATAGGTTTTCAAGAAACTGCTGCAGAACCATTTCAGAAGAGAAATTTTGTATATCATGTATTTATGTTCATAGAACAACATGCAGCCTTTTAGAATATTAAGCCAAAAACATAATTAATGCTCAAAGGCATGTAAGTGAAAACCAAACCTGTCAGCCTGCATAAAGCAGTTGTGTAAACAAATCTCTCTTTTCCAAATTTCTTACCCCCTTAGGACAATATGCAGTTCTGCCTTTTTTTTTTAAGATGGAATATATGCAGTTCAGCCTTTTTTAAGAAGGAATTTGGAATGGCTTATTAATAAAGAAGCCCCCAAATAAGACGGAGACGGGAGATCTCCAAATAACAAAATGAGGAAGAAAAGTAAAAATAAGAGATGAGGCCCCACCAAATCGAGGCATTTTACATGCAGTTCCCCATTTTGTGCAAAGATTTGAAATTTAATAAGAAGTCATTACTCAGAGTGCAATTTACATAAATCCGACTCACTGGATGTTCTTGGACAAAGGAATTTCGTCAGGTACCTAGAAGTAAAGTCAAGATCTAGTAGGCTATGCACACTTTTAATTGTAACTCTAAAATAAGTATTCCAAGCAGCGGCCGGGAGACTCAAATTCTTAGCTAACACCTATACAAGATTGTTCAGCGCAGTGATGGATAAAAATGAAAATCTGTCAGGCCTTCCAAGAGGTAGGTGTCACATGGTTGCCAAGATTGAGAAGAAACCTGAATGACAAGGAAATGCTCAAAGTTGAATCCTTAGTGAGTTTGGACAAAGAGGATAGGACATGCTGGAAATAAAGAAGGAGACTTGGGATTCTCTGTGACGCACTTTCATTCATCACTTATTAGCTGCCATGATAAGGACCATTTGACAACCAGCAAACATGAAGATTTGGTGGGTGAGATCCCCCCTTAAGGTATAGGATTTTATGTTGTTGGCTTATCTAAGTAAAGTATAAGTTCCTAACCAAAGTAAATATAGAAAGATGAGCCCACAATGGGAACCTTCAAAGTGAGCTGCAATTTGAAGGATAAAATAATGGATGATTTGTTGGTCAAATGCAGCTTTAGCAAGGAAGTACGGCATAGATTGGACAACCTAAAACAGTAAAATATTATGACTACCGTTTCTTCAAAAGAACAGTGAATTTTGACACTGTCCAAAATGTGGGACTGTTTTAGGAAACTCAAAAAGAAGGGAGATTCATGCATTTTTTTTAAACAAGGGTAGGGATTCTACGACCAAATTTTGCAAACGAAAAAAAAAACAATAGAGAATAGAAAGATTAAAAACGGACCAGTGGAGGGATCTACTGGTTCAGGCCCCAAGGAGCTATCTGTCCAAAAACATGCACCTATTCCTCTATTCATATTCTGCTCCTCAATGTACATCCTCTTAGCCCCTGCACAGTGAATACCCCATGCATTGATACAGCTTTTTCTTGCTCCAATATGTTCTCCACATATGGCCTGCTCCTGTTAAACAGCACTTCATTTCTGGTTAACCAGACAGACCAGCAAACCGCTGGAATGCTTTGATTCAGCCTTTGAATCGGGATCATGCAGTTAATCGGTAGACTTGTCTTACAAGGATTCAAGGAATGAGAAAACATTCCAAAGAAAAGGTCAAGAATACACGGGAGAGCATCATTAAAAACGAGTTTGGTGTTACCATGCATGTGTGCAAGCATCATGTTCTCCTTGTTGGAATTTTTCCCACTGTTATTAATGGATGCAGGTAGAAAGCTCCTACCCATCAGCAGAAAAAACTCTGGAATAGGTATGGGAATTTCTTTTTGATGTATGTCTGTGTGTGTGTGTGTGTGTGTGTGTGTGTGTATCTAAGTGTTTAAATTTGTAACACCCATTGTTATCACTAACATCCTAGTTGTTCCAATAGAATTATTGTTGTCTGATCAACATAAGTCCATTAACAATAACAGGAAAACATCTCCATCAATAAAAGAGAGAGTCAGACTAACCTGGCTCGCCTTGCACATGTAACTCGAAAGCAGCAAGACCTCTCCAAAGGTGATGTCCCGATTAATCTTCGCACCATTTATCCCCTCAAACCTCTACTCCAACTCAACAACCAACAAAACACCCCCACTCAAACAAACTCATACAAATATAAATTAGACAACAAACACAAGTGAACCCAAAAAAAGAAGACCCAATACCTTGAACTGGATAACAAGCACATTTGGCGCACGAAGGATGAACAACTGCTTCTTCGCCTCCGTCAATTTCTCACACCTTCCAAGAAACAATTATTCTGAATCAGACTCACACACACAAAAACACACACACGTCTAGTGAGAGAGGATTATGTGTCTCACTTGTCACACTTGTACTTGTTGTTCCCATCGAGAACCTCAGCCTGGAAGAACCTCGCGAGCGCCTCAGCAAGTGAGCCGCACCCGATGAGGTCGAGGCTGAGGTCCATGATCTCATCGACCTTATCGCTCTCCCGCCCACACAACAAGCACTTCACCTGGCTCATCAGCGCCCCTCCGAAGATCTCCTTCACCTCCGTCGCCGTCGCCGCAGCACCCGCCTTTCTCTTGAGCAGCTTCAGCGACGCGGAGTGGCAAGCGTCGATGACGTGGCGTAAGAACTCGTGCGCGTCCTCCTGCCTCCCCCACCGAAACCGGTCCTCGAGCCCGCTCCGGAGCCCCGACGGCGCGTCCTGCGCCACGCCCTCGCCGAGGCTCAGCGACCGCGCGATCCTCCTCTCGAGGAGGCAGAAGGGGCACTCGGTTCCGTCGCCTGAACAAGAAACGAAGAACGATCAGATCAAGAAAGACACCTCGGTCGATCGGGAGAGGGAGACTTACAGAGGGAGGAGTGACGGTGGAGGAGGGAGAGGTGGGCGAGGGGAGGGGTGTAGGTGAGGCACTGGAGGACGCTGTTGAGGTAGCAGGTGTTTCCGAGGTTGCGGAGGCCCACCGGGGGGAGTCTCTTGCGACGGTGGGGGACCTGAAGCCTCTCCCAGGTCAGGACGACTTCCATCAACAACGGTTGCTGATGATGCTGAGACGCCACTCCTCGACAATGGCGGCGGAGACGGTTCCGGAGATCTCGAATCCTCCTCCGCCGTCTGATCGCATCTCGTCGACCGTCGTATCGTTTTTTGGGGGAGGTGTCGATTGAGAGGGAGAGAAAAGATCCAGAGAGGGCCTCTTTAGCGGCCCATCTTGGCCTGGACAACAAAAAGAGGGGGATTGGGTGAAACTAAAGAGGGGGAGTTAATGCATCATGTCAGTACTGACATGTGATTGGGATTTTTTTTTTGTATTTATTTTATTATAATATATAATTATAGTTTAGAATAAATAAATAGACTATATCTAACTTCCAGATATTAATATAACCATTTATTTTATGATGAAGTTTATTCTTTCCTTATTCACCTTAGCTGCGAAATAAACTGGATTGCATAAGTAATAGAATAAGATGTGTTTCATTGTTGAGTGTATTGAGTACAACAAAAGGACAACAGAATAGAGTCACAACAGGTGTATGACTAATGTCTGATGATTTGTGGAGAAGAAAGGTATACAGACGTAGCATGAGTGCATGACATATCATTTTTTTAGTGTAGGTAGTCTGGATCTGTTTTGATTATATTATATACTCAGGAATCAAAATATTTCTCTGGAGAATGACGAAGAAATCCTTCGGCACGTGAAAAGTCAACCGTCTGGTGAGCTGGAAAGAATGTCTTCCTAATCTTGTCCTAAGCATCACTGCAACAACAACAAAAAAAAGCAGATTTGCCTGGGGAGTTCTGATGATGGGAGACACTGAAATATTACACGCATCGCTAAGATACCTCAGAATCGAGAGAGGCGATTTTATCTATCTGTTCTTTCTGAGGATATCTGAAGTGGCTGCAACTCTTCTTTTGTGGAGTCAGCATTTGTGGTGATGCTCACTTGAGAGACCTCCTTCTTTAGCTTGTAGTTATTATATGCTGCTACACCTGCAATGGCTGCAAACAAGATTTTCATCATATACAAATACACCAACACTGATGACATGCTTAGATGAGTTGTTTGGAATCGAAAAGATTGTTCTATTTGAACTTAAAGTGATTGTTCTATTTTCATCTTTGTAAATGATCAACTAGTATACATTCATCTTGAAGTCGAGGGTTTGAAAATTATAGTCCTACAACTTTCCACTTATTCATAGAAAGTATCCTGTGTATTCCTTGTTCACCAATTATAAACCCCTCCATCACTCCAAAAAACAACTTTCTTGATATTTTGATTTAACAAATTTCATTGATTTTCTTTATAGTAAAATAGTGGTTTCCTACGAGATGCTAAATTTAGATTGAGGTTCCCTAACTCAGTGTCGTCTGCTCGAATTCCTTTATTTTCAGAAGTTATATCATGATGGTCAAAAAAATGTTATAAGAAACAACATCCAAGTAAACTCTTTTCCATCAAAAAGCAAAGACCAATTGGATAAGAGTGCTATGTCAAACTGTTGTATGTTGTCCAAGACCTATATTGATTTAACATGAACAAAGAAGGATTAAGTTTTTGGCTTAAGCGTGTGTTTCAACATTACATGCCAAATTTCACCAAAAGGCCAAAATGAACCAACTAGGGTGCAAGAATGAGATTCACGCATCACTGTGAAAGATTATAAATGGGAAAAGCAAATAATGCAGGTTATTTTCTCTGCAAGAACTTCAGTTAGGCTCTTTGCAACTTCCCAACTAAATTTTGCCAATGAAAAATATCTAAATAAGAGGAAACTGAACTGTATAATCGCACTTAGTTTATGAATGTTGTTCTGGTCGATTTTCTCCAAAATTACTTTTTGTCAACAACTGATTTCCTTTACTCTTTCAAAGATAAAAATGCACGCATACAAGGCAAGAAGCAAAGGCAGAGTAGTGAATCATACCAATGCCATAACCAAGTAAGTTTATAATGGTCAGCTTTGTATCAGCAAATAATAGAGCAGACAGCAAGACAACTACCCAGTCCCTGACAACACCAGCCACCCGAATCGTTAGAGCACTCGTGTGGGAGATGACTAGGAACACTGACAGATTGAGTGCAAAGGTACACAGGGAATTGAGAACCAATATAAGTGGAGGAAAATTCCAAGTCCCGGCAGCATCCATCTTTGGTTTTTCAAGAAAAATCCATGGGACAAACAGGCACACTGCACTGCAGCATAATAAACCGGAAGTCGTAAGCATAGTCAAGAGGTATGCTTTTAAGATGCCAAAATTTGAAAAGAAAGAGGAGAGAACTTTATACCTGCATGGACTGACATAGTACATGACAGATACCGGGTTTAGACGAAGACCCTTCTTCTTAACTAAAATTTCCATGAATATAAGTCTCAGGGCTTCTCCAATGACACCACCCATTTGGTAAACGACTCCAATCCAACTAATATCGATTTCCCCATAAGAGGCAACTATAACTCCAAAACTGATAACGGACATGATAAAAAGCATCTTGCAACTCATTACTTCAAGTCCGGCCGCAGCTCCAAGAAGGAAGACAGCCACAGGCACTGCAAAGCTCAAAAAATAGCATATCAGAGATTGCATTAAAAGAAATTTAGTGAGACAGCGGTGACCCAAATAACAAAGACATGAACATAACATATCGAAGAAAAGCATCCCAGAAGGATTAGTGCGGCAATGTGAAAAAGAATATATGGGTTTCAGTGTTGAACACGACTCTAAAACCAGAAAAATGGTGTTAAATACATAGCAACAGTTGTGAGAATAGTTGTGTTATAATATCTCCACTAAGCCATTACTTACTGACAGCTTTCAGCATTTGCGCAAATGCAACGGATATGTAAAGATATGCTGTATTTCCAAGCCACAGGGTCATCGCAAACATTGCACCAATTGGGATGACAGACGTGGTATATCTGGATATTGCAACTCTGTTAATCTTTGCAGCATTTATGCTTTACATCATATGATGATAATTAAAAATACAAACTGGCCCATGAGAACAAAAAAAGCAATGAAAAAACTGAAAGACTTGGTATTAAGCAATCAAACTATGGATAGGTCTGTCAGTATAATAAAGACTTCAGTAAACATAATGTTTTGACAAAGAAGAATACTAAAGCAACAGTCTTAAGATTAACGAGCAGTTAATTTTCATAATACCCAAAATGAGAAAATGGTTACATAATTGAGTAAATAGATTTCTTTAGTAGTAGAAACATCATAATTTATCCACTTAATTTGACATTGAGAACTCATAGATCCTTATTCTTGTCAAAGTTTAGACAATCTGTGTGCATCGGCTTGCCCATATTCTCCCTGCCTGGAAATAAAAGCTTGGCATCCAGGAGGATTCACTCAACCAGCTGCTGGAACTTTAACAAGACTTGGGAACCAGAAACATCCTGAACATATTCAATCATTTCATTAAAATGGAAAATCTAAGTCCAATAAGGCACCAACCAAAAAAAGCATCCAATAAGGAGAACATATGTTTAATGATCCAAGGAAAAAGGAGCTTCGAGAAATTGATCCACCCATAATAGTTGAAAATATGAACCCATTGCATACCCCAACAAGTGATTGTATTCATCTACTACAGTTGTGATTCTTTTTTTCTAAATTCTACACCCTACTAAGCTTAATAATCTTATTAAATGATAAGCCATTCCTGAAAATTGAGATCTTTTCACCAATAAACATTTGAATTCATTCTCCAACACTTCCTTTATGTTTGTAGACTTCCCCTGGCACCCAGTGATTGTGAGTATTTATTGAACTCTTCCATTTATATCCCATTTGAGGGTATATAACATCTCCCGTGCTTTCCAAGGTGCATTTATTATCCTTCAATTCTTTTAATTGGGACGCTGTTTCTCAACTTGCCACAACTTTATTATTTGGCATCTTTCCATTTAACCCTGAACCTTAATGCACATATAGATGACTAACTATGTTTTGCGCTCAAACTTGCCCCTCGTGTGACTTTACAAGCTTTAGAAATCGATTATTTTTCTTCTTTCTGACTAAATTTTATTCCTAATACAAGTATACAAATCTTTCTGCTCAATTATGTCACATATGCCAATTAATTTAACACAACGAGCTCGTTAGCTCTTGCAGATACAGGTTATAATCACTCTCACTTGCTAACATTCATCGAGATATGTGAGACATTGAACAATAAGTAAACCTTCAAGATATCACATGCAAAGAACAAGCTGGCCACATCTAACATTAATATAACCCTTAAGGCTTAAGTAAAATAAGCAGCAATTTACTTGATTTATAAGTGAAAAGAAGCCATGGTTGGGGCCATCCGCCCTTGATTATATTCTACTATCATCTTTTGTTGGGTTTTATGTCTTGCATTCCAATTTTTATATATCAAGGAAGAACTGCAGTGTGGACTTACCCCCATGGTAAAAATATTGTTTGGCACTGTGAATGTAAACGCAGCTCGAGCTACACAACTATCTCACTAGGGGTGAAGGCCCCCGAAAAGGTAAAAGGTATCTCACATGTTTTTTGTGCACCTGTATTCTCACGCGTAATAGCAGCTCTGTAATTCATGCGTTATATGTGGGGGCATTGTAGTAACATATATGGACTATATATACTCTTTCGTGAGTTAGGGTTTCTCACACCATGGAAAGACATCTTCGTGTGATTGCGTGTATGTTTTTCCTCCTCTCCTACAATTCGCGAACCTATTTTTCAACACTTTTTAATAAAATTTTCATGTCATCTGTCCAACTATAAACATTCTTGGTGTACAAGGTTCCAATGATAATATTCTAAGTGTCTTGCTCTCAAGGGAAACGTTAGGATTAGGTTGTCATGCATTTCATTTGAAAGTTGCCAATACCACCTTTTATGTTCTTCATGATGTAAATGCAAAAAAAATTCAAGCGTAAATGCACACACATATTAATTGACCACTAATTACATAAGGCAAAATAAGAAACTAGATAAAGAATTTGAAATACTGGAATTTTTTAATCTAGCATAGTATCACCAAGCTTTCACAACATGAACGACAAAAGGCCTGGCATATATAAATTAAAAAACATTTTAATCTAGAATATGAGAACAAGGTAAAAGGAATTTTGGGTTCATTTAGTGCTCACGTTTCAAAATTCATCCCCATCTCAACTTTCATGATCTGTGAGGAAGCACATATGAACATTCACAAGCGTTAATACAAATAAAATCTCATATAGTGTAATCAAATTCAAGTTGGAATCACTGATAAGTACTATTCGATGAGTAAACAGAATTACTGGATAAACTTCAATTGTTATACCTTAAAGACTTTGGTGAGAATGAAACATAAAACAGAAGAGAAGACCATGTGTAGCAGGGTCAGAGCCAGAGGATAGGGGAAGTTCATTTCTTTTGATGATAAAACCCACTGCACCACAAAAACAAAAAAACCACATTTGGAGTGAATAGTTACTTAGCCAACTGTAACAAGAAATAGGAATAATTCCCAAACAAATTTTAAATGTCACGTTCAGGGATGATACAAAAAAATTCTGAACCAAAAAAATAACAAAAAAACACTTAGGGTTACCATTCCTAGGCATCCTAGACAAAATGCGCTTGATTCCTCCTTCCATAAAATCTACGAAAATTGGATTTATGAGGAACGAAGAATTCTCTTTTTGAACTAGGGTCACCAAACTAGACCTTTTTCACATCAATACTGCAATGTGGCACTCAAAAATGGAAAGATATGGCATGCTTGTTATTGAATAAATCCTCTTTACATAGTTGATCATCATGCTGAGATATGCACAAGCATACAAATGATACACACTAACCATGAATCAATATATCAGACTAAAGGAGAAGTTTGATTGGACAGTGATGATTGATGAATGTCGATCACCCAAAAAATTAAAGAAATCATTGTTATGGCCCCAACTAATCAATTTTCCATGTCACTGTAAACAGTTATTCAGGGCCACATGGATGCTAAAACTCAAGTATGAAAAACATTCACAACTACTCCGTGAGGTAATGCAGATTGGATTTTATTAAAACTTTCCTCTGTCTGAGATCAAATACACATATGATACCAAATTGGAAGTTACTTGCAGAAATTTCAAAAGAAGTGTACTCTTAATGCGGATATCATATGTCTTCTTATTTGAGGTTGGATGGTAGCCCATTTGTCCTTTACTCCTTTTAGAAGGTCTTATAGAATAATTCATCATACACCACATCATTTGTTATCATAGCTGCAGGATTGGCTGTCGTAATGAAAAACAACAAGGCATGGATCGATGTAATTTTTCCATTCCCTAGGAAAGTGGTGAAGCACTTTTTACCATAGTTCCCATAACAGTGCAGTTTGTTTAGAGGAAAGCAGGGATGAGACAACCATCAAGTTCATTGTTATGGTCAGAATGGCTAAGTAGAGTGAGTGGTAATCACTGTTGGAGTACAAAAAGATATAATTTCAAAATAGGCTATTGTACAAGGTTTGACAAGATGGCATCATTGCAATGGGTTACTTTTTGCTATAAGATAATCCGGACAACAGCATAAAAGTACACTGCACTTTTGATAGGAAAATAGCAATATATAGATTTTACTGACTATATTAATAAGACATGGTCATGGTATTTTTCTTTTCCTTAAGAATCAGCAGCCACAGTATTCAATAAGTTAAGCGGATCTAACTAATGTCAGCATGGAGAGAAATCAAACAGAAGTTCCAAATGTCTTTTGGTTCGGTAACGTATCCAAGGGAGGTTGTTCCGATCAATGTGTGAATCCAGGAAGCACCAAAACTTTTTCAATCAGTGAACAACGGTGATGCCGAATGCATACATTAAAATTTCCTTCCTTTTTAAAGATTTCAAAACAAATTATCTCCACAGTTATAGATATCTCTCTCCCCTTAAGAAATCACGCCGAGTAATAAAAAAAATCATAACACGCTTTCTCAACAACCAAACTATACATCAATAACAGCTCCAAAGGTTCTAGCTTTCTATGTGACACATATCAGCATTGATGGGGATTCAATTGGATCCATATCCAAACAAGAGAAACTACGAGAATCTAATGCTGCGCATTCATCGCAATTGCCCGAACAACAAATGCTTCCATTCTCGAAAAGATAAAACACATGAATCAGAAGAAACTCCCAGAGAAACAGATCGTACTGAGAAATCAGACCTTGTTGAAGAAGATCTGACCACTGGAGAGGGCGATGTAGAGAGCGATGTAGAGGTAGGTCTTCATCCCTTCCTCCCGATCCGCCATGGCGTCTCTCTCTCTATCGAGTTGAAAAAGAAGCTCTGCTTAAAGAGAGAGTTTTTTTTATTTATTATAGAAGAAAAAAAACAGAGCGAGTCAAACGTGGTCCCAAACGGGTTGACACCGGTCCCGTCTGATCATACTTGGCACCATCAGAACCGTTAAAATGCGATGCTGTTTGGGAATCACATGAATTCGACGGTTCTGATGAATCTCTTCTTTTTTTAACGCGTTTATTCGATTACTCAAAGTCGAGCACTCCAACCAGAGAGTGGTGTCGGGAGTCGGCAGTGTTTTGACCGTCCGATCTGTGGGTCTCGGAGTGGTGGTGTACTCTTGATGATTGTTTCAGATTCCTGAATTTTTACTCTGGCTCCGTTTGGATCCGCGTTCACCCGCGTTGGTGGTGGCGAACACCGACGCCCAACCAAACGAAAAACTGAGTTTCCGCGTTTGATTCTTTCATTCAGCGTTTCAAGTTAATTTTTCCTCGCCTCCCCGACGTCTCAAAAAAACGATTCTCGCATTAGACCTCGCTTTCGTCGACGCAGTGGCCCCAGACGTGGATCCAAACGAAGCCTCATGCCGTTTTGCAACTCCCCGTTTGGCAACCAGTCGAATTCAAATACATCATCATTTAAAAGTTAAAAGGTGTTATCAAACATGTTAATTTAGATACATCATCATTACTATATTTTATCTATAAATTGTGCATCAAAATCTGTGTTTCATAAAGCAGTCATCATCATTACACCCTCAAAACATTAAATTCAACCCTCAAAAGATGTGCACAAACTGCAAAAGCTAAAAGTTGATTTTCAAACCGTGTTTTCAAATACTACCATGTCATGTTTGGCAACAAAAATAAAAAAACAGCTTTTAACTTTAAATGTTATTCAACTTAAATACATCATCATTTAAAAGCTAAAAGTTGTTACCAAACAGGTCAACTTAAATATATCATCATTACTATATTTATCTCTAAACTATGCCTCAAAATCTGTGTTTCATAAAACAGTCATCATTATTACACCTTCAAGACATCATCATTACATTATCAAAAGATGTGCATAAAACTACAAAATTAAAAGTTGTTTTTCAAATGCTACCTCATATACTATAAATAGTGCAATAGATATTGTGTAAGAGATTTTGTTATAGTGTGTAACATAAATTATTTTAAATTTTAATTTTTTAAAATGAAAAAAAAATACATTACTCTGCATTTCATATAACAACATTTACTTTAATGATAAAGTGTATTATTTTGAAAAAAATTGGCATGGATTGTAATTGAGGCCAGACGTATCATTTTCCTTGTTGTAGTCCCCTTTAAAGACCCAAAAGCCTATCCCTTGATGCTCTTAATTGGAAAAGTAAAATGATATGTACAACCTCTTGTGCAACCACATTTGCAGATGGGCTGTAGAACAGACTGGGTGTATGAGTGTATCAATGCGAATAATGTTACATACAATCCATTTTATCGTCCAAAACATAGACCGAACATATTATTATTTTTAAAATATATATATAATCTAATGAAGTATGTAGTTTTATAGAATATAAAATATATATTTTAATTAATTAAATTATATCATTTATAAAAATATAAAAAAATTAAACGAGGAATATAACTCGTTATAGTTAGTGAATGACGTTAATAAGGTATATGAAACTATCTATAATACTATAAAAATCTTAGTACGCGCGAGTTTTCAATAAAAGTAGTTACATGATACATGTTGAGGAACTTAAAAAAAGGGCAGAAACTCATTTTCATAATTGCCCATGAATCTGAAAAATGAAAACGGAGAAATGGTTAGGGGGTTCGAAACATCATCTCTTTTATTTTCTCACTTCTTTATCTTTTTATTTTTTTATGTCTTTTATCTATTATTTTTTTATTTTAAATTTATCTCTTTTGTCTTTTATCCTTCAATTGAAATTTATTTAAACTTGTCTTCAAATTAAATGTTAATTTAAATTTATTTTAAACAAACCACTTCATAAAAATATAAAAAAAATTCAATATGGTTTATATTTTATTTTCACGACATTGTTGTAAAAAAAATATACATTGTTTCTGATATATACGATTTAAACTATATATATGATCTTATTCATAATACTTTGTAGATATAACTAAAAGATATGAAATCTATTTCAATTTTATATTTAATTTAAATATTAATATGTAATCTTGATGTTATGGGAAGCTTTAACGAAATTGTAGTATTAAAATTGATAAGATTATGGGTCTACATTTTAATATGATATGATTTGATTCATAAGATTTTTTAGGATATATGTAAAGATAATTAAATTTTATCTTTAATATGAATTTTCTTAATGGTATCCAAATCACTTATTCAAATCAAAAAAGGATTATAACAGTGATTACGATAATTTTAATGTCCAATGATCTTATAAACTACCACTAAAATATAATCTTGAAAATGGTCGAATGTTTTTAAAAAATCATTGAATCTTCAAAAAGACTTTGCATTTACTCGTATCATGATATTATCATATGCATATTTTTATAATATTTTTGAAATTAAACAGTGATGAATATTTGTAAATATTTTTAAAGAAACAAAAACAACGGTTAAAACAAATTTTACAGGATTTTAAAATTTTGAACCCAAGCAGACTCAATTTAATGGGCCCTAGAACACTCGGGTTCGAATCCAACCAGATCATTTCGGTCGCATATAATTTGTATTGGGCGCTGTAATATCAGATCCATTTTCAACCCTAATTTTAATTATATATGTGTCAATAGAAAATTAATGATGCATATACTCTCACGTTAACAAGACACATGTTTCAAAAAAAAATTCATATTTTCTATAAATGCATCCATGTAATTCATTAGAGTATATGCTTCATTTTTATAAAAGCATGTACCTCATTAGATGCGATATACTATTTTTAAAAACACATGTAAGGTCCGTTTGGATATGAGTTTAGGTAGATTCTGCGTTTGAAAAGCTAAAAATTATCAAACCCATATTCAAATACATTTTCAGCGTTTAATTTTTCAAACCATAATCTTCATTTTCAAGCAAAAAATCTTGCGGTTAAAAATATAATAAAACATAGCTTTTTAAAAGCTAAATTTGAAACATAATATTTTAAGAATCTCAATGTTTAAACATCACATCTAAATGCACCCGTAGTCTAAAATTGGGGCTAGAATGGGGTTGGCGTAACATTATCCAATGTGTATTAAAGGACGGTTATTTAAAACCCCGTTTTTTCAATCCCATCCCATTAGCTAACTCACCTTGATCACTTTTCATAACACATAATCCCACCCCACATATATAACACAGACTATTCAGTGCAACCCAACCCCTACAGAATTTCTGTCTCCCTCTATCGGCGCTACCTATCCCGCAATTGCCCCCTCGCCATCTCCCTCACCGTCAGCTTCAACAGAATCAGCCCCTTGCCGCCTCCACCTTCACTCCCTCCTCCTCTCATCCGGCCCATCCTACTCCTCCTCAACGCTGCCTTCCCCATCCTCCGCCAGTACCCTCCGCCACATCTCCCCAACAAGCTCCACCTCCGCCTCCACCAGCGATGATCAATGAAAAGTCCGAGAAGAACTTCGTCATCTTTACTGAAAAAATCAAACTAAGAATTGTATATAAAAAAAGCTTCATCAGTAGAACCTCTTTATCAGCCATGGCAGCCTTTATGCACCTCACAAGGAACATATAAGGTGTTGGCACTGTCATACACCTCTCAATCTTGTCAAGCATTGTTGTTTCCATGGCAGAATCTGTTCCCGACAGTAAACAAGCTGAAGTTCCCTCCTTGTGTCCATCTGCATTGATAGATATTGGTCGATGATGTATTGTGTGAGAAAGAAAGTCTCCGGTATCAACAAAAACTTGGTGTGGATACTTTGACTTGGCCTCCGCAGACTGCATCGGAAACACGTTCGTCGCGGTGTACGCGAAGTCGGTGTGGACGGTGGAGGCGTGCTAGGCGTTCGAGCTGCTCTTTGAGAATGGGAGGAGTTCGACAAAGTATTCGCTGTTGATGGGGAGAAGGTGGGAGGAGTTCGACATGGTGTTGGCTGTTAGCGGGGGAGAAGGTGAGGCGCGGGGTGGTTTAGATTGTGAAGGGGTGGGATGTGAAGGGGTGGGTTTGATCTCTTTCAAATACCAAATAAAAATAGTTAATACGGGTAGGGTGAGGAGTTGATGGGGTGGTATTAAGTGCCCCGTAGTATTAATCAAAAGAATAAGGGCAATTAGCACTTTTAGTCCTAGAAATATATGAAAAATTACAAAAATAGTCGCCCGTCAAATATTAGCAAAAACTAGCCCCAGTGAAAGATTATACAGGAGACGGCATATATACATGTCTCCAGTGTTTACTTTTTAAAAAAAGCGAGATCCCAAGAGAAAAAATTACACAGGAAACAGCAGCATATGCCGTTTTCAGGGAGCATATATACATGCCGTCTCCTGTGCATTTTTTCCCTTCTGATCTCGATTTTTTTTTTAAAATACACTTACAGGAGATGGAGTCTCCATTTTATAATTTTACATTTGACTGTTTATATTGAATCGAGCGCTTTGCACAGACGGGGAATGTCTTTGCTTTGTCATTTCTTTAAAAGAGATCGTGTTGAAATTAAAGGGGTGCAGACATCATAGCCATACAGTATATGGACGACCGAGATCAAATGGAAGGAAAAGAAGAAAATTGATCTCGGGAGCACCTTTCAAACGGCCAAACTTTTACGTAGATCAATCGCTATAAAAATCCACACGTTCGTATCGACGAGCTCTACAGGAATAGTCATGCCACTACGCCACTTTTCGGGGTGAAATCGTCTTGGGGTCAAATGAGTTAAACGTTATTTTTACTATTTTTAGGTTGTTTTGAGTTTGTATTAAATAGGAGCCTACGAATTAGTTATTTAAATCAAATTAGTTCCCGAATAATAGTATTAATCAAAAGAAGTCTTTGGAAAATGTTCATCCAGAAAGTTGAGAAGGCTGACTACTAAATCAGTGATGTAATGAAATATAGTGATTGAATATATATGAAAATTATATATAAATTTCAATTAAGTTGTTAAAGGAGGATTTATGATCTATTGAAACAAAAAAGAAATTTTTTTTTCAAATTGGAGAAAGCATGTATATATGCCGTCTCTGAGACGGCATATATAATGCCGTCTCCTGTGTATTTTTCCCCTCTTAATCAATTTTTAAAAAAAACTAAACATGGAGACGGCATGTATATATGCCGTCTTTGTATAATCTCTACCGGGGCATTGTTATTCCATGGGAGGGGCTATTTTTGCAAATATTCAATTTTCAGGGGTTAAAAATGCTAATTACCCAAAGAATAAATATCTACATATCAAATTGAATAGTCAATAATAGAAGAATCTCTATCCTTTGCTATATTGTTAATGGAAAGTGAGAACCAGCATCACCCTTCTTGCATTGACACTCATTGTGGACAAACATATGTGTGACATGGCCTGTGCTGAGAACTATATGTGTTGGATGACTAGATAGAGTTTGCAAAACAAAGTTAAATACTTTACAAAACACAAAAATATACTCAAATATATAAAATAAAAAAAATATGGTTGGTTCATTCATTTTATCAAACAGAGGAAAAAGAATATGAAACTCACCATTTCCGAAATTGAATTGGGGATCAGTGGACAAGATAGGTATAGAAAATAAGAATTATATTAAACACATACCCCCCGTTTGGGAAGTGGAATTGCCTTATTCAGCCCTGATAGTTATACGGGGATAGATAACAGTGTTTGGCAGAATAAGCCTATTCATGTTTGGTTGCAATTTCTGTTATTCTTATTTATTCTTATTGGGAAACGTAAAATTCAGATTTTTGGTGTTTGGTTGACCTAGAATAAACAGTGAATAAATGGTTGATAAGAGATGAATAGGGAGTTATTATTTTCAAAATGTCAACTTTGCCCCTGTAATATAATTTTGTGTTTGGTGTAATTGATGAATATAAATCAATCCATGATGAGTGTAATTAAATCTGGACCGTCCATCTTATGTAATATTTGATGGTGAACCTTTATATATATTGAACAATTAACTCTATGTATGCTCATGTTGATTCCAATTGTTTTGTAATGATTGCAATTAAAGGGTTATGTGTTAATTAAATTAACTCAATCCCTTGGTCATTAATAATAATAAAACTAAACTTTTCTTTTATTTTTATTTAATAAAATGACTTAGAATTATTAATAAATTTTATTACCAGTCTTAATCTTTTTACAGTATCAAATAACCCATGAAGAAAGTATATATTGTGTCTCGATTGAATTTACTTATACGTGTTATATGTCAATTTTATGAAAATTTATAATAGGGTCCACTAAGTTATTTATGCACCCATACTTTGTGGAATTTTTTTAAAACTTAGGTAAATATATCTGGATAATGATATATACAGAAATAACCTATGGAGTAATAATTACAAATATACTGCATATTTATCATTGATCCTATTTCTCTCACATGAAACAACCACTTCACATTTATCCAAAATGACTGACATGCATCAACCTCTTGTGCATCTATACAAAAGCACTTCTCATCTAGGAAACCATGGTCAACATAAAAAGAGATACTAGGATAGCCCTGTTATCAGAGGTTAACATATATCTAACATAAGAAAATATCACACACAAATCCAAAGATATAAATATGACATGTTATAAGAATGATAAATTATATAATACACAACAAGATAAGGCATCATCACAAACTTACATTCACATTTTAATATTCACATTAACCTCTTGTGCCGCCGAGGTTAAGTCAAAATTAGTATTCTGGATAAACAGAATATGGTGTTTAAACATCCATACAAACTGAATCATCCACAAAATTAACCCATAAACTAGTGGGCAACACAAAATAAAAGTTTACAAGGTCTAACCATCCCAACCCCTGCATACTATCATTGACGCAGGATCAAAACAAACAACATAATGAAAATACATGCCACAAGAAGAACAAGTGTGCCAAACAAACCCAGAAAGAGAGACATAACTGGAATCCCATAAACAGTCATCTCAGTGAAGCAGAGAGTGGCTCGAACGTCTGTTGAACTTCGACGTGACTGTTCTGCACTATACGACAAGTGGTGGTACACTGGCTGTGAGGAGTCTGGCAAAATCTCGGTTGGTGTAGGATCTGGAAGGTCTGCAGTAGCTGGTGGAATGTCTGGTAGCAGTGGTCTGTTCATGCCATGAGTCTCATCTGATGGAGGGGGTGTGGAATCTGACACGTCAATAGGTGCATCTGCCTCTAGGCCTGCATTGACGGAGTTGATGAATGCGAACCCCTCCTCGATATCGTTAACACCCATGAACGTCGCACCTCTGAAGCGATGCACCTGCGCGTGACAGGCTGCCCAATTGTCATACACCCCGGGCCTCCTTCCCTTCGCGACCGCATAAAATGGATAATTTCCCATCTGATGGAAACAAATGCCTGTTACATAAAACACATAATAATGAGTATGATTAATTCAAATCACATAGTCAAATAAATGAATGCTGTATATAACTAAACAAATATCATAGAATGCAAAGGCCAACATGGGTTGAATACATTGACAAACCAAACTACCAGAAACGCCACCACCTCACTGCCTCTGCAATTAAAAAACATGTATTTAGATGAATAACACATAAATGATTATTAACATATAGTCACATAATCTAAATACACTTCTTCAACATTCACTTACATTCCTACCCCCCCACAATTGACCAGTAATCATTGTTCGCAGTTGAGCCCCTCCGACGTTATCCTCATTTGTCACGTCGGTATTTCCTTCATCTCTGGCCTCCCCAACTGAGTCCATATCATCTTGACTCATATTAAATAAGATGTCTGACCCTTCCTCCCTACGTATGAAGTTATGGAGTATGCAACATGCAAGTGCAATTCTAGTCTGGGTTCTAAATGGATAATATGGAGTGCATCTAAGACATTTGAAGCGCATTTTTAGAACTCCAAATGCACGCTCAATGACATTCCTCAGCTGTGCATGCCTATGGTTAAAGAGTTCATTTGGACCACTATATCTATTACATCTGCGATTTAGAAACTCAGATAAATGATATCTATGAGAACGGTAAGGTGCAAGAAACTTATCAGTGTTCGCGTATCCAGAGTCAACCAAATAATATTTTCCTGGTAGAAAGATTCGTATTAGTTCAATGCAAATGAATGATGTAACACAAGTGCAGGGAAACATGTTGACAATCATATTAGAGGTATATACCTTCTGGGACAGTAAAACCCCCATACTCCAATGCCCATCTAAGGACTTTCATGTCGGCCGTTGAACCTTCCCAACCAACGGCGACGTATTGGAATTGCAAGTCAAACGAGCAAGCGGCCATCACGTTCTGTGATATCCATCCCTTCCTGTTGCGATATCGTGTTGCCTTATTTTTTCTGACAAGTGCAGGGATGTGTGTCCCATCAATTGCCCCCACCGCATTCTATAATTCAACATCACATGTATTTGCATAAGATTGATAGATGCATATATGAGGAAGATCAGCAATAGAACATGTTATGAGTAGTATGAACTCACCTTAAAATATGGATAAAAGGTTTTGTTGTGCCTCACATGGGGATGGACTTGCACATCATTTTGTGGGAGGTTGATGTACTCTCGTTTTAGGGAAACCACTGCTTTGAGGACAGCATTGAAGTGCCTACTAATTGTCTCCCCTGAATGGTGAAAGCGTTCTGATAACACCCTATTAGACACACCATGGCCGAGAGCATGAAGAAAGATTGCAAGCTGTTCGGTACAAGTGACGTTGGTAGTGTCTTTCAAGACACCCTTGTTGATCAAGACATCCCGCAATTTTAAGAACATTGCAGGACTCATGCGCAGATTCTCATATGCCCTAGCCTCATGTCCTTGTAGCAACTCATGTACAAATGCATGGCCGGACAGGGGTCCAGTTCTCATCGGTCTCCTTGTCAATGATTGATGTTCAACCTGATACCTGAAATGGTCAAGTACATAGGCCATCTCTAGGAACATTGATTCCTCATCCTCTTCAAAAAATTGCCTAAAAAATTCAGACCGTAGTCTTTTCCTTGTTGAGGAATCCATTGACTGCATTGGGCAAATAAGAGAGCATTGAATATACACATACACAATGGAAGAGGGATACAAAAGATTAGTTAATTGTCATTCGACGAATGATGCAAGAGTTCAGACATTACATCACCATCACCAAGAAGAAAATCAAATGAGTCGAACATATCAAACAACATAATGAATATAATGGAATTGAAGACCACACATAATAACATAATGAAAGCATATAATAAAAAAATAACATATAAATAACATATTAAAGCATATCAACCTTATGAATATAATGAAATGAACAAATACATATCACTGATATATAAAGTGTAATGTAACATATCTTATATATTATATCATTCAGTAGCTCATAACATCAGTAAATAGCATATAAAAAGCATATTTATACAAAGTAGTCCCATATAAAACATATATGTAACTTATTGGTCATTCAGTGGATTCCATGTGTGTATTGACATATCAGTATTATACATAAACATCAATATAGACAATAAAATAGATGGGTGTTGTATAACACATCAATTGACTAGAACATGTTCTTTAAGAATTATTCATTTAGGAATAATAATACATGGGTCCAAGAGGTGCAAAAGAAAATGTAAATCAACCAGGATATACCTAGGAGACATGTCTTTCTTATCCAACAATGGGAATAACACTAACAAAGGAGTTCAAATACATATATATTTTTTATTTGTTATTCAACAACTCTATTGTTGACATATACAACCCCTCCTCAACATGGACAATCAATTGGAGAAACAATGGACTGACATGTAAGAAGAAATGTAGCCGAAAATACACATACCCAATGTTCATTGATAACCCATTCCAAATCATATATGAATGAACATACAGTTAGTGGTTTTAATTAGTATGTCATTGAACTAGCATTTTTAGATCAAATGAATTTAATGTGCAACATTTTTTAAGTGGGTTTAAACACACATTAAAGTATCCGTAGACTAATAATCAAGGCTTGTGGCATGACTACTGATATGTTTGAAGATTTTATATAAAAATAGTGCTCTTTATTATCTATATGAGGAGAGACATAATCTATGATGGCTAGTGTGAGTGCATTACAGAATAAAACTTAGACCACTTATAATAGAGTTGGGTTTGGAAAAGTTTAAGTCACTGCTATCAAATACAGGAATTTTTACAAGAATTTGTTCCCAAAATTCACCATGTCATTCAATAACAGAAAAGCCCAAGAAGATACACCTATGGGTACACAAGAATAACTATTAAATTAATTTGTCAATAAGAAGGTCCAACATATGCAATAAGTAATTTAAAACAAATAAATTGATTTAGGGGCCACTTTAAAAATACATGAATGCTCTAAATAGTTACAAACATGAACACACACATGAATATTCATTGTTTTACCAATGACATGAGTGAATTCAGATAATAATTTGACTGTAAACATGAAAATATTAGAGGTGATAAGTGAGGTTTGGTTATACACAAGAATGGGATACACCTATGGGTCTACAAGAACAACCAATTCATTCATTTGTCAATAAGAAGGTCCAACATTTGCAATAAGTAATCTAAAACAAATGAGTTGACTTAGGGGCCACTCTAAAAATACATGAATGCTCTAAACAGTTACAAACATGAATTGATCTACATGAATATTCATTGCTTTATCAATGACATGAGTGAATTCAAATAACAGCTTGACTGTTAACATGAAAATATTAGAGGTGATAAGTGAGATTCGGTTATACACAAGCATGGGATACACCTTTGGGTCTAGAAGATGACAATCATTCATTCATCATGTTATAATAAGGTCCAATACATGCAAAAGAAAATCTCAAGCAAGAAACAAGACATAACATCCATGTCTACAAAGTTATGGAGTACTGATATGTCACTCACAACACATAACATAAACATATATTATGCCTTAAACTTTATCATTGATCTCACATGTGCGGAGCAACATTGGCATCTTATGTCCGCTACATCAATATAGTCCACACATATAGTTGGGGGTAGTTTGTACACTGGGATGGGGAAACCAATTGACACATTTATAGGACATTCATTCATTTGGAAATAATAGAGAAACATGTGATGCTCTAGAAAATTTAGGAAATGTAATGTAAAAAAAAATGATTATGAGCCATGACACGAAAATATATTAATGCCAATAATAGTCACTAAGAAGAACACATACATATATGTTTTTATTGGTCACTCAAGAAACAAGTAATACTTGCAAATTTTAGAAGATCAAAATATGCTTACATTTGAGTGGGGGTAGGTAATATGAAGCCATGTTGTCAGGACTCAATCCATCGTCCCAATAAATTAGAGAAGCAAATCAATGTAATGCTTTAAAAAAGAGAGAAAACTCATAACACACCTAATTAATAACAGTCACAAAGGAGAACACATACATATATGTTTTTATTGGTCATTCAACTTCTCTTTTGTTGACATACACAACAAGAAGTTGGTTATATACAAGCAATATTGTAAGGAATGAAATATGGACAATGAATTGAAGAAGAAACCCAATTGTAATGTAAGCAGAAAAAAGAGGTCAAGATATACCTACCCAGTGTTCATTGATAAACTTACTAGTTTAACTATAGCATTTATATTGAATAATGATTAACCAGTTTTGATACAAAATCATGATCATATTTAAAAGCATGTTCCCACATATCATTATGCCTTAGAATTGAGTAACATAACATATATACCATGTCATTCACTTTGAGAAAGCCCATGAAAAACATTCATATGAACTACTCCTCTGAATCAAATACTACATATCAATAGATAACAATGGAACACAATTAAAATATCAAATGGACTCAAACGATTTTCATATAAATATATTGCCCATATGGAAAAACCTCAAGTTCTCACCCTTTTTAGATCTACCCACAGAAATCATTTGACATATGCTTCTTCTTTTTTTCCTTTGAATGACTGGGTATGAGCTGAATGTGGTGATAATTCTTTTGCATAACGTAAAATTAATTAATAGAGTAAAATGGATGCTGGCTATGGGCCTCTTTACCGAAGGGTACACAAAATAATGGTGGGTAGAAATACATACAAAATGTTCAAAGAATCTATCAACTACCAATATATGGAAACCATAATCAAATCTACAAAACCCTAACCAAGCAGTCAAATCCTCTGAACTTTAACAACAGAAATAGACCCACAATAAATCAACCCAACACTGAAACAAGGGGAAATCTCATCTGATCAAGTACCCCAATAAAAACACTACACAAAAAAACCCATTAACCATATGAATCTCCAAAATATAAAAGAGGGTATCAAATGTAACAGCAAATTAAGCATAAGATCGTAGCACACACCATTAGATGGGGTCGCAACAGTATTATTTACCTAGGATTGGTTCTGCGATGAGGTGGAATGTGGACCGTCCGAATACTTCACCGCCTTTTCCAACTGTTGCGCCTACCAAATTCGTCCCTTGTTGATCGTCGTAGAACCAGACTCCTGCATTCACAGGACGGACATGGTGAAGAAGAGATCAAATCGCATTTGAGCAAACTAGGGTTTTCATTTTTTTTCGGAGGAGACGTAGTGAGAGAGAAGAAGTCGTAGTGGGAGAGAAGAAAAATGTGGGTGGGTCAGTGGGTGTTTAATTGGATGGGACATTGGTTGTACACGTGGCAGCAGATAACAATTTTCAGTGGGTATTTTAAACGGTCGGGATTAACTCGATTTTATTTGATATTTTGGACGATCCTGATGGATTCTTGGTGGATTGGTCCATTGATCAGATGGTTGTTAAGTAATATGGGTGTATCATTGGGATTAGTTAAAGTAAGTGAGAGAAATTTTTTGTAATGATGGTGAGGGGTATTTTTATTCTCAGGAATAGATAAGCCCTGATAAGCTATTCTCCCCTTTTATTAGAATTGTTATCAGGCCTTATGCTCGTTTATCCATGCATAGCTATCAGGGTTTATCCGCTACAAACAAACAGCGAATAAGGGTTATTCTACTGTTATTCTCCCTTATTCTCTGTTTGAATGATTGTAGGGTATAAGTGCAATGTACGGGGGGATGGGGTATTTGTGTTTTTTCAAAATATAGGGGGTTATTTGAATTATTTCAAAATTCAACTATGTGAGTCGGTTAAGAAAACGGAATATGCTGCAAATCTTTTGATTATGTTAAGGTTAATTTAACTTGAGGGGCTGATTTGGTATTTTGTCTGTGTTTACAGGGGGTTTATTTGGATTTAGGGAAAATACAAGGGGGTTAAATGGATTTCACCCTAATTGATATCATTTATTAAAAAATATAAAGAATTTCTAACGAGAAACATACAACTATACAATGAGTAAAGGGGACTAACAAGGTATATAGGACTATAAAAAAAGACTAAGTGTAATAATGCTCTTTCTTTTTAAAGTTTCAAAAGCCCATCTTTTGTTGCTCTTAATTGAAAAATGTTACACGCGGTCTATTTTACAGTACAAAATGCAAACCACATATATTTTTATTTTTAAAAATCATATAGCTCATTTAATAAGGCATGTACTTTTATAAATATGAAATATATACTCCAATTAATTTAATAATATCATTTATAGAAAATGTAAAAAAACTCAATGAGGTTTGTATCTCCTTACAATATATGAGACTACGTACATGTTTATTAAAATTTATAAACTGGATATTATAGTTTTTAGCTTAAAATAAACAATTATTGCATGTTTGTTTAAACTTATTAAAACTTATTTAAGCTAAAAATAATTTTAAAAAATCATAATCTGTAAGCTGGGTAAATATTGCTTTTCAAATTATAGCTTATGAATTGTTTCAAAAAAAATTCTTTTGAACAGTAATGACCAAATATATTATAGTTGTAGAGTGCAATATTTGACAATCATTGTAGTGATTTTTAACTTTCATGTTATGTTAATTTACCTTTTAAATATTAGTAAAACTAATTTTATAAGTAAAATTGCCTTATTTTATCAAACATAAATTACAGTTAACTTCTATATTTGAAAGATGTATTTTTGACAATTAAAGAGTAAAAAACTGATTTACAATTTATTTTAACAAATATTTAATACTGCTTATTGTTTGTTTTTGAACGGATGCAACAAACATATCTGCTACTTATTAGATGAGTTAAAATCTATAATTTATAAGCTATAATCTATAATTTGTATATTAAAACTACAATAAATATGGCCTACATTTTATACAGTAAAAAAGAAAATTTTAGAATCAATCATTTTTATTAACCAAAACCTATATTACACATATTTTAATTTTTATAAAATAGTAAACATCATCTAATAAGGTGTATGCTTTAATAAAAAAATGTATATCGCTCAATTTCGAGCTGAATGAACTCATATTTAGTTTGTGTATGAAAAAATTTAACAAGGTATATATATATCATCTAACGAGGTATATATTTTACTGGATATTTAATAAGATATGTAGACCTGTCTTTTAGACAATTAAAAAACTGAGTATAACAACTAGGCCTGTCAACGGGTCAGGTCCGGGTATGGTCGGGGTGGACCCGGACCCGACCTGTTTGATTGTCGGGTCTTTCGGGTGGATCCATATCAGGTCTCGGGTCGGGTCAACCCATTAACAAGTTCAGGCTAGACAAAGAGAGGTTGAAGAACTTCTTAAGGGACTACAATGACTTCATTTTTTTTATTTTTAATAGAATCTAGTGTGTTATAAATAGTTCTTCATTATTTTGATTTTTTAATGTTTTATGAGGGAACATGTGGAATAGAGTTTGTATTATTATGCTTTTACGCGAAGTCAAAATGTTGTAAAAATATTTCAAATGTTTAAAATTTTAAATGATTATTCAATATTTTAGTTATAAATGTTTGATTGAATCATTAATGTTAAGCTGTATCATAAATAAAAAAATAACATATTATTTGAGTTGTGTCAATCGGGTTCAACGGGTTCATACGATCGAGTTGGGGTGGATTCAGGCTTAACCTGTTTTGATTGTCGGGTCATTTGGATTAAATATTTATGGCTTTTATCGAAGTGAGTTCAGATCAGGTTCAGATCGACCTGCGACCCGTTGACGGGTCTAATAACAACGCCCTCTGTAAAACTGATGACTGTATTTAAACTCCTTTTAATTTCATGGGCCCTGATACACTCGGGTTCGGATCCAATCGGGCTCACTGTGTCAGTACAGTCAGTGCCTGGGCCTTAATCAACGCTTCACAAATCCAACCTCCTGAGGCTTTCCGTAATTTCATGAGCGACGTAGGGCTATTTCCGTCATTTCGCTCATCTAGGGTTTTCTTAAATCACAGTCTCTCTGTCTCTTTCCGCCCCTCTCTGTCTCACTCGCCGCCGCTCAATCTGGTTAGGTATTCCGATTCTTCTCTGCTTCCGAAACAATGCCTAGATCGTGATTTCGTTTTGTTCGTTCAATCTGTTGTTCTTCTAAACCTACATCAGTCTGTGTTTGTGATCTGTATTGTCTTTACTGATTGAGTTCCTCCTCTTTTTTTATCCCTTTGAAACCAGGATTTCGAGTTATCTAAGGCGCGAAAATGAGGTACGTTTTCATGGAATATGTTTGTTTTTGAACGTTGTTGATGCGTATTTGCGTAGTGATATATTGCTTTGAGAGTACTTGATGGTTTCTACAAATCTGATTCGTTATGTAATTTGGATTTGTTGATGATCATTGATGTTTCGTTTGCGAATCTGTAGCCATTGATGGATTTTTTGTCACTAATTTAGCATTTTAGGGTTGAAAATGGGTTGTCTTTATTTTTGTGATGGGGCTTTTAAATAGCGGCACAAGTTTCTGCCCTAGCTGCGATTTTTTTATCTTGTGATTGTTGAGTGTTGTTGGTGACATTTGAAGTTAATGATGTTATGCTCATTTTCTAGGTCTTCAGAATGAATACCGTGCTTTCTCTGTTTACTTGGGTTGTTTTTGGTCTTTTGTAATTTGTATTATATGAAAAAATGAAATGTTAAAAGCTGGCAAGTTTTTTTTTAAGAGGGACAACAATGTGTGGTGAGGATCTATTCTATTGATCTATCTTCGTTGCAAAATCACGTGGAGAGAGGGTGAGAGAAGTATTGCTCACATAGTTAGTCAATTTACCTATAAGACAATCAATTAAATATTGGTTAGTCCTGTCCTTAAACTTTTGGAAGGAGTAGCTATATGTTTTGGTTTTTTTTTTTGGTGGGTAAAGGCTGGTTCGAACCCATGACCTCCCCTGAGGGGAGGCTGCATCTCGACCACTCCGCTGGGGAGGGTCTGCTGCGTGTTTTGGTATTTTAAGTTTTCTTGAATGTTTGAAACCGAGAACACCCATTTTGTATTTAGTTTAACTTCTTTAGCTGAGTAAGAGGAAACGTTCATGTCCTATTTTTATGGGGAAATGCTCTTGAAAGAATCACGAGTTTTCTTTTGTCAAGCCCATAGCTGAAAGACTGGCTTATTTAATAATACAATATTGTGAGACCTCAAATATGGTTGAGAATCTTCTTTCTTTTCATTTTATTTGAATATCTTCCATACTGGTGTTTTATTCTTATTTCCTCTTATGCAATGGTGCTTTGAATGTCGCATTTCTGGAACACCTCAACCTCTTCATGTGCGAATCCTTCTCGTTTTTTTTTGTTATGAAAACTGTGACTAATTTTTGGTTGCTAATTTGCCATTGGTTCATAGCAAGCTGCAAAGTGATACCATAAGGGAAGGCATAACCAACATTATCACCCAGACTAAAGAGAAACCACGCAAGTTCACTGAGACTATTGAGCTGCAGATTGGGCTGAAGAATTATGATCCTCAGAAAGACAAGCGATTCAGTGGATCCGTGAAGTTGCCTTACATTCCTCGGCCAAAAATGAAGGTGTGCATGCTTGGTGATGCTCAGCACGTTGAAGAGGTAAATTTCATTTAAAGCAAATTGTGGTTACCATACTTCTCTTACTGCCCCATATAGGCCGATCTTGAACTTCACTGTACTCAGATCTTTAGAGTCATTTAACTGATATGACAGTACTTCTTTAGATATATAATTTAACTTAATATGCAGTAAAAAAATGCAGATGTACTCTGAATTTATGTTACACTGCTATGCTAATTTAACACGCTACCCAAAATTGTCAGTTAGCATCTGAGAATTGTCAAATGCAGCCAACTTTTTTGTATATTAAACTATCACATTATCGTGTGCTAGAAGTGATTTGTCTGTTGTTTTCTGATCAAATGAGTTTGATATTTTCTCATCACTAATCCAGCAGTCTTGAAGTGAAGTTGATGGCAGCATGTTGTGATCACAATCTTCCTATTTCTCCTGTATTGTCCTGTCATCCAGATGGCATTTCCTTGGGGCGAGAAAGAGGAACAATCTAGTGTCATAAATTATCACTTAAGACTAGTTGATGACTTATTATAGAATGTAGTTAATTGTTTAAATTGTATTTTCCCAAACTTGTTCTTTTCATCTGTAAGAGTCTGGTTATCTCCATGCATATGCAGCAAACGTAGTTCGTTGGTAGGTTCTGAAGTTAGCCTCATTAAACACCAATGTAAGTTGCGTCCTATACCATTGCATGACTTTTACAATTGATTAAAAAAATACAGAAATTTAATGACTATCAAATCAAACACTTGTTTCTTTGTTTCAACCCAACAATTTCACAGATGTTTGCGATATTCAGTTTATAATTGATCTCCTTGTTATAACTGTTTTCGTGTCTTGTATTAATTGTTTCTTTTTGTTCATATCTAGGCTGGGAAGATTGGGCTGGAATCAAAGGATGTTGAGGAACTAAAGAAGATGAACAAGAACAAGAAACTTGTCAAAAAGCTTGCAAAGAAGTATCATGCATTTTTGGCATCTGAAGCCATTATCAAGCAGATTCCGCGTCTTCTTGGCCCTGGCCTTAACAAAGCAGGCAAGTGCTTCATATGTGTATTACTGTGCTTAGTTATTTGAGTGTAATGAGAAGGATGGTTGGACATAGGGATCTGTAGAATCCGAGTCCTAAGGCCCTTGTGCGATGCGATTTTTATTGATTGACTTTAGATATTGTCTCCATCATTCAAGCCCAACCTAGTTTTTTAGGATCTCGTACATGCATTAGATATTCCTGAAGTTGTGGCTGTCAGTATTTTCCATGATTTTTTTGCTTCTGTGATCTTACATGGTCATCTAGTTTCATGCAGGTTTTTGGCATGGTTTCTACCATAATCTTCCCTCAACTAATTAAGATATGATATTTCAAAAAATATTTTAAAAGAAAAGAATACTTATTGCGTCATGGTATGTGTATTTAGTCATAAGACCTGATTATCCTCTGGAACTGGTAAGCACCAATGTTTGATATTTAATCTCTTTGGAATTGCAGGAAAGTTCCCCACATTGGTGTCCCACCAGGAATCCTTGGAGGCTAAAGTTAATGAGACCAAAGCGACTGTGAAATTCCAGCTCAAGAAAGTCCTGTGCATGGGAGTTGCAGTTGGGAACTGTGACATGGATGAAAAGCAAATTTTCCACAACGTTCAAATGAGTGTGAACTTCTTGGTTTCATTGTTGAAGAAGAATTGGCAAAATGTCAGTACTTTCTCCTTCCTCAGTTGTTTGTTCTCCTTTTTTAGTTATATTTGAAATATAAGTAACCTTAACTAATGGGGTTTTACCATGTTGAGTAATGTTTAGAGTTGCATTCGGTTTTTCTTTCTTATTTTTGCATAAGTACTACAAATGCATGCTTTAAGTTATCTGTGTATTGTTTATATGCTCCTTTTGTTTGAACGACTTTGTTTTAATGCTTCAATTTTCATTTGAAGTACAAGTTGAAATTAAATTCTCAGTCAAGTTTAGTTGTTTTCTTAATAGTAGCTGATCATGCGTCAAGTTGGTTTCTTTATATATATGTTAGATTTTTCCTTTTCAACATGTTTTTAAACTTTTTATAATTATTATAATTTTTGAGGGTTAGCATGATGAAAATTCAATGCATGCAAGACTCAGACATTGGACACATGATTATTAATGCATGTTAAATTTATCAGGATGAAAGACTTGTAAATGAAAAGTTATAATGTACTTAACAATAATCTAGCATATGCAATGGTGACTGAATACCCTTTTGTTTTGTTTATTTGGAACAAATAATACCCTTTTGTTCGCTGAACCTTTTTGTTTTTCCCTTGTGAACAAGTGATTGTAGTTAATATGTTCACATGCATGATATATTGGATGACCAATCTTTGTAAAAACTGTCAATTGAATCTCGTCGCGTTGTCATTACAGGTGAGGTGCCTGTATTTGAAGACTACCATGGGGAAGCCTTACCGGCTCTTCTGATCAACATTTGGAGTGCATTGCAAGTCACAGCATAATCTGTGGGAAATCTTCTGTGACCCCCCTTCCCCCTCTTTTTTTTTCAGTTACGTGTTTTATTGTTACAGTCTTGAATCAGAAAACTAGTTTTGAAGATATTCTTATGTCGAACATCGAGTCTGGACAGCTTGTGAGATTAAACCTTCCTCGTAGTGCAATTTTGTTTAGCTTTACATTGTATCTTCTGTTATCAGGCTTGGTGATGGTCATGCTTGATATCATTATGGTTTCTTGGGATTCAAATATGGTTGTTGATTGGTTTTTCTTCTAGGATCATATTAACATTTTGATCCCAAATGTTAGTTTTTTGCATCATGTTTGTTGATTCTTCATTGAATATTCAATCTCTGCTAGCTGTGCATAGAATTGGCCGAAGGTTCAGTATCTGTATTTGTTTTGATTATTAATATTTGGATTCTGATCTTTTTAGATTAGGTGCAGATTTGAATGTTTTTTGGATAATTGATTAGTTTAAATTTATGTATTCTATACAAATATTACATGGTGTTTTGTTCAGTCCAGGGAATATGGATTTTAAAACTGTTTTTTTAAGGGAAAAATCCAAATAATCTCTTGTAAACTACTTGAAATCTATATAACCTTGGACTTTTTATAAAGTCGATATAACCCCTTTGAGAACACCTATTTAAATCTAAACAGCTTTGGGTTAAATTAATTTTTGTGAACCTGATTGAAACATAATTCATCCAAAGAGCTTCTACAATGCATTAAAAGTGTGAAAATTCTCTTGAAATGATGATTTTACCTGTGGGGGTAGAGTTTTATAATTTGTCTAGAGGGGTAAAATTGTTAGGTATACGCAACCAATAATGAATGGGGTTGGATAACAATTTAATCTGTTTTTCATTACACAGCTATTAGTGGTTGCTGAGAGATAACAACAGTTTTGGTGATGGAAGTCCTGAATCTATTTCATTGACTATCTTATGTGACGACAGTAATCGTACTCTAATGTTAACACCACAAATGTGCCTTGTTTAATCCAGTCCTTGTAATATATATAATTAACTTTCTTTCTACAATATTACAAACTTCAATATTCTTTCAACATCAGGCAGAAGTATGGTGCACATGAAGGCAGAAATTTTAATTTTTTTTCTTCAAAAAGTAAGCTCTTGTCACTTTTTAATAATAAAATGTGATTATAAGTTTGAATAAGAGATACAAGGAAATAGAGAGTAAATAAAAAATGTCAGGCCATTCATTGCTAATGATATTTCAAGGTTTTGCTAATCATCCTTGAGGAATTAATGATTAGTGAATGGTATAATTGTTAGTTAAATAGTGAAACTTGAACCGTCTAATGTATTATTAAATATCCATGTATTTTATGCCTATGGACGCTTGAATTCAGTTTTGGTATGTTTTTATGGAATAAATGTTTTTGTATGGGATGTTGAGGACAATCTAGGTGTTCTAATAAAAGGAGAATGAAAACGTACACTAAATTAGTTTTAATCATTCTTGTGTATTAGTAGTTTAGTACTATATTAGAGTAAATGAGCATATACTCTTGGAGGAAATATTAAAAGTTGTGTTTAATATATTCGAGCATAGTGTTGTTATAGTTTTTTTTTCAGCTCAAATTTGTGTCCCAAAATTACTAAAACATATATTTATATTAATGAAGTATTTGTTTATAAATTTTATATTTTTTTATAAATGCATTAATGCAATTCATTGAAGTATATATTTCATTTTTAATAAAAATATATACCTCATTAGATGATGTATACTATTTTAAAAATTCAATACACGTATAAACTAGAACTGGGGCAGAAAAAAAACTTGTAAGTAACATTATCATTTGAGTATATAATTCATTTTGTACTTTATTTAAAAAATATATATGTTAAAAAAATTCATAAATTGTTAATCAATTTAATTATAGAGAGATTGATAATTATAACCAGAGAAAAATCCATATAACCCCTCTAAACTGTCTGAATCCATATAACCCATTGACTTTTCTTGAAGTTCATGTAACCCCCTCAAAGCACCTATGTAAATCCAAATAACCCCCCGAAATAAACTTTTATTGACAGATGAGAAATATTATGTGAATATTCCTATTGATTAACCTTCGCTCAAAATACAATATACCAAAAATCCCTTATAATTTGTTAAAAATGTTGAAACCCCCTGTAAATGACTATTTACCCCTCCAGATAGAGTTTTACAGGAGGTAAAAATCATCATTTATAGAATTTTTTTTTTACATTTTTAACATATTATAAAAGTTTTTAATATATTGTGTTTTGAGTCATGGTTAATCAAATAGAATATTCATTATTTGTCAATAAAAGTGTTTGAAGGGTTACATGGACTTTAATAAAAGAAGTGGATGACAGTTTACTGGGGATATATGGATTTTTCCGTTATAACTAATAAGCGCGGCATGAAATTCTAAGGCTCTGTTTGAAAACACAGATTGAAAAGTTGATTTTGGAATAAAGCTGCTTTTTAAGATGATTTTAGACCTTGACTATTTTTGGATGTTTTTTTTTTAATTCAGGAATCAATATTTTGAAGGAGTTTAATGTTTGGTAGAAAAAATTGATTTTCAATTAAAAAAATCGATTCCGACAAAAAATTGTTCTTTTTGAGATTTTAAAAATACGGATTTCGAGAGAGAAATTAGAAGGAATCCAGCTTTTGATTCCACCGGAATCCGACCAGTTTGGTTGCGCGTTTAGGCGGATTCCGCTTTTCGCCCAAACGCGCAACCAAACGGAGCTGTAAACGTGACTGGTATTTACGGGAGAAAAAACCTTGTAGGGGTCAGATTCAAATCACACGGCCGCGAATCGTTGCCTTCCCGTGCAACCGTTGCCGGGTCCACTCCGCGCCCGCCGCCCCCAAATCGAAGACCTCGCTCGCTCGATCGCGAGAGAGAGAGAGAGACGCGCGAGGTCCATTGGATCTGATAACGCTGTTGTTGATCGAGGGTCGGCGGACACCATGGAATCAACGGCGAGGGCGGCGGCGAGGGGCGGTGGCCTCTTCGAGGGGCTCTACAAGTTCGTGATGCGGAGGAACTCCGTCTACGTCACTTTCGTAGTCACCGGCGCCTTCTTAGGC
Source organism: Acorus calamus (assembly GCA_030737845.1). Taxonomy (NCBI): domain Eukaryota; kingdom Viridiplantae; phylum Streptophyta; class Magnoliopsida; order Acorales; family Acoraceae; genus Acorus; species Acorus calamus. Next base: position 5,442,611 of record CM060858.1, on the reverse strand, counting down.
GAGCGAGTGAGGCTTTTATTCAATTCCGTCTAATTTAGAATAATTTCATGATGTATTTGTGTGGATCGAATTGAACGCGAAATCTCAATTATGCCTCGGAAATCGCGCTTTTACGATATGTGACGACTGTGTGTGTGTGTGTGTGTGTGTTTTGGATCTGCATGTGCTTTCTTTGTTGTTAGGCCATCTCCAGCCCTAACTCAAACCTATACCTAAATTCCATAAAGAATTTGAGTAAAAACTTCATTTGATATAGCGTCTCTTAACCATCACTTTGTGTTTTAATCTTTTAAACTGTGGAGTAAGAAGAAAAAAAATAGCCATTGAAAATTTGGATAAATGTTTGAGCCTCACTTGATTTGGGTAAAAAATTGAGTAAAAACTTGATTTGGTATGAGTATGGGTAAATGGTTGGAGAGATTTTTTTGGTGACTTTTATGCAAATTTAAATTTGAGTACACATTTGGATATAGGATTGGAGATGCTCTTACGAGTAAGGATGCTGCGGAAATCGTGCCCTTACGATATGTGATCTTGAGATGTCATTAAAAAATTATGTTTAATTTGATATGTATTTGCTTTTTTTTTGTTGTTGTTACGAGTAAGGATGCCTCGGAAATTGTGCTCTTACCATAGGTGATGATTGAGTGTTTTCTTTCTTTCTTTTTATGTGGATGCAGGCGGTGGACTATGGAGTTCATAAGCTGTGGGAATACAACAATGTCGGGGTATATACTCTCCATCTATGAATCCATGCATTTTGAGATTTATTAGAATCACATATTTTGATTTATTGATGAAAAATTGTGTTATTTGATGAAATGCCTCTGTATCTAGTCAAAACATTTACTTTGCTTAGCCGACCCACACGGGGATGGCTCTTCTGCTAGAGGCCTGTGTTTGCTCCTTATATTCTTGAATTTAAATCCCTTCGGATTTACCTGATGCACTAGGTTTGTAGGCTATTTTGTGCATCCAGGTGTTCTTATTGGTGTTCATCCTTTCTTCGTCGTCACAAAAAAAAAAAAGTTTACCTTGGTTGTCCAGTTTGTTTTGTTCATCATGTGCTAGAATATATGTAAGGTGTTCAATTTTGTTCATCCGTTAGGCATTTTTATTTGAATTGAACTTTGCATCATTTCACTATTAAAGTTCATATCTTTTTTAAAAGGAAGGTAAGAACTTCATTTACAATATGATACCCCTCAAACAAAATGGAGACTAGATATCTTCAAAATTAACAAAGAGAAAAAGAGAACAAAACAAAAGGAACGCATACTTCAATAGCCCCCCAAAAGTGATACCAAAGGGCAAGAAGCTCTAAAGGTATACACCCTCCCTTCCCCAAGCCACCCAATTGGGCTGCACATGCGAAAGTTGTTGGAGAGTGCAATTAGCCAATGGACAAGTTGGAAGATTTACGCTTCCTTTCTATCACGTTTCTTACAATGAATGCTTGCTGTCTAAAAAACATGTTGTCAATTATTTGTCCAGGTTCACCTCTGTCAAGCATCAATTTCTCTGTATTTGTTGTATTAGTGTATTTTTACTTAGAAAGGGGGATCAAATGATTCTTTAATTTATACTTTATAGTTACTCAGCTAAATGGGGACAGCTGAATTTGATGTCTCATCTTAAAATTTAGCACCGTATCTTTTGATTTTACATCTTTGAGATTCACATCTCACCACCAGATTATAATATAATTCAACCAGAAGGACTTTACAACATTGATGGATCATCTGAAAATATATTTCTTTCTCCATTGAATTTTGTAAGATTTTTACAGGTTTTTAAATGTTGGTTGGTTTCCTATACTGGTTAGCTGGAAGTTTTCATAAGGTCTTTTGATGACACTTTTCATTTTTATTATGAAGATTTATGTTTTCCTAAATTGTTTTGATCAAATCCTTTATTTCATTTTCATGGCAGAAAATGTGAACTAATTCAAAACGTTTGAATTCATTATATTAATGAACAAAAATAGTTTTCGGAACAAATTTAAAACAAATTACATCCACAGATGTGTAATAACTATCTTTCAGAGAAAGATTCCTTTTATTCACTTCCACAATTGATGTTCTTCTACTACTTGGCAGTCTGAATATGGCAGTTGGTCCTTTGTTGTCCAATTTTTGTTCAGCAGGTGTGAGGTTTGGAAGCATTTTCTTATTGTATTTTGTTCTTATCGATGTTTTGGAAGCATTAGGTTGACACCTAGGCAGAGGTCTCTGCCCTCGCTTAACAGTGCCAAAAGGGAAATGATATAGGGATTTTATAGGAAGAAAGGTAACATGCCAAGAGATGCCTTGGCAGTCTCTGGGATGGGGCACTAGGGTTGCACCTTGCAACACAAGGCAGAAGATTATGCAAAATGCGTAGATGGGCTCCTAAGCAGGCTCCTGGAGTTATTTATCTATTTAATTATTTATTTATCATTCATTGGTTCTTATCAGTTCAGCATATTTAGACTCACTTTGGTTTATTTGTTTAATTTGTCAATTCGTAATTAACATTTTACATTATAAGTCTCCGCGTATCCAACTTGTTTGTCTATGCTGAAAATGTTCTCAAGTATATAATATTGCTGGAGAAAAATGTAGTTTTCACGTTGCTTTGGTCATTTTTATGAGACATGAGTAAAATAATTGGTTGTGATTAGAGTCTAGTTTATCTATGATGCTGATAGTTATTCAAGTAAAAAAATGAACAGATGAAAAAAATGTAAACAACGTCGTGGAATAGCTCTTGAGTAATGGAAGTTTATGCATAGGCAAACCTATGTAGAAAATATATGGATGGAAATCTGAGGAGTTAGAGCACATACTTCATTCACTCAAAGACCCTGAGCAGTAGCAGGGATGATTTTCTGTTTTGATAAGATAACATTGTATCAATGCTGGTTTAGATTATTGTGTTTTCTCTGTGTTTTGTATGACGTTTGGGTGTTTTCTTTTTGCTTGGGAAGGCATCTTGTTCTCCCCTTTTCTTTTAATTTTGTATATCACCATCATATATTCATATGGTATCATTGATATATCATGGAAAACATGCCAACTCCTCAACAAAAAGAGAGAACCCATTAGCAAATTTTTTGTGTGGACGTTGTATCTTAACAAAATCCTCTTGAAAAGAACATTGGAACATGGGCCCGAGATAGAAATATACAGTGGAGCGATGGTGAGGTTGAATTAACAGGTCATCTTTTGGTGTAATGTGCATTCTCAGTGAAATTTGGATGAGATCAGACCCTTTCCGGGCTTCTCGGGTAGGACTGTAGAGTTTGAAAAAGTGAGGCTTTTGGGACTCTTGGAAACTGGAAAGAAAAGGGTAACAGGAGAGTGGAAGGAAAATATTTCCAGCTAATCCCACATGCTTTGTGCTGTAATTTATAGATCAGCGGGAACAAGATAAATTCCAAGAGGTGCGTGGATGCATTATTCGCTTTTTGTTGTTATTTCTCCTCATCTTCCCCTCTGATTGGAGGTACATCTTGTTCCCCATATTTTCATTTTTGTGTTTGGGTGCTTTACCTGTTGGTAGATATCCCACCATTATTTGCAAGAAAAGTGCGAGGAGTGATTTTGCAGGGGGGATACCATGAAAATTTGAGCCAATGGTTGTTTTGAAATTTAAATGCATTGACAAAGACTGCCCATAGCCTGGTTAACTGATCATTTAGAATCATTGACTTCAAAATATTAAGATTTCTTCATTGAAAATGGAACATGTGTATAATGGATGAATGCCATGTAGTTCCAGATGATAATGACCTTCACAGTATGAACACCATAGACAGTTTTTAGTTATCAACGTTGCCCTATATATGTGTTACCTACTGTTGGGAAATATGTGAAACCCAGTATGATCATGATGCCTGTTCACTGTTTTATATAGACTGAATGTGCTTATGTATTTTTTTGTCTTATTTTTACTACAAATTCCTTCTTAACCTCTATGCTTATTGCATGGTTGTGATCAAGCTAATGATCTCTGCTCACTCATTTCGCTTTTCACGACTGAAATTGCAGAAACGGTTCGAGGACATCTCGGTGCTGGGCACCAGGCAGGCTGAAGAATGATTTGCTTGGCCACATCTTGGTAGTTGGCATCTGGAGGTCAACCTCAATCTATTGATCTCTCAAAACTATCTGTGCTTGTCATCAAATAATTAATTGCTGATGAAACAGTTCTCTCTATTTTTTTTTCTGGTGAGATCCATGCAGCATTTCTTTTTGGGCTAGAACAAGAAAATCCTTCATGGAGCAATGTTTATGCCCCATGAATTTGAATGAGAAATGATCTATTACCATGATTCTATATTCTGTTGAGGGAATAGGTCTAGATGCAATATGTACACCCTATACCCCTTGCCTTTTGCCCTTGCAATCTTTTTGAGGAAGAACTTCTACCAGTGACTGCTTCTAGTGCCATGGCAACATGAGGGCAACTTTAATTTTTTTTTTTCAATCAATAGAGTGATATAGGAAGAGGAGAAAGATAAAACCAGTGATCCTGCAATGTTTATAAGATCATCTCCAATGGGAGTCTTATAAGAGCATCTCCCCTTTTGAAGACTCATGGAAATTTTGAACTTTTGGAGACCCACCAACTCTAACGGTGAGTCTTCAATAGAAGATTTTATGCTTTTGAAGACACACCAACTCTTAGAGTGGATTTCTAAATTTTATTGTGTGGATCTTTAAATCTTTATTTCAAATTTGAGTATTGTTACATTGAACCCATTTTGCAGTTCCATTTACAGTCTCATATTTCCCATTAGCCACCTATACTTACTGTAAAGAGGCATATAAATTGTTAGAATTATTTTTACTCGTCCTATAAATGATTTTATACAATTCATTGAAGTATATTTCATTTTTTACAAAATTAACATCTCAATAGATGAGATATACTATTTCTAAAAGTTTAAAAAGAATGCGGACTGCATTTTGGTCATGTATCCCACTCTACCATTTGTCTCTTTCATCTCTATTGTCTCTTTCTATGTCTCATTTTTATTTAAATACCCAATTTGTATCAACTCTATATTCGCATATGGAAAATTTTAAAATTTGAAACACAAAATTATACGATGTAAAATTTAAATTTTGAAATTGAAAATTGAAATATTTGGACTTTAAATGAATACTTTTAGAGAAAAATTTAACACAAAGTTGAATATAAATTATAATTTTTTTATAACATGAAAAGAGTAAAGCGGGAATTTGGAACAAAATAGGACCCAAGTGTCACTTATGAAAAGATATGCAATGCAAAAATAGTATCTTGGGTATTTTGAGAGTGACATGACATTTGGAGACCTAAAAGAAAAATGATATGTTCATATGTGTGCAACCTTGTCCGTAGCCCTCACTTTTTTTTTATTGTTTTTAAAAAATACATACTCACTCATTGAAGTGCATATTATTATAAAAAGTAAAGAATATACATAACTAAACTAGCATATTTTTTTCTTTTGAAATAATAATAAAAATTTAAATTTTCATACATTGAGCTAGTAGAGTATACAGTGCACCATAGTGAAATGTATATGCGGCTAGGGGATCTCTACGGGGCTATCAAATGGATTGAGTATATACCAAATTTTAAAATTGATCTCCAATGGGTAGTGTAGAGTGTAACCACAAAAAAAAAAAAAAAAATAAAATCAATTTGCAGCCACATTGGACCAACAGGCCCGTGCTTATGCAGGCTGGTTTGACACCTTAGGTTCCAACCTAACCTATCACAGGGCTTGACTTTCAGGAGATCCATGGGGGATGAACATATGACACAGACATGGTATGGACAGTTGGACACAGCGACTAGGTAAATCTTGAAAAAGAAATAGGACACATGCATGATAAAGACATGATTACTTATAAATAAATATATATTTACTGTGTTTTTATATTATAATATTTTGAAACTTAGCGAGTGAACATTCAAAAACTATATTCAATATAATTTAATGGAAAATGCTAGACACAGTTCCGTTATAAATTTGTTTGCAGTTCACGCATGTTTTGATTTTTTTTAAAATAGTATACCTTATCTAATGAATTAAATACTCTAATAAATTGTATGAACCAATTTATACAAGTGTGGGGCTATAAATGGGACTATAGTAGCATCCATTGTTACACTGATGTTTTAATTAACTACTCTGTATCATCACTACATTGATGTTCTAATTATCAACTTTATAGCATCATCTTATAATAGTTATATAAAAAAAATACTATGCTGTAATGTTGAATGTTGTGTGTGTAACCGCATGTTGTTACAACATGTCTATGCTTCCTAGCTGGAAATGCTAAGTCTGGAGAGACTTCTCCACCTAACATTATCATCTTCTTCTGATAATGGTGGCTGTTCTTGTCAAACTGTGATCCAATCATCATTTTCAATCACTGATTAGCCAAGTTTACCTTGCTTTCCTCTTACAGCTCACTACTGGAAAAAATTCCATGGTTGTAAAAGCTGGTTGGTTTCTATATTATGTAGACAAGGGTGGGGCTATAGCCACCCCACAGACTCTCCTACCCACCCCTTTTTTTTATAAAAAAAATGTTGTGTTACATTTTTCTCACACCCAACCCACCCCAGCACTACATCCCGCACTTTTTTTCTCTCTCTTTCATTCGACATGCTTCATGTCTTCCGTGTGTGATTTGGTTTGACATGATCCATGTCTTTCATGTATGATTTGGTTCAACATGATCCATGTCTTTCGTGTGTGATTTGGTTCGACATGATCCATGTCTTTTATGTGCGATTTGGTTTGACATGGTCCATGACTTTTTGGAATAAAAAAACATTTGGCCCCCGTTTGGAATGGGAATAAGACTTATTCTTGGGTATACATTTATTCTGGCATAAGTGATGATAAAGTGATTTTGTGTTCGATTGTGTTTTGAATTATTCTCATTGGTAAACGTAAGAATAAATGTTTTGTTGTTTGAGTAAAATGTGAATAAAGTATGGATAAGGATTTATAAAAAGTATAAAATAATGATAATTGATTTGACATGTGATTTATAAGAGGTGATGACAATTGATTTGACAGTAGACCCACATATTCTTTGGCTGTAATAACCTAAGATAACTTTAATTCCAGAGGTAGGTTGGAATCCATATACCACTTTATACTAATTTATTCTGGCATACTTTATCCCTATCTATTCTATGTTTCCAAACATCCTTTATCCCTTATTCCCCTTTATACTATATTATCCCTTATTTCCGTTTCAAACTGAGGCTTGAAGTGTTATGTATCCCTTTCGACATGCTTCATGTCTTCCGTGTTTGATTTGGTTCGACATGATCTATGGCTTTCTGGAATAAAAAACCTTTGAAATGTTTTGTATCCCGTTCGACATGCTCCATGTCTTCCGTGTTTGATTTGGTTCGACATGGTCCATGGCTTTTTGGAATAGTGAATGGGGTGAGATGGAAATGATTTGTGTTGAATAGTTATATAAGGATGGGCTTATGAAGTGGAGATATATGCCTGGGTGGGGAAGTAAAGGGGTGGGTAGGAGAGTGTTTGGGGTGGCTATAGCCGCACCCTATAGACAAACCTAGCATGAATTGTTAACAGGAGCACCATTTTTTTTTCTTTTTGGAAAAAGACCCATAGAGGGTGACACTGTCCCAAACATACAGTGGCAACCACTACTAGTCGAAAGATTTAGGTTATCATGTGCCTAAAGCATATTGTGAATCAAAGCCTAGTTTAAATCCAGGAATCTTTTTTTTTTCCACCCGCATTCAGCAAGGTTTGAAACAGGATAAGCATTTGGAACTAAAAGAAAGTCATGCAATCATGAGATTGTGTTATTATTCCCTGCTTATTAAGCTTAACAAATTTAGTTTTAAAGCTAGAGAGAAATTTATCCCAACTTGGATTAGAGTGGAGGATTTAAGGAGATTATCTTATCTCTTTGCCTCCCAAAAGCCAATCCTTTTTTTTTTTTTTTGTCTAAACCTTCTACCTGATACATTGTTCAGAGCTTTACACAGAGGTTTGGTGGACCAAGGATGTGTGAAAAAATGATCAAAAGAGCTTTACACCTGTGCCACACCTCCATATCTTTCAGCCTTCAATCAAATAATCCATTGAAGCCCCTTGAAAAAAAGCTCAAAAAGATCTATTAACCATAGAGCGATGTGACAGTCCCCATATAACTTGGTAGTTGTCTAATGAGATATATACTGTGTTAGACGAAGTATATACCTCGTTCAAATTTTTTCACAATTTCTAAAAAATACGTCCATACAATTCGTTGGACTACATCTTTTAAAAAAATATATCTTATTATATGATTATATGATGTATACTATTTATAAAAAGAATTGAAATAATTGCAATTTGCAAACTGCAGGCAAGATTATAATTGAAGTTGTGTATAACATTTTCCATAATTATAAATATGTCCAAAATTTGATGATTAAAACTGATGTGGACCAAAAATAAAATGATAATCAACCACAGATGATACAACTTTATCACTTATTCAAAATAAGTTTAGTCATTAAACTAATCAAGTTTTGCATCACCGTCTCAGGACTCTACAAAAGATATGATATAATGCAAGAAAAAAAAATGCAAGTTAGCTTAGCATGGAAGGAAATACTCACCACCTTTGGCATGGATTATTCTGAGTAAAGGAAGCTTAAACCTCCCCCCCACCCAAAAAAAAGGAAAGAAAAAAGAAAAAAAAGAGACCTTTTAAAATATGATACATAGATATCCATGGGTAGTTTGGAGACCAACATCCCATCCCTATCCACTCAAAACAGATGGAAAGTTAGGAGGCTTTATAAATCATATTTACCATCTACCATCTCTGAGTGGGTGAATCAAATAGCTTTTCTTTGTTTGAACTGTTTTCTGTATATCTTTATAAGATTATTATTATTATATGTTTGTGCTTCCTGGGGGCCATCTGTGTATTCATGTGAAAGTTGGACATTGCATACTATGTGCTGTCCTTTTGTCTTTCTATTCTTTTTCCTTTTTCTTTTCAAGCAAAATTTCATCCAATAGTAGGTCCCTATTGGACTGAGAGTACATCCAAGTATGCCTTATATAACTCACATAATGGTTTGATCATTTTATAACATTCAAATCTTGCTGTCACTGCTTGCACCTCAATCATTTCCCATTCTCACTCAAAATCCACCTATAAAAGCAGACCAACCAAGGAAACACATTCACAAACACAAACCTTAACCTTTCCCTCCCAAAAGAAAAAAGAATGGCAGAGCCTCTACTAGACTCAAAGAATCCTAAACCAAGCTCTCTCAACCTCAACAACAGCTACAATCCTAAACCATTCAGTAAGGTCACCTCCTCCACCACCGCCTTCATCTTCATCATGGTCATCTCCTTCCCCCTTCTCTACTACTACTCCTCACACATCCCCACCTCCACCCTCTTCAAGGACACCAAATTCTGGTTCTTTCTCTCCAACACCATCATCTTAATTGTGGCGGCTGACTCTGGCGCGTTTTCTCCTTCAAACGAGGCCTCGATGGATCTCTATGAGGAGTACTTGAAACAAAAAAGATTGAGAGAAGACCGTGTTGCATCCATTGCAACCGAAGAGCCAAAAAGAGTGGATGAGTTCATAATTCACCAAGACAAAAGCAATGATAACAAGGAGGAGGAGGAAGAGGTGGAGAAGGTGGTGGAGGAGGAAGAGGTGGAGAAGGTGGAGGAGGAGGAGGAGGAGGAGGAGGAAGAGGAGGAGGAGGTGGTGGAGGAGGAAGAGGTGGAGAAGGTGGAGGAGGAGGAGGAGGAGGGAAGTTCGAAAGACTGCGAATTTGATGACATGTCGAGGGATGAGCTTAATAGGAGGGTGGATGAGTTTATAAAGAGATTTAACAGACAAATTCGCCTCCAACAGGTGGTAGATGAATAGTAGAAGGAAAGATTGTACCGTTAGTCAGAATATAGAAGAGTGTAAAAATTTGATAGCTCATCAGATCTAGTCAGTCTTCAATAGGAGATTGATTTGTGACAAGCATTGTAAACTCACACGCTAGATTGTCACATGTCGGTCTCAAACCTGATGGGATCAAACGCTTAATAAGATAGGAAGTGTCTTTTGAGGTTCTCTATTCTCTCTTTCTTCTTGTTTTTTTTCAGTTTCTTCTCTAGTTCTCATTGTACAGGTGACATTCTACCAGTTTAGTCCTCTCTGGATGCATTTCTTTTCTATTTTCATTGTAAGAAAGTTCATTAGTATATCTTATCTTGTTTGAATCCGATCCTAATCTGTTCTTACTCAAGCCACCAATTGAAAACAAGCCATGGTGAATAATTATGTGATCTTGCCTGGCTTTCAATTAATTTGCTATGGTCTGTTTTTTTTTATAATCTCCTTCAATTGAATAATCATTTATTTTAAATATGAATTTAAGTTACTCCTATATTATTTTGAATAATATTACGTACAGTATTCCATACAGTCACAAGTTTTAATTTATTTAACGATGCATATTTCATTAGTACCTTTATAAAAGAAAAAGAAAAAGAATATATACTTATATATTCTCTCACACACAAAAATAAATCTCATGTTCCATCTAATAAAGCATATATCTAGTTTAATAAAATAATAGATATTTATGTGAACCTAACATGGTGGATAATTGCATGAATTTCAGTCTCTTCTGGTTGTTCTTTTGCACCATAATAAAACTTCAAGCATCAGTGCATCGCTATCAGCAGAGCTTTATGTTTCCCACTGCTTAAAAGCATCATTCCTTTTTGGATATTTAAACATTAAAGAATTTCACCAACTACAAAGGATGGCTCTTACACTTGCTTTGTGACCTTGTCTTATTAGTCCAATCAAACCCAAATCCATATTGTTGTTAATATGGATAATTAATCATTCCTTTTCTATTAAACTACTAATGAGGTTCAACATGCAGAGATCCCCCCATCCACTGATAAAATCATGAAGTGTTACTAACAATGTGGAGAATAAATACTATAGTTTAAATTTATTAATGGATTCCATACTATAGTTTTAATTAATTAATGATCTTTGCTACACTGATTGTCACCTAATCCAAAATAAAAAAAATTGTACTTTAAAGATTCGATATAACCGTATTCTTGATGAATACAATAATATAGCATAATCTTTTAAGTCAAATGAACAGTAATCCCATTATTTTGTTCATCAGTTTCAATACTATAAATTGTATTTAAATTATAGTGTATGGATACCCACTCACGCCTCATTTAGGTTAGGCAATTAATTCTTTCATTTTGACAAATGATTTTCTTTAAATTTTTTTATTATATAGATTAGATGAAATTATTTACATTTGATGAAAGAATGCGCTGCTTTTTGTGATGGATGCATGGATGATACGATAATCATTTGGATGGTACAAAACATAGTTCCCATTTCAATCCTGTGTGTAATCTATGAAACATATACTTTTAAAATAAAAAATATATGAGCATGCATGCATGACTCTTCTGTAGGGCTGCAACTCGGACGGGTTGGGTTCGGGTTAACCCAAATTTTAAACTACTCAATCTTAACCCGACTCAACCCGATTTACAACCCGAATTGGATCAATCCGAACCCAACCCGAAATTAAATAAATCAACCCGACCTAACCCGACCTAACCCGAATTGGACTCACCCGATCCCAACCCGATTTTCAACCCGAACTGAACCAACTCGACCCAACCCGAATTTCTAACATGATGTGTAAATTAAATAAATCAACCCAACCCGTAAGATTAGCTAGGTTTACCTAAAATTTGGACTACCCATATTAGAAGCTACAAAATGAACGACCATGATTTTTTTTAACTATTAGTTTACGGGTTCGGGTTGGGTCGGGTTGTGAGTGAGGCCAACCCGTACCCAACCCGATTTGTGAGTCAACCTGAATTGACCAACCCGATCCCGAACCCGATTTGATCAACCCAACCCATGTAAAAATCGGGTTCAATCCGTCGGGTTCGGGTTCAACCCGACCCAAGTTGCAGCCCTACTCTTTTGCAATATCATCATAATATTTTGAAGATTATTTATTTTCAATATGTTCAATAACAAATGGTGAGACAAGACAAATATAATTATTGATCTGTCCCCTTGGTCTTTAGTCTTGTGATAAAGAGAGATTACTTATTTTTAAGTATCGTTTGAATAAAGACATAAATTATTCTAGAGTTTATGATTATTCTATTAATAAATTATTATATCATTGGGTAAATGATTTTATTTGTAGTTGTGTTTATAGTTATTCTCATTGAAAAACATAATAATAAATTTTGTTGTTCGGTTAATTATGAATAAGTTGTGGATAAATGTGAATAATATGTGGATAAAGATTTATAAAAGATAAAAAAAAATTATTTAACTTGTGAGCCCCTTGATTTATTGAGAGATGATGACAGTAGATTTGATAGTGAAACTTATTTATACAAATAGAATGAATTGAGTAAAATAACTTAATTATAATATATTCTAACATAGTTATAAACATCTATTCCTCCTATAAAACAGATTTTTAACATGTTCTTTTATTCCATTGCATCATCTCCCTATTTCACCAGCCAAATGCACCCAGGGTTGCATGGATCAGGATTGAGAAAAAAATGATAATCATTGTTGACCCTTCACCTAGAGACTATCAAAATCTATGATTGTGACAAAAAAATTCTAATTAATTACCCACGCCACAATTATCCTGTCACATCTGATTTCATGAAAAAAGACTTTGGTGTTTGTCATTTTTTTTAAGTACTCACCGACGAAATCAATTAAATGCAAGATGTATAGCTCTAGAGAGGACGCGTAGGTTCTCAGAAACATTTTTGATAAAATATTTGATATTGACAGACAGGACAGGTGTGTGATTAGATTTCATGGATGTTGATTTATTGATGGTGTCACTTTTTAGGATATTTAGTTTGTGGATGCCATTCTTGTGACCCATTTGAATGATTATTGGGACTATTTGATTGATTTTTACATGCTGCTGTTCTTTTGTGTCTTTCAAGTAACCTTTTTCTGTTTGAGGTGGTTATTTTAACCCCACCAACTCTTTCATTTTTTTTTTTTTTTTTGTGTGTGTGTGTGAGCCTAACCCACCCGTCTCGCCTCCTCCGCCCGCCTACGCGTCACCTCTTTCACCCATCTCCGCGAAGCCTCATCGCCCTCAATCGCATGTCCCGCAATAACCTCCCCGCCTCCTCCTCCGCCCTTCTCCGTTAATGCATCCATCACTGCTACCTCCTCCACGGCCGCGGGGCACGACGGTGAATGATGCATTGGTGGAGAAGAGCGCGGTGGCAGAGGAGGGCGCGGCCGTGGAGGAGGTGGCGGATGCATTGGCGGAGGAGGGCAGAGTAGGAGGAGGAGGAGGCGGGGAAGTTATCGTGGGACATGCGATCGAAAACGATGAGAGTTTCATAGAGGCGGGCGGAGGAGGTGGAGACGCGGAGACAGGCGGAGGAGACGACGCGGGGTGGATGAAAGAGTTGGTGGGGTTGAAATAACTGCCCCCTTTTGTTATGCAATGGGCGATTTCTGTGGGAGGAGTTACTCTTTCATTTGTTACAATTAAACATTTTTACAGTTATTCTTACAATATATAAAAATTCAAATTATGTTTAATCTGTAAAAATAATAGCGACGGTGGACGGGAGAGACAATGGTGGGGGTAAAGGGAGAGAAAATGAGTGAGTGAGAGAGAGAGAATGGTGGGAGGAGGATGGCGACGGGCATATACGGTATAGATTTCAGTAGACCAGTTATACCAAAAATCAGTATAGTAAACAATGGGGATTATTTTTTTGCTAGCATGCAATGAATGCAATCATTTTATGCAATGACCAACACTTTGGGGGACAATGCATCATGAATCACTCCTGAAGATATTTTCCATGCTTGCTAAACAGAGGGCCTTCTAAAACACAACAAGACCAATTATAATAGATTAAAAAAATAGCACCCTAAGGTCCTTACAAAATAATTATTCAACAGATAAATGATGAAGGAAAAGCTGGGTTCCACCTAAATGGCTTTGTCCTCTTTTTCCATCACATTGGACTATCTAAAGAAATCCACTGCTATCTTCGTATATTTGTATTGTTATATTTATTATTAAAATAGTATTCTAAAAGCCAAGTAATAAATTTTATTATTAAAATGATCTTAGCATTTTGATGAAAAATATTATTGGCAAATGTTTGCATTATATTGTTTGAAATATTGTGTTTGTTTTAATTTAATCCTTTAATTTACACTGTGAATAATCTGGTGTATAGAGTTTGACTTACACACGAAATATCAGATTATCGGTTTCCTATGAATTATAATAAGATATTTATAACATTAGATGAATTTATGCAATTCATTGTATAAAACACGTGGAAGATCAGATTATTGGTTCCCTGTGAATTATAAATAGACGTTCACAATCTTAGATGAACTTGGATAATTCATTGGATAAAAGTTGTAGTGCAATTCATTTTACGTAGTCTATCTTGACTATGCGAGACCGATTCATAAGTTTTGAATGATTATGCTAGTGCACTGATTGAATATTTTAAGTTATTATTAATTACCGCAAGTGCACGGATCGTTACAGTAGTATAGATCTAGCAAATACGGGTCGAACCCACAGAGAATTGTTCAAATCAGATTATTAATTGATTTAACTAATCGAACTAGAAAGAAAGATTGATGAAGTTTTTTTTATTATGTTTTTTTTTAAAAGCTAATATGAATATAAGAAGATAACTAGGGTTTTAGAATCCACCATGCAATACCAATGTAGGGATTATATTCAAATATGAAACTCCATCATATAACTCAATCAATACTGACGTTAATCAAATATTAATCGGAAAATAAATATTTAAAATCATATTATTTCATAAAATCAGATTTAAAATCAAAGCAATTATCTCAACATTCACACATTAGGAAGAGAATAAGATATCAAAATAATTAATCAAGCATACCCTATCAAACCCTAAACAAGAGATCCTTGAAGATGATTCTACGATTAAAAAAACATTGATTTATGAAAACCCAATATAATAATCTATCTCCCTTCTCTTTATAAAATCTACCAACTCAATATTCAACTTGTTAAGAAGAGCATAAAATATCAGAGAACTCAATCAAAGCATATTTTATCAAATCAAATACAAAAGATTTTTGAAGAAAGTAACAAGAAATTCACATAAAAGGTTTCAAAAGAGAATTGAAGGAGAGATTGATGCTCAATAAAGCAAACAATATGAAGAATTCAGATCTAAATATAAAATCCTAAACTAGCATTGCATGGTTTCATCTTCAACCCTAGTTGAAGATTTAGCTAGTCATGATCAAACGAAATAAAATAAAAATAAAAGAAACCATATTATATAAAAAAAATATTCTGAAAACAAAAAAACCTAATATAAAAATTAAGATCTAAATGACTACAAGCATATGAAAAGAAAAACAAAAAGAAAACTCTTGAATATTTCTCCTTTGGTTGTCCTTTTTCCTCCTTGTTTTTATGCCTCCTTCTTGGCTTCATATGTGTTCCTTTTATAGCCTTCAGCCTTGAATTTCAACCGTTGATTTGCAATAAATTGGATGGTCAAGATTAACCATTAACCTTCCTAATATGCATCTTTGACAGATTTAGCATGTAAAAACTTTCATTCCCGTTATTGATTTTCTGCAGAATCTTCGGATGAATTTTTGACCCCTAACATGGTGGAATTGCAAAATATTCATGAAACATTAATTTGTAGATCTTGAAAATATCTTTCCAACGCCATATTTTGGGCCAAAATACGATATTTGAGGCAAAAGTTATGGTCAAAACAGTTGGACGGTTTCAACATTGATTTGAAGAATATTTGATTGGAATTTGATTTTTGATTCTCTTTTCACCAAATCTTTTTCTTGCATAATTTCGGATCTTCTAGAGTTCTCTTGATTCTCATTCATATCTTTAAATGCTTCATAGAGTATCTTGCATTGATAATCATCATTTATCTCAATTACCTGTAATAACATATAAATTTGGAATATTAGTCATTATTACACATAAAATTAGGAATAGAAAACTAAATTGAAGGGTTTAAATGTGAAAATAATATGCTTATCATGCACTTTGGGTGTATCAAATAGACTAAGTTGGGGTAATAATTTTTGTACTGATTATATAAAATAATTTATAACCCATGTTTATTATGATTTCTTATGCTCTTAATCTTAAAGTAGTTCTTAAACATGTGTATTTGTTATTTGTCATTTTAATTCAATAAAGAGTGAGACTCTTCCATGGATCTATAAGGTCGGTGAATTGGTTGGCAATATCATTGGTATGATGGATATTTGCTATTAATGGAATCCACGTCTTCTATAAGAGATTGATGATACTCTCTTAAAGATACTTATAAATTTTTGATCATATCTAACCTGATCGGTGGATTTAACTATCTGACATATCAAATAAGTTAAGAGGAAGATCTCAAGGAAAATAAGATGTTGTAAAATAATATTGTTAGTAATAATTATTTCATGACGCTTATTGAAATATTAATGTGGGGAGATATTAAACATATAATATAAGGAGCTCAAGATATTATTTTGAGATTAGTATATTTAAAGTGCAGTCATAATTCTTTGGTGGATTGAATTATGACTTATGTGCTTTTAGGTTTTTAATTCTGGGTTGAGTTATGTTATCTAGACTCATATAAGCCAAATACTGATTTCTCCTTTAGGTCTCTACTTTAGCATACAAATATGTGACTTCTACTATCTCTCAAAGACAATTTTTTTTTTCTGCCAAAAGTTCTCATAGTCTCTTTCTAATATCTCAATTATCTATGCTCTATATAAAGCAGCACAGCAGGCAGAAGATGGGTGTGAGACAAAAATCGGTAATTTGCAGATAGACCCCCCAAGTGTTAGAGATTTCACAAAAAAGTCCCTAATATTCATTCATTCTGAACAAAGATATGCGAACCATTTTGTTCTTTTCTACTGTATTTGCAGATCAGCCCCAGATTCCAACAGTTTTATAACCAGACCCCTATGTTATAAAGAGGTCCCTCAAAAACATGCGGCTAATTTTGCCTTTTTGTGGGGTATTTGCATAACCACCCTCAGGTTCTACCTGTTTCACAACCATATCATATTTATGTTACAAACAGGTCCCTCATTCAGATATTTAGATTTATAATCAGATCCCTAATATCATAACACCACTTGGCAAATTTCAAATTTCATGAAATTTCAATCAATGTTTTAGTTGCGTTGATCAGAAAACTAACTATTCCATAAATTTTCATAAATCCTTCTTCATTTCACACAGCAAGTGTATCCATCTGTCCTTGACTCTCTCTCTATCTCTTGCCCCCCTTCAATAAGGGATTCTGACTTTCGATAAAACAAATTTAAATCAATTTTTAAAATTAGTATCATAAATATTATAATATTAGTTATTATATATTTTTAATTAAGATATCTATAAAATTATAAAATAAATATTTTAGTTTCATTTAATAAATGCTAAAAATAATAAATGGAATCAGATCCATTTGAGCCCATAAAGCACAGCAGGCAGGAGTCGCCCAATTGGGGTACTTTCAGGATTTTACTAAACGAATGTACACGCATAAGATAAATGGGTACATATGCCTGCATGCATTTGCTGAGCGTTTTGCGGATAGGGCCCCATATTGTATACTATGTATAGAACACCATCGATCCTAAAGACAAGAATTAGACGTATTTTATCTTCTCTGAGATGCTTGCAGATCAACCCCTAGGTTCTAGCGTTTTAACAGGAAGACTTCTATATATGTTACAGAAAATTCTATGATATCTATAACCATGTCCCTCATAAAAACTGACTATTTTATTTCCTTTTTTGGATGTTTGCAAATCCATTCCCAATTCTAGAGGTTTCACAAACAAACGCCCATACCTTATAAACAAGTTCCTGTTAATGAACTTTAATATTTTTCCACACTCATTTCATTAGTATAATTTTTACAAAACTCGATACTACGCGCAAAACGCGTACACCAAACTGGTTTTTGTGTATGTGTGTGTGATATAGTGGGTAACAGAGACTCTCACTGTCAATCTGTCATCCTTCACAGAGACAAAAGTGTATAAGCTCTATTATTAAAACACACTAAAAAAGATGAGCTTTGATATTGTACACTAATGACTTGTTTGGTAAATGAATAAATATTTAAAATAAGTTAGTTTAGGGATAA
Organism: Acorus calamus; assembly: GCA_030737845.1. Taxonomy (NCBI): domain Eukaryota; kingdom Viridiplantae; phylum Streptophyta; class Magnoliopsida; order Acorales; family Acoraceae; genus Acorus; species Acorus calamus. Next base: position 5,424,322 of record CM060858.1, on the reverse strand, counting down.
AAAAACTATTATTTTTATTCACATTTACATAGATAATATTTTTTATTATCTTTATTTTTTATGTTTTTATCTGAATCTTGTAATTGGATCACATCGTCATATTTGGGATAACTTAAAAAAATAGTTAAAAATACCAAGTCTACCCTACTATTAACTAAGCATTAATATTGTTGGTTTCAATTATTGCTTTTTTGTTTTTGTATTTTATGGGGAAGGACAGTCTTAAAAGTTATACATGCTTTACAAAATAGGGTTAAAAAATGAGGATCAAACTTGTTCCATCTTTTATCCGGGATAAAATATTTCTATTTTTTTTTTAAAATGTAGACAATTGTCCATACTTTATATTTTTTCTTATGCCATATGTGATAACATATGATTTAACCCAATTATTTTCTTATCCCAACCTCTTATCCCCATGTCAAACTAAGCCTAAACAAGATGAGACAAAGGATAAACTAGAATAAAGTCTGATAACTATTATCAGAAAAGACTGAAATTGTTTATCAGAGTTTATCTATGTTAATGGATAAAAATACTCTTTTATGTCATTTTTAAAAATTTATCTCTCTAACATTCTCTGCACATATTCAAAAACTGTCAGATCTATCACATTTCTCACACTTATTCCCAAACACAAATAATTTATGCATGAGTGTAATTGTCATTTAAAAAATCATAAAATTTTATCAATATCTTATATATCATTTATCTTTACTTTATCAAAAGTGGATCAAACAACAAAAAAATAATTTTTACGTTTTTCAATGAGAATAAAGAAAAATTTATCTATTGAGCATTGATTGTTATTTATCCATGTATAACTATCAAGGCTGAATAACCGTATCTTACACCCCAAACGGATGTACAAACTCGTGAGTCGTTTGGTTTCAAGCTTTAATTCTTCAAAACGCATGCATCAACGTGAAACTTCCAAAACATTCCGAGTGATTAATTATTCACTTGAAATTCATGCATTTATAAGTAATTCATGCGTATGCAACCACTAAATGATGAATTATATTTATATTAAATATATAATTTGGATCATATATCTAATAGGATCTACCGCATAGGAAGATATACAACAGAAGATCTAAAGGTTCCGATCGAGCGATTCATCATCGTCTATCAGATCCGATCTTCTTCGATAGAACTATGATATGAGCTCTGAAGGTAAGCCCTAATTCCGCCTTGTAGGGTTAGTATGAAAAGATTTAATTTTTTTTTTGTTATCGGATCTATATTTCGATCGACGGTTCTTAACAGTCAGAACTCATTTTTTCTCAACAATATCATGTTTTTTTAACAAATGGATTGCATAAATAATGTCCCGTATGCTTTTCATTATTTCCTTGAACTAATTAATTAAACTTAACAATTAATTAAATTTGAAGTTACTTGAATCGGTTGAATTTGTTTTTATGTATTAATGTTTTCTTATAACTCCTCAAGATAGACTCTTTCGCGTGGAACCTCTGATATTCCACCAAAATAGCAATGCAACCCCAATATTCAATAATATTTGTGACTTAAAAAAATAAATAATATGCAACCCCAATAATGTGTGATTTACATAAAAAAAATATTTGTGACACTGATAATCAATAAATTAATTTAACTCTTTTTATCGGAAGTCAGAATCTCGTATTGAAGGGAGAAAGAGTCAAGAACAAGTGGATACACTTATTGTGTGAAATCAAGAAAGATTTATGAAAATTTACAGAATAGTAAGTTTTCTGATCATCAATGTAAATCTACAAATAGCCCAGAAAGGACAAAGTTGGCCGATTTATGTGAGGAACCTCTTTATAAATATCAGAGACCTATTTGTAACACAAATAGAGGTCTAATTATGAAATTGGTTGAATCGGAGTCCGATATGCAAATAGCCCAGCAGAAGGATAATTTACAAGATTGTCCGGTACGACCATTTTTGGCAGTACTGTTCGCGCATTATATAGAATATAGATGAGGTGGAAAATGATATGTGCAGCCCCAATTGCAACTTCAACTGCAGTTTATATAGAACTTGTTTTTTTTTTTAATCATATACTCTCACATTAAAATACATGTTATTATATAAAGTGAAGGATATATTGAAATATCAGTGTATTTTTTTTTATTTGAAAAACTGAAATTTTTTATACCATATGTCATGATAGAATCTCATACATTATAATAACATAATATATATTATACTCTCATGTTATATGGTGTTACAACTTGAATTGTAAAACAAATTGAGTGTATCAGCGCTCAACCTTTTTTTTATAGAAATTTGCGAGCCGGTGCTGGGACAGTAGGTAGCCCTTGCAGCATTGATCGACATTGGCCATGTGGCCCATTAAAGTTTAGATTTACTGATGTGGGCTTTCTGTTGGCCCATCAACCAAACCTTATGCAGCCCATAAATGCGCAAAGAATATAGCAGTGAACCATCAATATTCAGACCACACATGTTTTTATTTTTTTAAAATATTAAACATCATCTAATTAAGTTTATACTTTAATAAAAAGTGTATATCGTTCAATTAGAGTTGAATTAACCTATTTTTAGTAAGTACAAGAAAAAATTTAATGAGGTATGTACATCGTCTAACGTGATATATGCTTCGCTAGATTTTTAATGAGGTATATAGAACTATAAAAAAATATTGAGTGCAACAACGCCCAACTTTTCTGAATGTATAATGTTACATCCAGTTCATTTTTCAGCCCTAAATCCGATTTACAAGTATAATGTTACATCTAATGAAGTACTTGTTTTTTTTTAAAAAATGAAGCATATAATGAAATGAATTATTTATAAAAATGTAAATTTTTTTTTTTTGAAATACATATCTTGCTAAAGTGAGTATATGCTCTGATAATTTTTTTATTGACGCATATAGAACTGAAAGTGAGGTTAGAATAAAAATTGTGTGTAACAACACTCTTTTTGAAAAGGGCATTGTTAAGTCTTTTTTATAGAAAAAATACACTCCTACATGCATTGTTAGAAATTTAAGAAAACAAATGCATTATTATATGATGTATACTATTTTAAAAAAATAAAAATATATGTGATATGTATTTTAGATCGTAAAAAAAATCGTGTTTAACATTTTCCTTTTGAAAATGATATGTCTCACTTTGAGTGCAACATCGTGCGATATATACTATTATATAAAATAAATAGTACACTGAAATATGCTAGTATATTTTTTCTTTGAAAAAAAAAATATTCAATTTTTCATATACTACATATACCGTACTATCTCAACATATAAATGACTGCTTCTGAATTACAAAAGAGAATGCAGAACAGACAAAGTATCACATTAAACACATTCAAAATTTAATTATTTGTCATAACATGAATTACGAAAAGAAGTTCAATATTCTTTAGGTTGCATTTTGATGTGTAGCTAAAATATTAAAATTTTTTAAAATCTTATGTTTCAAATTTAACTTTTAAAAATTATTATTTTATTAACTTTTCAATATCTCAATTTTTTTTTTCTCTAAAAAAGTGTAAGATGAATTTGAAAAGATAAACAGTAAATATATATTTAAATCTATTTAATTTTTTTAATTTTTAAATACAGAATATATCTAAATACATGTTCAAACGGAGCCTGGATATGTACCAAGAAAATAACCCCTCTTTGCTATCCGTTCCCTTCCTAAATTTTTCACACCACTCAAAATAAGTTAGAGCTTTTGAGCTTCAACAATGATAATCTTATAATAACAAGGTAAAGAAAATGGTGGTGCTGTTGGGTTCCCTCTCTTCAACTCCTCTTCACACTTCGTCAGTCCCAAAAATCTCCTCTACTTCTACTTCGAATTATTCTTTCAACAACAACAACAACAACAACAATGGGTTCTCCATTACAAGGCGCAATTCACTCATCCTCGCCTCCTCTTCGCTCCTCTCTTCCTTCTCTTCTCCCTCCACCCACCTCGCAACAGCCGCACAAGTAGCAGCAGAAGATGATGAAGAAGACCGGGTCGTTCGCATCTTCCAAGTTGGTCCTCCCTCTCTTTCTCTCTCTGTGTCTATATAAAGATTGTTTTATTGGGTACCTGAAAATTTGGATTTTGAATCGAAATTTCCAGGTCGGTTTCATTCTATGTAAAGATTATTACATCGGGTCTTTCAAAGATTGCTTTTTTTTTTATTATTGAGATTTCACTGCCCATTGAAGCATAGGTGAGTAAAAACGTGAGCTTTTGTTGTTGCAGGAGACGAGTCCGTCGGTGGTCTACATAGAGGACCTTGAATTGTTGAAAAGTGCGAAGGGCGCGACCGCAGAGGAGGAGGATGCGAAGGTCGAGGGCACGGGATCGGGCTTCATATGGGACAAATTTGGGCACATTGTATGCTCTGTGTATATATATGTATATGCATCTCTTCTTTTCTCAGATTTTAGTTCTTGCAATTTAATTGAGTAATCCAATCAGTATGGGTGAGATGGTATGTGTGAACATTTGGTTTGATGGGTCTTCTCCATCCCTCATGCATTTCGAAGGATTGCCCTTTTGGAAACCCTTATCGTTTGGACCTACTCTTAAGGCTAGTTTGGAAACCCTTAGCCCCCGTTTGGATACAGAATAAGATTTATTCTTGGGTATTTATTTATCCGAGTATAAGTGAGTATAAATAAGGATAAAGTGATTTTGTGTTTGGTTATGTTTTGAATTATTTTCGTTGGGAATCGTAAGAATAAATGTTTTGTTGTTTGGGTAAAATGTGAATAAAGTATAGATAAGAATTTATAAGAGGTAAAAAGTAATGATAGTTGATTTGACAGGTGATTTATAAGAGGTGATGACAGTTGATTTAACAGTGGACCCACTTATTCTTTGGGTGGAATAACCTAGGATAACTTTTATTATAGGGGTTGATTGGAATCCATATATCACTTTATATCAGTTTATTCTAGCATATTTTATCCGAGGTTATCGGGGCTTTTCAAACGGGACTCAAATTTTATCCGGGTTATCCGGAGTTATCCGGGGCTTATCCGGCATCCAAACAGGGGCTTATGGTTCTCCTTGGAGCACTCAGATAAATGATGTCTGGAATCCTTCACTTGTGTGGTTATTCCTGAATGACCCACACAAAATTTCCTGAATGACTTCTTTTTATAGAATTTATCAGAATTGGCGGACAAAACAACTCTGTATCTCTTCTGTGACGCCATCTAGGAGGGGATGACATCATGATTCACTTGATGAAAGGTTATCATAGATAGAGGTGCCTGGGATTGAGAGGATTTCAACATCTCAAACTGATTTCTAGTTTTAAGTATCCGGGGATCAGCACATACATTCTGTGTCAATCTGTAAAAAATATGCTGAAATTACATTCTAGTGTGAAAATGTGTCCTAGTTTTTTATAATGAACTCTGGCTAATGAGAGAATGCCAAAAACTTCTTTTACCAGCTTCTCTAACATTTCGCGAATAGTTGTTTATAAATGATCACCTCCAACCAACCAGGAAGAACGTGAGGCACATATTTTGATAGGCACTCCTAAGTTGCATGAGTTTGCATTTTTTTTTCCTTTACTTTTTTTCCCTTTTGGTCGATGTTCATTAATTAAAGCTGAGGTACAACGTTGAAATCTTTTTGGGATTAGACACTTAATCCATTCAAAATTGGTTATGTTATGTCTTTAACCTTATTTTCATGTATTTATCTGATTCAGGTGACTAATTACCATGTCATTTCAAAATTGGCTACAGATGTGACAGGTCGCCAGCGTTGCAGGGTTTGTGCTTCGTTTACCTTCAGAAATTAACACCACATATTCATCTTTATTAGAACATAATTTTTTACCAATCTACTACATTTCAATTCAGGTTTATTTCAAAGATGTCAGTGGAAGTACCTTTCCCATGGATGCAAAACTGATTGGCTTTGATCCAGCATATGATCTTGCTGTTCTTAAGGTAACTAAACGGTTGCCTTCATGAACCTGAAATTACTCAACCCTACAAATCGAGTTTTGGAAATGGTTACTACATGGAAAGAATGGGCTCAGGTTGATGTTGGGGAAGATAAAATAAAACATGCCACCATTGGTACATCACGTGATCTTCGTGTGGGCCAAAGCTGTTTTTCCATTGGTAATCCTTATGGATATGAGCACACTCTTACTACAGGGGTAAGTTCTCTTGAATATGAATCATATCGATATTGTTTTGTAGATTTGCTCTGATTTGAAGTAACTTGGCCAAAATGTTCTTTGTTATCTTCATAACCGACTTACGGTGGTTGGTTATGGATCAATTTGCTTCCAATGTTTTCTTGGGATGGGGAATTCATTAATGTTTTTACTCAGTTCATTTACAATACAACACTTCTCTTGGAGGTTTCACTTTCCTAGGCCTTTAGCAATTCTACAAAGGCAGATAGAACTCTTTCAGGGGCATGCATCTAGCTTCCGAAGCACCGGGAAAGTGCAGACGTAAGCTCTTATACTCATTGGGTTCTGCTCGATATCTTTGCCCTACCTAATGGTCGCCTCGCTACCGAACTGAAGTGGAATGCTATGGATTCCTTAGATTCAATAAAGGTTGAAAGAATTCCCATCAATCGTCAACTCACAATCATAGCAAAGTTCGAGTACATACCACTCACTCTCACTACTTCCTTTGATCGATTCGTCCTCTTTCTTCCTCCCGTTGGTCGCCTTCTTCTTTAATTACAACTTTCCGGCATACGTTTTCCATTTGCCATGCCTAAAAGTCAGACCTAATATGAGCCTGAGCTAGTGATGCCAGATTGATAATTTCCTTGCCTCGATCGACTAATACCTGAGAGTAGATGATGATGTCGATTTCCTCTTTTGTTTGTATCCGGCAACTCGTACACCTTTTCCACCACTATGCTTTTAGGAATTGTAAGCCGTGCAGAGGATACTTTTCATGTTGAAAATATAATTCATCATGCTGAATTGTGATTTTATATTATGATTGCTAAGGCCCTGTTTGGAAGTTGGAACCAATTTTCAGAAACAATTTTGTCGATAAAAGCTTCTCTCAACATGTTCCTTTTTTGATAAAAACTGTTTTGTTAACTTTTAACACATAAAAATCAAAATTTGAAACCAAAAGCTAAAGTTTAAAAAACTATTTGGAACTGATTATCTGAAAAACTGATTTTATAGAAGAAGAATCAGTTTGACAATTGGTTTCAAACGGGGCCTTAGAACCAGATAAAATGATTGACATGTTTAGAGCTTGTGTGTGAGAGAGTACTAATTCAGAGGCTTCTCGTTTCTTATTTTTGCCATGCATTCCAAGTTCACAACCTCAAGGTCGCTTGTGGAATAGCCATTGTTTCCCTGTCTAATATTGACCAGTTAGCAGTAAGGATGTGTGTTGACTAGGAAGGTTGGTTCAAGACATCAATTGTTGACATCAGATGATCTAAATTTTTTATTAGCTGTTATTATTTGTTTTACATAACATGCCAAAACTTCTCTGCATTCACCAAGCTGCAGATTTTGGAATCACTAGACAAATCAAATAATGCTTTTCATTAACTCATTTCATAGCCAATGCACTGCAGCCTTGCACATATCAACTCGCATCTTGGACTTTTGGATGGATGAAATCCTAGTCTACAAGTTTTTGAATGTGAAAGTCAATCCTTTTAAAATGTTGGGTACTTATTACTGGAATTTATGAGAGTTCTAACTAAATTTTATCAACTGGCGAAGGTTGTGAGCGGCTTGGGCAGGGAGATACCTTCACCAAATGGACTGGCGATTCGAGGAGCTATACAAACCGATGCTGCTATTAATTCTGGTAAAGAAAAAAGTCTTGTTATGATCTGATCTCCGGTTTTTGAGCCTCTACATATAACATTTAGTACACCCAGGTATTAAAACACGGTTTTTCAATTCAATTGTATTTCCAATATGGGGTCCATGTTTGCTCATAATTCACGGGTAATACATTAACAACAGAACAATAAACATATTCAGCGCTTATTGGCATATCTTATAGTATCTTTTGGAGGCTTTAAATTTTGTGTTAAACCATCATGTCTCCGCATAAGTGGCAAAGAATGAGAATTACAGCTGAACAAGCTGATTCTGATCATCTCTATTCATATTGGAAATTGTTGCACTTAGTTATTCCTACAGTCCTTTTTTGCAGACCAATAATGCTTTGAATTTTTTCAAGTATACAAGTGACTAATGTACACGCTTTCACAAATAGTGAAGTACACACTCAATTAATTGAATACATACAGTTTCATGTGTATATACTAACATAGTAGAGTATATGTTCTATTAAATATTTCACATACTATGTTAGATGATGTGGCATCTGTGGAAGTGTGTGCATAAGTGTCAAGTGTATTAGTGCCCATTCATATTTCGTGTGCATTGTGACAATTTACACGCACTTGGATTTGAAGCACATTCAATGTATGATTTGTTTTTGATTACCAACTTCTATATTCATCCTCATATTAAATTCAAGCATTGATCTTCGTTACAGGCAACTCAGGAGGTCCCTTGATTGACTCGCACGGGCACGTCATTGGAGTTAACACAGCCACATTCACTCGCAAAGGTACCCATCTGCTTAAAATTTAAATCATGAGATTTATTACAAGAAAAAAAGAAAAAAAAAGTCTCAGATTTCCTGATCAAAATCAGTTGATCCTCTCAACCATGAAAACTTCTTTAAAATTGTGACTTTTAACGAACAGGGACCGGCGTATCATCCGGTGTCAACTTTGCGATACCCATCGACACCATTGTCCGGATGGTCCCTTATCTGATTGTCAATGGAACTAATGTCAACAATAGATTCTGATGTCACTTGTAGATGAAGAACTACTCATAAGGTTTGATTATAGTCTCCCTATCTGCAGTTTTACTTTTAATTTGGTTGGTGGGTCTCTTCTTATTATTTGGCAAGGGAAAATGATATGTCCAGCGGCTGTGTGTAGCCCCATTCGCAGTCTTCATCGATTTTCCAGTTTTTTGAATATACATTCACCTATTGAAGTATATGTTGTTATAAGTGAAGTATACACTAAGATATACTAGTGTATTTACTTATTTGAAAAAACGAAATAAAAATAAAAATCATACATGCGTTTTGCACTATCGGATTGTATATGTGGCTGGGGGGATATGATTGTCTATAACACACTACAAGCTTCTCTCTGTAACAACCAATGCATTATTGTCACGTGTAAACTCTTTCCATCAAGTGACTTTGTCCTTCACTCACCCATCCCGAAAATAGTCTTTTACCGATAAGAGTTTACATGTGGAGATAATGTATTGGTCACAGGGAGAAGTTTGTAGTGTGTTACAGGCGATCCTATTCCATGGCTGGGGACCCCTTCTAAACTATAGATGGGATACAAAATAAATTGAGTGTATTAATGTTCTTTCCCAAGTGATTAGCATGTAAGGTCAGATCACCTGTTATGGGCCATGGGGAACTCTATGGCTTGCCTGGTGGTATGCCCCAGTGATCTGAGGATCTTTTATCCAATGATCGTGATCGACTTCCAAGGGTTCCCCACCAATTTTTTTTTTATTTCTAAAGCATTGAATCTCAACCTTTAAAATAGAAAAAAAATATATAAAAATAACATCTCAACCATTAATTGTAAAATAAACTTTTTATATATTTCTCCACCAAATTAGAAGCCCACTTTATAAAATTCCTTTATAAAATTCATGACAACTCAACTGTATAAAAGTTTTTCAACCATTAAAATTATTTGAAGATGTGATTTTCTCTTCTCTGAATAAATATTTAAAATAAAAAGAGATGATAAAAAAATTAAATTTTCTCCTTAAAAAAAAAACACTTGTCCTCTCTCCCAAAATATCAATCGGTCCCAAATTTTTCATTCGGCTAATATTTCTTATTTATATTCTTTTTAGAGCGTTGATACACTCAATCCGTTTTGCAGCTCCACAAACTATAATAGCATAATATATACTATGTCATCATAATGTATAGAGTTCTATTATAGTGTATGGTGTAAATCTTTTTATCATTTTTTCAACATGAAAAAAAATATACTATGTATCTTAACATGTATTTCATTTTATATAACAACATGTATTTCATTGTAAGATGAGAATGTATGATTTTTTAAACAAGTCATATGTCGACACTTAGTAATTTCAATGTATGGCTCTCATTGGTCCAGTCCAGGCCATTAATTTCCAGATGTTGTCATGTTGTTAAATATTCAACAATGGAAGGCGCAGCAGATGTAGATATCACTCGACTATATATATATATATATATATTTTCCAGACTCCAATAGTCTTCTACTAAGGTTTTCCAAGAAATTAAAATGGCTGGTGTTGTTGGAGAAGTAGTGAAGGTCTATGGGATGTGGCCGAGTCCTTTCGCACTTCGAGTGGAGTGGGCTCTGAAGCTGAAGGGGATCGAATACGAGTACATCGACGAAGACCTGTCGAACAAGAGTCCCCAACTCTTGCAATTCAATCCAGTCTACAAGAAGATCCCAGTCCTGGTTCACGGTGGAAACCCGATCCCGGAGTCCCTCGTCATCATCGAATACATCGATGAGGTTTGGAAGAACGTTAACCCTTTCTTCGCTCATGATCCCTACGAGAAAGCCATGGCTCGCTTTTGGGCTAAATATTGCGAAGACAAGGTAGTATCACCCCCATACTTCTTGGGTCCTTAATTTCTTTATTTATGTTTTTTGAAAAAATCGTTGTAACTCCGTAAAATCTTTATAAAATCACAAAATTTTCCTATAAAATCCAAAAATCACCTTAGGTCACAGTGCATCTTCTTCACCCAAGTAACCGAACATATGGTTAACATTAACTGGACTCAAAACATTACAAAAATACCCATGATATCTCTCTCTCACCTCACCTGCACAGAGGTATTTTCATCTTTAGAAAATGATTAAATATGATTTTCTAAAGTTTGTATAGACGTAATCCGATTTTACTATATGTTTTTAGAGACTTATTTCAATATAATTTAATTCAGCCATGTTACTCCTCAAAAACTGACGATAATTTGATTGGATGACTAAATCATTTAACCATATACACAAAACTTTATGGGGATCTAAAGTGATTTTTTGGTTTTTCAAAGAAGATTTCATGGAGTTAAAAATGATTTTTTTCATTTTTTTTGTTAGTAATAATTGATGTGATATTGATGATGCAACATCTTAATATAAAAAAACGTGACAGTGCACACCTGCGATCTTTAAAGTATTCTCTACTGTCGGGGAGACGCAAAACGGGGCGATAGAAGAAGCTAAAGAATGCTTGAGGACCCTAGAAGGGGGACTCAAGGGGCGCAAGTTCTTTGGCGGAGAGACGATCGGATTCGTGGACATCGTCACGGGTTGGATCGCTTACTGGGTGCCAATGATCGAGGAGATAACGGGCGTAACCATCATCGATGAAGGGGAGCTGCCACTGATGCACGCATGGTTCCGGGACTACCTCCAGCTGGATGTGGTGAAGGAGAGGCTCCCACCCCGCGATAAACTGCTTCAAATGTTGAGGGATCTTCAGAAACGTTTACTTGGCCAGTCAGTTTAAGATTGTTTTTTTTTATTAATAAGTTTTTTTTTTAATATCAAATCATCCTCTATCAATAGACGGTAGGATTCGAATTCAAATTTCCTCATTAAAAAAGGGTTACTTTTATCATCCTACGAAGATGAGGTAGAGTTAGTTGTTCCTGTGTAATAAAAGTTCATGTGATGCGTGCTATTTTAATTGCATGGCTAGATTGGCAGAAGAGATGTACAATAAGAACCTCCTGAAAACTCACATAAAAGTGACCTTATCATCAGGATCCTCACTTGTGGCAGGACCGGCCCAGACAATCGAGTTTTTTGAATTGGTGCTAGGTGAAATTTTAAAGACGGATCTCATGCATTATTTAAAAAAAAAATCTCGATTGATTTAATCTTGCACACTATCAATATTACTAAATAGATATACAATATTATATATAATAATTTAAATTAAAACATTATACAATATCATATGTACTTAATCAAACAAAAAAAAATTAAATTTTAAAAATTGAAATGCATATTGGATTATGGTTTGAGAGATTTAGGAAAAAGAGAAATTGTAGGAGAATATCCTATTGATTTGTTGAGAATGATTAATTAAAGTAATACATCTCACTGTACATTTGATTAAACTCCACTGAATAGATGGTTCTTAGGAGCCCTTGACTCCTTGTTGAGTGGGGGCCCTAGGTAAATTGTCTTGGTGGCCTTACCCCAGAGCCGGCTCTGCTTGTGGAGGATTTATTGTAATCTGTTCAAGTATCTGCACTACTATAAAAAAGGTCAAAAATCACCTCAGATTTTTTTCTTATTAAACAATATTTATTTTAGTACATGTAGGACCCAAAAATAAGACCCATCTTCTGGCCTCACACGGCGCCAGCCCACGACCCGATTAACGTCGGCCCGTGACCCACCATAAGTAAGCCCGGACCCGGGTCGGATACCACATCAGATCCTCCGACCCGGTGATCCGGTAAATCCTGACCGAGATTGAGTCAATTGACCTCCCAGATAGGGTAAATCCAGGTCTGCTATTATCCTGATTCTCTAAAAGTTGAGAAAAGGGATTCAGAGCCATATCAATCATCAGATCCATCAAATCTAGATTGATCATTATGTAAATCCTCTGACATGCCTTGAAACAGGATTTGGGGACAAAATCAATCTACTTCAATCCCTACTGATGATAATAGAGCAGAGATCTCATCCTATCCAAAAGGGGTAGACTCCAAAGCTCTATAAAAAGGAACTACGTATGATTTGATATTCAGAGACTAAAAAAAAGATATGTATGCAGCCTAGAGAAATATCTCAAGATTCAGTTCAAAAATAATATTCCACCCAATCCTAAAGAGAGCAGTCGGCCGGACCAAAGGGACAGGGAAGAGCGGAAAAAACGGATCTTGGTAACCCCAACTCGGATAATCAATTTCCGGCCCTCTAGTATGTAAGGTTAAATCACCTGTTATGGGCCATGGGGGACTTGGCTAGCCTCGTATGATCTATCGATGTTTTTCCAATGATCGTGATTGACTTCCAAAGCCCCCCCCCCCCCCCACCAAATTTTTTCTTCTAAAGCATTGAATCTCAACATTTGAAATAGAAAAAAAAAATTCTCAAATGAACTTTTTATATATTTCTTCATCAAATTAGAACCCCTTTATAAAATTTATGACAACTCAACCGTATAAAAGTTTTTCAGTCATTAAACTTTAATCGAAGATGTGATTTTCTCTTCGCTGAATAAATATTTAAAATAAAAAGAGATGATAAAAAAATTAAATTTTCTTTTTAAAAAGAAAACCACTAGTCCTCTCTCCCAAAATATCAACCGGTCCCAAATTTCCCATTCGGCTAATATTTCTTATCTATATTCTTGTTAGAGCATTGATGTACTCAGTCTGTTTTGTAGCCCCACACACTATTATATTATAGTATATACTGCGTCATCATTATAGTATATGGAGTTTTATCATAGTGTATGGCGTAAATTTTTTTATCATTTTTTTAACAAAAAAAAAATACTATTAAATCTCAATATGTACTTCATTTCATTTAATAATATGCACTTCAATGTGAGAAGAGAATGTATAATTTTTTTTTAAAAAAGTGTGGATTACAATTGAGGCTGTAATGGGTGCTGAACGTATCATTTTCCTTCTTTTTATCTTTTTTTTTATATATTATTATTTGTATACTTTTATATTGAAGACTAAACATTTTTGGAACATGAAAAGTCATCGATGACAATCGAATCAGGTATGACATAGTAATCTTTGAAAAGCATTTTTTGTGAATGGTTCGGATGGATATTTTGTGAATGTTTTTATTTGAAAATTGATTTATATTAATGAAATAATACATATTTATATACAAAACTACAACGGCTCAAATTAATGCATGCAAGCGTTTCTATTCCAACGTACGTAGACACTTTTAAATGTTGTATGCATGAACCGCCAGGTGCGATTGACAACTGCTCAGAAGTATTTTTTGGGTGATTTCCCCTTCTATAGAAGAGAAGTGATCACGTTTGAAAATTCAGTAACTATCACTTCTTTGTGGAAGGAGAAAACTCCTCTTTCTAGAAAGAGGAAATAATTCCTTCAGTGAAAAGAGTTTTTTTCACTTCTGAGGAATTTAAAAAAAGTTAATGTTTTAACAAAAATACTCTTATAAAATTTTATAAATTTCCAAAAAAACTTTGCCCATGTTTAGGTAGAATTATATTATTTTGTGATTTATGACTATTTTAGTATATATAAAAATAAAGTGATTTTTTGTTTGGCTTAAATAACTTAATTTCAAAGATTTGCTGAAATCCATATACCACTTTATACCAGTTAATCTTGGCATACTAATTCTTATTTATTCCACCTTTCCAGACACTCATTTTAAAACTATTCTTATTTATTCCTATTTATTATAGTCCTATTCTCAAACCAAACACGGGTTTTAGATGTTATATAAAACATATTTTCTCTCACATATCTTATCAGGTGATGTAGGACAAATTTAAAATCTATTTTAGATTTGTTAGTCTAGGTTTTTTTTTTTTAAATTAAATAAGTTTGTTAGTATTTTTTAATTTTTAGAATTAGTATTTGAGATTTATATAATTGATTATATTATTTTATTTATATTGATTGTATTATATCGAGGCGGCGCTGGGAGACAAGCCCTTCTTGGGAGGGGACGCGTTCGGGTACGTAGACGTCTCGTTCATCCCCTTCGCGTGCTGGTTCTACTCCCACGAGACCGAAGGGAGCTTCAGCATCGAAGAGGCGTGTCCGAAGATATCTGCGTGGGTGAAGAGGTGCATGGAGAGGGAGAGCGTCTCGAAGGCTCTCCCCGACCCCCACAAGGTCCATGAGAACCTCCAATTGTTCCTCAAGAAGAGATTTGTTAAAGAGTAGACAATGCAGATTGTGTTGGAGCTAATGTTGTTGGTATTCAGCATCTGGTGTTACTGCTACCATATGTGAATATCTTTTGTTTGTTGCTGCTGATTTTGGATTTTTTTTTTTTTTGGTTGAAAGGCTAATGTTGTTCCTCAAGAAGAGATTTGTTAAAGAGTAGACAATGCAGATTGTGTTGGAGCTAATGTTGTTGGAATTCAGCATCTGGTGTTACTGCTACCATATGTGAATATCTTTTGTTTGTTGCTGCTGATTTTGGATTTTTTTTTTTTTTTTTGGTTGAAAGGCTCTAATGATAGGGCATTGTATTGCTATTAGTAAAAAAACTATACATAAATGCTGGTGTTTCGATTATCAAACTCGAAAAATATGGTTGTACTGTTCAAAGAAATAAGATCGTACTCCAAAAAGCCTGTTACAAGTATTTTTTATTTTCACTTTGATTTGAATAAAATTGAGACGCATGCCTACCGTTTCATAAAAAAAAAAGAGTATATCTTGTCTTCGATTTTATGCTAATTTTGGAGTCTTGGATCTTGGGCAATTCATGTTGCCATACTATTACGTGTGTATGTCGTCTTTGTCTATGTAACATGTTTATGCATCATAGTTAAAAAATTAGACAGAATGGGTTTCTTATAACGGTTCCCGAAATTGAAACTCAATCAAGAAAGAAAAGAAGCAACAAAACAAATCGAGGAACCCACCATGAATCTGGTGATCGCGGCGGTCGATCTTTGCGAAGGAGACGATGAATGTGCAGTCCACAGTACAAAAGAATTTTTTGTCATCTAATTTAATTATATGTTGTGATAAAATGTAGGGTCCACGATACAAAAGAATTTTCAACCATCTAATTTAATTGTGTATAAGTAACACTCTCACACAAAAAGAAAAACAAGATCCAGGTAAAGAAAGTCAAGCACACAATTATATTGTACCATTTAAATGAATGGATAATATTGCATATGGCCCCTTTTTCATCATCAATTTCAGTTTATACGTTTTTTAAATTTTTAAAAAATAATATAACTCATTTAATGAGTTAATTACATGTTATCATAAAAAATAAAATATATATAATTGTATGAATACATTTATAAAAAATTAAATTTTTTTATATCTCGTT